>JAXCHB010000015.1:5912500-7112500 GCA_036926305.1 Uropetala carovei | reverse complement strand
AATTTGCAATTGATGGTAGAAAGGCCACGATTTCTTTTTCCTCCCGCTGTTCTGCTGGGAGTGTTTTTTAATGAATGGTAATTTTTTTTTTAATTATACATACATCTTTAATATTATTGTATATAGAAATTGGTTCAGGAGATTTAACACAGGACAAGTCAACAAAAAAGTATACAAATACAAGTATTAAATTACAATATTCATAAAAGGCAGCAGTCAATGGTAAGATCAAGAGACCTGGTCCTCCCAAGTCAGGGACTTGTCGGGAGGTGCCAATTTTTGCGTATGATCAGTAGTCAACATTAGTAAATTAATTTATATACATAGTCGTAACTATTTATAAAAATTGGTTAGGGGTTTTTTAGTGTCAGACAACATACATCATACATGTTATAAAATACATCACACATAATGCTACATATCATAAAAATAAAATAAGGAAATATAGTGTTGCATACAATAATACATCGATGTTATTTAATGTCGATAACAATGTTTTAAAGACAAATCACACACTAGCATCGTATACGTATATTGTGTCAGTAATACTGTCAAGTAGCCACATTTTCACTTTACTTTTAACTTCCCATACCCTCTCAAGGTTCTTTAGGTTTTTAGGTAGTTGATTAAACAACATTGGAACTGAAACCCTCATCTGGTTTTTACCATTTTAATTTTTGTATTTAGGGATAGCATAAGCTTTAGCTTCCCTTTTAGTCATTCCATGAGTATCGGAACTTAAAACTTTATACTTATTAACAAAGTAAAAATCAGAAATAATTAGATACATGTATAATTTATCCACTGGGAGCAGGTTAAATTTATTACATAACTCACTTAAGGTTGTTTTAGTTGTTTTAATAACATTGTTCATATCCACATCAATAAGTTTTATGATTCTCTTTTGGTTCCTTATAATAGTCTATAGGCGTGTCTTCGATGAATTCCCCCATATGGTCAAGCCATATCGGAGTATGCTCTCAACTAGAGCATGATAGACCATTATTTTCACTGGCTTTGGTAAAATATGTCTAAATCTGAAAAATTGATACATGATCTTTCTAATTTTACCATTAACTTTATTAATGTGTAGATTAAATCTAAAATTCTCATCTATTGTCACACCAAGGTAAATATAATTTGTCACCTGAGCTAGAATATTGCAGTTACAGTCGTCATTTAGGTCTAATATATTGGCATGTAGGCAGAGGTGGTTATGATATTTTACATTTATATGTTGTTTTTTAGGTACATTATTGGATTTGATTTTTTATCATTTATAATTAAATTATTATCATGAGACCACTTATTAACCCTGTCAAGATCCTCTTGTAAGAGTTTTTGAGTCATATTAAAGTCTTTGTTTCATCAGTAATACAACATTTTCAGCATATAAAATAAATTCACAGCTTTTAATCGACATACATAAGTCATTAATGTAAATAAGAAAAAGTATCGAGCCTAAAATAGAACCCTGTGGAACACCACAGGATAGATGTCCTGGCTCACCGATCAGATTATCAACCCTAATTCTAATACTGCGCTGCAAGAGGTAACTTTTAAACCATTCCAGAATATGGCCACGAATACCATTTCTTTCTAATTTACAAATCAGTATTTCAGTATCTAAAGAATCAAAAGCTTTTCTGAAATCTATAAATAGGGCCAACACACGAGTGTTATTATCTAAGCCATTGTTAACAATCTCTGCAAATTCCTGTAAGGCTTCTTTTGTACCTTTATTTTTTTGAAAGCCAAACTGCCTATCAGACAGTAAGTTATTCTTTACTAAGTACTCAAATAGGTATTCTGCCACATATTTCTCCATAACTTTGTTAATGCAAGATAAGACTGATATAGGCCTATAGTTATTAAAATCAGTTTTCACTCCACCTTTAAATATAGGTTTTATTAGAGCCACTTTCAAGCCATCCGGCACTATTCCTAAGTTAAGGCTGTTATTTATAAGTTTAGTCAGCACCGAAATATTAAAATTACTATTCTTTAGATCAGCTATCCTTATTTTATCAGCTCCAGGGCCTTTATTAGGTAATTTACTCAGAATAAGTCTTATTGTATCATCTGTTGCTTCAGGAATATAAATACTTTTAGGGAAACTTAAAACGGCGATATCATTTAGTTTCTGGGAGCAGTTTAACTTTAAGGTTATTATAGCTTTTGTAAAATGTGACAAGAATAAATGTAGTAGCTCCTTCTTACTGTAGGTGTTTTTAAATTGTTGCACCACATCGAAATGTTTATTTGTTCCAGTTAAAGCCTTTTATCATGCCTAATATTTTCAAATTTATTAGAGTAAAATGTAAATTTAGCTCTTTTGATTTCCCAACTAACTTTGTTTCGATAAGACTTATAATCCAGTTTGTAATCCAGGTTCGATGGACAGCTTTTCCATTTTCTGAAAAGTATGTCCCTAGTTTTTATCAATAGTCATCCAGCATTTCCGCAAGACTTTAGATTTACAAACTTTCATTTCTGACGCCTTTTCATAGACCATTTGAAATTAATTAACCAATAAATCATACTGTGTGGTTGGATCCCCTTTATCATGTAAAGTTTTAAAATTTATTTCTGTAATAAATCTGTCAACTTTCTTTTGATTTAAGCATTTCATTAAGTTGCTCCTGTTACTGCAAACCTCATCCTTTATATTAGTGGATCTATTACTAAAACATGTACCTATAATATAATGGTCAGCAATTTTAGACGTTATAGTAAAACTTTTTAGATTAGAAACAGATCCTCTTAAGTAAAATGTGATCTATGCAGGACCTAACTACACAATCGTATACTACTTCCTCCCTGGTATATCCCTTAATCAGATTTAAAAAGCCTAAGGCAGAGATGGTATCTTTGTAGTCTGATGTATGGGTATTATGTTTACTTTTCATGTCAATGTTAATATCACCCAGAATAACAGCTATATCATTATTATCATTATGCAAAAATGTTGATAATTCAAGAATGAATTCCATTATATTCAAGTGAGGGGGCCTGTATATTCCCATCAATAACATGTTACTTCCATTTACATTCAAGGTACCAACTACAGATTCAAAATGCACTGTTTTTAAAATTGTTAAACTGAAATTAAGATTGTTGTTTACAAACGTAACCACTCCACCTCCTCTCCGCTGCTCTCTCAAGGAGGAGTAAGTATTAAAACCTTTTAAACTATATAACTGAATCTCATACGGAGTGATATTCACCTCAGTCAATACAACAACAGCAACATTGTTGTTTTTATTAATAGATTCATGGATAATTAAAAATTCATCCCAGTATTTACGGATTGATCTTACATTAACATAGTAATAAATTAGATCTAAACAGTCATGAGTCTTCAAATCATCAGCTGAGTCTAGTTTAACATAGTCAAAGAGATCAAGCTCAATTTCTGGCATGAGTTCCATATTAAGCAGTTAATTTAAAAATCAAATTTAACAGATGTGCATTAGTGACTAATGCAGATCATTATCGCATTCTATTAGTTTAGTGGGAGAGTTTTCATTTTTCTTTACGAAAATTCACCCATTTTTTACCCATACAAATTTATATTCATGTTCATGTCCAAATTGCTTAGCTTTCCAAAGCAGTTGACTGTAATAACTCGTTAGACATTCATTAATAAACATTTTCCTATTTCCATTTACTCTAATAACATCTTTATTATTTAATAATCGTTTATTTTGTATCCATTTATCTCTTTGAAACTTGTCTATGAACTTTATTATAAGTTTTTGCTTAGTGGGGTCACCCTTTTTTTTGATTACATAGGCATCAATGACATTATCACTCCTATTCTCTATTTGGAGGGATGAGCTGAGTTTCTCTACAAACTCCTTAACTTGCAAAGGAGGCACATCGTTATTGCTAAAACCCACTACTTCCAACTGATTCTGAAGCTCATTTTGTTCAAGACGATTTACTTTTCTATACAGAAATTCAGTTTGCTCTTTACTTTTTTTAAGTTCAGATTTCTTTAATAGTTTCCATTAGTTCTCTAATTAATTCATTCTTTTCCTTATTGTCATCAACCTGAGAATCATACTTATCGCTCAGAAAACACAACAACACTCTGCAAGGTCATTCTTCATTTGCAAGAGGTTTCCTACCGCAGATGCATCTCTGGGATTCAGCTCTGTTGTTCTTTCAGCATCCGGCGTTGCACCGCTAGGCAAGCGATGTCCCTTCCTGCAGTCGATACATCTCCAAGAATCCTTCTTAGAAGTTGACTTCGCTGTCCAAGTAGACTCACTAAGTCCAGAGCATTCACAATGTAAAGAATGATTACATCCTTTACATAACACATTCACACCATCAGCGTGGAGTTTCTGTGAACATTTAAAACAGTCCATCTTCGCACTTCACTTGTAAGACACTCGTTAAGATGGCAATCACAATGTAAACAAACCGGTTATTTGTGTTCTTTGATCAAAATTTGAGTAATCACTCGTAGATAACATACAGTCTCATAGTATATACACTCACAATTTAATAGGAATGGAAATTAAAAAACGATAAGCAGCTAAAATGCGATAAAACATAGATTAAATTAGACAGTATCACAGGGTGACCATACGCTCAAATGAAAGCATCTCTTAATGACCGCCATCTTTTCTTAGATGAGTCGACACCTTAAAACAATAAATACTTATTAGATATCACCAGTCTAATAGATTACTATTATTAGCATATATAAATATTAATAATATTAGCATTATTGTCTTATTAACATTATTGTTATTGTATTTTTTCAGAGCATTGGCCACTGGTAATTCGTTCAGGTCTCTTTCTTTTAATTTTCGGTTGGGAGAAGCAACAATCTACAGAATAATCAAAGAAACGTGCAACGCCATCCATAAAATTGTGATGCCAAAGTACATTCCAAAAATAACAAGAGAACTGTGGGAAGAAACTGCTGATGATTTTTTACTAAAATGGCAAATGCCCAACTGTGTGGGAGTTCTTGATGGCAAGCATATAAGTATTTTTGCACCCAAGAGATCAGGATCCCTTTATTATAATTACAAAAAACAGTACTCTTTAGTACTAATGGCTTTAGCAGATGCAAACTATAAGTATTTGAGGATAGATGTTGGTGGTTACGGAGGTAACAGTGATGGAGGAATATTTTCAAATTGCCCATTCGGAAAAGTGTGGTTGCAAAATTGTGAAAGCCTTTCCTTACTGGAGAGTCGGCCACTACCAGGATCGGAAAGTAACTTGAAGCTCCCTTTAGTGATAGTTGCAGATGATGCATTTCCGCTTAAACATAACATATTGCGTCCTTTCTCAGGTAAGAACTTGACGCAACGACAATGAATATTCAATTTCCGCATATCCCGAGCTAGAAGGGATGTCGAAAATACTTTTGGCATTACTGCCCATGTGTGCTCCTCGTTAAGTATACATCCACAATCTGA
Organism: Uropetala carovei; assembly: GCA_036926305.1. Classification (NCBI taxonomy): domain Eukaryota; kingdom Metazoa; phylum Arthropoda; class Insecta; order Odonata; family Petaluridae; genus Uropetala; species Uropetala carovei. Next base: position 7,107,056 of record JAXCHB010000015.1, on the reverse strand, counting down.
CTTAGTTGGACATTTACAAGAACAAATAAACAAAGAAGGGGAACGTTCGTTTAACGAAAATATTGGAAGAAGATTCTCAAGGCCTACCACTCAAGAGATGGAAATTCGTAATGAATTTGCTGATTGGTTCATCTGTCCAGCAGGCACGCTTCCTTACCAAAATGAAAAAATTTAAAATATTGGAGAATTTGATGGTTCAGCAATGAACTTTATAATAAAATTGGTATTCTAAGAACTTCTTATTTTACTTACTGCATCCCAGAACAGTGGCCACTTCATTCCACAAATCTTCTCTCGTGTTTATTTTCTTATAGGAATTAAACGATTTATCATAAAGGGACGGCCTCGACTGTACCTGTAACATAATGTCAAACTGGACAATTTTATCTGAACTTTGAATTAACCCATCAAGCCGATAGGCTCCAAAAAATACTTTTTCAGCCTATTTGGAGGTACAGTACAATAGAGTGGCAAACATACCTCAATTATAAGTTTTTATTCATTAATATCCACAGTGCAAAATAAAAAGTTTGCTCCCACTCGCTAGCACTCAACGTATCCAACTGACACTCAAAGCACTTTGTCCAGCAACGGGACGGATGTCGTTGTGTGTACGTCATCACAACGGCCTTGGTGGGAGGACTTCCCCAGGAACACGTGCGCATCAGTTTTAGTACGTCGACGAATGTCGACGTGCCGCATAGCAACGTACTCAGTGGACAGAGCCCTTAAGAGTTCTTGTCTTGGCCAAAGGATCGTCAAAGTAGAGTAAGTGCGGGGCAGACGGACACTACAAGATGGTTTTCATTCAAGAAAAGCAGTTTTTTATTGATACAAGGTACAAACTATGTCCATGAGATCAGTAAACATTGCAATGTAAAATCTCGGTTTTGTACCTGTATATGTATAATATTATGTTCATAATAAAATTTTTATTAATATGGTTTCTAGTGTCCATCTGCCCCACAAAGTTGGGGCAGATGGACATACAATAAAATTATTCACTATCGTCGCTCTGACACTTGTCACACAGAAAGTATGGATCATCTGGTTGTGACACACATCCTTCGTGGTACCGAACATTGCACTGGATGCATTGGACCCATTCTTCCCCACTTGTATTCTTGTCGTATGGCTGCTTGCACGAACCACACTTGTAACACTTGTAAACCTGCTGCCTTGAGCCTCGCTGAATGTTTATGCGAAACCCTGTGGAGGGTGAAGGCTCTACAGATCGCTTGGCCTTGTTCTTCATTTTTGCTGCTGAGAAAGAGAACAAAGGTTAAGGTTATATGTGTGTAACCTATTCTTGTCGTATGGCTGCTTTTACGAACCACACTTGTAAACCTGCTGCCTTGAGCCTCGCTGAATGTTTATGCGAAACCCTGTGGAGGGTGAAGGCTCTACAGATTGCTTGGCCTTGTTCTTCATTTTTGCTGCTGAGAAAGAGAACAAAGGTTAAGGTTATATGTGTGTGACCTTCATGTCTGACATTAAGAACATTTAATTAACTAGATTTTGTATATGAGGCTGTCTTTTTATCTTCGTTAGCAATCTTCTTTTGTTGCTTAGCACAAACTTCGGCAATGAATTCTGGTGTAGTGAATTCTCTCGATGCTTGAGTCCTTTTTCTTCCCCTTGTAGATCGCTGTGAACTTTCCCGAGGTATTGGGTTCAAGGTTGCCAAGATTTCTTCTGCGGAGGTGTTGCAGTTGGAAGTGCTGCTTTGGTTAGGAGAAGGAGGCATATTTTCATTGGTGGATGTCCCATTCTCTGTGGTCATTTCCTTTGTGGCATCAAGTTGATGAACTGTAGCTGACAGAAAATCTTCATCTGGAAGTCGGTTAGGGTTGCAGGGGAATATCCCCGTAACTTTAAAGCCATTGATGGCATGTCCTGCTGTTGCAGTCTTCTTCCAGGCGTCATTAAGGATTTTCCCGAACATCACCCTGGAGAGAGGGACACCGATTCCCACTCGACTTCACAGTGCAGCTCTGCATTCTTGCTGATAGTTTTGTTTGAGAGGGGCAAAGAATGTCTTATCGAGAGGCTGCAGTTTTTGAGTCGGTGGGGTGGCAGACAAAGCAAATGCACGTCATTATCAAGGGCCTTTTGTAATGTGACTGCATCAGTACAGTGGGACACATGCCCATCCAACACAGGAATCACATGCGCACATGTTTTGAGGCTAATGAAATGATCCAAAAACTGGGAAAATTGTTCCCAACGCATGTAACCTGTTTCAGACATGGCATATGCTGAACCTGGGGTCAAATCTGCCAGAATTTCATCTCTATGCCTGTTTTCTTTGAGGACGATGAAGGGCGGAAGGAAGTGACCATGAGCAGCGGCACATGCCATTAAGTTGATTGTCTCTCCTTTTTCTGTGTTTGTCTGACTGAATACTATTCTTTTTCCTTTTTTTTGATATTTGCTATTTTGACAAGGATCTCAGCTGTAACCCTGTTTCGTCACAGTTGAAGATATGGCCTGGTTTGGCAAATAGACCATATTTATTCATTAGTTCCTCCGATTTACTGTAAAACATATTTGCTGTTTCACGCATTAACCCTTTAGCATGAGCATGTTAGAGGCCTTGTGCCACTCAGATGCTTAAATCTGTATGTCTCGAAAGGAATCCATGCACCCAATCATAACCTGCTAGACGTGTCTTTATTGAATTTGTGTTGTAAGCCTCGTTGATCTGCGAATCGATAAGCAAGAGAACGTAATTCAGTCTCCCAGCAGGAAGGGGGGTAGAATACTCCTGCAGCCCCTCTGCTGGTCGTAAGAGGCGACAAATGGGCGAGGAGACAACCTTGTAAAAAAACCCACAGCCAACTCGGGGTAGTTTCCAAACAGCATTGGGTCTGCTGTTTGAGTTTCAGCCATAACATCCGGCTATCGACCCGCTTGCATGTTTGCCGTGCGTGGAGACCCGTAAGGTGGTTGAGCTCACAGGCCCCATCTAATACTTCTTTTTCACAAAGAACTGCATTAATCTTTTTCATTCCCTCTAATTTGCTGGGTGTATATTTCGCCAGCACTTCATTCTGATTGGTAGCAATCATTTTTAGAGCAGTATTCGCTGTCTTCAGAAAGTCTGTTATTTCTGCATCGTTTGATTTCCTTTCCTCCTCCTTTGATGCTTGCATGGCTTCTGAACTCTCTGCAACCAATTCAGTCTCAAGACAATACTAGAGAAACTATCCGAGGTTCGTGTAAACATCTGTTTATAAAAACTGGAAAGGACACCTGAGCAAAGGGGACAAATTTTACACCCCCAAGAGTGTTTAGGCATGGGCTGAGGTCATAAAAGAGGCCTGGAAGGATGGGCAGGCAAGCGGCTACTTTTGAGTGTGTTGGCAGAAACATCCCTTGCTCAAAGAAATTTTCTGCATTGTGAAAATCGTCAGCTGCAGTCCTTTTCAAGTGCTCTCTAACAATATCTCGGGCGAAATGGCCTTGAAGACGTCACATGATGTTTTACAAGCAACGCAGATTTTACGGTTTCATTTGAAACCTCACGTCTAATTTCAGTTACATTTAATGGTTTTAAATGAAACCGCACGTCCTTTAAAGGTTAATAATGAAATAAAACATTCTACTTAGAAACTCATGTTAGATAATTGTAAAGTATTAATAAGAAAGATTGTCAATAATAGACATATTTCCAACTTACGCTCTCTCTTGAAAGTAGCGCCGCAAAGAAGTCATCTGTTGCTCGTACCACCACGTCTTGATCTTTTTAGCTTCCTGACCACTTGTAGTCTTGCGCCTGTTTAACACACGTCGATAATAAGCTCGTAACTGCAGCCATTTCGTTCTGCAAACTTCAGCTGAATCAAAGACACTTATATTTACGTCAATTCTTAGATATAAACGTAGATTTTGTAAAAAAAAGCACGAACACTTACTTGAAACATTCATATTTTTAGATATTTCTCACCAAATATTGTTTCTTACAACATTGTTGTCGTAATCCTTGTGTTGAAGATTGTACAAGGTTTCATTTTCTTGAACTAAACTTATCAAAACTTCCTCGTTCATTATACAGTATGGCATGAGTATTACCACGATGCAAACAACTGATGGAATGCTCTGACGGAAGTGAGTAGTTTGGGAACTTCCACGAACAGCTGAAGATGAATGAAGGGGTGCGAACAGTCCCATTGCGGTACTACGGCGGTCTCATGCCAATTCACACTATAGGACTGTGTCAAGACTGTGCTATGACCGTCTCGTTCACCATGAGGCAAAAGATTCTTTGGATAGGAACTCATCACGACAAGGTCCCAACACAGTCTTAACACAGTCTCAGCACAGTCCTGCAAGTGTGAATTGAAGTTTGCTCTTTCCATGTAAATCAAAGGGATGGACCGTTTTATAATCTGAAAAGTCAACGACACAGTCTCAGTCCAGTCTTGACACAGTCCTACAAGTGTGAATCCGCCTTAAGAGTACAAGCGCACTCTTAAGCTTGATTTCAACATATAGGACCGGACGCAGACCAGTCAACGACCATGCTGGGCCGTGTGCATTTCCACATGTAGGACTGTGCGCCGACCTTGTCGTGCCTACTGTTTTGCTTTTGAGATCAGTCATAACCATGAGTAGCTCGGAGGATGACGTTATTATTGCTTGTGCTGCTTACTGTGTGTTAAACAAAAAAGGAAAAGTAGAAAGCATAAGAAATATTGGATACATGACTTGTACAGGACAAGAAGCGAAGAAGGAGAGTTTCATACAATTTTTCGACGGCTGAGAGAAGATCAACACAAGTTTGTCAGATACTTCAGGATGAGTATTATGAAGTTCGATATACTGATGGAGTTATTAAAAGATGACATCAGCAAGAAAAACACTAAATGGAGAGACAGAATATCACCCGAGGAAAGGCTGACTTTGATCCTAAGGTAAATGGGAAAAATCCTATGATTAGCGAATGTAATTTTCTTTTTTTATGTTAATTCTCTAAAATAATTTCAGGTACTTAGCATCTGGGGACTCGCAGATTTCTATGAGTTGGAGTTACAGAATGTCACCAACGTCTGCTCACCGCATCGTAGTGTCAACATGCGAAGCTATTTGGAGAAACCTGTCTCAAACGCAATTTCCTGCATTAACCAGTGACAAATGGGAACAAGTTGCAGAAGAATTTTATTCCTTATGGCATTTTCCTAATTGTATCGGAGCCATTGATGGTAAACATATAGAAATTCAAGCCCCTAAAAATAGCGGATCTCTTTTCTTTAATTATAAAAAATATTTTTCTATTGTACTTCTGGCCTTGGTGGATGCCAATTACAGATTTCTTGTAATTGATGTGGGAGGTTACGGAAAATCGAGTGATGGAGGCCTTTTTTCCAATTCTAATCTTGGCAAACGTCTTGAAGGTGGTTCTTTAAACGTTCCCAATTTTAAACCACTCCCAAACTTAGCAGAGGAGTTGCCTTATGTTATAATCGGTGATGAAGTCTTTCCCTTAAAAACATATCTTCTGCATCCATTTTCTGGCAGCACTGCTGGAGACAATCTAGAAAAGATGGTATACAATTATAGACTGTCAAGAGCTCGGAGAGTTGTTGAAAATGCTTTTGGCATCCTCACACAGAGATTCCGCATATTTTATGGAAGACTTCAGATGTCTCCAGAAAATGTAGACAGAGTTTTCTTGGCAGCATGTGCATTGCACAACTATCTCAGAAATGAGATTTGATTGACGACAGTGACAGTTGCGAAACCCCATCATGACCAATAGGTTTCAGACAGTTTTGTAACATTGGGGCCAACATTAGTGCGCAAGCAGTGGAAGCACTGGAAAAATTTTGTCGGTACTTCAATGGAGTTGGGTCCATTCCATGGCAGATGCCTTCTGTCATGAACAGAAGCAATTAAAAAAGCAACGAAAAATCAATATCAATAGACAAAAATTGAACAGGATCCAGCAAATAATGCTTTTTACATTTTTTGAAAGTTGTTGTACATTTATTATCAAAGTTGTTTTTTTCATTGTACAAATATACATTTTTACGATTATTACCAGATTTGTACAAACTTTTTTTTACACATATTAAACAGATTTTACAAATTTAGAAAGTATATGCTGACAACATGAAAAACTATTACATTTGATGGTACACCATGGGCTGATTCTTCTTCATCTATGTGACATGTCTGGTCCCCCTTGACGTTGGCGATCACTGCAGCGAGTGCATTACGGTCTTCTGCTAGTTGAAACAGCTGTGCAGCGTCTTGAATGCCCGTCCAGTCACGAATATTCCTTAGCCACGAAGCCTGCCTCCTTCCAACACCTCTTCTACCCTCTGTCTTGCCTTTCATAATGAGTTGGAGAATTCTGTATCGATCACCTCTCAGAACATGCCCAAGATAGGAAATTTTTTTCTACATTTTATTGTTGAGAGAAGCTCATGGTCTACATTTGCTCTTCTCAACACCTCCGTATTAGTTTGATGGGCAACCCAAGGTATCCTGAGCATTCTTCGATGGATCCACATTTCAAATGCCTCCATGTCTCCACCCCGAACATCAGCACTGACCAAATTTAGGATTTGACCATTCTCTGTCGCAACTTTAGTTTTAAGTTATCGTTACAGAAGAGGGTCCTCATTTTAATGAAAGTTGTTCTGGCTGTAGCTATCCGTGTTTTTATTTCCTTGTCGGGGTCGAGTTGGTCAGTGATCACGCTTCCTAGGTATTTAAAGCTGGTTACTCTCTCAATCTCTTCATCTTTTAGTTCTAGTGTGGCATTAGGATATGGTTGGTGGCTAAATATCATAAATTTAGTTTTACTAGTATTTATGGTCAGACCCATTTCTTCACCTGTTTCACTGGTACTGTTTAGTAAGGTTTGGAGACTTTGAGGGCTTTCAGCTAGGATAACGGTGTCGTCCGCATATCTAATCGCATTGATCAACTCGCCGTTTACTTTAATCCCATGCTGTTGTTGTTGTTCCAACGCTCTTTTGAAAATTTTGTCTGAGTACAAGTTAAATAGCATTGGCGACAGGACGCAGCCCTGCCTGACTCCTCGCTGTGTAGCTATTTCATTTGTTATTCCGCTGTTTTTTAATTATGCGAATGTCTTTAGCATTTACTCCAGTGTTCTGTAGTATTTCTATGAGTTTAGTATGTTGTACCCTGTCAAAGGCCTTCTCATAATCATTGATTGGAGGAATCAAATGGAAGTGCTGCATAAGACATACTATCTTGAGGCACGTACACAGGATGAGTGATGGGAGCATGTGTAGTTGATTGCAAAGTTTTCTTCATAAGTTCGATTTCTTTTTTATTAACCAAATTAAAGATTTCACTTATAATTTCCAACCTTTCTATATCAGGAAATTTGAGAATGCTCTCGGCAATATCATCAAAAAATGTCATGAGTTTTTGTTTCTCAGTATTCATGTCAGCATTCTTCTTCATCTTAACTGTGATAAACTCGCCTAGCTTCTCTGCTAAATCTCCATCACCAGCCTCTTTCCTCTTCTTTTGTTTAGTCAGCTTAGGATCTTGAACAGATGACCATGAGGATACAGGTGAATTGCATTCAATTTCTTCACATTTGGTGTTTGACTCCTCCTCTAGTTCCAAACTTGAAGGATGCCTAAAACACAACAACGAAGCAGTTAGTTAAAACTAACACTTGCAGGTGTAAAGGAATGTTTTAACCTCCTCAGACCCAATAAAAATTTGTGAAATATTTTATAATTTTTAACAAATTGTTATGCCTTAGCCACTAAAAAGACCTTATTTGCTGCGATATAGCCTGCCTTCTAACCCAAAGGTCGCAGGTTCGAATCCCGCTTCAGGCATGGATGTTGTAATACTCATTGTAAAAGGTCATGTAGTGCTGTTTATGAGTTGGTGAAATAAATAAATAATTCATTGATGACCTCATCAGGAGGAAATGCCCCCCCATAGGGGACACTGGGCCCCACAGATTAAAAATTGTTATGCACCGTCAGGTTGGTCAGGTGGATAAAAGAAAGACAAAAGATGTCTTTATAATTTTATTGGTAACATGATTTTACACATTTTCAAAATAAAAAATTCTGACGTAGCATGAAAAAGTGTTTTGAGCATCAATGTTTTTCACAGTTCGTGATAAAGTTTGAAACAGTTTCTCGAATCCTGCAAACAAAGAAAAATTTTACATGCTGAGCAACGACTTTGAGCTTTGTTGGCAGTACAACCAGGGAAACGACAACGGTTTTTTGTAATAGGGTATGGAAATTCTAGCAAGTGAAGGATGTGTTTTGTTCTTAGTGAATCTGGGGGAAGGGGAACTTTTGCTCTTGAACACTTTGGTGCCGGTTCATACTCAGATTCTTCGCTTGAGTCATCAACCGGTGAATATGAGTGGATTAAATGTTCTTCAATCTTTTCCCTAAGTTGCAGGTAGTCAAGTATTTCCTTCTTTGGTGTATTTAGGGTTGACTGATCTTGCCTATATTCAATCCATGCTGCAGCAATGGGAAAATCAATGAGGTGCATGATAACATGCACTGTCCATTTCTTCGTGTGTGCACTGATCCTATAAAAGGTAATCACATGATCGAGAAAATCTTCACCACCCATGTTGTTATTGTAAGACTTCACAACTGATGGTCGATCAACCATTATGTACTGCCCATCTTTTTTTGACCAATTGTGACACAGGTCAGCCAGAAATGCCCCTTCTTTGCTTGAAATTAAGGTCACTGGTCGATTGTCATACCTACCATTTACAGTGGCTATCTGCCCATCACTCGTAACTGTTTGATCTATGGATCCTCGCCCCTCTCTTTTCATGATACTATCACTTTTTAGTTTACAGTTTTTTGGTATTCTATTTTTTGTAAGGTTCCTGTGCCTTGAGCCTCAGCTTTGATGTGAAAGGTATCTAAAAGAGCACCTGATGAAAAATATGTCCATGTAAACAGTGACTCCTGATGGAAGAAATTCCATCAGTCTCCTTACTGCCTTGCTTCCTATATCAAGATTCCTGCAGCTATCATCTTCCATAATGGTGTCTCCTTTTCCTTGATAGAAGAAAAAATTCAATGGGAGATCATCTGGGGCTGTTGCAACAAAGTTCTTAATTCCACAGGGATTAGGTTTACCCCTAATAAATTGACGGGCTCTCACATGACCCCAAAAGGGAATCACCTGTTCATCAATAGACACTTGTAGTGGTTTTGGATTGATCCAGCACCCATTCTGTACAGCCTCTATCAAGGGTTGAACCTTCCAAAATATGTTTGAATTTTTTTCTTCTGGCAGTACCTCCGCATCGTCGCGTAGTTTTAAATTTCTTCTTAGGATAAAATATCTATTCCTGGTTATATTGTCAGCAATTTGTGGTACCTTTGTGTTCTGTGCCCAATACATTCGTATTCTTGGAAATTTAAGGTATGACATAACAGACACACCAATAAAAATTCGCATTTCTACAGTGCAATTTAGTGATCTTCCTGTTTCAAAGAGGAATCTCTGATTGGTGAATGAGCTGAAGGCTTCAAAAATATCATTAGGGATGTATTTACTGAAATACTCATGCAGTGGCAATTTGACACTATTTGCTTGCGTCTCTTGAAATTCAGGTGCTGGTGGCAGTGGATAGAAATCTTTAATTTTCTTCCAGAGCTGATTACTGGAACAACTCAAACCTACTGCTTCAGCCGCAGGCTGTTCAGATGCATCACCATTACTTGTAACGTTTCCCCGTTCGCGCGGGATTGAAAAAGGCAGTTTAAAGTTTCTAGTCTTTTTATAAAATGAGCAAACAGAACAGAAATATGATAGCAAAACACAAAGCGACAACTCCGTCGTCTCAATAAGTATGAGGGTCCTCAGATCGTCTATCTTGACGAGCTAGTCAAGGCTTCCTCCACGATGAATCTCCTCTCTTCGCCGTGGTTCCCGCTGGTCTCCTTCGCCTTCAACCTCTCGGGACGCACGCTTCAGGACGACTCCTTCTCTTCACGTCGCGACGCCTCGACTTCCCGACCGTTTCACTCCTCCGTCTTCTTTCCTCCTCCCTTCTCCGATCACCACTTCCCCTCTGCTCCCGTCTCACTTCCGGAGTTTCACTTTCTAAATCAGCCGCCACGCCAAATTCAAACCATTGGCTTGAAGTGGCTGATAAACCAATGTTATGGTTACATACTAGTGTCAGAATCATCTTCCTCTTCAGATGCCCCTTCCACATCACATACTTCAAAAGTTGGATCACCATCTTCATCATCTGTGATATTGTACTCTGATACATTCCCATCTAACTCAGCATTTACAAAATCAACAAATTCTTTTGAATCTGAAAAAAGACAAATGGAATTTGTAACTCAGTGGAACGTAGACTATGGGTGGTGGATGGGTGGGTGGTTGGACGTGTGGATGGATGGGTAAAATCAAAGGACATTTTCACTAATTCACTGTAAAATGATATAAGAATTTGGTCAGTACCTTGAAAATAACTCAAAAATACTATATTCCTGCTTTTTTTATTTTTTTCATATGTACCATGTGAAAATTTAAAATAAAATTAAAATTAAAAAAATCTTATTTGGACATACGACATAAAAAGTACCAAAGAAATGCATTGCCAGAAAGAATGATTTACATCACTAACAAGGGGAGGCTCACCTCTTCGGGTGACAGATTTCCCTAAAAATTGGTTGGTAGATAGGATGTCTTCAACTCCACAACCACGAATAATCCCCCTTTTGGGCATATATATCCAGAAAGTTAGCAACAAAATGGATTTATAATTTTCCATTTCGTGGTTAACATGATATATACCTATTTTGTGGCAGTGCTTGCTGTTGTAGCGGTGGCCCAGTGGTAACGTCGTGACTTGTCGTACCGAAGGTCGTGGGTTCGATCAAGGCCCTCTCGAAGTACAGGCCTGCCACTAGGGTCTGTGACATCACGCGAGTGGTCTATGTGGGAGTATGGCGGCACAAAGAGGCGAAAATGCTACATTTTATATCGTTACTCGCAACATGTACGTAAATATTCTGAAAAACGCTACAGTTTACCAGAAGTCTTGAATTATTTTCAGAACGTGAGATAGAAATTAATTGATAACTACTAAAATAAATATCACAAAATTAAGGAACGAGTGTACCTAACTTTCGTTTAGTACTACTCTTCTATCTCTTTATTGAGTCAGTTTTTTCCTTACAATAATTATTAAGTACAATATTGCTCATTGTTTCAGTACACATTTTCACCAGTTTTTTAATCGTCAATCCACAACTACAAACATTTGTTAAATCGAGACCCACAATTTCCATTTTAAACATAGACAAATTTACCAAAATATTTTTTTGATTGTTACAATCAATAAATTTATTTTCATAACCCTCATTTATTAAAAGTGTAAAAATACCATACGTAGTGACACAAATATCTACAACAAATTTTGAAGGCCACATCAGTCCTCTGTCTAATCATTCTAAATACTCTGAATATTCCTTGCATTCCATCTCTACAATTTCTCTTTCAATGCAAAATACTGACTTGCATTCACAACAATTAATTTTTTTCTTTATTTGTTGGGAAACAACCAGTTATGAACACCATAACTTGCATTGTATTATTAGATGGCATGTCACACTCTTTCATTAGAATATCAGAAAAAAAGTCTGGAAATCCTTCATCTGTTACATCACTGAGTTAAATATGTTTTTAATGGCAACTCACCAAACACAGCAGATTTCATTTTTAAAATGCTAATAATTTTCAGTTTCTAATACTTGTTTGACCCCAGCATTATAATTCCCACCATTCATACTATGATAAAGGCCAAACCTGGATTCCAGCTGATCAGTCTGGAATTTCCCCAATAAAACATATTTTACAGAGAGATTATCAAGCAAATGGCAAGAGATATCAATCAAACATTGACTGGAGTGCCTAAGTGCTATGAATGTATCTTTGGATAATTTTCCAAGACGAGATCCTAGTTGGGATTCCATGGCATGCCACTCATCCCACCACAAGCAAAACTTTTTTAGAAATTCTATACTAGAATCATTAACACTATGAACTGGATGGCAAAATGGCTCTTTTAAGTGAACGCCTTTCAAAGGATGCTTAACATTAACAATTTTCCACCAACACCTTATGACTTTCATGAATCTTTTTGTTTCAAGGAAACCATCCCCAAATTCATTCGAAAAATGTTCTAAAGCAGCAATATTATTTTCGTCAAAAAACTTCACTGCAGCATTAACATTTTGCCTTTCGAAAGGGGATGGATATAAAACTTTCTGAGAGGCAGGGGCGGTTTTTATGTTTTCACCCAACTCTTTATTATAAATTTTATTATTTTAAGATGTTGAACAGTTGGCTTCAGTATTTGATTGGCATCATTAAAAGATGTGACATGAAATGTTTGATTAGTTTTCCACTGATTAATCCAGTTATTTCTAACTGATTTCAAAAGGTGGACAGTGTCAAATATAATGAATATCTTTTGGTTATTATCCAAAGGATTAAAAAAACTTGTACTTAAAGTCCCTCCACATAACACCTGAAACATAGTCCTATTTACTCTGGTATTATCTGAAACTAATGATATAACTCTATAGCCAATTTCCCACAATCAGCAACACTTCTATTACCTCCCACATGCTCTACCTGCAACTGCACTGTAACCATAAGTCATCTCCTGACAGAATGTACCAAATATAGAGGTATCCGTCACATTTTAAACATGAGAGGCACACTCTCTGATCTTTTAACAGACGACCCTCTTAAAATTGACACTATTTTAAAATTCCTAAGGTTAACGAATCTTTTAGGCACTCTTTGAACAAACTTAATTTCCGTTTTTATCTTATGCTTTTTATTATGTATTTAATTTATTGATTTTATAAATTCATTTTATCCTATTTTACCTTATTTATTTTTGTGTACCTTTTTAACTCTTATTTATTCTATTTAACCTGTAAGGTACGTTTTTGATTTCGGACGGTGCAAAATGACCATAGCTGTCGAAGCACCTTAAAAACAAATACTACTACTACTACCATTTCTTTTAAATGGCAAGCTGTAAGTTTTTTCACAGGATATACAGCTACTACATCCTTATTTTTAGAAAATATAGATGACATCATGAAGCACTGAAGTGTTGTTGCTTCACCTTGATTGTCATTTGCTTTGCCAACAACTTTCCTCCCCTACATAAGATAGACCTGGCTTAACATATATTTCATCTAACATAATAGAAATAAGATGCTCACTATCATCAAGCATTTCAAATTTTGCAGATAAATAATTTATATGGGCATTGTTCTTCCAAACTTTCACAATTCCCAAGTTTGAGCCGAATTGTCTCATGTAGGAAGCAGATGGAAGAAGAATAACTTTTGATTGGCGTATGAAATTGTATGCAGCTGGATAACAAAAATAAACAGTGCAGCACCAGACTAAAAAGATGGAAGAATATCTTGGCTGTTTAGAATTAATAAGCTCTAATTGTTCTATACAAAATTTTAAATTGTATTTTTTGTCTGAAAACTCCTCCACAGATGAAATCAATAAATCTAAAGCCATTTCAATCTTAGTAGATGAATCATTAAGTTCATACAAAAATAAATGACTTAGCAGAACCTCGAATTTTGTCCACCTATCACAGGATGAAGATTCACCCAAAACCCAGTCTCATATCTTATTAGGCAAACGAACATTATTACGCCAAACAGATACACTCAAATCATGGGAAAATTTAACACATAATTATTATTATCAATGAAACACATTTTTCCTAAAATTAAGCAATCACTTTCATTAAGAACTAACCAATTTGATGATAAATGCATTTTGTAGCCATTTTGTAAACATGCAAATGAATTAATTACATCTTCTTCACACCACTGGGCAAATTTCCTTTCTTCTGCCCGTCTTGCTTCAGCCAACCTGTCTTCTGGGCATCGTCTGGGTTGGGTTGGTTCGGAAGAAAAATATGATGGCTGACCCTAAAAAATTGTAGGATAAGCATCATTCTTCAAAGCTAAGTGTTTCCTAAGAACAACAAGCTCACTGCTGTCATCCCTTGTGAATAACAAACTTCTCCAAAAAATGCCTTACATAAACAACTGATGTGTCACTAGAACTGAAATCCTTCCTATGAATATTATGTAACCACTTTGCCCTTCGCATAGGATCCTTTGGAAAAATGAAACATGGAGTATAAGTCAGTCCATCGTAGTTAGACTTACATCCAGGCACACAACATTTCCTTCCCATCTGAAATTTTGAGCAAATGCCACATTAATCTTTTTCAACTCTTAAATACCCTTAAAATATAATATTAAGCGCATTACTATATATATATATAAATGTTTAAGGAAAAGGAAAGGTAATAATAAAGGTGGCAACAAAGTGTTGGAGGAAGCCCAGTGGACACTTGCCTAGATTGAAGAGCCGCTGGGAGTGCTGAGGACACACGAAAAAAACAAAAACCACACAAATATGGAGCTTTCAGGCTGACGCCCTTCTTCAGCAATGGAGAGACATATACTGTTTAAAGTGACACACTGGGGAGGATATGGGGAGGGGGAAAGGGGTAATGAGAGGAGTTTGAGGGTAGGAGGGATGACCAATAGGGTTATCAGAGGTCAAGACCAAGGGGGGAGAAAGATGTGGGCTAACTCCTACTGTCGCAGTAGAGGAGTGGGGGTGTCATCTGGTAGGACGCAGATAATCCTTACAGTAAAGCAGTTATTAAAAGTTGCCTGGTGTAAATTGGCGTGAGAAGCCACTGGAAGGGGACGGTTAGTATTTACGTTCTTCCGGTGGCCATTAATTCTAATGTTGAGGGGGTTACTGGTGAGGCCAACATAAAAGCAGGACAGAGGGTGCAGGTGAGGAGGTAAATGACGTTCCTCATGGTGCAATTACTTCTGGAGGGGATGGGGTAGGTGATGTTGGAGGAGGGGCTGGTGAATGAAAATGAGGGTGGGTGGATGGGGCATGTGAGGCAATGGGGTTTGCCACAGGGTTGAGATCCTGCAGCAAATAGAGGGTTGGGAGTGGGTAGTTCTTTCTTCCACAGGATATTTCCCAAATTGGGAGGCCAGCGGAAAGAAAGAATGGGGGAATTAGTAAAGGGGGATTGGTGGGAGGTGGAAGTAAGAATTGGGTGGGCAGCATGAAGGATTTCCTTGAGGACCTCGTGGATCCCGGGGTGGAAGAGGGTAGTAAGGGTAAGGGAAGGGGTAGAATCAGGAATAGGAGGAGTGCGAGGGTGGTGTTTAGTGGTTATCGGTGTGAGTGCCCTCTGGATCTGGTCACGGATCAGGCCCGGTGGGTAACCGCATTTTAGAAGGGCATCTTCGAGGATGGAGTAATATAGTGAGAGAGACCTCCTGTCTGAGCAAATCCTCCATCCTCAGTGGGCTAGGGCATATGGAATCGAGGTTTTAGTGTGTAGGAGATGGCAGCTTTCAAAGTGGAGGCATTGAAGGCTATTAGTGGGTTTAATGTGGATGCCAGTGCAGATTTTTCCGCCTTGGATGGAAAGGTCGACGTCCAGAAAGGTGATGTAAGTGGTGGAAGTATTGTAGGTGAAGGAAAGCATGGGGTGAGAGGACAAGCGTGACAAAAAGGATTGGAGGGAGTCAGGTCCATTGGTCCAGATGAGAAAGATATCGTCAATGAATCTCAGCCACAATAGTGGTTTGAGAGGTGCGTTAAGGAAATGAGTCTCCCATTCCCCTAGGTAGCAATTGGCATAAGAGGGTGCCATTCGAGTGCCCATTGATGTACCCTTAATTTGGAGATAATGGTGCCCTCCGAAAGAGAAGTTGTTCTTTTTCAGCACCATTACTGCCAAGTGCAATAGGAAATGGGAGGAGGGTCTTTTGTCGGGTCTTGTGTCAAGTAGTTTTCTGAGGGCAGAAAGTCCGTCATCATGGGGAATATTAGTGTAGAGGGAGCAGACGTCAATGGTAGCCAAAATGGTGTTGGGTAAACAACTGTTTCTTTTACAACAGGAGCACCTCGCAAAGCACTGCTCTCCACAGAAGCACTTACTCTTCATCACCTCTTCAGGAAATATAACTTGGTTGATGCAAAAAATGTCCCTGTTTTTGGTTAGCCGTGATGCATACCATGCATACTGAATCATCGGTTTAAAAACATGCGAAGACAATTGGTGGTGAATCAAGGAATGAATTTTAATCATGTCCATCCTGGTCGTAATATCACGATTCTCTCATAACAGTACTGATGCATTCTGTAGCTTTGAAATGAAATTTTTCACCTGTCAGTAAAAATAAACATCACAAGGCTGGGACATAGGTGTACATTTTGGAGGAATTACCTTGACTGCACACGTCGGCTGCTGGTTTTCATCCATGAAGCGCTCGTCGTAAAGGGCAAAGGAAAATTTTGCTTCCCACCTACGACTTGATCACATTATCCAAGTATGACTCGTACGTGCTTCTGTGCATTTTACCTGACTTCGTCGATGTCACAAATATATTTTTAAAGTGCACCATGCTTCCTCTACATCGCGCTTTACTTTAGGGCTAAAATTTCCGTTTGGCTCCTGAAGGCAAAGGAATACCAAAGGGAGTAGTCATCAAGGATAGATAAAGTTTCATCCTTCTTGAAAGGGGCTGGCCTCTTTCACAGGTTTTAAACATTGATTCCAGTATTCACTACCGCGGTTACTTTATTAAATTATCATTGAATTTTAATTTTTTTAATAATAAAATTCTACTTAAATAAATAAATTTAACTGTAAGGTGCTAAATGACCTAAGCTGTTGAAGCAGCTACAAAATCCCAATCCTACCCTGCGGACTTCTCTCTTTCCAATTCCAACGGTCCCTGCAACTTTTGCAGTGTTTGTTTGATCTCGTGTTGTGATCATGTAACGCATAAATAAAGTTCCATTACTATTACATATTACTGTTTTCATAACCATTATTGGTGTCATGGCTTCAAAATGGCAAGGCTCAACATCATTACTCAATCCTGCAGAGAAGAGGAAGGCGATAACAATGGAAATGACGCTAGAAATTGTCAAGAGAAGGGAAAGAGGAGAGAAGACATCTGTTATTGCCCACGCATTTGCAATGGCCGGTTCTGTCATTCAAGATCAGGCAAGACAAATTTGGAGTGATCTTAAAAAGCAGCAAGAGGATGAGCCTTTGACATCGGCTCAAGAGGAGCAGCCAGAAGAAACGTTTATTGCAAGCAGTGGGTGGCTTGATAAATTTTGAAACCGCTATAATTTGCATTCCATCAAGAAAACTGGAGAAGCTGCAAGTGCTGATAAGGAAGGGGCTGAACGATTTGTGGTGGAACTAAAGAAAATTATAGAGGGGGGAGGGGGTATCGGCCTGAACAAGTTTATAATTTTGACGAGACAGGTCTCAACTGGAAAAAACTACCCAACTGCACATACACATCCCGTAATGAAAAAGTCGCCAGGATTGAAAATCTCAATGGAGAGATTAACACTCGTGTTTGGGGGAAATGCCAAGTGGGGTTTTTAAGCTTAAACCCTGTCTCATTGGACGTTCCAAAAATCCTAGAGCGTTGAAAGGGATCCCAAAGGTGTCTCTTCCAGTGTATTATAAGTCTAACAAAAAAGCATGGATGACAGGTAGCATATGCTATGATTACATGAAAGGTTACATTGGAAGTGCGATTGAGGATTACAATGAAAAAAGAAACTACAATAATAAGGCTTTGCTCATATTGGATAATGCCCCTGGCCATCCAGCATCAATCGTTGATGTGTGTAGCAATGTGAAAGTGATTTCAACAATGTAACAGGGCTTCTTGCCCGTAAATATTAATTAAATTAAATTAATAAAGACAAATTCATTGGACAGAACTGAGGACCATTATGGGATGATTATGTTGCAGATGAAGACCAGATTAGTGATTAGGCATTAGAAAAAAAATGAACGTGGAATTCCTAAAGAAGCCCTTGAAATGCAAGTGGAATACATAAATTATTTGTTTAAAAATGTGATTTTACGATATTTCTTGTTATCATTGTAATTTAACGGGTATTTACATACAATTTAATAATCGAATGATTATGAGAACGCATGGAGCCTTAAGACCTAAATCGATTTATAATTATGTTAAGAAAGAATAAAAAATCATTCTGTTTGATGTTGGGATTTAGTTTGTGCACATAATTTTTGAGTTTTCTTTTATGAGAGGCATATTCTTTTTAGTGATGGTAGCATATCCATTGTGATTCCAAATATTAGCAAAAATAAAGCAAGTACAATGTGCAGTGACTCATAATGGAACCTTTTGGTGATATTAATGAACTGGCCTTCCAATACACTTCCGACTTCTTCCCTTATAATATAATATTGTTGAATGTCAATTTTTTGCAATTGATTGCTTTAGAATGAGCATTAAAAGTTGTTTTACTATTTACGTCTTAAATACATGATTTTTGCCGCTTATGCATCATCACACTAGACTTCAGATAGATTAGTTTACTGATGCCGTTAAATAACAAACTTGGAATTTTTAAATTGTGGGCATTACATGAATACCTTTTTTCCCAGATAATTACTTCCAAAAACAGGGGTACGGGTATCACATGCGTGCAGGTATTACTCGAGTAAATACGTTATCTCATTTGACGGCAATGCATGAACTGTCTCAATACTGCTAATAACCAAGTGAAAAATTAGTGATCATTTTACAAAAACTGAGTTGCGTGTTATACATGGTGATAAGACAATTTTCACATTTCACTCGTGCAAAACATGGATGCGTATTATATGGGGTGCGTATTATAATCGGAAAATTACAGTAGCCACTTTAAATATTCTGATAAAATTTGTAACTGTCTTATATAAAATAACCAATATAAATTTGTCCTTCATTAAAAGGAGTCACTCCAAATTTTTGTTCAACCTATTATGAAAATAAAATTTATAGAAGCAAACATTTCAATACAGGATGGTATATTTAATACTTGTATGTCATCAAGGACTTTTTCAAACATCACAATGATTCCGGCAAGTGCTCTAAATCTGCATGATATGAGCATTAAAGAGTATTTTTAAGTGTGAAGAGTAGAATTTCCTTAAGCAGAAATAACATTTAGGAAAAACATCTATTTTATTTATTTATTCATTTGTAGCAACATGAAAACTTGATACATTTACATTACTCTGTTGAGAATATTTTCAGAACCCATCCCAAGAAAGATCATATTCACAGAAAAAAGGCCAAGGACCTTTCTTATCACACCATAAATCATTTAATTTTCCTGTTATTTTATGCATTGATCCACAGTCTTCATTACCATCACCTTGGTCTGGTTGCCCTGGGTTCCATTGTAAGAAACCAGTTTTTTCAAGAGGGATACCTGCAATTTGTAAGACACGGTTATGTGACTTATTTTTGGTGGAAGTGATTTTTATTGTGAAACTTTTAGAGTTCTAGCCAACAGTAATTTAAACTCAAAATTAGTAATCAAGTGATTTGAAAGAATTTCACTTCATTTTAGTATCTTATACTTGATAATTGCCATAGAATCTTATCAAGATATATATACTAGCCATTAATTCTTAATATCTGTAGAATTAGTTATAAAATGTGTATCATCCAAAAAATTAACTAAATCATAGAGAATAATTGCTGTCCACATTCATTATAACAAACATTTATTATGGTTTACACAAGTATTATCATCTGTTGTTAAATTTATATTTATATTCATATTAAACTAGAAAAGAGTAGCTGAGTACTGTATTAAAAGCTAAGTAAATGTTACTCAATAATTATGCAGGCTAACACAATTTAGACAGGACATGTAACTCAAGTACATAAATACTTGGGGTAACATTGAAAGAGTTAACGAAATAATTCAGGATATATGGAAATATTTTTATGTTAGAAAGTGCATTTTAGGAGTTTTATAGAAAGAACTTGCTTCAAAGACATAACATTAGGTAAACAAGCAGTATGGCATGCACTGCATATATAATGAAAAAATAATTATGACATTATTTACCAAATATTGTGACGTATTTGCCTTCTATATCCATATCATGGAATCCAACATATGCCCAGTCTTTGGCCTTCGGGTGTCTTGCAAATATCATTTTCAAAACATTGTCCTCAGCTTCTGAATTTATGATAGCCAAATGACCGCCGTCATTTGTGCACGTTGCTGATGCCTGGTAATAAGTCATTGCACCCTCTGGATAAAATTTATAATATCCTACTCCAGGAAACAATTCATAGTCTGCCGGCTTTGGAGGTGGTACTACAATAATGAAGGGGATGGAAATGTTTAGGGAAACATGTTATGGCCGTTTTTCTTACAAAGCCAATGGGTTTGACAATTCTTAGTCAATCTATTCTTGGATTCATTATATACAACCGATAATATTTAAATTAAAATACCTGTTACTACTCCATGAAGAATGAATGACTGGATTCCTCCAAATTCAGTCACACTGCTCATAACATCGACCTTCATACTGTCGGGCAGTTTGGGTGATTTGTTCTTCACATACCAGTGGGTGATGTAATGGCCTGTTTGATTCTTCCTAGCCATGAAAGACAAATCTATTGTTCTGTTTAAATAAGTGGTAGTCCAACTGGCATGGGTTGTTAGGTGAGCTTGGTCAGCAAAAATGTACAGTGATGCTAACAGGAAAGAAATTCTTGTGTATGCACTCATCTTAGAGGTGGTTGATAAATGATCAGAAGTAAGTAAAAATTGATGAAATGAGCAATTTTCATCCTATATATACTCTTCTTGGCATGCTTTTATCAGCATTTTGAAGGGCACACTTTTGCATTTCTTCTTTCTCAGAATAAGCCTGGATATCTCTTATGACATATGAACCCAGTTTAATAGCATGAACATAAAAAAAATTGATGGAATCAATATCATGCCCTTCAACTTGGCTCCACATTATCTTATTTTTATTATGAATGTCAACTCAGCAGATGTGTTTGTTGCCTTGAGCTAAAATGAAATTTTTATCTCCGATTTGGAAATTTATTTACATAAACATGTATTCAGAGTTGAAGAGATAGAGAGATCTTTTTGTATTTTTATGTGACTGTGTCATTTGCAGTAATGAAAGCAATGGCAATAACTCTGACCGCTTTTTAGCATGTTTTCTTAAAAGAAAAAAACATTCTCATGTGATCATTCTGAGTGAGGGAGCGGCGGCGCCGGGAATGGGGGCGATGGTGTTGCCTGGAAAGAGATCGGTTGCGTCTCCCGGGCGAGAGGCGGTGGAGTCCCCTATGCGGGGAGTGATGACGTCGCCTTTGCGGCGAGCGGTATTGCCGCGGCCTCTCGTGATGTGAATGCTGGTGATGGCGGTCACGAGCACCGCGGTGTCTAGGCGGCGGAGAGGGAGGCCTCAGTAGTGGTTGAGACCGGGGATGAGGGTGCTGAGGTCGATCTTCCCGTCGCTGTCTTCTCGCTAGAATCTCGTCCGCCTCCCTTCGGGCCGTCTCTTTCACCTCTCTGAGCTCGGCTATTCTCCGTCGTTCCTCACGCCGGCGTTCATTTCTCCGCTGCCAGTATCCTCGCTGGACGATTTCTGTTCGCGCTTGTAGGCGATTGAGTGATGCGAGGAGCAGCATCACTAGAAGGGACGTTCGGCGGGGCGCATAGTGGGGGGGAGGGGGGGCACTAGGGGGAGAAGAAGCACTAGGGGAAGTGAAGAAACACTAATGGGAGGAGATGGATCACTCGAAGGGCGAGAAGGGCCACTCAGGGGAACACTGGGCGGAAGAGAGAGAGCACTCGGGGGAGGAGAGGGAACACTTGCCTGGGTGCACAGCGATGGAAACGAAAAAGATTCCTCTGTCTGGCAACCGACCGAGGAGGTCCGCGGAAGAAGAGACCCGGAGTGAGGGAGGCTGCGGCTTCGCTTGGTCGGTGGGGTGGGAGCTTGATTCGCCTTCCTTTGTCGTGCTTTCGTACTATTGCTGGTTGTATTGGTGGGAATAATGACCCCTTGCCGCACGAGGTTATCCCGCTCATTTATGGCCCAGACATCCATGGGCGATAGAGATTTTGAATTTACAATGGGAGTTGCATCCTTTTCAGCTCTAGCTGTACTCCTTAGTCGTGGGCCTTGCGATAGTCGTGGGCCTTGCGAGATTACGGGGGGGGGAGCACGTGGATCCCATTCTTTGCCATTCGGGCTCAGTATTGTAAGTAATATGCACGTGCAGAATGGTATGCCAAGAAGTATCACAGTCTAAGAGTAGTTTTTGCGTCTTACGGAGAAGAACTTACCTACTTCCCCAAGGGTTTTCGGTGTGGATTCCTTCCAGACTTAAAACTACCGTAATATTAGGCTATGACTACTTTAAAATAACATACACTGCACATACCTTATTTTTCACCGATGTCCTGTTTGTCCTTCAGCACGCTGGAACACTTTCACTTCACTTCACTCCACTCCACTCCGGGATCACGGTAGCCCCTACGCAAGGTAAGTAATATTTTCCCTCCAGATGAGAGACTACCTGGTTCGAATAAAGTTTTGCCCTATGTTATCGTTGGAGATGAAGCTTTTAGGTTGCACAAACATATCATGAAACCATACAGTAAAGTAACAGCTCGGTCAGATAAAGCCAAAGTTATCTTCAACTACAGGTTAACTCGTGCTCGCAGAGTAACAGAAAATGCATTTGGGCTATTGAGTCAAATTTTCCGAGTATTTTATGCGCCAATAGCTGTCACACCTGATACATATGAAAAAATTATAATTACAGCATGTTGTTTACATAATTTATTGAGGGATGGCTATTTAGAGAAGAATCGACAGCCACATTATGAATACGACTCGAATATGGTCTCTTTGGGGAGAACAGGGAGGTTTGCAAGGTTTTGAAGTTAGAGAAGCTTTCACGAAGTTTTTGAATGAAGAGAGAGCGCTATATTGGCAAGAGGAACGTGTATTTAGACTTAGCAGCAACCACTGAGAGTTTATTACATTAAAATTGTGTAATTAATTGTTTATCTATGTAAATGAATAAATACAAAATGAAATGAAATTATTTTCATTTACCATTCTTTCCCATTACTGATGCGACTATGCTCCAGGTGTTCTCCTTTATCTGATAATCCTTGTAATCCCTATGCTGGTGATCATAAATCGAACTATATTTCCTCACTTCTTCGATCAAGCGCTCGTCATCTTCTCCGGAAAATCGGCTAGCCATGACTCGACTCAGCAGATATACACCTGAACAACTGAAAAACTGCGACTGCCCGACTCGACGTCCACGTCTCAACTGCTATTGAAGCAGTCGAGACGCGGACGTCGGCAGTCGAATGCGAAACCGCTGCCATTTGAAAAACATTGATGGAGTCAGTGGCTGCCAGCCGCGGCAGTCGGACGCCCCAGTGAAACCATACTTTTAGGTCCTCATTCGTTCCTGCGAATGGTTTTATTCCCTCCGTGCCTTGTGGTTCCCGAGGCGGAGACTCTGGGATGAGGGATGGCGGAATCAGCTCTTCCTCCGGTGATGTAGTAGAAATCGAGTATAGAGCATAAGGCCTCTCCTGTGTTGGCGTGGGGTTGTCTATTACACGGGTGAGATTTTCTGCAGTTCCTTTATTCAAGATGCCGATCACCTCCTCTTCTAACGGTGATATCGTGGTGGGGGTGGTGTATCTGGCCAAATGCATAAATGGACTAATACAATACTAATGTCTACTTACTCCCGTCACTCTTTGTTTATCCATACTCGACCTGGATACCTGTGAAGTATGATCATTTGGTGGCACACACGCATACACCCTCACGCGCGCGTACACTCCCACGCGCGCATACACACACACGCACATACACACGCGCGCATACACACCCACACACGTGCATACACCTTCACGTGCGCATACACACCCTCACACGCATGCCCTCATGCACACGTACACACTCACACGTTCCCCCTCACACCTCTCACATGCACTCTCATACACGCAAATCCTGACACACAGACACCCTCACACACATCCATCTCATTCACCCATACATTCACACACACATGCACACATTCACTCACACAGACCCAGGCCTCTGAAACTCCCTTAGAAAAGACTTCCGAAATTTAGCGGTAAGGTGTAACCAGATGGCAATAGCGTCGCTCTTAACGTGACGTCATACAGCGACTTTCTCAAATCTGTTTAAGCATCAGATTTGAACATTGAAGGTTCATTTTGTATCAAAATCACTATTACAGGAATTTCATGAATTTAAACTTATACGATATATGGGATGAAGCATTGAAACAGAATCTATATATATATATATATATATATATATATGTATATATATATACACACACACATATATATATATATACATATATATACATATATATATATACACACACACATATATATATATATATATTTTGGGCAACTAGGTGTTGCTTGGAATTAGGCCTCCCTCCAAAAGGCCTTACTGTAAGAATCCCCCTATCGGGCCTTCCTCCCACCATCCGACCATCTTTTGCCCTCACCAATCACCGTATGTCCCTTAATGTAGTCCAATCAGTTTTACGCCACTACCAATTGCTCTCCAATACGCACTTCCATAAATGCGTCTCCATAATGCATTCACATAGAAACTCCTCAACCTTCAAAGACAATCTCGAATCCATCTTCCAAAAAGCTGCAGAAGAACTCACAGCCAACCGCAAAAGACTTCTCCGCAAACTTTCACTTCTTTGCACCCGCCACCTCCAACAAGGGTTACCCCTCCCCTTCATCCCTACTGGTGAGTTCAACGCACCTCCCCCGCCCCTCCTCGCCCAAAGACCGTGCCTAGCGGACGTCTTGGGAATCCCAACCCCACCCCCACTGCACACCCCCAACAGGCCCCCCTTTGTTTTAAACCGCCAACAGCGGAAACCCCTTTCCCGGCAGACCCCCACCTTCTCAAGCACCCGAAACTCCCCCCAGCCAGATGACGTCCTGAACCTCTCATCCCACATACTCACCCCTGCCGAGAATGCACTTCTTTCGCGCGGCCTTTCCTTCTGCCCTACCACCAAATTTGACCACATTTCCCTGCTCGCCGACATACAATCCTTTATATGCCTACTTCGCCTCAAGGTCGCCCCACCCAAAACCTACCTCTCTTCTACCCCAGACGCACTCCCACAATCTCTTTCCGCCTTTAAACCCCCCTCTCAATATATCCCACCCTCTCTCCCTCTACACCACCCCGTCGAGCAATATTCCAATTACCTCACACACAGAGTCGCCCAGCCCGATTTTCCCGACCTCCTCGACCACCATGACAATCTGACGAAAGCAGAAAGACGCCATCTCGACGCTTAAACGGAACATCCATATTGTAATACTCCCCGCGGACAAAGGAACGACCACGGTAGTAATGGACCGCTCCCATTACAACGACGAAGCCCTCCGCCAACTATCCGACCAAACCTTCTACCGCCCTCTCCCCTCCAACCCAACCGACCGTCATTCCTCTGAAATAGCCACTTATCTGCGATCCGTTGGAAAACAAGAAGGCCTTCCCAACTCCACCATCTCCGTTATGATTCCCAACAAACCCCGTACCCCGACCTTCTACCTTCTTCCAAAAATCCACAAACCTAATATCCCCGGCCGTCCCATAGTTGCCAGCTACGACTCTCCCACGGAACGCATCTCTGCCTTTGTCGACTCCCACCTACAACCCCTCGTTCGTAAAATCCCATCTTTCCTCCAAGACACAAACCACTTCCTTCAACGCCTAAAATCTCTCCCCTCCCACCTAACACCATCATGACAACAATAGACGTCTGCTCCCTTTATACTAACATCCCCCACCACGATGGACTGTCCGCCCTGAAAAAATCCCTTGACTCGAGACCACCTGACGCAAGACCCTCCTCCCACTTCCTAACGAAGCTGGCTGAAATGGTGCTCTACAACAACAACTTTACCTTCGGAGGGCGCCACTACCTACAAATAAAAGGTACGGCGATGGGCACTCGCATGGCGCCCTCATACGCCAATGTCTTCTTAGGTGAATGGGAGGAAAGTTTCCTCGACATACACCCCAGACCACTCCTGTGGCTGAGGTATATCGACGACATTTTCCTTCTTTGGACACATGGACCCGCCTCACTCCAATCCTTTTTAGAGCGCCTCTCTTCCCACCCCACGCTCTCCTTCACCCACCACTCCTCCCCCACCAGCATCACCTTCTTGGATGTCGACCTCTCCATCCGAGAGAACCAAATCCACACCAAAGTGCATCTAAAACCCTCCAACCGCCTCCAATATCTCCACTTCCACAGCTGCCACCCCCTCCACACCAAAGCCTCAATCCCCTACGCCCTAGCCCGCCGAGGACGGAGAATCTGCTCGGAAAGAGACTCCCTTTCCGAGTACTGCTCTGTCCTCGAAAATGCTCTCCTCCAACACGGATACCCGCCGGACCTAATTCGGGACCAAATCCGACGGGTTGTCGCACCCAGCACCCCTAACCCACACTGCAACCGCCTCGCAACCCCCGACTCTACCCCCCAACTCACCCTAATCACCACTTTCTATCCCGGCATCCACGATACCCTAAAAAGTATCCTAAAGGCAGCCCACCCAATCCTCACTTCCTCCCCCAACCAGGTCTCCTTCCCCACACCCCCAATCCTCTCCTTCCGCAGACCTCCCAACCTTGCCAACATCCTGTGGAGAAAAGAACCTCCATCACCCACTCCTCTGCACCCTGCAGGGTCCCACCCCTGCCGCAGACCACGATGCCAAACATGCCCTATAAACCCACTCTCCAACTCATTCTCAAACCCCACCACCAACATCACCTACCCCATAACATCCCCTACCAACTGTACCACCCGCAACGTCATCTACATACTAACCTGCACCCAATGCCCCGCCTTTTACGTCGGACTCACCAGCAATTCCCTCAACATTCGCATGAACGGCCATCGCAACAGCGTTAGTCTTAAACGACAGCTACCCGTGGCCGTTCATGCGAATAACCACAATCTTAGTTTCAATGTTTGTTTCACGGTGAGGGCCATCCGCGCCCTCTCGGACGACGCTTCCGCCCCCCAACTCCGTCAATGGGAACTCGCCCATATCCAAATCTTAAACTCTTTCTCTCCTCCCGGCCTCAATATCCGTTAATATTTCCTTCTTTCCACCCTCTCTTTCCCCCTTCTACATCCTCCAATCCCCGACCTTTCCACGCTCCCTTCCCTTCCACCCCCACACCTTCACCCCAGTGTCACTGCCATATCAGTTGTGTCTCTCTTGTGTCTCTCTGAATTTGCTTAAATATTTTAACTGCATAAGAACGAGAAGTTTTGAAATTTATAATGGGAAATTTTATTTTTTAGTTTTGTAATAATTCTCCAGAGACGATCATTAGAGTCAATGAAATATACACAAAAATAAATCCGAGGGAATTCATTATAAACAATGAATATAATACAATGGAAATATGAATAAATTAGAGTCAATGAAATATACACAAAAATAAATCTGCAGTAGATTATGAAAATTTAATCGAAATCACTTCAGATGTCCATTTAATACGAACATTTAAAGAAGTTTCTCTGATTACGTTTTGGGGCAGCTTATATCATGAATATTCAGACTTATCAAGACGGGCAATTATAGAGTTATTACTATTCGCGAGCACGTACTTACGCGAAACTGGGTTCTCGAAATACACAACAACAAAAACAAAATACAGAAATCGACTAGATGCCGTTCATATAAACTATTTTTATCTTTAAATATATGAAAATAGACGAAATGTTGATCAACATGACCTATCTTTATTATTATCTGTACTTGTGCTTTGATTTTCACCTTATAAACAAAATAACTGTTTGGGGTTCCGCAACTTCTCTTTCGAGTTGCAAGGGTTCCGTAGCAACATTAAATTGGGAAACGCTGCCCTATAGAAATAATTCTGCGCACCAAGTTACCAACAAAGGAAATGATAATTGCAGGTAAGACATACATAAGTCTATGCATTGGAGTATGTCTAGGCTGGTTAAAGCATTTCAGACCATTTTCTGACCCCTTGAAAAATTTTAATGCAACAATTTTTTCGTAGATGAGCCAAATTTGTTAGAAGCTTCTATGACGATGGCCTCTAAATCACATACATAACGTGTAATTACTACCTATCTTCATAAAAATAGCAAATTGAAATATTTTAGATACCAAAGAAGGGAGTTTGACTACAAGGTTTATCGTAATCGTCGAAATCGAAAAATAGAAATTACTTACAACCTCCTGTCAATCGGGAAAGTAAAAAACTTGATGCCAGGATTTTCCCGTGTATTCCCGCAACCAACGACTGAACACCTTATAATAATCGGCATTTTTCCGTAAAAATTTAAACCACAGCTAAAACAGAACCAGTCCACAAATTCTCACAAGATGTCCGCTTTAAAAGGTGATACAGAGTTCCGTTCCTTTCCTTTCACCTTTTTACTTGACACTAGCGTCAGTAGGCTTAGGATTAGACTACCGAACTTTTCCGTCACAAATTTTGGCCGAAGTTTCAGAGGGGCGCACAGACCATCTCATTCATCCAACACATCGTTCTCTCTCACGCATTTACACGCAGTCGTTTTCGCTCATACACTCACGCACGTATCCCTTCACATACTTCATTTTCCTCAGGCTGTCTTAACCCATCGATACGGCTAAAGCGATCGCGTAAATTAACCTGATACATCTCTGAATATTCCATTTACTCTTCTTCTAGATACTTCTCAATCTACTTCGTCAGGAGTATGGTGTTGGGCAATCTACAGTATATGACATAAAGGCGCAAAAAGATCAAATTCTTCAGTTTGTTGCTGAATCAGATTCAATGGCAGGCATTTCCAAAAGGAAAACTTTACGTGGCCCCGTCAGTAGTGATCTCGACAAAGTGGTATACGAGTGGTTCTGCCAGCGTAGGAGTGAAGGGATTCCTATCTCGGGTCCTATGATAATGGAGAAGGCAAAATCGTACCACAAAGAATTGAAAATCGAAGGAGAATGTAATTATTCTACGGGATGGTTTCATAAATTCAAAAATCGCCATGGTATTCGCTATTTAAAAGTTTCTGGCGAAAAGATGTCATCAAATCATGAGGCTGCAGAGGAATATGTGAATGATTTGTCAAAACTGGTGGAGGAACATAGACTTAGCCCAGAGCAAATCTATAACATGGACGAGACAGGTTTATTTTGGCGTTGTCTCCCATAGCATATTTTTGTTTGCAGAAAAAGCAGCATCGGGTGTGAAAGAATCTAAGGAGAGACTGACTGTAATGACGTGTGCTAATGCTGCTGGTACACACAAATGCAAGCCCATGGTAATTGGGAAAAGTGCAAAACCTAGAGCCTTCAAGGGTATTAAGATTTTCCCCATCATTTACCGTGCAAATAAACGTGCTTGGATCACTCGAGACATTTTTGGTGAGTGGTTTAATACTCATTTTGTACCTGAGGTAATAGATCATTTGAAAAAGATTGGGTTACCTGAGTTACCTGAAAATGCTAAAATACTGTTATTGTTAGACAACTGCCCTGCTCACCCTCCAGTAGAATCTCTCGTCAAGGAGAATGTTTTTGTATCGTATTTACCCCCAAATTGTACAGCTCTGATCCAGCCAATGGATCAAGGCATAATTAAAAATTTTAAATGCCATTATCGAAGTGAATTGATGAGAAAAATTGAAAATCTTGATGGTCCATTCAGCTATGAACGGTTCAAAAAAGAAATCACATTGAAGGATGCGGTGTGGTGCATTTCATGTGGATGGGATAAGGTAAAACCCACAGTTTTAAAATGGTGTTGGCATAATAGTTTGCCAGAATCAAATGAAGATTCCAGCGACAGTGACGAGTTTCTTGGATTTCATTCGTCCGAAGATAAATGTGATTTTTCAGAATTTGTGCACTATGTGAAGGGATTGAATGCTGTCCCAAACCTTAGTGATAATGACATAGAGGAATGGATTGAATGTGATAAAAATGCCCCCATTTACCAAACTTTAACAGACTGTGAAATTATCGACGCTGTTATAGGCCCCACAATAAATGAGAGTGAAGACAGTGAAGATAGCGATGTGTTAGTTGACGAGGAGAAGAAAATGACTATGTCAGAGGGTATTTTATGCTGTGAAAATCTCATAAAGTTCATGGAACAACGGTCATTTACTACTGAGCAGGAGATACTCCAGATGTACAGGCTGAAAGAGAAATTTGTCAAGGAAAGGCGTAGCAAGAGCAAGCAGATGACACTGACGGATCTTTTCAAAAGATCTGTGGAATCATCCTCTCCTTCGGTTTCAGCAGATGCTGTTACAACAAATCCTGATGATAAGTGATTTGCTACACCCCTATCTGCAGATCAACAAGGATTTCCTGGTAAATAAAAACTTTATATATTTCTTATTTTTGCATGATGCTTTTTTGCCATTTTTCGGAAATGAGTGTGAATTGCAAATTGTGAATTACGCACCCGACATGCTACCCGATGTGAAATCTATTTACATAATAATAAAATAATATTAAAAAGTTAGGTATACTTCTAAATATGTAATTACGAATATTTATTTGATATTTTTGTAAAATTACGTTTTAACATGTTATTTTTCCCGTTTTCAGGTAAACCCAGAAGTTTTCGATTGATGCAGCACGATGACGGATACTTAAAACATTCTCCAATTGATTTTACATTAAATAAAAGATTTTCTAAGACATATACGCTTTTTAAACTTGCTTATTTCTTACCATACTTTACGACCCATTCTACATATGGAATCTTACGTGCTAAAACCTCTTTTTATCTATATCTATAGTTCACCCTGCCAGCCACCGCAATGGTGTGTGGCAGGGGGTGCAATAGCACCAAGGTAAAGCGCATAATAATGTATAGTATCATTCTACGTCGGCTGATTTCTTTTCGTAACTTCTGTTCTGCTCAGCTATCGTTCTAGGGAAAAACGAGCCTTTATACCTCTCAGTCCTACAGGCTATCTCTCTTATTTTACGAGGATGGTCCGTTCTACCAATATAAGTTGGCGCTCTTATTATTTCTTCGACATCGCTGGAGAATATATGCGTTCTAAATCTTTCGAGAAGTTTTAACCTAGAGCGTGATCGGCGCTCAGCTAGTGATTCCCATCCTAAGTCCTGTATCAAGGCTGTAACACTATTGTTTCTATCGTAACAATTTTTGACAAATCTAGCGGCTTTTCGCTGCACTCTTTCTAACTCTGAGATTGATCCTTTCACGTACGGATCCCATATGCTCGACGCGTACTCTAATAGCGGTCTTACTATGCGTTTGATGAATCCTAGTTTCTGTTTAGCCTTCCCGCATATATTTCGTATGTGCATATCCCAGGAGAGGTTGTTTGTTAAAGTAACGCCTAAGTATTTGACGGAATCGGCTAGTTTTAGCTGGATGCCTTCAACAGTGTAATTCGTCGTGTCAATGTTTTTGTTTCCCCAGAATCTCATAAAGGAACACTTTCCTCAAGACCAAAATGGCGGACAATAGGACCTTTCACGGCCTCAGCCAATCACAGACACGTATTGGCAGTATGTGACACGGAAGACGGTGTCGCTACTTTCTCTATCTAGAGCTTTACTTAATACCAGTATACAGCGCCAGCACCATGTAGCGGTGAATTCTGTAACCATTCAAAATGTACGTAATTTACGGCAATAAGGAAGACTGTATTCTTTTACGATACGAAATAATAATTTTGCCTCATAATGCTATTCATAATAATTTAAATATCTATACCCCAAATATGGAGAAAGTCATGCGTTGGCCACATCAGATTTTTTCTTCACGACACATATTGTATTAAGGAAATAATATATTAGATGACAGAGAAACTATATACCATGTATCTTCCACGAAGATACATGGTATATTATTCAAAGTAGTAGTAGAAAATGAATCGATTCAAATGTATCGAATACAAATACTCTTTTGAATTTTAACCTATATATTATGCGCGTAGTGAAGCTGCATGCGTCCGTGAGTATGAAGCCTCGTGTATTTATATCGGCAAATTTCTCGAGAACCGTTCGTCGTAAAAGATATGTGGCAAAGGGCATTTTGTTTCTACTGTCTATGAGGTCCCTGGAAAAATATTTTCATTTGCTAAAGTGTCCCAGGTTCGAATCCAGGAGACTTATATTTTCTCATAAGTTTACACGGGATTTTTGATTTTTCAGAGTGCAAGGTTTTTTTCTATCATTCATTAAAATACGTAAATATGGACCAATTTTCTTCTTTTTTGCTTTATTCGACGGCTAAAACTCTATACTATCTTATTCTTTCGACATTTACATGTTACACGTTCGAATTTTTCAGAAATATGCATTCTTTTTCGAAATATTTAGGATTTTTCGTACTTATTCCGGGCGTTGCCAAGGAGACTCTCATTGTTGCCTCCGATTCATTTAAGGGCAATAAAACCTTCAAATAGATGAAAGAAAAGCGTTATTGTTATCTTCTCTTCATTGATAATCTAAGTAAATCTTGCATTGACGTCGCCTTTATAGTAGGTCCTGTAAGAAGTTAAAATCAGCCGTTGATAGACACTTGAAGGAAAGCAACTGTATATGCCAACTAACACTACAAAATTGCTTATTTCAATTGGTTCGATGTTTATTAGTCAATAATATACTCAATCTCTGTCATTCTGTGCATAATAAATTTTTTTCTTTTATTAGGAGTTCAAAATGGGTGGTCGTCTTATATTCGGCTATATACGGTATATGGCATCTCATTCTATCTCCTGGGCTTTTACATGTGTACAGCCTTTTTTATGTTTTTTGAGCCATGTATTAGTCACTACGAGGGCATTATTAACACAGAATTCTATAATTCTATACACACACACACCTGGATTATCAACATGTCTACTGGGACTGCTTTTAGCTTTATTGCCATCAAGCTATCGTTTGTTGCTATTATCTTTGTCACGCTCTTCATCATATCTTTCCTAAGTACCAGATACATGGTTTATGATGGATATTTATACTTGGAATTTGATCATAATGGCATCCAAAATAATGACATTTGTTTTAACCGATAACAAAAATAACCTTTGTTATAGTTGAGGTTTAAATTCAGTTTATAATTTGATGAACCATTTTTGTAAAACCTAGCAATGAATCTTATTATTAATATTGCAGTAGTCCTGGATAGTTTTTCTTTAAAATATGCCTGGTGCTAAGCAAATCAAACCAACTTTATAATTAAGAGTTAAATTATAAAATCGAGGACTGATTAGATTTTGACTGAAATTGGTCAACTGGAAGTTGCTCTTGATATATTTCCGTTTTTTCCCTAATATCTCCATTAGAACTTCATTAATGTAAATATTTGTCATGATCAAAGAGGTAGACACAATTTTCTACAACTTTTGTTTGAAACATTTCTTCATAAAAAGATATTATGATTGACTGAACGTTAAAGTACGTTGCTAAGTATTGTTATAATCAAAATTTGTAATTGTTGAGTGACACCTATGCCGCTAAGAGTAATTTTAATCACGATTAAAATTATTCTATCATCATCTTGCACCAGTTTTTAAACAAATCTTCTTGTAAATATTGACAGTAACGCCAGCATTACATAGTAATTTTGATCTCGTATCAGTTATTTGCTATCCACATCACCAAATAATTTTGTTCACCTATGGTTTTTTCTATGTGAAAAATTACTCAAGGATTCATTTTGAAAATTATTCAATGTTTTTATTAATCGTGAGTGTAACTGACACCTCATTTGTGAGTCCATTGCTTTTCTATGAGAAATGCTTATAATTCTGTTATCAATTTCTGTTTAATCAGTAAGTTTAATTTCAATTATCTTTGTATTGCATTAACCTGTCAAAAATACTTTTTCTGTTTGAAATTTTTGCATATTTTATAGAATAGAAACAATACCTCATTCATTTAATTTGTACAAAAAAGCTTCCAGAGTAAGTTTCCTTTAATACAGCATTCTCTTTGAATTTTCTTTTAAAGAATTAGTAATTTTGTGGGATGATTATAAGTTATTGGTGTTGCTTACAGTAGGCTTATAAATAAGATACCCAGTTTTGTTATTGAAGTCAATGGTTTAGCAGTTCATTTACAAAGAAATAATATGATACAATTTCCATAACTTGAGGAGTTTTTTAATAAATGATGCAACCTCAAATGTGCTTAACGTAAATACAAAATTTGTCAAAACGCATTTGTTTACTTGTTGGTTAAATGTTGAATTATTTATTGGCTGCCCCAGCTTTTATTTTGAGTTTTAATTTGGGTTTCAAGGTAGTAAAATTAAATAGCAATATATCATTTATTAATAAATTTATTGCGCATTGTTGGTAAAATACAATTTTGTATCACTTAACAAAAAAATGTTGCAGCTTCATTATTATATTATTATACACATATTTAATACATTATATTTAATGCACATTTTCTTTTTTTTTTCATGAGAGGAGAGCAGAAGAGGACCGCCGCCGAAGAGAAGAGGAACACCGCCGAAGAGAGAAGACGAGCGCCGCCGAAGAGAGAAGAGGAGACGCCGCCGAAGAGAGAAGAGGAGACGCCACCGAAGAGAGAAGAGGAGACGCCGCCAAAGAGTAGAAGAAGAGGGAAAGATAAACACCTACCTCACCTACCCCATCATCCTCCCCTTCCTCCCTCCACACCCTCTTCCCTCCCCACTCTCACCTTGAGGTGAGAGTGGGAAGGGAAGAGGGTGCTGAGGAGGGTGATGAGCATGAGATAAGGAGTAGGAGGGGCTGTCGCCCCCCCTACTTCCTACCCCACCCATCACCCTCCCCACCCATTTTCCTCCCTCCCTCCCCACTCTCACTTTGAGGTGAGAGTGGGAAGGGATGAGGGTGCTGAGGAGGGTGATGAGCATGAGATAAGGAGTAGGAGGGGCTTTCACCCCTCCCTACTCCCTATCCCACCCATCACCCTCCCCACCCATTTCTCTCCCTCCCTCCACATCCTCTTCCCTCCCCATTCTCACCTTAAGGTGAGAGTGAGGAGGGAAGAGGGTGCTGAGGAGGGTGATGAGCATGAGATAAGGAGTAGGAGGGGCTGTCGCCCCCCCTACTTCCTACCCCACCCATCACCCTCCCCATCACCCTCCCCACCCATTTTCCTCCCTCCCTCCCCACTCTCACTTTGAGGTGAGAGTGGGAAGGGAAGAGGGTGCTGAGGAGGGTGATGAGCATGAGGTAAGGAGTAGGAGGGACTTTTGCCCCTCCCACTCCCTACCCCACCCATCACCCTCCCCACCCATTTCCCACCCCACCAACTTGCCCTCTTCCTCCCATCCTCTTCCTCCATTTTTCCTCCCACTGCTGCAATAAATAAAGTTATTTTAAAAATTAAATAAAAAACGTCAAATGATGTGAGATAATCCATGGTTACTAATATAATAAAAAATTATCTTTATTACTTCTTTCATTTCATCGTTACACCTTTAATTTAAGCATTTTCATGAAAAATAATTAATTTTTTAATGAGGTTAACAATTCAAAGCATTTGCCTCATGCAAGCAAATTCTGAACCTTTGTACAGTTAGCACATTCAATTCAATGAGTTGTAATTGTAAACACTAGATACCACCAGGACTGGAATAACGTTTTAAATCAGTATGTTATTCTGTAACGTTATAAAGGATTAGTTTCCGTTACATTTTGAGAACCTCTGATTTAGATCATTTTCTTATTGTCTTTGACTGTAAGTCCTTAACATAAAATTTCAAGAAAATTCATATGGTAGAATCCAAGAACGAACATACGGATGGATGGACAGACTGAAGCTAATAGATGCTCATGCTGGAAGAGAAACACACCTAAAAATAATGAAATAGCTTTGGAGTATGAATAATATGCAACACATGAAATCCTTCCAATTAATATAAATTACTTTGGTGCACAACTAAAATGAATTTGCAAATCTTTAGCATTGCATTGTAGCAAGATTTATGATTCTTATAATGATTTCCTGATAATTTAGCTTTTAAAAATGAACCTACATTAAATAGGTTTCTGTCTGCTATTTACTGCTTTCAATAGCATTTAAATATGCGTAATATTAATAAGATTAGCTTTAAAGTTAAAGGATAACAATGAAATTATGAAGGAACACAAAATATTTAGTCAGTTCCATTATAGAAATTTCTAGTTCATAAGTGAAAAAGAGATTAGAATAAATCAAGTCTTGAAAATTACAACATACTAAATCATAATATTACTAAAAATTCTACTTTTTCCATGCATGATTTAACTTGTATTCAAAATTTATTTCATCATAACTTTCAAAACAGAACAAAATCCAAAAACAATACATTCATAAAATATTCCACTAAAAAATTCCAGGCCAATTGCAGTGAAAAAAATCGAATTTGCAACCAATCACTATTCTGAACCATGCTGCTCAGTTTTTATGATTTGGTTGTATGGATCTGCATAGCATTACATGATTCATTGTGAAACTTTTTACAGTTTTGTCTGTGTATGGACATTTAACATATCAAAAAGGTCAGCAATTAGACCTCAAGTAATGTTACAAGGAAAAAGCATTTCCTTTTTATGAAATAATAGATAAATGGTGATCGTTCATCAAAACCGGTCATGTTTATATAGTGTTATGTGGAAGATATTGAAGTAGCATTAAAGCTCTGTTATTTGAAGTTAATTTTAATAATGCATTTCCTTTATAATACAAAACAACTGTGAAAGTTGTAAAACTGGCATTCCTTTTGTACAAAGAATATTGCAACGCTAACTCAACCAATTACAGACAAAAAAGCATAAGAAAGAAATATTGGCATTTATTCCTGACCATAGACAAAATGTCTATGGAAAATATGAAAAATTACTTGCATAGCATAGACATGGAAAAATCCCAAATTCCCAAAGTTGTTGGTTTTTGGACTTTAACATTTTAATAATATCCATTTTGCCTTTTCATATTCTAAAATATGTTACGTTAACAGTATCATAAAGTCAGCACAACAAAAAGAAAGAAGATTTTATTCTAGTTTTACCCAGTGCTTTTCTTGTGACAATACATGCCGATACAGCATACCGGCACCTTTTTTCAGCGCGATGTTGACCCACATTTAATTTCGATACATTTTCATTTTTTTAATTCTTTAAAACTTAAAGTAATAAATGACTTCTATAAACGTTAAACATTTTAACTTTTATTATCAACTTTGTGATTAAAAGTTCATCACAGATTCAATAGAGAAAGGGGAGAGGGTGCAGGAAGAGGTGGGAGGGGAGGGGGATGAGTGGGAGCACTGGTTTTACCTTAACGTATCCTTTGCAGCCATTTCCCCCAGTCCTTTCAATCTTTAGCTTGTCTTACCTCTTCTATTTGTTGCACGATTCACTGGTAATCTTGCCCTGTCCTCCTCCCTGCAAGTTTTTCTTCACATACTTGTCTCAACCATGGTTTCTTCTCAAGCAGACCAGCTTTCATACCCTTCCAATATTATTGGCTCCAAAACTAACTTGTAAATCAGAATTATTTTTGTCTAAAGCTTAATTTTGTTATTCTATTTGCTCATTTGTTAGTATCCTATTATTTCTTTCTTCACTCTTCATTATTTCTTGATCCAGCCCATCATGTGTGTCAAAACTAAATCTAAAATATTACAACATAAAAACTTCCATTCCCATTCTTTCCATCCCCTCAACTTTATTCATTGTATATGTAGCTTCAACTAGTTCAGTTCTGTTCCCTTTATTTCCAAATCCTTTGCCTATTTGAGTGCCGTCATCTGCACCTCCTTGCTATCTGCTATTAGTGCTACTCCAACATAAACAAATGCTCCAGTTCCAATATCCCATCTTGCCTCTGCTCTGCATATTTCACCACTATGCCCATAGTTGTATAACTACCCAAAACATCAGTAATTAACATGATGAAATAATAACAATGTAATTCTAGGGCTAATTCTGCCTTCCTCATACCTCCATGCACTTTTTAAAGGTTTGTTCTAAATTAAATTTCAATAAATGCCTTAGTAAATCAACTAATAAGTTTATCTTATCAGTTGCATCTCTCCTGAACTTGGTATTTTACATGGGCCCTTCCTTCTATTTTAAATGCCATAGTACATTTTTGCTAAATTCAAATAATTTTATTTGTATGAATTCCATTTAGCATTGTTATTTTTAGCTCAATCAAAATTTCTCTCACATTTTTTTATTCACATAAAAACAATTTTGAAAGGAGTTGTTGAAATTTATGGAAATTTATGAATTCAGTGCACAAAAAGCAAAAGATAATGTATGGAATAATAGTGAATTTTTTTGGTCTTACAACAAATAAAAATATAACTATGCATGTGATGCACAGACATAGTCTAGTCTACTTTCATATGCACACAAACTTGAGAAATTTAATACAGAAAAGCTATATGTCGATACTCTGAAGCCTGATATGTGACAAAGACGGAAATAAAGATGTTTTGAATTGTTTCTACCAATGCTCTGTATTTTAAGTGAAATTCCTATCCATTTAATTAACCCACTTTTGCAATTAATTTTGGCTTCTTCCCAATTCAACAATTTGATGCTCCAACTTTATGATCCTTTTCTTTGAAGTTTTGTCTCCAGCAATGTTGTCTGACTTGGAGTATGCTTTTGTTTCTATGAATGGTTAATACTTTTGGTGTTCAATTAGCACATCACCAAGGTTTGATGACGGTTTGGGCACTCTTAGTCTGGCTCCTCTGCTTTGGCTTGTCTGGCAAAAGAGGTTGTATTAATAGCTTAACAATATCTAGCTCAGCCTTCAGCTTCATTGGAGCACGCAATCCCCTCCACCATGGAAAGGTGGTGCCCATCGGAGGGGGCATAAAATAAACCAATTTTAAAAAATCAAATATTTATTGCTTTTTTCTCATAAATGAAATACATTCTTTGGAAATACTTTTTCATGACTGATTTATATACACTTTTTATTACAAAGTTCAAAATTATGCAAAACTTCCATTTTTCTTTACAACTGTCACCAGCAACTGCATTCAGATCTAAATTACATTAAAGTTAAAAAGTTGTACAGTGTTATGACTACATTTTCTGACTATTAATGTTATGTATTGCATGAATTTTCAAGTACTCTGCGTAGAGTTCTTTTGAAAGTGTTTTCAAAAACATCCTGTGGTGGATTTTACTTTGTTTGTTACTCTCGAGTATAATAAAGCCATTGATTATGGCTACATTCATTATGGCAAAAAATAAAGGACCAACGACAGCTAATATAAATTTGTAAAAAAAACACCTTTGAAAATAATTATTAGAAAAAATAAATAGTATGGATAAATATAATAATTAGCGGTCTCAAACACTCAGGGAGTAATTTTAAAGGCCGTTATATTTATTTAGGAAATCATTTTGTACAAGTAAATATAAAAAATATACTCTCATTTGACTTGACACGTTTTCAAAAATCTCCGCTGACGTCACTGCAATCGCGCATGGACGTCATTTTGTGATATGGGTTGGTCGTTGAAAAGAATATTTTCCGGAATTATATTAAAGTTGTAAGTGTTAATATTTCGCTTTTATTCCTATTTGTACGTAATTAAGTTTAGTGTGTTGTCGTACAATTTATTATCACGATTTTTAGTTCACATTGTGGTTGTCGTTGATTAAAAGGTGTTTCGTTTTGTCAAATGAAATATTCTCTTGAACGACAAAGAGACCATTTATAAGAGACGGGATTTGGTAGTACATTTTTGATAGACAAGTTCTGCTATGGCTACTGTTGCCGAAAAGGTAGTGCATAGGTTTCAGACTTGACATGCGAGTTTTTTTATGTCTCTTATAATTGAAAATGTGATTGGTTTTAAGCATAGTTTTTGTCGATTGTAATTAATTAATTGCCTTCCATAAAGCGATGATTCAGAGGAATACATCATTTTTGCACCTCGCTTGTTCTTACTTTTCAAACAACTTTTAAATAACCTCATACAGTTTGAACGATAGTATTTCAATGATGGTAGACATGAGTATGGTTAAATTCTTATTTTGAAATATTTTTGATTTAATTTATTTTCCAAACACGATTAATTTACACGTTTATTATTGATATCGCGCCAAGTGTGGTCAATAGGAAATCTTTTAAGTGAAATAAATACATTTTTTGAATATTCCATGTAAATAGTAATAAAATATTTAGAAGACATAACATTTAAATTAAGAGGCTAAAACGTATTACATATGAAAATTTTCATTTCGTGAAATGTTGATGAACAGAGAACAATAAAAGTATTTAAATTGGTGGATGGTAAAGATATTCTTTATCATGTAACTGTTATGAGGACAATAAAAATGTGATTTATTTTAAACTTGTTCAATATGTTAAACATTAAATTTTTAAAAAATTATAAATTTTTAATTGCTTTTATCTTTACCTATTTTTCAGGAACTAATAACTTGAGTTTTATTTAAAGAATTTATAGTTAATTTTATTAATGTCAGCATGGCATCCTGTGGTGCAAGATTTCTCATATGGTTCTGTTGTTGTTTCAGAAGTGTAACTCCAAGTTGTACTTACTGGACCATTTTCAACATGCAATTCACCGCTCAGCTGATATCCTGGATCTGCGTGAACCTGTTTTTTGTACAACCAAGGAAGAATAGAGGTGGGTGTTTTCAGTTTGTGTTACAAAGTAGAATGAATGAACTTTCCATTTTAATGATGTACCTATTTATCATATTTCCTTGTGTCCTATTGATCTATTTATTCGTACAGGAGGAATAAAAAAATAGAAAATTTTATAGTTTTGATCAACTGGTACATACAGTAAATAGCTTGTAAATCTATGTTATATATAGTAATAGCTCATTTTAACGGCACCTGGTATACTGGCAAACTCGCTATAATGGAATCTTCGATGAAATTACATTTTCCATTTGTCTGACGGATGTTGTCACACTGACCTTCTGTAACCTTAACCACATATTATAGTAATTCCTCTTCTGGTTCATGGTGTCAGCATTTGTGACATAATGCATAATATTAATAATGTCATTAAAGTTATTTTATAAACATTTTAAGATACCATAAAGAACATTAGTAGCAGCATCATCAATGTAATTGGAATGTGATTTTGTGGCACCATTTGTTATATCGGTATATGTATTCACTTTAGTGGCACGGCTTTGGTCCCATGGGTGCCATTAGAATGGGCTTTTACTGTAATTAGGAGTTAGGCAAAGCAATGATAAATGCAGATAGGTACACTTTCAGTACATTAAAATGCGACATATTACATTTTTGATCAAAGATTTGTTTTCCAGCATTTAATTCCAGTATAATTTTATGATTATGAAGACAAAAATGTGCATTATAAAATTGGGTATTAGTATTGTATCATATTATTTGAAAATATTAGAACAAAATTGTCTTGTGAGAAAATGTCTGTTGTAACATGTATCTTTGTATTTGATCTCGCAGTTTGTTGTCAGTATACAAAGTTTATCATAAAATTGCATTTTGCAATATGCTGGATTTAAGAAGAAATACTGTAGTTGTTAGTGATACTGTATAATATATTCACACACTAGAAATTGTTTAGTTCTTTACTGAGCCTAGATAGTATAGCTAGGGACCATTGGTAGCACCCATTAAAATATAGAATGACAGATACAGTAAAACTCGTTTGTTACATATTTGAGGGGACCGACTCATTGCTTCAATATAAGCGTGATTTCGTTATATACGAGAAACATGGTTTTTGGTCTATACATCCCATATAACACATAGACATACAGTAAAAGCTGTGCTATCCGGCTATTTAGAACCGGCCAGCCTTAGATACCGGCAATTACACAAATACAATTCATTTTGTATTTCTTTTTCTTTTTTATGTATTTTTGGGTGAATAGTATTTGTGTAATACCACAACTTCCACTTTAAAATTTATTAAAATATAAGATGTATATATTACGTATTTACTCCGTAT
Source organism: Uropetala carovei (assembly GCA_036926305.1). Lineage (NCBI taxonomy): Eukaryota > Metazoa > Arthropoda > Insecta > Odonata > Petaluridae > Uropetala > Uropetala carovei. The sequence continues at coordinate 7,065,040 of JAXCHB010000015.1, read as the reverse complement.
ACTTCTGTGGCTGCCGAGTAAGCATGGCATTTTTGTTTACGTAAGCCATTTGCATTGTCTAGATGTTTTGATGTACTTCTACAATTTTCAGTTTTATCACTTTTATTAGGTATTTAAAAAATTACCCATCCATTGAATATGGCATCAAAATAAATACCTAAAAGCAAGGGACAGGAGAGAAGTTGTTTTAACGCTAACACAAAAGCTGGAGCTGATCAGACGAATAGAAAAGCCATAGCATAAGAAAGATATAATCCAATAAATTCAATTTTGGGAACAGGTTCACTGTCGTACTCCCTAAATTTCCCAGATGCCCTAACTTCTCAATAGTATTTTGTTTTGCATGTAAGTTTAGCAACATATGAAATAAGAATGGATAAATAGTATCTAGATCTATGTGTGGAAGAATTAAAATGGAAAATGCAAACCCATGCATAGTTATTTTTGGGGAGTACGATAATGAACCTAAGGCCAATTTTGTTTGGTTCTTGCTAAATTTGCGATGTCAAAATCGAAAAACGCTCCCCTAACCAGCAAATTCTCCTAATCAACTATCCACACTCCCCAAGATAGCTGGGTAACATAGATTTTACTGTATTTGCAGTGAGTAGACTTCAATGCCATACTTAAATATGCAAAGAGATACTTATCAACTTGGCGGCATGTAAAATGTTCGATTGCTATTACATACGATTTTTTAAATGGCCAATTAATATTATGGTCATTAATTTACATAAAAATTTAACATTTAACCTAAGCCCAATTTTGTTTGGTTATTGCTAAATTTGCGATGTAAAAATCGAAAAACGCTCACCTAACCGGATATTTATCCACAATCCCAAAGATAGCCGAATAACACAGCTTTTACTGTATTTGCAGTGAGTCGACTTCAATACCGTACTTACATATGCAAAGAGATGCTTATCAACTTCGCGGCATGTAAAATGTTCGACTGCTATTACATACGATTTTTTAAATCGTCAATTAATATTATTATTATGTCATTAATTTATATGAACATTTCACATTTTTAATATCAATTTCAAAACAAAGGGAGCATGGAAATTCGTATGGAAGGGGTAGAGGGAGGTAAGGGACCTCTACCAACAAGTGTGAGGTAAACGGGCAGAAACTATTCATTACTTATCGCTCTGCTCACCGAAATTCGTTATATTTGGGGCATTTTTTGCCACGGGACCAAACATTTGTTTGTTACAGCCGAGAATTCGTAAAATATATGTTCGTTACATCCGAGAAACTTAACCAATGCCCTTATGGAGAAGTTCAAGGGACCGAGACATTTCTTCGTTATAGTCGAGATTTCGTTTTAGGCGTGATTATTATAAACGAGTTTTACTGTATTAGAAAAAAATAATTTGAACTAGGGATGCACCGATTAATCGGTAGATAATCGGTAATCGGCCGTATCGGCTCTTTTGCAGATTAATCGGTAATCGGCCTTTTGGTCGATTAATCGTTTCACATTAAATTTAATTTTCCCTTATATTTCTGCTATTTCATCTCTGTCAAGAGAATCATCAGTTAGTTTTTTCAGTGAATTGGATTATAGCAATAGTTTTACTTTCTTCACTGTTACCTTAATTTTCAGTGTCTGGCTGCTGATATGGCTATTTATTGATACAACAAACACAAAAAATGAAATAATAGTTTTGATAAACACGTAGCTTCATTAATAAAAAACACAAAAATGAAATAATTTTGATAAACAAACGCTTGGGTTTTGAACTATTATGCTACAAATAAGAAGAACATCTTGGAACATTTAAAAAAAGTAAATAACTTAAAACAGTTTTAATGAATATAATCAAATTCCATTACTCTTAAATTATAATGTAGGAACATAAGGGTTTCTCCATTTTCAGGGCATAACCTATTTCTTGTAGGTTCATATATATTTCCACCTGTACTGAATATTCTTTCACTTTCGGCTGAAGAAGCTGGTGTACTTAAATACAGTAAAAGCCCATCCTAACGGCACCCACGGGACCACAGTCGTGCCGCTAAAATGAATATGCCGCTATAACGAATGGTGCCGCAAAATCATATTCCAATTACTTTGAGGGTATATTTGGTATCTTTTAACGTTCTTCTTCCCTATAAGATATTGTATATGTTGTTCTTCGTTGTCTAATTTACTATTTTTTGACATAATTATTACAGTGCAATAAATCTATCTAACTATATATTAATTTTATGTTGACGTCTGTCGGCATTTGTCTACAATTTATATTGTCAAGAACCATTCGTCGTAAAGATATGTGGTAAATGGCATTTTGTTTCTGCTGGCTATGAAGTCCATGGAAAAATATTTTTGTTTGCTAAAGTGTCCTGGGTTTGAATCCAGGAGACAATTATATTTTCCCATACGTTTACACGGGATTTTCGATTTTTCAGAGTGCAAGGTTTTTTTCCTTCATTCACCAAAACGCGTAAATATGGACCGATTTTCTTCATTTTGACATTATTCGTCGGCTAAAACTCTATACTATTTTATTCTTGCGATGTTTACATGTTGCATGGTCGAGGTTTTCAGAAATACGCATTCTTTTTCAAAATTTTGTGGATTTTTCAGTGGTTAAGCTTACGGAAGATCGGTCATGACTGTGGCGACATCTATTAGAAAATTGGAAAATGTAAGTTCACCGAAGATGCCGTTAGAGCGAGTTTACCGCTAGAATGGGTGCCGTTAAAATGAGCTTTTACTGTATTTTATAGCTAATTTACTCAAAAGAGGAAAGGTTTCTTGTAAATTTTTCCACCACAAAAAAGGGTCATCAGTTTTTGGTAGTAATGGTAAATTCAAATAGTGATGCATTTCTCTTGTGCAAGTACAATTAATGCTTGTTCTTTTCCTTTTAGATTCCTTTTCTTTTGATATTGCTGGTTCTTCATTCTTCTCCGTCTTAGCAGAAGCTAATTCATCAAACAATTTTGAAAAAGTCAGTCCATCGTCACTTGAGGATTCTTGATCTTCTCCAGAAATGGATGAACATAAAATATCTTCTCTGAATTTCCCTTTATGCTCCATTTTGCCCACAGCTTCTAATACTCATTCCTTTATTTTGGCTTCCATATCACTTTTCTGAAATCTCATCTTGAATCTAGCATCTATGAAGGAAGATAGACACAAAGATTTGTTTTCCAAATAAGTAGAATATCTTTTGTCAATTGAAGATCTAAGTTCTTCAATTGTGGTGCAAATTCTGCTGATGTTATTACTTTGTATAGCCTTTGATAAAAACAAATTAATAGTTTGAATTGTTGGGATGATCATTGAAATGGTGGATTCTCTCTTACTTGATTCCTTAGTAATTTCTTCAAATGGTTTTAAAAGTTGAACTATTTTCTCAACAAGATTCCACTGGTATGAATTTAACGTAGGGACATATGTCACAAGAACTTTTTGTTGCTCTAGATTTCTTTCCAGCATGTAATATGTTGAATTCCAACGCATAGACACATCTTGAATTAATGTGTTTTTTAAAATCTAGTTTATCCTGTATTTCCGTCAACTTATTAACTGCTGAAGCAGAATGGTTGAAGTGTTTTACAATATTTCTACTAGTTGTAATGATATTCTTCACTGTCTGTTGGGCAAATATGGATTCATTTAGTGAAAGTTGTAGTGTATAGGGCATGATTGCGACTCTAAACCACAATTATTAACTCCAGCTACCATATTTGCTCCAGAATCTCGCAATACCAGGAAGATATTATTGTTTGTCAGCTTATAATCTTCAAGAGAATTGTTTAACTGTTCACTGATTCAAACAGCTGTGTGAGAGCCAGCTAGTAGAAATAGTATAACTGTCATTAACCCCTTCCGCCCGGATTGCAATAGCGTTATTGCAGTGCGATATACGTTTTTTTTGCTATTTCAAATTAGTATTTAGGAAGTAAAAAATGCAAAATTACACAGTATTCATAAAGAAATTGTAAATAATTGTCGTAATCACGCACTAAAGTGGGTAAAGGAGTAGGCCTTGTGTCACAAAATATGTCTGCTATTCTTTCCTAACCTTGAGATAAATGAATTGGTTCACATTCTTCATCAGATAGATCATATTCTTCTCTATCATAGCTCTCTAAAGCCTAGTTGAAATGGGTCCCGTTCCAATGCAAAGTGAATGATGGCAAAGTTGGGCAAAGTGAAGGATGACCCTTCATGCGCACTTGCATTTCGAGTTTCAACTGTTTTGTTAAACTGTTTAGTAAATTTTACCTATATCACGAAGAAATTAGAAAAAAAAATTGAGTCACAATAAGCACATATTATGAGTGCATTAATCATATAACCTAATGAACCATATGTGAAAGTCAATAATCGGCCGATTAATCGGAAATTGGCCGATAAGCTAAGGCCGATTAATCGGAAATCGGTAATCGACCAATTTGCTTATCGGTGCATCCCTAATTTGTACTCGAGGTAAATAAATCCTGAACATTAACTATAAAGATTGAGAAGTAGAAAAACATCTTTTACATATTATTGCAATTAGTCTTCACAGCACTTATGTTGCATGAATGGTGCTTACTGATTGTTGCTATTCTTTTGTCCTGTGCAAGGGAAAATTGAATTTCTTTAAGTTTGTTGTATTTCTATTATCGAATCGGCATTTAAAATACATGAAACATAGGAAAATCACTCAGCACATTTCCTGATAGTCATTCAACATGTAAGGTGTAAACTGCATAAGTGCTGCCTTCACCACTTCCTCTTTCTCATTTTGGATAAGCTGATATGCATAAAGTAACCATATTATACCCAATAGTTCATAGGATCTCGATACTGTAATCTCGTTTTTTAATATGGATGCAAGGATGTTTAGGAATTATAAAGGACTTATAAAGGAGAGAGTCTTAAGTTGAGATGCTGAGGCATGTTCACAGGAGCAGTTACAATCGCATTGTGAATTTTAAACCTTTTTGAGTGCCAAGCTCACCAATTGTAAGTACCATAGGTTTATTAGCAGTTTCAGAAAATAATTTATATCTCACCCAACTTTCAAGACTTACATTAGAGCTGTAATTTTTACTTGTGTAAAAAAACACTAGATTGCCTGTATTTTTGGCAAAACATTGCCAATTGGAAATCCTTTTGCATGGAAAAAAATTATTTGAGAAGTTTTACTTTTTAAAAATAAAGAACCAAATTCCCTGTAACAAAACTTGCCTTTTAATCTTCTTAGAAAATGCAGTGTTATATTAATTTCCCTAAATGGTGGTTAATTAAGCGCATATTGGAAAATATCATCTTTACATGTTGAATAAATTAGTTTACTTGCTGTTTTTGTCAGAGCCAGTTATATCACAGAAAAAATAGAAAGCAGTGTAAATTTGATAATTGATTCTCATACAAAATATTAATTTTTGTATACAGCTGACTGGCTCTCAAAAGAGTAATGCAGAGAGAGAGAGAGCGTAATTTGAGAGATTGGGTGAGGTTTCTGTAGAGGAGCAATTAAAGTGGTATTATGAAGTTTTTCGCTTATACCTATATTGTGGAAAGCTCATTCAATTCTACTTGTTATCATTGATAACTGGAGGGTAGTTATTCTGATTTCAATTTTAAAGTTATTTTTTAATTTTAAATGTCTCTTATTATAGTGTTAATGCCTCCTGTTGGTTGAGTTATGATTGAGATGAATTAACCCTTACCTGGCTATTGTTTGAAATACTTTTCACTAAATGATTTGCACCATATTTAATTTAATACTCAATTTTTCTTTTTGCTAAATTTTAATTTATGTGAACAAAGATTTTGACTTTATGTTTTTCTGAGAAAAGATTCTTTAAATTTACCTAAATGTAAATTATTTGATTATATCTAGATCAGGGCTACCAACAATTTTTTATTTCAAATCTGGTTGCTGACATCGAAATATCCTGTAAAATCCTGTAATATGTAATATTTTGGCTTTTTGGTGCGAAATGTACCAATTTATGCTTTAAATATTTTCAGTATCTGCATCACATATTTTAAGTGAAATTATTTACAGCTGTTTATGCATAGACCTGTAACTTAAATTTAATCATGCTTGTTGGTGAATTTTAAATTTATTCTGCATTATGAATCAACTGTATTGGCATAGAAAGTTTTAAAAAATGTATTAAAGTGCATCCTGAGTACGTTTACTTTTCGGCCTTAGATGGAACATAGTCTGTAATTCTATGCGTTTTGCAAGGATTGGTGAATGTCTAGAGACTAGAATCCCAAATTTCTCAGCAACTTGTTTCTTCTTCATAACCTGGTCGACAGCATGCAGTATTTCCAGTTTTTTCTGATTTGTAATCTGTTGGTGCTTGCTGTTATCAGCCATTGCCCCTAGAAAATTTGTGTGAATTTATATTATTTTTTAGTAATTATTAATAAGTTTTATATTAACTGCAATTCATGTGTCTATGTATATATGTTGAAAACAGTAGATAAATATGATTTTATTCAAAGAATGTTGATCAAATCAAAAATGGGAAGGTCAATTTTAATTAACTGTTTTAGCTATGAAAAAACTGTCGATAAGAATCTGATGTGTAGACACAATATAATATTTGCAATAGCATGAGAAAGTAGGAAGCTGGGTTTCGTTAAAATTTCGCTTGAATTAACTAAGAAATGAGTTCCATTTAAACTTGTTTAATAAAGTTGCTGAAATATGTTAAATCTACCTAGATTAGATCATTAAATTTGTTTTCTTTGACATTTCTTGTGCACAAATTCATCGATTAACTTGTCATAATTTACATCTTGCAATGCAGAACTTTCAATCACTAGAATTGCTGATCTCGTTAAATGCTCTTGAGATATAGCCAAATGCAAATAACTTTTAACTCTTTTAAGGGTGTTAAATGATCTTTTTAATTAATTCAATTTTCAACCATGAATAAGGAAATTATGTAAGGAGAAACTGATCATAAATAGGAACTGCAAAAGAGTGAATCACAAGCTCTCCATATACAAACAAACATAAGAGTTCTTCCTAATGAAAATATAGCCAGCTCCCACCCCTCCCTTTTCTGCCCAGAATAGAAAAATATATAAAGAGATTACTTATTAACCGCTACTGTATCTTCCGAATACCGCCAAAAGAGACATCTGCACTTTCACTCACAATTCTTTACTGAATACCTGGCTACTGATTCACTGACTTGTTCTGTAGTCGGGGTTTTCCCATTAAATCCAGAAGTGTAAGGACAGCCAACATCTTTTGAACTAATATTAACGATGGCTGAACCATAATATGAGACGGAGAGTCATAAAGGTTGGCCAAACCTTTCCTAAAGGGATATTCCCTGCTTCCAGCTTAGGTCGTGTCCACTTCACAAATATGTTTGAGTAAGAATTGACATAGGTTGTTTTTTGCAATAATATGTTTACATAAACTCAAGGCTCCAGGGGAAACCAAAAAACTTCTCAAGTGAGAGGGAGAGAGAGAGGTGGTATTCAAAGGAAATGATTGCACCTATCCATGGCATACCTGAAAATCAGGGGGGGGTGGGGGGTGTGTGCCGCAGCAAATAATATGGGGGCCCCCTGTGGATATCTTAGTCAGTACGGTTTGAACGATTGGGGGCCCCCTAAATCTCGGGCCTCCCTGCTTTGCAGGGGTTGCAGGGGCTATCAGTACGCCACTGCGCCTCGTCCTCTCAGACACGCAACTTCTGTAGATCAACAAATCTTCTGTAAGGAATTGAGACAAGTTTAATGTTTTTTGTTTGAATTATTTAATTGATTTATTTATAAATTTATCACTTGACATGGCATCTAAAAGGAAATGTAATAGTGATAATGTAAGGAAATCAAATAAAAGAGGGCATAAGACTCATAGTTATGAATTTAAATTAGAAATTTTAAAACGTGTTGAGAAAGGTGAAAGCCAAGCTGAAATCACACGATTGTTAGGAATGTGTCCTTCAACTATTAGCACTTATGTGAAACAGAAGGGGAAAATTCTAGATGTGATAAATTCACGTAATTTGATAACAACAATAAACAGTTCTAGGCGCGGTGTTGTGATTCCTAAAATGGAAAAACTTTTGGTAGATGATCAGTGTCAGAAACACGTACTGAAAGCCATACTGAAATCACATGATCGTTGGGAATGTGTCAACTATTAGCACTTATGTGAAACAGAAGGGGAAAATTCTAGATGTGATAAATTCACGTAATTTGATAACAACAATAAACAGTTCTAGGCGCGGTGTTGTGATTCCTAAAATGGAAAAACTTTTGGTAGATGATCAGTGTCAGAAACACGTACTGAAAGCCATACTGAAATCGCATGATCGTTGGGAATGTGTCAACTATTAGCACTTATGTGAAACAGAAGGAGAAAATTCTAGAATGTGATAAATTCAGATAATTTGATAACAACAATAAACAGTTCCCCACTCAATAGCTCCTCTTCTTCCAACTTCTCAATTATTAAACCAAGTCCAGTAAGCGCAGTTGAAAAAGATTTAAGGTATGAAAATATTTTTAATTTTGTTTCTTTATTCTTAAGTTATTTTGTGCATTTTTAATAGCTTTTATATTAATTTCACTATGATAAATAGTTGTATGTATATATAGATGTATGAGGGTATGTTATCCAGCTCACGTGAGTCGTTTGTAACAAACGACTCGTGCGATCCGGTCCGGGCTATCTGTAAAGTTTGAAACACAAATTTATTTTTTCCTTTTTAGTGCAAAAAATAAGTTAAACATTAAAAATATTTATTATATAATTTATTCATAATTTAATATTGTTGTATTAACATATTAGTAGTGATATTTTTTCTTTATAGAATGTGGGGGGAGACTTATTCCCGAGATGCGGGAACGTATCCCCTGATTATAACATGCAAATATATGGAAAAACGGCGTTCGATACTCGAATATTCGAGATTTGAACACGTTTTCAGGAACGCATCCCCAACGAGACTCGGGAGTCGCCTGTATTCAGGTATAGAACAACAAGTTTATATTCAAACATATTTATTTACATGCTTTGTTAATACAAGACGAAATAATAAGTCAAACATATTTGAGTAAATGAAATTGTAAAATATTTGCATTGCAATATATATTCTAAAATCAAAACATCTTGGTACTTCAATATGAGATACATTGCTGATCAAGCACAAGTAATATTTTATTTCATTTTCTTTGAAAAAATCTTTCCAATGTTAATTTCCTTGAATTCCTCCTCATTTCATTTGCTACTGCAGATTCAACCTCACGTAAAAGCTTTAAATAATCAATACTTTCTTCGGAACACGAAAAGTACCGTTCTTATATTTCAAGTGTAGCATTTACTTCACTGTTTCTGGGTTGAATAAGTTCTGCATCATCATTGTCACATTCATCTTCACTCTCATGCTCTAAAATAAAACTAGACTCTTCAAAAGTAATATCTGCTAGAGCTGCTAATTGCGTTTTCCATTTCTCTATAACAATTTCATTAACAGATGCTAGCCAGACATTTATAGTGTGGCTAAATTCTACATGGTTTTAAATTTTTGAAGCCATCCATTAGAGGCCTGAAAATTATCTGTTCCTAGCTTTATTGCCATGTCTCTTGCATACTGCTGCAAAATTAGTCCCGATATAGGTATATTTTGCACACATACCTTCATTACCCAATCAAATATTAAGCTAACAAATTCCTCACTATTATTTGCATCCTGAGTACATTTACTTTTTAGCCTTAGATGGACCCATAGTCTGTAATTCTATGCATTTTGCAAGGATTGTTGAATGTCTAATACGAGACAGAGAGGCATAAAGGTTGGCCAAACCTTTCCTAAAGGGATATCCCCTGCTTCCAACTTAGGTCGTGTCCACTTCACAAATATGTTTGAGTAAGAATTGACGTAGGTTGTTTCTTTCAGTAATATGTTTACATAAACTCAAGCCTCCAGGGGAAACCAAAAAACTTCTCAAGTGAGAGGGGGAGGGAGAGATAGAGGTGTTATTCAAATTAGGTGATTGCGCCTATAGTCCTCTCAGTCACAACTTCTGTAGATCAACAAATCTTCTGTAAGGAATTGAGACAAGTTTAATGTTTTTTTTTGTTTGAGTTATTTACTTTGTTTCCACTAAGCAGTGCTTTTCAAAAGAGTTAAAAATTTATTGACTTGAAATATCAAAGTAAACAATTTCATTTTGAATCTGTGCTGTAATATTGAAATATAAATATGAGATATCCTTGGCTATAATTTGGGATTTCCCATGCATTGGCAGCATGATACCATCGCTTAAATAACACAATTGAAAATCCATATTAGTTGTATCAAATAGAAATTGCATTATGTTATGCTCATTTTTATTATAAATTTTTATGGATTGATTAGACTTAATAATTACATCTATTGCTATTAATTTGTTTTTTTGTATTTTTAAAAGCTCTTTTTTACTGGCTTTAAAATAATGCTTATTTTAATGTAAAAATAACATTATAGCTGGTGACTGGTAAAGTCTGGCATGAAAACCCGTTTGCACTTTTTCTGTTTTTATTTTTCCAACCACTGTCTCATCACAATAGGGCATACAAATACTGTATATACCCGAATATAAGACGACTCTGATTATAGGATGACCCCCTATTTTGAACTCCTAATAAAAGGAAAAAATTTATTATGCACACAATGACAGAGGTTTATTATACCATTGACTAATGAACTTTGAACCAATTGAAATAAGCAACTTTGATTGGAATTTTCAATTGAATATTTTGGAACATTAGAATCTCTCATGCAAATTATTCCTCATTAGCACATTTTATTTGTTATTTTCACTTTCACTACTGGAGGAATCTGCAATAGCTGCGTCATCTTCCTACTCCCACAGAATGTCATCTTCTGATCCATCCAAACTGTTAGAAACACAACACTTCTTAAATGCATGGACTATTGATGCTGGTGAGGTACTGTCCCATGCAGTCTTAATCCATTTTTCCAGTAGAGCCTCTGTTGGTTTTTTCATTTTACCTGCTGGAGTCAGAGGGCAATTCCCTGACAGCAACCATTCCCCATAAACGTGCCGTAGATGATCTTTAAAGGGCTTATTGATGACCACGTCGAGCACTTGTAGTTGGGATGTTAAGCCTCCTGGTATGATAACCAGATCAGTGTTGAGGTGTGATATTTTGGATTTCACATCATCCGTAAGATGTCCTCAAAAACCATGAAGAACTAGCATTGATGTCATCTTTAGAAGAACACCAGGTCATTTATCCCACGCTTCGCTCAACCACTGCATCATCAAGTCACTAGTCATCCAACCTTTTTCATTGCATCTGTAAATGATACCAGGTGGTAGTTTTTCTTTTGGTAGATTCAGCTTTCATTTTAAAATCTTCTACATGGTAGCAGATGTTAATGAAATCTTTTTTATTTTTATAATGGCCGAATGCGGCGTCTATACTATCTTATTCTTTCGACATTTACACGTTCCAATTTTTCAGAAATATGCATTCCTTTTCGAAATATTTAGGGTTTTTCGTACTTATTCCGGGCGTTGCCAAGGAGACTCATTGTTGCCTCTGATTCATTTAAGGCCAATTAAACCTTCAAAAAGATGAAAGAAAAGCGTTATTGTTATCTTCTCTTCATTGATAATCGAAATAAATGCTTGCACTGATGTCGCCTTTATAGTAGGTCCTGTAAAAAGTTAAAATCAGTCGTTGATAGACACTTGAAGGAAAGCAACTGTATATGCCAACTAACACTACAAAATTGCTTATTTCAATTGGTTCGATGTTTATTAGTCAATAATATACTCAATCTCTGTCATTCTGTGCATAATAAATTTTTTCCTTTTATTAGGAGTTCAAAATGGGGTCTTATAATCAGAGTCGTCTTATATTCGGCTATATACGGTATATGGCATCTCATTCTATCTCCTGGGCTTTTCCATGTGTACAGCCTTTGTTTATGTTTTTTGAGCCATGTATTAGTCACTACGAGGGCATTATTAACACAGAATTCTATAATTCTATATACACACACACACCTGGATTATCAACATGTCTACTGGGACTGCTTTTAGCTTTATTGCCATCAAGCTATCGTTTGTTGCTATTATCTTTGTCACGCTCTACATCATATCTTTCCTAAGTACCAGATACATGGTTTATGATGGATATTTATACTTGGAATTTGATCATAATGGCATCCAAAATAATGACATTTGTTTTAACCGATAACAAAAATAACCTTTGTTATAGTTGAGGTTTAAATTCAGTTTATAATTTGATGAACCATTTTTGTAAAACCTAGCAGTGAATCTTATTATTAATATTGCAGTAGTCCTGGATAGTTTTTCTTCCAAATATGCCTGGTGCTAAGCAAATCAAACCAACTTTATAATTAAGAGTTAAATTATAAAATCGAGGACTGATTAGATTTTGACTGAAATTGGTCAACTGGAAGTTGCTCTTGATATATTTCCGTTTTTTCCTAAATATCTCCATTAGAACTTCATTAATGTAAATATTTGTCATGATCAAAGAAGTAGACGCAATTTTCTACAACTTTTGTTTGAAACATTTCTTCATAAAAAGATATTATGATTGACTGAACGTTAAAGTACGTTGCTAAGTATTGTTATAATCAAAATTTGTAATTGTTGAGTGACACCTATGCCGCTAAGAGTAATTTTAATCACGATTAAAATTATTCTATCATCATCTTGCACCAGTTTTTAAACAAATTTTCTTGTAAATATTGACAGTAACGCCAGCATTACATAGTAATTTTGATCTCGTATCAGTTATTTGCTATCCACATCACCAAATAATTTTGTTCACCTATGGTTTTTTCTATGTGAAAAATTACTCAAGGATTCATTTTGAAAATTATTCAATGTTTTTATTAATCGTGAGTGTAACTGACACCTCATTTGTGAGTCCATTGCTTTTCTATGAGAAATGCTTATAATTCTGTTATCAATTTCTGTTTAATCAGTAAGTTTAATTTCAATTATCTTTGTATTGCATTAACCTGTCAAAAATACTTTTTCTGTTTGAAATTTTTGCATATTTTATAGAATAGAAACAATACCTCATTCATTTAATTTGTACAAAAAAGCTTCCAGAGTAAGTTTCCTTTAATACAGCATTCTCTTTGAATTTTCTCTTAAAGAATTAGTAATTTTGTGGGATGATTATAAGGTATTGGTGTTGCTTACAGTAGGCTTATAAATAAGATACCCAGTTTTGTTATTGAAATCAATGGTTTAGCAGTTCATTTACAAAGAAATAATATGATACAATTTCCATAACTTGAGGAGTTTTTTAATAAATGATGCAACCTCAAATGTGCTTAACGTAAATACAAAATTTGTCAAAACGCATTTGTTTACTTGTTGGTTAAATGTTGAATTATTTATTGGCTGCCCCAGCTTTCATTTTGAGTTTTAATTTGGGTTTCAAGGTATTAAAATTAAATAGCAATATATCATTTATTAATAAATTTATTGCGCATTGTTGGTAAAATACAATTTTGTATCACTTAACAAATAAATGTTGCAGCTTCATTATTATACACATATTTAATACATTATATTTAATACACATTTTCTTTTTTTTTTCATGAGAGGAGAGCAGAAGAGGACCGCCGCCGAAGAGAAGAGGAACACCGCCGAAGAGAGAAGACGAGCGCCGCCGAAGAGAGAAGAGGAGACGCCGCCGAAGAGAGAAGAGGAGACGCCACCGAAGAGAGAAGAGGAGACGCCGCCGAAGAGAGAAGAGGAGACGCCGCCGAAGAGAGAAGAGGAGACGCAACCGAAGAGAGAAGAGGAGACGCAACCGAAGAGAGAAGAGGAGACGCTGCCGAAGAGAGAAGAGGAGACGCAACCGAAGAGAGAAGAGGAGACGCTGCCGAAGAGGACTGTCACCCGAGAGAAGAAGAGGGAAAGATAAACACCTACCTCACCTACCCATCATCCTCCCCTCCCTCCCATTTCCCTCCCTCCCTTCACACCCTCTTCCCTCCCCACTCTCACCTTGAGGTGAGAGTGGGGAGGGAAGAGGGTGCTGAGGAGGGTGATGAGCATGAGATAAGGAGTAGGAGGGGCTTTCGCCCCCCCTACTTCCTACCCCACCCATCACCCTCCCCACCCATTTCCCTCCCTCCCTCCACACCCTCTTCCCTCCCAACTCTCACCTTAAGGTGAGAGTGAGGAGGGAAGAGGTGCTGAGGAGGGTGATGAGCATGAGATAAGGAGTAGGAGGGGCTTTCGCCCCCCCTACTTCCTACCCCACCCATCACCCTCCCCACCCATTTTCCTCCCTCCCTCCCCACTCTCACCTTAAGGTGAGAGTGGGGAGGGAAGAGGGTGCTGAGGAGGGTGATGAGCATGAGGTAAGGAGTAGGAAGGGCTTTCGCCTCCCCTACTCCCTACCCCACCCATCATCACCCTCCCCACCCATTTCTCACCCCACCAACTTGCCCTCTTCCTCCCATCCTCTTCCTTCTCCATTTTTCCTCCCACTGCTGCAATAAATAAAAGTTATTTTTAAAATTAAATAAAAAACATGTCAAATGATGAGATAATGCAAGATTACTAATATAATAAAAAATTATCTTTATTACTTCTTTCATTTCATCGTTACACCTTTAATTTAAGCATTTTCATGAAAAATAATTTATTTTTTAATGAGTTTAACAATTCAAAGCATATTTGCCTCATGCAAGCAAATTCTGAACCTTTGTACAGTTAGCACACTCAATTCAATGAGTTGTAATTGTAAACACTAGATACCACCAGGACTGGAATAACGTTTTAAATCAGTATGTTATTCTGTAACGTTATAAAGGATTAGTTTACATAACGTAAAAATAATGCTATTTAATTTCATTATAACGTTCTTAACATTATTTTATGATACCGTTATAAAATGTTTAAAAAAATTTTTTTGCTTTAGCCAATAGCCCAATATTTATTTTAAAATATTATAACAAAAGGATTATCTACAATCAGTTTCATTCATTTATATAATAAAAATTCTTTCATTTCATTGTTACACTTTAATCATTTTCATGCAAAAGTAATTTATTTTCTAATGAGTTTAACAATTCAAAGCATTTGCCTCATCTCATGCTATTTTTAATTGACTACAGCAAAGGTGACCTAACAAAACTGCTTAAATGACAAATTTTTGTCCTAGCAAGTACAGTAAACTTTGTGTTATCCGGAATGCTTGAGGAATTGGGTTTTCCGGTAACTGAATATTGAGGTTGCTTGAGAGTTTTATTGGATAGGCCTTAATAATGCATTTGGAAACCTAAATATGGAACAGATGCAAAACTATTCATATACCTTGGAATTTATAACCCATAGAATCAATATTCTACTAACCATTATTCTTAAATAATTTCTTGACATTCAAGGAAGTAATGAAATTAAAATATACAAGTATTCAATACACTTAATAGCAATATTTTAATAATTACTAGCTACATTACACCCAGCAGTTTCTCGTATGCCTATCCCTATTAGTTTCTCTCTTGTTTTAATAACAACGGTACATAAGGATTAACTTAGTCCAACCATTAGAATTTTCCAGCAACAAAAACTGTTTCCTTGTCCGAGGAAAGGAGAAAAATTATCCTTACGCAACTCAAAGTATTAGCAGAAATTTTTGAGGAAAATTGATATTAAACGAAAGATGAACTTGAGTAAAGTAGTGTATAAATAAGCAATTCCAAGACGAGAGTATGATTCTGCATCTAAGCCCAAAATAATAATGCAGCCTTAAAATAAAGTAATAAACTATTATGATGCATAAAATTGTCTCACTCTTAAAACATTCTTATTTAGGTGGTTTGATACAATAACGGAAACCTATGACACTACGCCTACATAGTTCTTTTTTCTGCTGTAAGGTGTTGCTATCTACGAACCAGATTATAAACTTTATGTGGGAAAAAAATGTCAACTTGTCTTTTAGTTTTTTATTAACAATAAAATTGGACTCGAGAGAGTAACAAGTAGAATAATACTTGAATTAGCCAGAGTTGAATGTGGTAAACATCGCCAAAACAAACCGGTCTCGTCAGCATTACATATCTGATTGGGGTTTAGGTCATGTTCCTTAACTAATGTTTCAAAAAAATCAAAAAATTTATCGACAGCTTCTTGGTCACCTGATATTTTATCACCCGAAATATCTAGACGTCTGATCATTAAAACGTGTTTACCATCCATCTGAAAATGCACACGGTTCACGAATGTTCATTTGTTCATAAAAATCTTTGGTCATTGCAATCAACATTGGTCCAGAGATAGCAGCTCCCTCGAAACGGTTTATAGAAAACCATTCATACACAGCAATGTCCAATTGCTCAAGTTTTGGATTAAGAAAAGTACACCGATATTCAATTCAATTGAGATGCCAGTTGCTTGAGAATTCCGGTTGCTTAAGTGCCGGATAACTGGAAGTTTACTGTATATCACATTTACATAAGTTCGGGAAACTATTAGCTATGAAAACTTTGTAGTAATTTTAAAGATACTACAGAGATCAGGGACGGAAGAATAAAACAATGTTGTTTGTCACTTAGGCACTTACATATGACCAGCATCATTATGTCAAATAAACGGATCATGAAGACAGAAGAATGAAACAATGTTGTTAATTAGAAACTAATGTTTGAGAGGAACAACAAATAGTGGGAACTGCCTGTATATAAAAAAAAATTTATCTTTATTTATTTCTTTCATTTCATTGTTATCCTTTACTTTATTTAACACTTTTATTTAAGCACTAGCATAAGTGCCCGTTGAATTTCAACGGGTTTAATGAATCTAAATTGTCGTCAATGCAACGTAAAAATCGCAAGAATAAAATTGTGCACTGTTTTAACCATCGAATATATCTATACTATAAGTCTGTTTTAATTAATTAATTAAAATCTCACAGAAATTCCTTGTGAATAAAATAGTACCTTTCTTTCTACTAAAATAGCCATTGTTATTAGTTTTAAATTGATTATAGCATTAGGATTTCAATTTCATTAAATAAGCAGAATTCCGGTTCCAAAAAATTGGTTCAATCTTCAATTGCCTCTGATAATACTTTAAATAGATTTTGGAATATAATGTACCTCAATATCGTTTATCGTCTGCTCAGCACTCTTGCCTTCTCATTTTCCGAAACATCCACTTTCACCAGTTTTAAATGGATTTCAAACTTAGAAGAGAACTTGATTCAATTCAGTTAAAATAACCACATAACAAACTTCTTATTCCAAAGAAAATCCTTTTATAATATGCAATGTTAACCTAGAATTCATTCATTCTGAAAAGTGAATAAAGTACCATGTACAATTTCTTTCAACTAAAATAGCCACTCTTAACAGATTTTAATGGATTAATGCATTAGCATTTCAATTTCATGAAATAAGCAGAATTCCGGTAACAAAAACATTTGTTCAATCTTCAATTGCCTCTGATAATACTTTAAATAGATTTTGGAATAAAATGTACCTTAATATCGTTTAGCGTCCACTCACCGCTCTGGACTTCTCAGTTTCCGAAACAACAACTTTCAATAGTTTTAAATTGATTTTTGCTTTGAATTGATACTTTCCTGTTAACGGGAATACCTCAAAAAATAAACACGTATTGTTGTGATATGTTGTGATATTTTGTTTGTTAACAATGCGTAAGAAATCTCGTTTAGATATTTACGTTGATCCCTTAATGATGAATTTGTGGAGCTTGCCGAGGAGTGAAGAAGAAGCTGTATCTTTGCTTTAGACCATGGTATTTTATCTAAAGGGTGAATATGCAAGAAGGATCATCTTATGAAACTTTACTTCTGCGACAGAATATTTTGGAAATGCAACGCGAAAGCCTGTCAGCACAAGAATTCATGCGGCAACAACATAACAAAGAAATCGACATATTTCCAGCTATTTTAAATGCCATAAAGACATATTGGCCCCCTAGTAACATAAATTTAGATTGTATTAGTAATTATGTTGCTTTTATTAATAAATAAGTTTCAAAAAAGTGTGATTTTTAAGTAATTCCCCCGTTGTTACGCATTGTTAATAAACAAATGCGTCATAACATATCACAACAATACGTGTTTATTTTTTGAGGTATTCCCGTTAACAGAAAAGTACCCAAAATACTTGAGTCAATTTAGTACAACTTCCACCTTACATACTGTAAATTCCAAAGTAACTCCTTTTATAATAGGCATTGCTAGCCTAAAATTAATTCATTCTGTAAAGTGAATGAATATGGTTCTTTCTTTAAACTATAATAGCCACTGTTATTAGATTTAAATGGATTATAAGCCTTAGAACTTACTCTGTATTAAATAAGCACCAAAATTCCTTTTATAAAAACAAATCAATTCATTAAAAGATCCATTGTTGTTTCTTCGAAAATTGCCTGTTAACAGTTTTAAATGTCCTTTTAATTTTAATTTATATTCGTTTCCAAACTTCGGCCACTGTTATGAAATTAATTCGAAGAATAACAATATAAATTCGTAAGCACGTATGGTTTACAAAGAATTTAATTTAAGAATGCTTTTTATTTCCAATTTTTCTAAAATGACACTGTTGATACTTAAAATTTTTTATATTTACGTTAATATACTTATTTTCCACAAAACACGCCAATCTCTCCCCTTCCTTCCTCTCTCTCTGTCTCGTATTTAACCTAACAATGATAATGGTCGACATAGCAACATCACGTTAAAATGGCGAGATTTCCACAAAATATGCAAATTAAACGTTTAATATGGAATATTTCGAACTGTGGGTGAAAAAAGACGAACGGAATAAGAAACTTTATAATGTTTTCTTCAAAATGGTTCAACTCTGAAGGTCGTAGATTAATTCCTTCTAATTTTAATTTCCAAATGAATAAAAGCCTGCACGTCGAAAAATCGCGTTTTACATGTTAAGTAATGGGAAAAGGAAATGCCTCACTTGGAGACGAACCAAGGAATTTTTTCGCGATTTAAATTCGTCATCACCTGAAAAAGTGTTAATCAAGCATCCCTACCAAATTTCGAGTTTCTATCATTATTATTTCTCGAGTTATTAGCGTTTGCATAGCGTGATCAACCAACCAACGGATGACGGCTATTATTATATAAAATTCTCATACAAAAAATTTGATGAGTTTTGAAATTCAAAATATAGCATTTGCCTCGTCTCATTCTACCTTTAATTGACTACAGCAATGATGATCTACAAAAACTGCTTAAGTGGCAAATTTTTGACCTACCAATTTACTTACATAGTTTCAGTGAAGTATTAGTGATGAAAGCTTTGTAGTAGTTTTTAAGAGACTACAGAGTTGGAGCAGTGGAATTTATTTCAATATTCCAAAACAATTTTTCTATGTAATTTCTTTGACTATTATTTCTAAGGAAAATTTATATCTTGCTGTATTGCCTGCTAGAGGTATTGGAACTTGTAGGACTTCAAAATGTAAATATATTTACAGCTGGAATACTTAGCGTTCATAATTTTGACTATTTTCTATACTAGATAATACCTAAGACTAAGAAAAATGAAGGATGCTTTTGAGCTGGGAAATATTTTGAAATAAAAATTCAACCTTTCTTGTGTGGATGCACTTTATCTGTTAAACTGCAATCGGATTTACAAAGAGCTTAATTCCAAGCAAATTTAAAATGTTCTGTAATATTTCAGATAATTTATATTTCAATAAGGTAACAAATTGATGTATCTAGTTACAAATGTTATTCAAGAGGCTAATTGACGGTGCTAACTGTACAAAGGTTCAGAATTTGCTTTCTCAAATAAATATTCTATCTCATCTAAATAATATGTGCAAAATATATTTCCTAGCATATGAATGTGAATTTATTTTCCAAATAAATTTTTCACAAGTAACAACCATAAAATGTCCTGCTGGATTTAAAATGAACTCTGAAATGATCAATATAAAAAAAATGCACTCCAAATGACGGGTAAAGTGATTTATGGGATCCCCATGCTAATGCTCTTGGTTATTGTGAACAATTGCAGTAACTAAATCAACTACAAAAATGAATATAACATCTATTTCTGCTACGCAATCTTAACAACTACGGGAAAAGGGAGTTTTGGGACTCCCTGATTTTAATGATGCAGTTTTTAATTAACCTGCACTAACTGTATTTTCTCATTGCATTAACAATTTTTCTGCTATCTACTTACAGAGGAAATATAAATGATCACTACAACCAAGCATTAGCATACTAGCTATACCACAAGTTTTCTCTAATGATTTAATATTGAACTAACCCTAAGATAAAGTTTCTAATTGTATATGCATGTTCTGCACTTAAAAAGCAATTAAACAATATACATAAAAATGCATCTTCTGATCCATATCTAATGGTATCCAGCCATATAAGATTGTAAAAATATGATTTTCACCATGTTCCATAATTTAGCATTTTACAAAGTTTTAATTAATAATAAAAATTTGTTTCAATTTACACCAAGATTACACAAAGATGCATTATAGTAATATTTTTATATAGAATAGCTGCAATTTAGATGATTTTAACAAAAAGGCTAAATCAGCAAATTTGCTGAGGATCTCTCATGGAAAGTATTGTACATCGTAAACAAGTCAGAAAAGTGTACAGCGTATCATAAATGGGTGCATTATGTGCAATGGAGTAATTGAAAGAAATGGTTATATAAACAATTTTCTCCCTATTTAAAAATATTGCATGCACATGCAAGTAAAAATTTTTGTGATATTGTTTATGTTAGCAACAATGATGAAGTAACCATGCGAGAAATTTTCTAAGTTCAAGTCGAATTTTGATTTTCTTGAAAACGGCTACTCCTATGATAAAAATGTATAGGAAAAGAAATACTTGAACAGTTCTATAAGTTTTAATTGAAAATTATTTTGATATGACCAATACTTTACAAGACATGACGGAAAGTTCATTTTTGGTCACCAGTAAAGTGGTACTCCTGATTGGCTTACGTTATTCATTTAGACCAGGGTTTCTCATCCGGTGGTACGCGTACCACTGGTGGTACTTGAAAGAAGACTTAGTGGTACGTGAATAACAGGTGGATGATCTTTTTGATTTATGAAATTATGAAAAATAACAACAAAAATTTTCACATCTAAAGGTAAATTATTACATGTTTTCCTCCTTACTCTGGTAACCTTACTGTATCGATTGATCCTTTTCGCCTTTACTCAATATAAAATTATCCTACAAGATGCCGACACCTTAGAATATGACTGCAGCGACAGTAGCGCTGCCCGTGGTAATTTGAGTCACCAACACAGTCAACTAGTCACTCTGACGGCCAGTGTAGAACGTAACAGCGAGCATGTGCATGATTTGTTGATATCTAACAGTGCCAGTTGTTCGTAAGTCTTGGCCACGCTCTGTGTAGCAACAACAACGTACCCGTTCTCGCCACTGTGCCCTACAAGTATTAAGTTCGACCGACTTATGTTTTAAAAAAGGAAGGTAAGAAGAAAACTTGGTTCTTTTGTATGATTAAAATACTTATAACTTAAATATTAAAACACTTTTTATTGGATTCTAAAATTAATTTTTTATTTTCAGAAAAAATACTTCTCTGTTCAAAATGGAAAGGTGGTTAGGAAAGCTTAACACAAGAACGTCTGAACATGGCGTACCCCCTAGAACGGCAGACGGGACAAAAATGTCCCATACGACAAAGTCGTACAGTCGTAGTACTAGGTTCAATTTTTATGAACGCTGTAGTCTCTACATTACTAATTGCATACTTTAGCATGCTGTAGAATGTAGCGTTGCACCGTACTCAACTGAAACGCTCTAGTAAATTAGCCCGCAAACAGTGCTGCAGGAACACGTTCTAACCTGCATCACACTGCGGGAGCAAGTAGAAGGTGGGAGGGGGGAA
This sequence comes from Uropetala carovei, assembly GCA_036926305.1. NCBI lineage: Eukaryota > Metazoa > Arthropoda > Insecta > Odonata > Petaluridae > Uropetala > Uropetala carovei. Next base: position 7,043,131 of record JAXCHB010000015.1, on the reverse strand, counting down.
GGGTGGGGCTAGAAGTTTGACTGGCGAAAGATGAGAGGGGAGGAGGGGAAGGGCATGCCATAATCTACAACAATGTCACAAAGCCGCCTGCATAAGAATAATATCAAAGAGAATGTGAAACAAAGTATTAACTCATTTTGGGACAAAATTGTCCCACCTGCCGTTCTAGGGTAAAATGGTTTTATAATCCTTAATATTGAGGGGGGGATGTTCAAAAGTGTAGAGTGGAATGCAACCCTCAAATGATTAAAAGTCATGAAATCTCGACTAAATTAAACCGGAATCACAGAAACTGCAGGGGACGTAACATCAGAATGGAACAAAATTGTCCCGTCCGACATTCTAGTGTTAAGCGGAAAACTGAAGAAAGTGCACAGGAAAAGGAATCACAACAGGAAGTGCATAGTACTAGTAAGAAAAAAACAAAAATTGTAACTAGAAAATACGATTGCTATTTGCAATTTGGGTTTACTTAGAATGGAGATGAAGGTGAACCTAAACCTCAGTGGGTAATTGTTCTAAAGTGTTATCCAACACGTGTATGAAACCTTCTTTTCTTAAAAGACACCTTCAATCAAAGTATGAACATTTAATGAACAAATCTATTGATTATTTTACAACTAAATTAACTGAGCTGAAAAATGAAAAACAATTCTTGACAACTTTTGTTACCACAAATGAAAAAGTTTTAGAAGCTTCTTATCTTGTAAGTGTAAGAATTGCTAAAACTGGTAAACCTCACACTATTGGAGAAAATCTGATACTACCATCAGCTAAAGATATTGTTTTATCACTATTTGATGATAAAGCAGCCGCCAAACTTGATTCTATTCCACTATCAAATGACACTGTACGCAGACGTATTCATGAAATGGCCGATTCCGTAAAACAGTTGCTTATTCGAAAGGTAAAACAAAGTCAGTATTTTTCACTGCAATTAGATGAAAGTACAGACGTAAAAAACTATTTTCAATTATTGGTATTTATTTGATTTGAAACAGAAGTTACAATTAATGAGGAATTTTTATTCTGTGAACCTCTTCCTGGTAAAACAACTGCAAATGAAATATTTTTAAAAATTGATAATTTTATGACGGAGCACGATATTCCTTGGAAAAATTGCATTGGCGTATGTACTGATGGAGCTCGGGCTTTAACAGGAAAGCACAGCGGTGTTGTAGCTACAATAAAGAAAGTCGCTCCTGAAGCTAAATCCACTCACTGCAGTATTCACCGAGAAGCCTTGGTAGCAAAAGCAATGCCTGAGGGACTGAAAAATGTCCTTGATCAATCAGTTAATCAGATTGTTAATTTTATTAAATCTAATGCACTAAATTCGAGGATGTTCACAATTTTATGCCAAGAGATGGGAAGTGACTATGAAAAACTACTGCTGCATACCGAAGTTAGGTGGTTGTCCAGAGGCAAGGTTTTAAATCGTCTTTTTGAATTTCGATCAGAAGCGCAAGTTTTCCTTTGCAATTCAAAATGTGAATTAAGAGATTATTTCTTCATTGAATTATCGCTGGCTAGATTAGCATACTTATCTGATATCTTTGGAAGACTGAATGATCTGAATTTAACTTTACAAGGACCAAATGTACATCCTTTTACTATTAGAGACAAAGTAAATGCAACCATAAAAAAACTTGAGCTCATTATCAAAGACTTGGATCAAAATGTCTTCAGTTTCCTACCAACTTTAGAAAATTTTCGTGGAGAAACTAAATTAACACTGAGAAATGAATTAATATCAAATATAAAAAGTCATTGTTTTCAGTTGATAAATAATTTTAAATTATACTTCCCAGAAGATTACAAAAATGAAAATTGGATAAGGAATCCATTTTCTTCAGATAATGTACCAGAATACCTTTCTTCTGAAGAAAAAAAGCAACTAATAGAAATGTCATTAGACAGTAATGTGATGGATGATTTCAAAAACAACACTTTAATCAACTTTCGGATTAGGCAAAAGAAAGATTTTAAAGAAGTTTCAAAACGGACAATTAAATTTTTAATGCCATTTTGTACGACGTATTTGTGTGAAACAGGATTTTCTTCTATGCTGTATTTAAAAAACAAATATAGAATGGCACTCACTCTGGAGCCGAATTTACGTTTGAAATTATGTAACATAGAACCAGATATTAAGAAACTAATTTCCGTAAAACAAGCTCAAGCTTCACATTAAATCACTATGTTAATAAGGTAATATTAAACAAAATTATTCAATTTTTGTATTATAAACGAAATAAAAATATGTATAATTTATAACATAGCCCTATTAGTCGAACATTCTTGATTTTTCCTCTTAATAGAAATACCTATTAATGGGTGGTACTGAAATTTTTGAATTTTGGTTTTGGTGGTACGTGTCTTTAAAAAGGTTGAGAACCTCTGAATTAGATGATTTTCTTATTGTCTTTGACTGTAAGTCCTTAACATAAAATTTCAAGAAAATTCATATGGTAGAATCCAAGAACGAACATACGGATGGACAGACAGACTGAAGCTAATAGGTGCTCATGATGGAAGAGAAACACACCTAAAAATAATGAAATAGCTTTGGAGTATGAATAATATGCAACACATGAAATCCTTCCAATTAATATAAATTACTTTGGTGCACAACTAAAATGAATTTGCAAATCTTTAGCATTGCATTGTAGCAAGATTTATGATTCTTATAATGATTTCCTGATAATTTAGCTTTTAAAAATGAACCTACATTAAATAGGTTTCTGTCTGCTATTTACTGCTTTCAATAGCATTTAAATATGCATAATATTAATAAGATTAGCTTTAAAGTTAAAGGATAACAATGAAATTATGAAGGAACACAAAATATTTAGTCAGTTCCATTACAGAAATTTCTAGTTCATAAGTGAAAAAGAGATTAGAATAAATCAAGTCTTGAAAATTACAACATACTAAATCATAATGATACTAAAAATTCTACTTTTTCCATGCATGATTTAACTTGTATTCAAAATTTATTTCATCATAACTTTCAAAACTGAGAACAAAATCCAGAAAAAATACAATATAAATATTCCACTAAATACAATAAATAATAATAATAATAAATAAATATAAATATTCCACTAAATACAATATAAATATTCCACTAAAAAATTCCAGGCCAATTGCAGTGAAAAAAATCGAATTTGCAACCAATCACTATTCTGAACCATGCTGCTCAGTTTTTATGATTTGGCTGTTTGGATCTGCATAGCATTACAAGATTCATTGTGAAACTTTTTACAGTTTTGTCTGTGTATGGACATTTAACATATCAAAAAGGTCAGCAATTAGACCTCAAGTAATGCTACAAGGAAAAAGCATTTCCTTTTTATGAAATAATAGATAAATGGTGATCGTTCATCAAAACCGGTCATGTTTATATAGTGTTATGTGGAAGATATTGAAGTAGCATTAAAGCTCTGTTATTTGAAGTTAATTTTAATAATGCATTTCCTTTATAATACAAAACAACTTTGAAAGTTGTAAAACTGGCATTCCTTTTGTACAAAGAATATTGCAACGCTAACTCAACCAATTACAGACAAAAAAGCATAAGAAAGAAATATTGGCATTTATTCCTGACCAGAGACAAAATGTCTATGGAAAATATGAAAAATTACATGCATAGCATAGCCTAGACATGGGAAAAATTCCAAATTCCCAAAGTTGTTGGTTTTTGGACTTTGCGCTGCTTTAATATTTTAACATTTTAATAATATCCATTTTGCCTTTTCATATTCTAAAATATGTTACGTTAACAGTATCATAAAGTCAGCACAACAAAAAGAAAGAAGATTTTATTCTAGTTTTACCCAGTGCTTTTCTTGTGACAGTACATGCCGATACAGCATACCGGCACCTTTTTTCAGCGCGATGTTGACCCACATTTAATTTCGGTACATTTTCATTTTTTTAATTCTTTAAAACTTAAGGTAATAAATGACTTCTATAAACGTTAAACATTTTAACTTTTATTATCAACTTTGTGATTAAAAGTTCATCACAGATTCAATAGAGAAAGGGGAGAGGGTGCAGGAAGAGGTGGGAGGGGAGGGGGATGAGTGGGAACAATGGTTTTACCTTAACGTATCCTTTGCAGCCATTTCCCCCAGTCCTTTCAATCTTTAGCTTGTCTTACCTCTTCTATTTGTTGGACATGGTTCACTGGTAATCTTGCCCTGTCCTCCTCCCTGCAAGTTTTTCTTCACATACTTGTCTCAACCATGATTTCTTCTCAAGCAGACCAGCTTTCATACCCTTCCAATATTATTGGCTCCAAAACTAACTTGTAAATCAGAATTATTTTTGTCTAAAGCTTAATTTTGTTATTCTATTTGCTCATTTGTTAGTATCCTATTATTTCTTTCTTCACTCTTCATTATTTCTTGATCCAGCCCATCATGTGTGTCAAAACTAAATCTAAAATATTACAACATAAAAACTTCCATTCCCATTCTTTCCATCCCCTCAACTTTATTCAATGTATATGTAGCTTCAACTAGTTCAGTTCTGTTCCCTTTATTTCCAAATCCTTTGCCTATTTGAGTGCTGTCATCTGCACCACCTTGCTATCTGCTATTAGTGCTACTCCAACATAAACAAATGCTCCAGTTCCAGTATCCCATCTTGCCTCTACTCTGCATATTTCACCACTATGCCCATAGTTGTATAACTACCCAAAACATCAGTAATTAACATGATGAAATAATAACAATGTAATTCTAGGGCTAATTCTGCCTTCCTCATACCTCCATGCACTTTTTAAAGGTTTGTTCTAAATTAAATTTCAATAAATGCCTTAGTAAATCAACTAATAAGTTTATCTTATCAGTTGCATCTCTCCTGAACTTGGTATTTTACATGGGCCCTTCCTTCTATTTTAAATGCCATAGTACATTTTTGCTAAATTCAAATAATTTTATTTGTATGAATTCCATTTAGCACTGTTATTTTTAGCTCAATCAAAATTTCTCTCAAATTTTTTTATTCACATAAAAACAATTTTGAAAGGAGTTGTTGAAATTTATGGAAATTTATGAATTCAGTGCACAAAAAGCAAAAGATAATGTATGGAATAATAGTGAATTTTTTTGGTCTTACAACGAATAAAAATATAACTATGCATGTGATGCACAGACATAGTCTACTTTCATATGCACACAAACTTGAGAAATTTAATACAGAAAAGCTATATGTCGCTACTCTGAAGCCTGATATGTGACAAAGACGGAAATAAAGATGTTTTGAATTGTTTCTACCAATGCTCTGTATTTTAAGTGAAATTCCTATCCATTTAATTAACCCACTTTTGCAACTAATATTGGCTTCTTTCCAATTCAACAATTTGATGCTCCAACTTTATGATCCTTTTCTTTGAAGTTTTGTCTCCAGCAATGTTGTCTGACTTGGAGTATGCTTTTGTTTCTATGAATGGTTAATATTTTTGGTGTGCAATTAGCACATCACCAAGGTTTGATGACAGTTTGGGCACTCTTAGTCTGGCTCCTCTGCTTTGGCTTGTCTGGCAAAAGAGGTTGTATTAATAGCTTAACAATATCTGGCTCAGCCTTCAGCTTCATTGGAGCACGCAATCCCCTCCACCACGGAAAGGTGGTGCCCATCGGAGGGGGCATAAAATAAACCAATTTAAAAAAATCAAGTATTTATTGCTCTTTTCTCATAAATGAAATACATTCTTTGGAAATACTTTTTCGTGACTGATTTATATACACTTTTTATTACAAAGAAGTTCAAAATTATGCAAAACTTCCATTTTTCTTTACAACTGTCACCAGCAATTGCATTCAGATCTAAATTACATTAAAGTTAAAAAGTTGTACAGTGTTATGACTACATTTTCTGACTATTAATGTTATGTATTGCATGAATTTTCAAGTACTCTGCCTAGAGTTCTTTTGAAAGTGTTTTCAAAAACATCCTGTGGTGGATTTTACTTTGTTTGTTACTCTCGAGTATAATAAAGCCATTGATTCTGGCTACATTCATTATGGCAAAAAATAAAGGACCAACGACAGCTAATATAAATTTGTAAAAAAAACGCCTTTGAAAATAATTATTAGAAAAAATAAATAGTATGGATAAATATAATAATTAGCGGTCTCAAACACTCAGGGGTCGATGATTTCTTTGAAGAAAATTACATTTTTATTATTACCGCACAGAAATAAAGAAGATTGTTTCTATGAATGGTTAATACTTTTGGTGTGCAATTAGCACATCACCAAGGTTTGATGACAGTTTGGGCACTCTTAGATTTATGGAAATGCACTTGAAAAAAAACTGTTGTTGCCAAGGTCCCTTTTCAACCAGACTTAAAGGCCAACTGACTCCTAGGCAAGCACAATCAATTGTTCCATTGTTAAGGTGATATACGATGCATATATATCCAAATCAGGAATGTTATTGGAAGATAGCACCTACCCTCACTTTCACCACATACTTGCAGAAATCAATGCTCACAAAGACCACACACACAAATTATGCTTACAAGTCTGATCCTTTCTATTTCCCTTTCACTTAATGAACTCATGGCGATGGGATATGATTATAATAATTTGTAAAAAAAAAGTCAGAAAATAATTATTAATGCACATCAATTATATGGACAAATACGATAATTATCGGTCTCAAACACTCACCACCTGGCATGCAGGACACCTTTTCCAGACAGAAGAGTTGATTTCTTCGAAGAATATTACATTTTTATTATTACCACACACAATAAAGAAAATTTTGATAAAAAATATAGCTAGTGAACTTGAAGTAAGATAAGGAGGCCAAGCATTAGATATTACTGAGAGAGATCCCAGTCTTTTAGACTGTGCGTGACCTCTTTAGTGACCGACTAGCAAAAACAGATGCGTAGTAGAGAAAAAAACTCAATGTAAACAAATAACGCTAACTCCAAGAGCCCAACAAACCCGTTATATGATACATAATGAACTCAAGATAAGGTACTGAGAAGGCCAGAGATAAAATGACAGTGGTAGATTTTCAATTTAAAACAATGTAAACCACCTGGTCTTTTAGACTATGCACGACCTCTTAAGTGTTAATTACCTGGCAACAACATTTAAATTTTAAGCTGCTTGCCATCTATGTTGAAGTCACAAGCACAATTCCAGGAGCATTTCTTATCTCCATCTGAATAACATAGGAAGTGCTGAAATGTAGCATGCAAGCCTTTTTTCAATACCATTTTAAAATTATAACCATTGTACAAATTCGGGACTTGAATCATAGAATGCTTAGAAGAATGAAGACAAATCGCTACCGTCAATTTTTGAATGCCCCTGGAATCAGTCCACAAACTTGTTCTTAATGCCTCTATTTCATTTTTTTAAGGAAAAACCATTTGCTGTCATGTCAACCCTCATTGTTGGGTTTTTGTGAAATTAAGTGATCTAACTGGAACTGGGAGGGAGAAGATGGCCCGCGATAAGTACAGAATGTTTTGCGGCCATCAAGCTGAAAAGTTTGGGCAACATTGTCCTACGGAAACATGATATTTTTCTTAACTCAAGTTTGAGATAGTTTTCCCAATATGATCTTTTTATGATCAACTCCCTTATTAGATAAGGGATTACTGTTATTATTCTGAAAATAAATTGTAATTACTTTTTCAATAGTTAACCATCAACTATGTATTCTATTTCATGTTCTTATAACTGGTGAAATAGTTTCAGACAACCTGTTTGGCATCTGTTATGTTATTACTTCAGTAATTTGTGCTATTTAATGCTTTGAACAAAAAGACAGCCACTCTGAATTTTTTAAAGAATTTTATAAGGCAAATAAAAGTCAGCTCTATAGGACAATACAGGTGAGCCCTGCTTAACGTGGCCCCAGTCAATGCGGATTCATTATAACGTGGATTTTATTTCAAAGAGAAAGTAATTTTTTAAATTTATTTGATTGGAGTAGTCGGAATTAAATGATGCTCCTAGAACATAATGCAGGTCACACCAAATGAATGGTGAAAGCTTGTTTGAAACTGAATCATTTGTTCCATGGAAATTTGCTAATTACCTTTGCTCGTTATACATCCTTCATAATAATTAGAGTTTTAATGGATTCAATATCTTAGATTGCCAGAACCAAATAAAATCTTAAATACTTTTGAAAATTGCTTCTTTTCCAAAACAACTTTCAAAGTGGATCCTTTCATCAGAACAGCTGATTTAAAAACTTGAATACAGTAGAAGATTGTTTATCAAGAAATCCAAACACCGGAAACATCCAAACAACAGAATACAGGTGACTCCCGAGTTTCAACCATTTGAGATTCGAGATTTCGACAGCTGATCAAATTGGGAACTACTTTACCCGGAGTAATTGGCCCCGGCCAATCATGTGAGATTTAGTTTTAGTGTAGACATAGTTATATCTACTCTAATTGTTTGAATTTGTGCTGATTTCACTGTTTTTTCTCTTAATCTTTTATTTAAATTTATTTATTTTATTGATTTATAAATTTATCACTTGACATGATATCTAAAAGGAAATGTAATAGTGATAATGCAAGTGAATCAAATAAAAGAGTGCATAAGACTCATAGTTGTGAATTGAAATTAGAAATTTTAAAGCATGTTAAGAAAGGTGAAAGCCATACTGAAATCGCACAATCGTTGGGAATGTGTCATTCAACTATTAGCACTTATGTGAAACAGAAGGAGAAAATTCTAGAACGTGATAAATTCAGGTAATTTGATAACAACAATAAACAGTTCCCCACCCAATAGCTCCTCTTCTTCCAAATAAAATCTTCCAACTTATCAATTAATAAACCAAGTCCAGTAAGTGCAGTTGAAAAAGATTTAAGGTATGAAAATATTTTTAATTTTATTGTTTCTTTATTCTTAAGTTATCTTTTGCTTTTTAATAACTTTGATGTTAATTTCGCTGTGATAAATAGTTTTATGTATAGATAGATGTATGCAGGTATGTTATGCAGCTTGCAGGAGTCGTTTGTAACAAATGACTCGCGTGAACCGGACCGGGCCATCTGCAGAACATATTGCATACATCCATCTTTGAAGTTCGAAACAAAAATTTTTTCCTTTTTAGTGCAAAAAATAAGTTATACGTTTAAAATATTTATTAATTAATTTATTCATAATTTAATAGTTGTATTAAAATATTAGTAATGTTATTTTATCTTTATAGACCGTGAGGGGAGACTTTTTCCCTAGATGTGGGAACGTAACCCCTGATTATAACATGCAAGTATATGGAAAAACAGCGTTCGACATTCGACAATTCGAGATTGAACCACGTTTTCAGGAATGCATCCCCGTCGAAACTCATGAGTCGCCTGTAATTTATGACCGATTTATTTTAGTTCTGACAGCAACCACCTCATCAACTAGCTTTCTATCCAAGTGTGCGTGAGTATAGGTCTTTACATCACAAGGTGATTTATTTGATTTTTTGCAATTAATAAAATGTTTTCTAAGTATATTTGCTTTTTAAAATTATTTATTTCTTATTATACCTTACTTACAAGGGGAAGGCACTACTGACCCCCAACCGATTAGGCCAAAACTTCGTAGAGATAATGTCCATGACGTCCGATTAACGAAAATATATACATATCAGGGCCAATACTCAGCCGTTTTTATTTTATTAGTAAAAATAAGTTCATATTTTCCGAGCCATTACATAGCTACCATACACGGTAACGTAATTCGTAAAAAGTGGCGCTTGCGTAGTGGGTAGCGAGCTTGGCTAAAAATGTCAAGATGTGTTGTTCGAGTCCATGTTCGGAAACTTTTTTTCATTTTTCCCTAATATTCATTTTCCTCAATTTAAATGCTTATTTCTTAATAACGCTAAAATAGTATATTTTTATTTTTTAATAGTTAATATTTTTAATATATTGATGTGCAGTTTTGAAGAATTATTTGTAGTGGACATAGCGGTTGGTTATCCTCGTCAATAAATTTTTCATTGTAAAGCGATTTATTAGTTTCTCCTCCCCATGAATATACAATGAAAAGAAACTCATTGTCTTGCACGTATTGTTTCACAGTCATGGCATTGTCGATAAATACATTGTAAGCATTTAGAAAAGGATCGGAGAGGAGCGATTTCAAGTGCTACAATATCAGTATTGCTTCTTTCATCAGAGCATTGTAAGTTATCTAGCGTGTTTCGAAGTGTATTTTTAACATACTGCTGTTTTTGCTGTTTCAAAAATGGAATATACTGCTTCAACATCTTCAGCGGGGAATCCTGTAACGAGCAAAAATGTTACATCTTTTACATCTCCTCCTTTGGACGACGAAACGGCGAAAGACGTGTTGAACACCGCCATGCATTACTGCATGAAGCTCCTCCGAAAAAATGGATTGATGTCGGATAAAGAAGTACCCGAAAGTGAATGTGGCCGTAGTGTTGTAATGGCGGTTGCAAAATGCAACTTACCTAGTGCAAAATCAACGCGAGAACACAAGTAGGAAGGACATGGTGAAAATTCATGCCATGGTTCATAACTAGCTGTCGGCCCCAAGGTATGTAAACATGCTTCAATATGCATGGTTTGCTTCAAAATTGACTGACGAAAGACGCATCTTTTTCAATGTTAATGAAGTATCTTTCCCGGAATCCCTGCGAACATTGACATGCGACTGCGGGGAACAAGCATTCGTGAAATCTTCGTGGTGCTTTAATCCGTCTTGTTTCCATTTTTTTTATGATCAGTACCACCCTAGAACCTGTGAAAGTGCTGTCGGACTACCTACTTAAAAACCAACCGTAAAGATAAACTTTCATATCGATACCTGATAATTAAATGAATTAAAAACAGAATTGCTGACCGTCGATATAGGGGGAAACACTAATGAACGGCGGAGGTGGAGGAGGGTTCAGCAAAAAATAAAAAGAAAGTGAATGCATTAAATATGTAATTAATGTTATCGCAAACCGGACGAGTTTTATTTGTCATTGCCCATAGAGATATTATCATTGTGATTAGGAATTTTATTTAGAAATAAATGGGTATTTAAACTTAAAGCAATATTAGAAAATTAGGTAATAAATACTTTAAATGATGAAAGTGAAAATGTGGGAAAAAATCAAAAAAAGTTATGGAACAGGGACTCGAACAACATATCTTTACATTTTCAGCCGAGCATGCTACCCACTATGCAAGCGCCACTTCTTACAATTACGTTACCGTGTATGGTAGTTATGTAATGGCTCGGAAAATATGAACTTATTTTTACTAATAAAATAAAAACGGCTGAGTATTGGCCCTGATATGTATATATTTTCGTTAATCGGACGTCATGGACATTATCTCTACGAAGTTTCAGCCAAATCGGTTGGGGGTCAGTAGTGCCTTCCCCTTGTTAAACGTTTTTTTCTGATCATTGTGCTATTTTAGGGTTAAGATATCTAAAATCCGGAAATATCGTTTATCCGGAACAGGCCAGGTCCCAAACGTTCCGGATAAACTACAGTAAAAGTCGTTTACAACGATCACGCCTAAAATGAAATCTTGGCTATAATGAAGAAATGTCTCGGTCCCTTGAACTACTCCATAAGGGCATTGGTTAAATTTCTCGGATGTAACGAACACGCATTTTACGAATTCTTGGCTGTAACAAACAAATGTTTGGTCCCGTGGCAAAAAATGCCCCATATATAACGAATTTTTGCGAGCAGAGCGATAAGTAATGAATAGTTTCCGCCCGTTTACCGTGCACTTGTTCGTAGAGGTCCCCTTCCTCCATCTACCCCTTCCATACGAATTTCCACGCTCCCTTTGTTTTGAAATTGATATTAAAAATGTGAAATGTTTATGTAAATTAATGACCATAATAATAATATTAATTGACCATTTAAAAAATCGTATGTGATAGCAGTCGAACATTTTACATGCCGCGAAGTTGATAAGCATCTCTTTGCATATGTAAGTACGGCCTTGAAGTCGACTCACTGTAAATACAGTAAAATCTGTGTTATCCGTTTATCTTGGGGATCGTGGAAAGCCGATTATGAGAAATATCCGGTTAGGGGGGCGATTTTCGATTTTGACATCGCAAATTTAGCAATGACCAAACAAAATTGGGCTTAGGTTCACTATCGTACTCCCCAAACATAGCTATGCATGGGGTTTGCATTTCCATTTTAATTCTTCCACACGTAGTTAGATACAGACACTATTTACCCATTCTTATTTAATACGTTGCTATGCTTACATGCAAAACAAAAAGACTATTGAAAAGTTTATGTGGTCCGGGAAGTTTGGGGATTACGGCAGTGAACCTGTTCCCAAAATTGAATTTATTGGATTATATCTTTCTTATTTATCTTTATTAGAAAAGGACGAAATTATTTAATTCTTCTGAACATTTCTGTGAAAACCAGTCATATAATATTTTATCCAGTTCCTCATTTTTTGGCTTATGAAGCGTATGATGTTTATTAATTGATTTACTCGTCTCAGAAGATGACACAAATTTCATTAATTTAGCCTTATGAGCCTTGATATCATAGAGCGCGGAAGATCCGATGTTGAATTCTTTTGCTATGGCTGCTCTATTTTTTTCCTTTTTCAATTTGTTTGATCAGCTCCAGCTTTTGTGTTAGCATTAAACCAACCTTTTCTCTCCTGTTCCTTGCTTTTAGGTATTTATTTTGATGCCATATTCAATGGATGGGTAATTTTTTAAATAATAAAAAGCGATAAAACTGGAAATTGTACAAGTACACCAAAACATCTAGACAATGCAACGTAACCAAAAATGCCATGCTTACTCGGCAGCCACAGAAGTATACGGAGTAAATACGTAATATATACATCTTATATTTTAATAAATTTTAAAGTGGAAGTTGTGGTATTACACATATACTATTCACACAAAAATTCATAAAAAAGAAAAAGAAATACAAAACGAATTGTATTTGTGTAATTGCCGGTATTTAAGGCTGACCGGTTCTAAATAGCCGGATAGCACAGCTTTTGCTGTATGTGTATACGTGTTATATGGGATGTATAGGCCAAAAACCATGTTTCTCGTATATAACGTAGTCACGCTTATAACGAAGCAATGAGTCGGTCCCATCAAATACGTATTAAACGAGTTTTACTGTATCTTCTACTGCAGGGTTTCCCAAACTTTTTTTGGCCGCGTACCCCTTAGAACTGAATCAATCAATTTAAGTGCCCCCTTAGAAAAGAATATGACAAGTATTATAAAAATAGACATTTAAAAACGAATGAGGTTACAGGGACGTAACTAGACTTTTATTCTTGGGGGGGGGGGGGCCAAGGAGGGCCAATAAAAATTGAGGGGAGGCCAAGGTAATTTCCAGTATTTACTAAATAAACAAAAGAATACAAACATCTTGCTACGTAGATTTTAATAGCGGAATATCTCTTTTTTGTAAGTATTGAATACTTTTAGATTAACGGATCGTTTTTCATTGAACAGTTCATGAAAATCAGATAAAGCAATAAATGCGCTTAGCTTCATTTTAATTGAAGAATATGAAAATTAATATAAAATACATTGCCAGTTAATGACATTTTATATAGGGTTTTAATTTTACCGCAGAGATATACATAATATATAAATTAAATATATTTTTTGAATTTTTATTTTCTTATATGTATCGCTGATTATGTTGATTCGAGTATAATCAAACATAATTATGAGTATAAAATATAAAGTAATATATAAATTGATATACCACACTGGCCGGTATACGATGCGGTTTTTCTCTGAGATTAAAACAAAAAATTTATTTTCCCATTCCATTTCTGGTGGCACGATAATACAATAACGGAATTACAAAAACGTCAGTATCTTTTAAGCATAATTGCAGAAATTAAGATAATTACTGTCATCAGCTACTTTAGGTTAATATATTAGAACTCAATAAAATTTAAGCTTTTTTCAGAAATGTCATTGTAAAAATTACGTATTTCATAACGCGCTCATTCGCAGCAATGTGTAATATCTAATTTGGTGTAAAAGTATTAACCCTTACATAAGTGAATGTTGAATCTGGTGCACTTGAGTAAGAAAATCCTTCTTAGACCACTAGCTATCCAATCCCTTTGCACCACCAGACAATCTGGCCCTTTTCGGAAGTTAAAAGGTAGATTATGTATTTTCAAAGATGTGACATCAACGCTCATGAGGAATGGCCAAAGGGACGGAGCTGCAGAATATTCCAGAAATCCGAAACAATGACGGAAATTCCATTCTCTCGCCCTTCACCTGTAAGCCCTCATGGGAAAATATTCCCTTGTCCATCCACAGTTGGAACTAGATTCAAGACCTTTGAATCAGATGTCTTTGAGGGGGAGCCAAGGCCCCCCCTTAGTTACATCCCTGCGAGGTTACATATAATAAATAACACTTATTGACATGAATGTGCCTGCTTTGCATGACATAAAAGAGTCAATCATTGACTCTACTGAAGAAAAGCTCAATCCTAAGTAAGATTCGACATGAAATTTCTGGCGATTTTTTGTCTTAATTAAACTCAAGAGGTGAAAATCCAGATTAGCACATGCATGTTGCGGGGAAGGGAATGAATATTTTGATTGCTCTTTTAGCCACCTCCCCATACTTGTTCGATAATTTTTCCCAGAAAGCAATCAAAGATACCTTCAAGAATTTGTCAAGTACCGTCAGTAGAAATATCTATGAGGCTTTCTTGTTCTTTTCCTGTTAGATGTGGAATCGAAAAATCCACACTGCGCACCCAATTATTAGAATTGTTCATTGGAAAATATTATCGTAATTGTTCCGTAATTTATTCCAAATGTTCCTTTATCTCTGACAAATCCAAACTGAGGAATAGAGATTTACGTATTTCAGATTCGTCAGTTTGATTTTACCTGGTTTTATGAATTAATCCATAACGTGTCTTGTCCTTTGGACAATGGAAGCAAACAAAATACTTAAGCCGCCACCCTCAGTGATAAGGATGCAGTTTACTGTTATGTATGCTTTCATCAGTGTTTTTGGAGACAAAATATACTGTATTGTTTATATGCACACACAGTGAAAACATTTATTGTAAAACATATTCTATAGCAGAGATGTCCAACAAAATTTTCAGGTTCGCCATATAATACAAAATATTATTATTAAAAATAGGACTTTATACAAATACAATGTTGCAGTGATACACAATAATGATTTCAATCATTTATTAGTGAAATACATTATTAAATTCAAATAAATTTTAATGTGATGTTTGAAAATTCATTTGTCTATGGTCTGTACCAAACTTAATGATCGCTGGGAGGCGGGGTTAAAATGTGTGGAAAGGGAACCTTGTTGCCGAATCAGTCCACAAACGTGGACCAATTATAGTGCTTCGCAAGTGGACAGAGTCGCTGGATGGATAAGACTTTGTAGGAGTGGGATCAGATACGGGAATTATGAAAATGTTGAAAACTTTAACATTTAAAGCTACATAAAATGAAATTATGAGTATTTACGTTTGGTAATATTATCTTAGTAACTACGAATATATTACTTCCTACGTTATCTTTCATAAGTAGATATAAAATATTTTCCACGTTATAGTGTACCTATTTTATATGATTGTCATTTAAACAATATCGAATATTCTCTGCTTAAATGACAGATAAGAGAAAAGGATGTTATATTTTACATTTTTGAGAATACGTAGAAAAAAGTTAGCAGGAAGATGAGACTATTTGGTATGCGAATGGCAAATGTCGGAGCAGGTAGTATAATAAACACAAGGAGGGAAGGACGAGGGAAAAGAATGGTGTGGGATTTCTAAGGGACCACATGTATAACCACAACATATGTTCCGTTCTCACAGTTATTTGCTTCTGCTTTCAAGCAGCTGTTAAGTATATAACGGTAGAACTGCGTAGAACCATCTCGTAACATTTCAGCCAGATGAAAATACTGCCATATTTTCCGTATCCTATCTCGTATTGCCGAAAATACAAATTTTAGCCATATGTTGTAAAGACGCAGCATTCTAAAAGTTTAGGTCTTATTGAACTATTCATTTAAAAAAACCAAGTAGTACAATATGCATCATGAAAGGGAAGAGGGTGTGGAGTAGGAATAAATACGCAATATTTAATTTCATCTATTTATTTTTATTATTAACAATCAACTCTATATAATTGCAAATAGTTAATAGACCACATCAAGAAGAAGAGCAAAATATTCTTAAAGGTAGCAGTTGGATTACAGAAGAATAACATTTCGAGTATTTTCTTACTTGTTGTTACTAATATTATAATATAACAAATACATTACACAAATTAAAGCAAACACATAAGTTAATAATTATCATATTATTAGGAAATCATGATTGGATAAAGGAATAAAAATAACGCTTCTCATTGAGTAGGTACTTTTACTTATTCCAAAGACAATAAACCATTACATATTATATACACTGTGATTCAGAGTAAACGTTTGCATGAATATGGGAATATTAAAGAAATTCAAAGTAGTAAAATTACTTAATATATTTAAAACTGCAAACAAATTGAACATTTTTACAGGGAAAAACCAGTAAGGCAAAAACCCCATTTGCAGAAAAACGGCCGCAAGAAGAGGGATGTGAAAAAACTGCGAAACCTGAGGTAAACTAAGATATAGAGAGCTGCAAAAGAAGCAGTGGTTAGAAAACATAACAATAAACACGATTAAATTGTGCACATAAATAGTAAGATCAACACTAGAATAAAATAACCGTTTTTGTCAGCATATTATTATTGCTGAATTTCATAAAAAGAAGAAAGTAATATAACTGCCTGAAAAACATATGACATTAGATTAATCATAGCCACATCAATGTCACTATTGAAATATAATGATAGGTAGAGAGACAGAGTGAATTAAAAATAGAGTAGCTACATATAAAATTTAGGTTATTTGTAAATAGATGAAGTAAAAATAAGAGAAGCAATTTTAGGATATAAAATAAACAGAAATGGAATTATATACTAAGCATGAACAGTAAGTAATAAAATAAAGTGGAAATGCATAATAATGAGAAAAGTTAAGACAAAAATACCTTTGAAATAATCACTTATCTTCACTTGCCTTAAAGTTATTTAAATCCATCACTTTCATGTACACACAGGCACTAACCTGCCACTATACAAATATATTGCAATTTAAACTTTAATAAGCTAAGTCCTTATAAAGAAGAAGAAGCACTTACATGCTTTGAGCATGAAATATAAAAACTATAGCACTAAAAAGGGAAAAGCACTGTGGGATAGAGGGAGAAACACATTCACACTTCAGGGATTTCAAGTAGACACTGACCCTATACAAATAAATTACAATTTACACTTTAATAAGGATAATAGGGAGAACCACATTTGGTAGAAAAGGCACTGAATAAGTAAACCATTATAAGCTGAAGCGCACACATGATTTGAGCATGAAATGGCAAGACTATCACTAAAAATGGGAGTAAAAGCACTGTGGGATAGATGGATGAACACACACTACAGGGATTTTCAGTAGGCATTGACACATGCAAATAAATGTATGCACATTTGAAGCGTAGGGATTACAGCAAGCCATGGAAGAATTCAAAACTGCACATAAGAGATAACTAAGGCATGTAACAGAATCATATACTTTTCTTGCAGAAAAGAATGAAATTGTTTTTAAATGAAAGACTTTTCACCATATAAAATTAATTAATATGTCTTAATTAATTGATGAAAGTTTTAGTTATATCATTACAGATTATTTTTATTATTAGCATTGCCTTAACATAACTTATGAATTAATACTTATAATCAAACTTAAGTATGAACATTGGTTGGAATTAACTGGTTCTGCAAAAAAGAGAGGAATAGCAGAATGAAATGCAAAACACTCATTTAATAGTGTGGTAATGTAATACTCCAAAATACTTACATTGTGGAAATTAATTAGCAGCTGGAAATTTGGGCAAAGGCACCATGGAGGAACTGATCAACTTGGCATAGACTGAAAATTTAACTTATTAATAAGAAGTCAAGAGGAAATTATAACTCATCATTCACCTTACCTTCTTACCTATTAAAACATTAAGATATATTTAAATCAGGAGACAAATTGTTGACTGATTGACAGTGTTCAATTGAAGCTGTTCAAAAAAAGAGAGATATTTGTATGAGTAAATGGCAAAACAATACAGCATATTAGTAATTATCTAATTTTACACTTAATTTTTTAAACAAAGAGTAATTATTCAATCAATACCTACCTTCCTTAGTATTTAAACAGAATGAAACAAATATAAATAATTTCTATAATTTTTATTATTTTTATATTACCTTCTACAAAGGTGAAACTCCTAATTCTTCCAGTTCAACGTTATCTTCGCTAATATTGACATCACTGCTAGTATTCGAATCCGAACTTGAGGTCAATGCTATTATAATTTCTTGAATTCCCTCTTCCAATATTCCTTCTTTAATCCAAGCCTCCTCGATAACTTTCTTTGTGTGTTCTACTACGGTTTTCCTGAGAATAATTCTCGTTGGTTATTCTTCTGACTGCCGTTCCCAAGTTAAGGGTAGCAGCTGATCTTTTTACAGCCTTCGAAATAGCAAGTAACGATCCACCATTACTTTTCTCCCTCTCGAAGTAATTTCGTACACTTAAAACTAAATTCCGCGCGGAACTCTGAAGAACACGTCTCACAGATTTTCGCTCCGACATCTTTCACACAATACTCATCCGTCGCAAGCAAAAGACGCTACGCATCTGCTGCGTGGGAGAGAGAGCGGTAAAGTCCCCTGATTGTGAGAGAGAGAGAGCGCGCGGTAAGAGAGTAGGAAACAAACGCGGCAACGCCGGATGCCTCTGATTTGTTGACGAAGGGAACGCCCTCATTTTTGGGGGCCTGGCCAGCGATCATTAAGTTTGGTACGTAGTATAAGTAGCGCACTGAAATTTGGCCTAAAATCCACAGTGTGTGCATCTTAACTCTGCCTCCAAATTTTCATCCAGGATCTGATACCTATACTTTGATTTCGTCAACGTGACTGCGGAAAAAGTTGATTCACAGAACCAAGTTGATCCGAACATAGAAAGCAGTTTTTAAACGACAATATTCAGAACTGCGAACACATCTTCGTTCAAAATACGAGCCCATATAATAACAGTAGAATCATCTTTCAAATGATGATAACTTTGACTTTACAGCAAAAGCATATCCGTCTCGAAAGTGTTCCTCTCCAAAGAAAATAAACTTCTGAGCTCTTGAGATAGTCGAGAATCATGGATGTCAAAGTGATATGGATCTTCTATTAATTGAAAGGCAATCCTGTGCGACTGCGATCCTCCCCCTCCCCTCCCGCGACTGCGAGCCTCCCCCCACCCCTCCCGCGACTGCGAACCTACGCCCTCCCCTCCAGCGACTGCGAACCTACCCCCTCCCCCCCCGGGACTGCGATCCTCCCCCTCCCCTCCCGCGAATGCGAGCCTCCCCCTCCCCTCCCGCGACTGCGAGCCTCCCCCTCCCCTCCCGCGACTGCGAACCTCCCCTCTCCCGCGACTGCGAACCTACGCCCTCCCCTCCCGCGACTGCGAGCCTTCCCCTCCCAAATACATATGCTCTCCTATCATAACTACATTAACAACCAAGGTCCATTGCCCTAACTTATACAACTGCGAGCCTTCCCCTCCCCTCCCGCGAGCCCTCCTCTCCCTCGACTGCGAACCATCCCCCGCCCCTCCGCCCACTTCGACTTCGAACCTTCCCCGCCCCTCCGCCCACTTCGACTTCGAACCTTCCCCGCCCCTCCGCCCACTTCGACTTCGAACCTTCCCCTCCCCTCCCGCGACTGCGAGCCTCCCCCTCCCCTCCCGCGACTGCGAACCTCCCCTCTCCCGCGACCGCGAACCTACGCCCTCCCCTCCCGCGACTGCGAGCCTTCCCCTCCCCTCCCGCGACTGCGAGCCCTCCTCTCCCTCGACTGCGAACCTTCCCCGCCCCTCCGCCCACTTCGAACCTTCCCCCGCCCCTCCGCCCACTTCGAACCTTCCCCCGCCCCTCCGCCCACTTCGAACCTTCCCCCGCCCCTCCGCCCACTTCGAACCTTCCCCCGCCCCTCCGCCCACTTCGAACCTTCCCCCGCCCCTCCGCCCACTTCGAACCTTCCCCTCCCCTCCCGCGACTTCGAACCTTCCCCCTCCCCTCCCGCGACTTCGAACCTTCCCCCTCCTCTCCCGCGACTTCGAACCTCCCCCGCCCCTCCGCCCACTTCGAACCTTCCCCTCTGCCGACTTCGAACCTTCCTTTCCCCTGACGAACCCTCCCCTGACGAACCCTCCCCTGACGAACCCTCCCCTGACGAACCCTCCCCTGACGAACCCTCCCCTGAAGAACCTTCCCCTCCCCAACCCCTCAAGAACCTTCCTCTCCCCTCTATTTACATTTATCTTTCCTGCACCTCCCTTGATCCATTTGACACTTCATGTTTTCCATACATATGCTCTCCTATCATAACTACATTAACAACCAAGGTCCATTTCCCTAACTTATACAAGCATCTCTTCATAGTTGTTCTAAATGAATCAAATCTATGAAGGATGTTTGACATTAACCTATTTATTTCATAAAATTAATATCCTAATATAACTATAATTATATACCTGTGAAAAAAATATCCTGGGCCACTGATTCTGGATCACTTTCCCGCATGGCTTGGGCCTTCCATCCATCCTCCTGGCTGGTACTGCCCGAGCATCTTCTGAGTCCTAAAAGTTTAATTTTAAAATTTAATAACAACTAGTAATTATTCTCAGAAAATGTAGGTTTCACACCCTACCTTTAAGAGGACTACCGACATCAGTGTGCACAATTCTGCCTTCATCCATGCCTTATCATCCGGGTTGTCCGAGTGCTGTCCGCCCAGAGTAGGGGATTCCACCATGGTGTGGCCCTGTAATGATTATGTTATAGCAATATAATTTAGAAGAATGATGAAGTTGGATTTTATGGATTAAATATTATTGCAATGTT
This sequence comes from Uropetala carovei, assembly GCA_036926305.1. Lineage (NCBI taxonomy): Eukaryota > Metazoa > Arthropoda > Insecta > Odonata > Petaluridae > Uropetala > Uropetala carovei. The sequence continues at coordinate 7,022,086 of JAXCHB010000015.1, read as the reverse complement.
TTTTTATAAAATCCAAATCATTGCGTGTTTATTATTTTCCGTATATGTAATAATTTGTAACTGCTATTGATAAAATAAATCAATATTGTAAATCAAAATACTTCAAGTTTTTCTTTAATTTCCTCAGAAACTAAATTTTTATGAATTCCAAATCATACTGTAAGCTGAATATTTTATTTTTAGAATAAAATTTAATAACCACTTAGCAATAGCTTGCATTATCACAAATATAGCCTTGAAAGCTTATGTAGGTAGTCTTTTTTTTTACATTGTCTACAAAATAAATATCAGTAAATCTTTCAGAAATTCATCATTTTAGTTTTCAATGCCTTTAATGAAAAAAGTTACGTAGTTGCATCCCTGGCGCTGCAGTGGCTACATGTGTTTCTGCTATTGGAAACATTTCCACAGAATGTATAGCAATGTTATTCAGGTGAGTAGTGGTTTCTGTATGTGTGATCATGCAGTTTCTTGTCAAATTAGAATCTAACCATAAACATCTCTTAATATTGTCAGTGATATTGTACTTTACACAAACCAAGAAGCTGATGGCGGCCGTGTGGCACGGCATGTCCCTTGGTGGGAGTGTCTTCAAAATTTTCAAATTAAGATTCTGAGCAAATGATTATAGATAGTAAGTTTAAAATTCTAAACTATTGAACATATTACTTTATGTAATATAATTATATTACTAAATTTATAAAGAATTTTAAGTTTGCAATGCTAAATAAACCTCAATAAATAAAATACCATATAACGCGGCATATAAGATGACCCAGCAGCGTATAAGGAGACCACAACTTTTCATCTTGAAAATACACGATTAGGCATGTTTGCTGTATAAGTTTACCCCATTGTTTCACTTAAAAATACTTCTCATGAAATTTTTTTCATATAAAATCAAGGTCCTGTACAAACCAAGTTTTAACAAAACACAGAAATAAGGAACATGAATATTTCTGACCAAGTTTTCAAAATTGTGAGTTTTGATAGTAACTTTACTGCAACACGTTGTGTCTATGTTTATACTCGCAAAAGACAAAGAACACTAAGGAGTATATGCATACCTACACGACCAAGCAAATGTTTAGGTTTTAAATGCGTGGTTTATACTGCCGTTGGTGCATCTTCAAGATTGAGATGACGTAATATTTCTATAATAATAATGCTGTACCTTCTATTTGGGTTTTAAGTTTATTATTGTTACTCAAAACAAGCTGTTCTGTCAAAAATTCTCCATCAATGTCTACCTATACTTTTGCTGAAATAAGTTGGCATCTGGTACGACGATGTGGATTACGCAAGTAAATACAGTATTAAAATTAACTACTTTAAATCTTCTAAAAATAAATGTAATAAAATGTCAACACTGGAATAACAGATTCCAAATGACCATCACCTGCACCGAAAGATCAACTGTCTTTATAAATATCGATGTTATTCATCTGTAACTTAAGGTTCACCTTTTATATTTGTCTTATAACTTGAGTTTAATTTTTAGGAATTTTTTTAAAGCTTCAAAGGTCGACTTATACACAGTAGGCTTTTTCATATTGTGACAGCAGGTGAAGCTCCCATTTTTAATTTATAACATTGCTTGCGTAATATTATTTTCATCTATTGCCCTTCATTTTGGCACAAACACATGGATTGTGGTGATTTTAGGTCTCATTACTTGAAGGTTATGATAGACACATTCTTTTGGATGATAATATAATTCATAGGCATCCCAAAAATTTTTATTTTATCAAAAAGTATATTTTGAGCACCAAGTCCCTAAATTAATACTAATCTTTTTCACTTATTCCAGACAATGAGATCAACAAGTTATAGCGTAACAACTGATGACAACATTACAGATATCACACATTATGAGAATGGTTAACAATATACTAAAACTCTGCACTGTATATCACTGTGTATGAGTCTGTCTTGAACCTTATTCGTATGTGCATATGGTTTGATGTACACAAAATGTAGGGACTGTTGGCCCTGTGTACACTTGAATGCCAGTCAGGGAGTCAGACGGTCTCCATGAATGTAAAACATCACTTTCTGCATAAAGACTGAACACTGTAAGGATTGAATTATCTGAATAGTTTGTTTACCACTTGAAAAAGTAACTAAGAGGAGGCCCAGTTCATAAGAACACTTCTCGATTTTGTTTCTCCCTCTTCGTAAAGTGATATGGTGCCTCTAGATTAACATTCATGATGATTTTCAAGAACCTAACCCCCATTGAATGTTAAGGTTCAACTGTTTGCAATCTCACTCCTGGAATCCTCAAAGTTTGCAGACTTTGTGATTATTTAGCAAGGTGTTATAATGTGCCTTTAAAACTACCAGTATCTCTCTTCCAGTTCCTTTTTTTGTACCCTACATTCACCAACAACTTATTCTGGACTGTGTTAATAAAATCTGCCACTTAAATTATTATTAACTTTTCCATGACCATTTAACCCAGTTTCTGCTTTAATGCTATTAACTTATCATGCACGGTTGGTACTTTGCCCATCCCATTTATTTCTTTAGCATAATGGTGCTCTCTCTCATTCCACCATTTTCTCTATTACTTTATTATAAGTACATCTGAACAGAACATCCATCTCATCTTATTTCTCACCTTACGACTTCGATAGTGTTTCATCTTATTTCTTGTTTCAGGGTTTCAAGCTTTCCTTTTGATCTTATGTAACACTTCATATTTTGAAGACTATCTTCTGAAATCATAGTTTTCCTGTGCAAAACATTACAAAGGTTTAAAATCTTAACTCTTACCTGTAAATAAATGTCTGGTGACTCTGTCCGGAATGCATTTCTTCATGGGTTGGTCCTCTCCTCCCTGGTGGTGGCTGCTACAGGTCGGACATCATCTTGAAGCCTTAAAAATGAATTTTCCAATGTAATAAAAAGCTACATCTCTGCATTCAAAATTATTTCCAAGGAGATTAAAATTTCAAACATCTCATAGGTTTAAAATCTTAACTCTTACCTGTAAATAAATGTCTGGTGACTCTGTCCGGAATACATTTCTTCATGGGATGGTCCTCTCCTCCCTGGTGGTGGCTGGTACAGGTCGGACATCATCTTGAAGCCTTAAAATTGAATTTTCCAATGTAATAAAAAGCTACGGCTTGTGTCGACTAACTGGAACCACATTTTAAACTGATCACGAAGCTGACCCCTCAACCATCATTAACTAGGGTTAGAGGCCCATACCTCGACACCCATCCTCAAATCCGAGCTCAGGTCTCTTTACCCTCTCACCAGGGGGGCATTAGCCGACCACGTCTCTTGCAATAAAATTTAAACTATTTTATGTTGTTAACTTAGTGCGATTGTGACTCAAACAACATATTCAGGTGAATGCAGTGATTAAGGGCGTCTCTTTAACGGAATTCTACGATAAATAATAACATATTTATGCTCACATCTAATCTTGACACCAAGGAATACCAACCTCTTAAGAGTTTTCAGATGGGATTGTAATGAAAGCAGACATTCGCGAGACAGTGCGGAGGGTGTAATGCTTTTATCTAGTTAATCGCATTTTTCTATGATCACTAAACAACCAACAAAAAATTAAACCTAATTTTTGGCTTTTTTCGAATGAGATTTAAATTTCTACGATATGGAAATTTATTTCCATACTTTTCCCGGAATAAATGTGAAAATACCGCATTGAAATCTCATTTTTAATATATTTGAAAATGCTAAAGAAAAGAGGCCTCGCTTCGTTTCAGCTCTGCCCAAGTTATTCAAATGGAGAAAAGATATGCTCCTGACGTCAAACCCAGAACTACTATGTACACGGCGAGCAGTTTCAGATTGAAAAGTTGAATAGTCAAGTGATTACTGAAAGTTTGATCGAAAAATGTTGTAGAGCTTTTTACTTATGAGTGGTTTCCCTTTTCTCCCATCTAACACCATATAACAACCAAGCGTTACACCCTCCGCACCATCTCGCGAATGTCTGCTTTCATTACAATCCCGTCCGAAAACTCTTAAGAGGTTGGTATTCCTTGGTGTCAAGATTAGATGTGAGCGTAAATATGTTATTATTTATCGTAGAATTCCGTTAAAAAGACGCTCTTGATCAGCTCATTCACCCGAATATGTTGTTTGAGTCACAATCGCACTAACATAAAATAGTTTAAATTTTATTGCAAAAGACGTGGTCGGCTAATGCCTCCATGGTGAGAGGATAAAGAGACCTGAGCTCGGATTTGAGGATGGGTCTCGAGGTATGGGCCTCTAACCAGAGTTAATGACGGTCGAGGGATCAGCTTCGCGGTCAGTTTAAAATGTGGTCCCAGTTAGTCGACATAAGCCAAAGCTACATCTCTGCATTCAAAATTATTTCCAAGGAAATTAAAATTTCAAATACCTCACATGTTTAAAATCTTAACTCTTACCTGTAAATAAATGTCTGGTGACTCTGTCTGGAATGCATTTCTTCATGGGTTGGTCCTCTCCTCCCTGGTGGTGGCTGGTACAGGTCGGACATCATCTTGAAGCCTTAAAAACGAACTTTCCAATGTAATAAAAAGCTACATCTCTGCATTCAAAATTATTTCCAAGAAAATTAAAATTTCAAACATCTCACATGTTTAAAATCTTAACTCTTACCTGTAAATAAATGTCTGGTGACTATTTCTGTAATGCATTTCTTCATGGGTTCATCCTCTCCTCCCTGGTGGTGGCTGCTACAGGTCGGACATCATCTTGAAGCCTTAAAAATGAATTTTCGAATGTAATAAAAAGCTACATCTCTGCATTCAAAATTATTTCCAAGGAGATTAAAATTTCAAACATCTCACAGGTTTAAAACTTTACTTTTACCTGTAAATAAATGTCTGGCGACTCTGTCCGGAATGCATTTCTTCATGGGTTGGTCCTCTCCTCCCTGGTGGTGGCTGGTACAGGTCGGACATCATCTTGAAGCCTTAAAAATGAATTTTCGAATGTAATAAAAAGCTACATCTCTGCATTCAAAATTATTTCCAAGGAGATTAAAATTTCAAACATCTCATAGGTTTAAAATCTTAACTTTTACCTGTAAATAAATGTCTGGCGACTCTGTCCGGAATGCATTTCTTCATGGGTTGGTCCTCTCCTCCCTGGTGGTGGCTGCTACAGGTCGGACATCATCTTGAAGCCTTAAAAATGAATTTTCCAATGTAATAAAAAGCTACATCTCTGCATTCAAAATTATTTCCAAGGGGATTAAAATTTCCACCATCTCATAGGTTTAAAATCTTAACTCTTACCTGTAAATAAATGTCTGGTGACTCTGTCCGGAATGCATTTCTTCATGGTGGTGGCTGGCACAGGTCGGACATCATCTTGAAGCCTTAAAAATAAATTTTCCAATGTAAAAAGCTACATCTCTGCGTTCATAATTATTTCCAAGGAAATTAAAATTTCATACATTACCTGTAAGAGATATTTAATGATACCACTGTCCAGTTTTTTCTTCATAGCAGCTGTGGCCACTTCTTCAGGTCCTAGGATGCCATCCTTCCAGTGCCAGTGATTCCTTGTTGATGTAGACCTAGAGTTGACAGTTTGGGTATAGTAGCATCTGCAATATGCACAAAAAATTAAAATTTTTCTATCATTAACCTAATATTATCACTAAACTATCATATTTATGGACCTTGGTTGTTACCTATTGCCTTCCCCATATATCTCAAAGCTAATCTCACTCTCCTCATTCTGAAACTTATGCTCTGACATACGACTTCTGTCTATAATTCCCATTATCCTAAGCAATAAACCTAATTTTTAATCACTTATATTCACATTAAGCCTCGATAATATGCTACAGATCAAGACATTTCATCAGTTATTTAAGAGCGATACTTTGTATGCAGGTTTTATACAGTCAAGTATATTTAAAACCAGTATACCAAAGAGACAGTTATGCACAGGTTTTATATGCCTTTGCATGCATGTCCCTATTTGGTCATTATAGCATCACAACTTATATATAGAAACACATATATGATTCATTAAATGTACATAAATATTAGCTGTGATTTTCCATTGAAATTTCACACTATAATAGTATATAACCATTTTTCAGTAACAACTTCAACTATAAAGAAATTTTGTTGCATACAATAACAAATACCAAAGCAAATGATGAGCTGAAAAAGAAAAAGGTCATTAACAAAAAGTTATGACAGATGAGTTGTCAGAAGTGGCAAAGATGGAAGGTTGATTTTTTAATGGAGTAGAAGGTGGCTACAACCAGAAGACATGATTTTAGTCTGCATTATGAAACAGCCAGCTTTTGGGATACAGGATTTCTTGAAATAATAAAACATTTCCCATTATTTTAATTTATGCAACTGATGCAAGGTCTCTCATAATGTAGCTTCATTTTTTCTTACACTTCCACACCACATGGAGCAGAATTCCAAGCTCTGATGGATACAATGAAATTAAAAAAGAAAACAAATTAGAAAACACAAAATCTTTATGTTAAATTCAAAATACTAAATATCATCTATAAAAAATTCTAACTACCACCATAGGAGATTTTGGCAGAGATTAACATTTTAATTTTTGAAAATTACATTTTTAAATGTCACTTACCTTAACATTCAGGCATCTGAAATTGCCATGGATGTTATATTACTCCTGAATACATAACCATTCGTCCAACATTCTAAGTTAATGAGGCATAAATTACAGGTATATTTGCTCTGGAATTTTCTCTGAAAGACAATAATTGAAAGATTTTTATGTGGAAAATCTTAAACATATTATGCAATGAAATGAAGGCATACCTAAAAATTAATAAAATTCCAGTTTGCCACCACTAGTTTACTCCTCAGAAGAATGATCATCATCATTTTAAAGTTGAATTCCAACTATCAGTACCAGCTCCTCAGATATCAATTCCCAGTGAACTCACTTGCTGTGATCTTTTAATTTTGGTAACAGGAAAAAGTCCGAAGGGGCCAAGCCAGGACTGTAGGGTGGATGAGAGAGCAGTTCCCAATGCAATTCTCGAAGCACAGCTCTTGAAACCTTGGACGTATGTGCTGGCACATTGTCGTGGTGAAACAAAATTCGACAATGCAGTTTTCCAGGCCGTTTTGACACAGGAGCAGCATTCAATTTCAACAAGATCTGCTCTTAATAACTTCCTGTGACTGTCCAATGTCCTTCAATAAAATCGTCATGCTCACAAATCAGTGGGTTAAAAAAATTAAGGTTATTTTATACCAAATGACTGAATTCTTACCAAATATTTTAAGTTTATAGCTAAGATCATGTCAATTTCAGACAACAAAGGGTTGTTTATGTTTGAACTCAAGCACATTGCTATTGACATAATTCCGGGAAATTTTTGATTCACCATCGTAAAATTACTAATTCACTGTGTATGAAATTGCATTGTGTAGGAACAGTTTTTGAACACATTTCACCAGCACAGTGGCACCTATTACCTGACATTATCAAGCAGGGTTGGCCAACCGGTCAATTGACCAGTCAAAAATTGGTCAATTGACCGAATTTTTGACTGCTTTTTTGACCAGGTCAAAAATACACGCAGGTTTCTTGTTCCCATTCTGGACCTGTTAAGGCAAAACAAATTTGGTGGATATTAAACACATACTATGGACTTGGGATATTTCTGGTTAGGTATCAAAACATTGCTCTGTCTGCATAAAAACCATTAAGTAATACTTATTGAATAATGGTTTAGGGATAAGTGGATAACACATGCGCATACAAACAATCCCCGCTTAATATGTATATAGGATAATTTTATGCTGAACTACTGCAATCTCAGCACAACAAAGCTTCATAAAAATACAAGTTTATGTAAATACTTGTATGTCTGATCATCAGCGGACACCCCTCCTCCCCATGGCCCAGGCCCAAATACAGCCCAATATCGAGGACCCATTGTTTTACTTGAACGATTTTGCTCTGCCACTGCTGATCATTCAAAAGATAAAGATTTTACTGTTACAGCAGTTACTGACAAGTGCTGCCAAAACAAATTTGAAAATATCACTAAATCCAACACCAAAAATAGCTAAAAATAAATAAGTGCAGAAATACTTTTAAATATTTCTTATTACATCTAACTAGTAATATTATAATCTTCTTCAAAATAAATCACAAATGAATATTTGAATAATTAGAATAAAATACTGCAGAATTTTTACAAAATGGAAAGGATAAAAGCATTTATAGTCCAAGCTTATGAAATAAGTAGAAAAGTGGAAGATTTTAGAAAACGTTCAATAAAAATACTAAAGTAATTCTTCAAATACAAACAAAACACATTGGGGTAATTCTTTTCCAATTAAATTACCATCTTTTTGCTTTCTCTTCAGCTGAATACCTGTATGCACCAGTGGAACCAGTTTTATTTTTTAAAACACACTTGGGCAGATCGTAATCGTAACAACATTTTCCAAGTATTTTCTTAAATCATATTTAACAGCCAAAACTGCCTTTGAAGTCTTGACACTCATTCTTTTCCATAATTTCGACTTTATGATGTTCATGTTACTAAATTGACGTTCAACGTAACATTATTTGAGTGGGGTAATGTGAGTACAATTAATGCCAGATTTCAAATAACCTCAAATGGATTTCCAGCCAAAGTTTTAATGATTCTGAGTTTCCTGTCCACATAACTGTATGTAGTTTTTTACAAAGAAAATCAATACAAGTCAGCAATGCAGAATCTTCAACTAACATTTTAGCTATATTAAGTATTCCTGTAGTATTGGGGAAATTACAGTAAAAAGTATTTTAAGATGTACCAAATACTTATATTGATTTTAATAAATCTACATAAAAGTAAATAGATTTGTTCTTTCCAAATACAGAAGATGCTAAATTTGTCGTCAGATTAGGAGAAAATTGCTAAATTAGCGACATGTCACTTAACCATAAAAAAGCCTTACGTAAAAACTTGCTAAATCTAGTGACAAAGTTGCTAAATTGGCAACACTGTTACTGATTTGTCTGTTTTTTATGTGCTCGATCAGCAATATTATCGAGTTTCAACTTTCTACTATTATTTATCGATTGCAAGTTGGAAATAACAAACTCGTTTCATATTGGTATTTGATTTAGTCAAATGTATAAAAAGGTATAAGAAGCAAAATATTTGTTCTTACATTTTCATACAAAAGAAAATTTCAAGACGTCACTGAAATAGGAATGAGTCTCAATTTTGTGTGATTTAAAAAAATTACTTAAACTTCTACACGAGTTTACGCAATATGTTCTGTAAAATAATATTATATGTAGTTTCCATTTATAATTTATAGTAGATAGATTCAGGCAGTGCTGAGCTGGGGCCGGTTCACACTGGTTCCCAAGAAGCATTTGTTAACTCAATTGGAAAAGCTTTGGGACCACTTTTAAAAACAAGTATTTTTAAAAAATTCAAAATAAAATCTTTTTGCTTTACAAAATAGGTGGCTTTAAAGGAACAAAATAAGAAAAATTCAGATTATATGATCATTATAAAAGATTTTGCTGTCATGTGCTTGCCATTATTATAACTTTACATATCATTTATGTAATAATCTCATTCCATTTGAATATCAAGTTAATAGCAAAACATTTTTTTAATGAAGCTCAACCTTGAAAACCTCCGATCAAAGCGAAATTATTACGTAAATGATATGTAAATCAACAGTAATGAAAAGAATATAACACCAAAATCTTTTATAATGACCAATATGAAATTTTTCTCATTTTATTCTTTTAAGGTCACCTATTTTATAAAGCAAAAATATTTCATTTTTGAATTTTTTTAAAATTCTTACTCGTTTTCATCTTTTAAGAGCAAAAATGAGTAACATTCAATGAAAAATAATGAACGTAAATAATTTACCTCAATCACTTTCTTACAATGATTGAAATTCAATGATTGTGATTTGTGGAACTTTGTGACTTAATACAACACTAGTGCTTCTATGCTGTCTAAAACACAAAGCAAATAAGATAAGAAACCCAGTGCCGGAATTAGCCTACTCTTTTCAAAAAGCCCCAAGGAGGACCAATGGCTTTACGTCCTTTCCGAAGGATGAAGCGTTGGGCTAAAAACCATCTGCAAGCCATAAGATTTCAAACAATGTAACACTCTTTATGATCCGATCATTCGTTCAAGAGATATGAAGGAACAAAAAATGGCCTACCCCAAAATATATAAATAAATAAATATTGGACTAATGCTAATAAAAGATTTTATAATAAAGAGAGCCTTCCGAGTCAGATGAAGATTTTATTGGTTCAGAGAGGGCTAATGTAATTGAATGAAATGGATCACCAAAAGAGCGTAATGCGAAAAAGAGGTGATAACATCACTTGAATAAATAATAAATTTATGTATAGAGTATGGGGCTCAAACTCCCAGCGTTGCGCAGGCCGCATAACGACATTCCCGAAGTCATGGGCCACATTCCAAAACATCGCTCTTGGTAGTCTTTGCATGTTTATTAGCTTCTTCATTATCTTCATTATCACCTTCCACAGACCTTCATAAAACCGTTACTGCATATTCCTGTCTATCAAGAATATTGAAATTTAGCTTTACCACTCAGTCCGCCCCTACCCCCAATTTAATTTTTTAAATTATGCATATATACTACATTAATGCACTAATGTAAATATTTTTACATATTAAAAAATGCAACAATATTTTGCAGGCCTATGACAGAAAATCTGAGGAAAGCACGATTCATTCCATATATAGAAAATTTCATGTAGCCTTTTCTGTGATTTTTTTCCACGAAAGAGAGAAACTTAAGACCTTGAAAGACAAAACTGGTTGCAAATGAAGAACCGCAAAAGATCGAAACACACAAAAGATAAAGCCACAAAAGACGAGGTCTGCCTGTATTTTATAATGTAAACCAGCCTTCATTAGTCCTTGCATTGACTTCTTGTTGTCTTTCAAAAAAAAGAAGTTTACACATGAAGGAACCTGTTGTTAAAATTTTTTATAGCTCTCATACTGTGAGAGAACCACCGATTGTTAAAATTTTGGCAGCTCACCACTGGATTCAGGCGTAACTTCGTGGAAGCGCGTAATATTATTCATCTTAAATGAAACAGTTTCCAGCCATTCTTCTTTATTGAGTTATACTTCAAAAAAGAAACCAGGATTATTAGGATTTTTGGACAGAATGAGTCCACAAGAGAAGACAACTTGACAGGGTGTTTGCTAAAGCTATGTATGCAAGTAATTTTCCATTTCACATTATATAAAACCCCTATATTGTAGATTTTTTGGTAAATTGCACCCAATTTATACTCTACCAGGAAGAAAACGCTTGGCTGGACTTCTTCTTGATGAGGCTTATGACGAAATACAACAAAAAATTGGTAGTATTACTGAAGAGGCATCCTATCTATTGTCTCAGATGGTTGAAGCAATGTTCGAAATGAATGTATCATTAATTTCATGCTCCTCAACCATTATTCTACAAATTCTTAAACACAACAGAACACCACCACATAGCAGAGTATGTAGCATCACAGTTTGAAATTGTTATTGAAGAACTAGGCTCGAAAAAAGTATTTTCTGTTGTGACTGATATTGCAGCAAACATGAGATGTGCATGGAATATTGTGAAGAAAAATATTCACATGTACAGTTGCTCTGCTCACACATTGCAGCTCTTTATTCACGATCTAGAAAGTATTCAGTCAATTCAATCCCACAATTCAAAAGTTAAGAAGACTGTCAAATTCTTCGAAAACAAACATGTTCTAGCTGCTGTACTTCTTCGATGCCGTAAACAGCACAATATAAATTCAACATTGACCTAGCCTTGTCTTACACGTTGGGCATCAGTGGTGCTGCATTTGCAGAAACTTCAACTATGTAAGAAAGCTTTGCAGTCAGCTATAGTCGAGGATAGTATTTCTAGCATCTGTTCACGAGACATTAGAAGTGACATATTAGATGATGATGTCTTTTGGTTATGAAATTTGAAATTTTTAGATATGTTGCTACCCATTTCTGAAGCAATACATAAAGTTGAAGGGGACAAATGTACACCGGCAGATGTGAAGTCTGAATTCATGAAAATTCAGGACCACGTAAATAACAAATGCAAATAATTACCACTCTAAGCAGCTAAGGAAAAACTGGTAAAAGAAATATTAGAAAAACGCAAGTGCCAAGTAATCACTGATGTGCACAATGCAGCATATCTTTTAGATCTCCGATATCAAGGTGATTGCTGAAAAATGAAGTTTGATGGTGCATGCAAATTAATACTAAATGTGGCCAAATTTAGAAATTTTCCTGACAGCAATTCTATTTTGGCTGTAATAGTTAATTTCAAAGCAAGAAGTGACTTTCAACAGAAAAATGATATGGAATGAAGTTGAATCTATTAATGCAGGTCAAATTACACTATCAAACTGGTGGAAGGGTCTCTGCCCTTCCAGTTTACTAGCGGAAATTGCTGACATTCTGCTTACACCTCCCAGTTATACTGTTTGTGCTGAATGAAACTTCTCAGTTTGGGAGAACATCCACACCAAAAACAGAAGGGAAGTTGGCAAAAGTTTATCATAATCTCAGACTCATGAAAAATATTTCTGAAAAGGATGAAGATTTGTTAACATATTCGGAGATGGAATCAGATTCAGGGGAAACAGAGTGAGGACATGGAAGATGAATTGCTTTTTAAAAAATAACCATAGTGAGAACAATGAATGAAAAATAAAGTGAAACTGACTGTTGGACACTACAAACACCTGCTTTTTTTATATTTTACATGAACCAGAACGGTTTATTCAAGTTTATTATTGTACAATGAGTAGTATTTCAACTTCTTTATTGTTTTTAATCATTATTTTTATTTTTGCTTAAATTCCAGGTTCTGTTTTTGAATGTTCATGTTAAATACTTATAAGTTATACAAAAGTATTGAGTGTTTACTTAAAAATCTGAACAGATACTATTTTTTGACAATTATTGACAAAATTTGACAGGTCAATTGACCGCAAAGTTTTTGACTGGTCAAAAATCCAACCCTATTATCAAGTGTCTGATGCCATCAAGGCAAATTTCATCACTGACCTGAATCTGCAATGAGCTAGCTTTTGACATTGATGTTCGCCCTGTGGCAAGAGGAGGATTTCTATATCGAGTCAGATAAGTTTGAACTATACTGCGATGAAATTCCAACAGAGATTTCAATCCCTGACTTTTTAGTGAGTATCCACGCATTGTAAACGTATACGTTGGCTAACCGAATAAATATACAGAGTTAGTAACGTTTCATATCCGATTAACTAACAATTAGAAAATTAATTTTCACAAGCAGATTTGTACAACACTCAGTGGAAAACGTCAATCTTCTAAAAGGGATTTTGCTTCACACTGAGGCTTTCAAAGAAGATGCTAGACGCTCCCCGAAAAATATAAATATATTCACTACCATTATCTGCCACTTTGTATATCTAAGACTGGGGCCTGACATCTGCCATTCTAAACTGAGTTTCACCCAGCTTATTTTCAACATTTTTACAGAGTATTCATTTCATTACCTTCATTATGAGCTTTGGTCGGCATTTTACTTCGGCTCATATAACAACACATTGACGCACCCCATTGCTAAGGGATCTGCCTAGCGTGATCATATGACCACACACACACAATGTTACAAAACAACAATTATTAATATTGTGCAAAACAATTATTATGACAGATGGCACATGATATAATAAGCATATGTGACATATAGACTAAACAAAAGAACAATATAAGTATTTACGATAAAATAAAAACTAGCCTAATTTTGGTTTGAGACCATTTAATTTTATGCAGTGAATTTAAATTATAATACATTAAAAAACATGGTTTCAATTGCAGAAAAAATATAGCTGCAGTATATCCAATACCACTATATGGCTTATCCTGAAAAACAACTACAATGTATCAAAACTAAATAAAATAACACGAATTAAAGGTCACAATGTCCGCTGTGATTGTATGATCACGCTAGGCATTAAAGGGTTAAAGAGGGTGACACTAAGTACAGAAGAATCCTGCAGTATCTGGAAAAATGGTTTGATTACTCAACGGATTCCCACTATTATCTTTGCATACCTTTGAATTCAGACAAATAATTAGATTTTGATGATGTTATTCAACTTGCTGAAAAAATAGGAGTAAAGTTCAATGTGAATGAACCGTTTTCTATTAAATTCTGTAATTTCAAAACTCCTACCATCTGAACCAATGCCATCAGAAAATATATCATTGGAATTTCAGACTAATCATGTGATTGATAAATGGATTAAGTTTTTTGAAAATCGTGTAAGTCCAAATTTATTGTCAATATTTCAGCGTGGATTTGTGGTGCCACCAAGTAATGCATATTAAGTAAGGGTTTTCAGTGTAATGAAGACCCTGTGGAATGATAATTGCTCAAGGATGCTTACGAACTATTCAATGCCTCTCTCGGAATTTCTAAGATGATTAATTCTAGTACATGCAGACATTTATTAATATCTGCTAAGAGTAACAAAAAGTACAAATTCAAGACTAATACTATCGTATAACAAGCATGTATACACCAATTTCTGTATATCATCTTTAAGAAAAGTGTTTCATATTTATTGTGCCTGGAGATTATAAAGGTGCATATTTAATGGAAATGTATATTTTTATAAGTATTTTTTTTAATATTAAAATATTTTAGATTTAATGTGTTTGGAAAATCTCCAGATTTTCTGTAACGAAAAGTGAAAAATGTCAGGATTTTCTGTTCTGAAAAGGTGGCAACCCTAGGTGCACCCAGGGGGTAAGCTATTCTCAGGGGGTAAGCTTCCTGCTTAGAATCCATAAAATACTTTGAGAAATGTTTTACATAATTCTAATTTAATTTGTAGGTATGCTGTATAGAAACTGTAATATGTTTCTATATAATTTTTTCTCCCCCATTCCCCTCAACAGTTTAACGGTCAACCCTCCCCCTCCTTTTATTTCCACACAAACATGCCACCATTTAAATACCTCAAACCACGTGCCACACCATTCCACATCAACTACTGATGATGAGAGCATTGCTCTCGAAATACATATTTAGTGTTCCACTGAATATTTAGTGAGTTGAGATTGTTGCTTGAGTGTGCGTGTGAGTGAGTGTTGTCTGACAGGTCCCTGTTGAAAGACATAAACCTGCAGACATCGTGTGTGATATAAGGTCCCTGCTGCAGAGTAACTTCCCGTAAACCTGGTATTATTTCCTTTCTTACTCCTTTTCCTTTTTATCTTTTTTGCTATTTGTGTGAACATGTGTGGTTGTTGAGTAGGTCCCTGTTGTGACCATACAGATTCACAAACTTACCAGCAATGGTGTAAGGGTCCCTGATGCAGGTTAACACCTGACAATGTCAAAAATCCCTCTCTGCTGGCTAATAAATCCTTTTTTCGAATAAAATTATCCGTATCAGCAGGATTCTAATCACAGTACATATTATTCCAAACTGTATTGACTATGGTCCTTTTCAAATGACTTGGTGGATGAGGGGGAGGTAGACGAGAAATTGGACAAGGGCGAGGCACTGAGCGAACCAATAGGAAAGAAGGGGGGAGCCTAAGCATTCGAGAGCTCACTCTTTATTGGGAATCCTTAGTGGTAACAACATGTCTGAGTGTGCTGTGTTGCCACGTGCTTACGCCGCTGACGATGTGCAACCCTTGGCATGCCATTATAAATGACTATGTAACAATACTGTAAATAATAAAACGCTTTATCAAGGATATAATGGCAAAATTGAAAATTGTGTCATACGATAAAAAATATTTCCATTAGTGAATTCCCTTTAAATTCCCGCCAAACATTACGTCTGTTCCGGTGTAGAGTTGGCAACGTCTAGCTTGAGCTTTTTGCTAGGAGGCAATACCCCACCTCTTAGCAGCGGAGACATATGAGTGGTCCCGAGTACGGCCAAAATCTCACTCGCTAACTCATTTGAAACGGACCATAGATTTATCAATTAATGTGTAGTTCAATTAATATGTAGTTCAAAGCCTCAAAATCAAATTGCCTCTCAATGAACGGGCATGATGCACCATGCACTTTTCTTTACTGATTATTTCAGAGCACCGTTGCAATTTGCGCATATGACATTTTCGTCATCCTCCTCATTCAATACTAAAAATTACATCCAAATGTTAAATTTTGCTCAAAGCCGTATAACATACATTCATTACATGTTCCTAGGATACTCATAAATGTTTATGCCCCTTGCTTTATGATTTAATGTCATCAAATGGTTTTCTGAATATCACTAATAAACTAAGTGAAATACCTACTTGAAGTAAATTTACTTTGCTTGATTTAGCTTAACATTTCTAATATTTATTTTTTTAATACATACCAAAAAGCAATGCCACAGAATTAGGCAATGCATCAGCCACCCCTACCTTATCCCTCACTCCCTCCACTTTAGAACGCAAGAGTATTAGAAAAGAAAAAACCTGATCCCTTAAGTTCACATTCATCCCATTGGATCTACATTTTAGTGGGAACTTAAGTTCCCTTCAGTACGATAAAGGTTAATTACTGAATAAATTATTTGTTCTAATTATATTACTAAATTTATAAATAATTTTGTTTATTATTCTAAATATAAATAAAACGTCCCTTTTCATAATGCATCAGCAAATGAAGCTACTATATTTTTAAATACTTTTCATCACAGAATGGTTGAAAGGGACTTGTTGAGGATAGGGATTAAAAAATATTATGAAGCTCCTTCATTTCAAAAAATCAAACACTTTGGAGTACTCATTCATCTATTGGTGTTGCAATATAAAATATGGAATGGAGAAATGAAATAGTCCTGGACTCAAACCCATCATGTTACTGTAAACTTTGAACAGTAAAATTTAAAATGTATAAGGCTAATAAATTCTGAAGTGTTTAAACTGGAAGTACTCTTCTTGACTCAAAAGCATTTTAAATGTTCATGACACATATTGTATTAAGGAAATAATATATTAGATGACAGAGAAACTATATACCATGTATCTTCCACGAAAAGAGTATTAAAATCGCAACTGGCTTCACTACAACCATAGCAACACTACAATTGTAGCAAAACCTGTCATGATTATAATATTATCTTTTCATAAAAAATAGTATATTTCTGCCATGTTGAAATAAATCATTAAAAATGTTGTAATCGGTTTTTATTCAAATTTTCACTTCTATTTTTAAGGAGTACCGTATTTACCCGAATATAAGACGACTCGAATGTAAGACGACCCTTTGTTTTCAGCCTTAATTTTAAGAAAAATAAGTTTTATGCAGTTTTCCAGCTGACTCAAATTTTTCCTGAGCCACAATTTAATACTACTAAAAAATAAATCAAATATGTTTACTTACAAAGTTTTGAAATCATTATACTGATGTTGTCCTTAACACACATGGATGCTTGTAAATTTATGCAGCATTTCTTTTACAGCCCAATGTTGCAATAACTTTTTTATAAGAAAACTTGCACTGCTTTCTATTAGAGATTTTATGAATACATATACACAAAATTGATGCAAAACAAATCCTACAAAGTTCAAATTTCAAGTCTGTAAGTGGCCTGTCCAATAGTCCATTGCTAATCACTTTCACTCAAATTTTTCCTGAGCCACAATTTAATACTACTAAAAAATAAATCAAATATGTTTACTTACAAAGTTTTGAAATCATTATACTGATGTTGTCCTTAACACACATGGATGCTTGTAAATTTATGCAGCATTTCTTTTACAGCCCAATGTTGCAATAACTTTTTTATAAGAAAACTTGCACTGCTTTCTATTAGAGATTTTATGAATACATATACACAAAATTGATGCAAAACAAATCCTACAAAGTTCAAATTTCAAGTCTGTAAGTGGCCTGTCCAATAGTCCATTGCTAATCACTTTCACTCAAATTTTTCCTGAGCCACAATTTAATACTACTAAAAAATAAATCAAATATGTTTACTTACAAAGTTTTGAAATCATTATACTGATGTTGTCCTTAACACACATGGATGCTTGTAAATTTATGCAGCATTTCTTTTACAGCCCAATGTTGCAATAACTTTTTTATAAGAAAACTTTCACTGCTTTCTATTAGAGATTTTATGAATACATATACACAAAATTGATGCAAAACAAATCCTACAAAGTTCAAATTTCAAGTCTGTAAGTGGCCTGTCCAATAGTCCATTGCTAATCACTTTCAGAGCATTCACTTTCATTGGAAGATTCTTCAGTTTTATCACCGTCATTCCATATTAGATCATCTTCGGAACCATCCAGATTGTTTGTCACACAACACTTCTTGAAGCCATTCTTAATGGATTCTTGTGAGATCTTTTCCCAGGAAGTTTTGATCCATTGCCCCAGCTGAGCCACCGATGGTTTCTTAATGTTGCCAATTGGAGTTAAAGGGCAGTCTCCTGACAATAACCATTCTCCATACAATCGACGAAGGTGGACCTTGAATGGCTTGTTCACTACGACATCAAGGACTTGGAGTTGGGATGTCATGCCACCAGGAATGACTACCAAATCTGTGTTTAGTGTAGCCACTTCATTCTTCACTTTGTCTGTTAAATGTCCCCTAAAGGCATCAACAGTCAGCATACCCCTTTGCTTCAATAGAGCACCTGGCCGTCTATTCCATACCTCTTTTAACCAAGAGACCATTAGCTCATCAGTCATCCATCCAGTTTTGTTACATTTGAAAATTATCCCACTTGGCAATTTCTCTTTTGGGAGATTTTTTCTCTTCAAAATCACAAATGGAGTTTTCTTCCATCGGCGAGCACAGCTAACATTACCGTAATTCGTAATTTTTCACTGCCTGTGGTTTTTATAATCACTGACTTTTCTCCTTTCTTGTTGATGGTTGTACTCCCTGGCATATCGAAATATACTGGCGTTTCATCAGCATTTCCAATCTGACCTAAGAGGTAGTTGTCCTCCGAAGACAAAGTCCATTTCGCCGCATAAATCGAACTGTCCACCCAACACTAGCTTTGAACTCTTGCCTTGGTATCTTTCGTTTTGATGCTTCTTCTAAAGCCTTCATGCGGATTGTCTCTCATGTAATGCCAAGTCCTTTTCTGCGCATTTCTCGGACATACTCGAATATGACTTCTTCCAACTCCTTATATCGTCCCACTTTAGGACCACGAAATGCTTTTCTCATGGAATGAGCACATTTAAACTGCTCCTTCGCCTTCCTCCATCGCCGAACATTTGCTTCTGTAATACTAAATTGGCGCGCAGCTTCGGAATTGTTACTCTTTTCGGCAAAACGCACTACCATTAATTTAAAATTTGAGTCATAACTGCAACGCTGCATTGGTTTATATTCTTTAGTAAATGAATAGCCTCTTTTCTCCACATGATCGCCCATGATTTTAATGATCAAAGATAAAAAACAACGTCAATTTATCGTTTCAATTTGAAAAATCGTTAGAAAAATCTGATAGTTAGTATGTTATGGTTCAAGAACGATATATCTGCCGATATTTTATCACCGATAAATCTGATCAATTTATCGACGGGTAGATATAAACGAAGAGTTCAGTTGCCAACGATATATCGCTCCGTTCAGGTTGGCCAGGTTGGTTGGGATATTCCAGACGACCAGCGATCAACGATTTATCGGTCAAACTGAGCGATAAATCTGTACAATGGCAACAAATGAAGCGAAAAAACGTTCAAATTAAAATATCGGCCGATTTATCGTTAGACTAAAACCTACACGTTTGTATCCTGGTAACGATAAATCGTATAGATTTATTGCTCGCGAGAAATCTGCCCGATTTATCGGACGATGAGATCGGCCGATAAATTGCACCGTGTATACCCACCTAATGACAATAATGTATCAAGCTCTTATAAACTGTTCTAAACCCAATGGAATATTTGTATGATTATTTTACGTAATTGAAACTCAAACAATTAGAGCAGTAATAATGATATCTGGACTGAAGCTAAACCTCGTGTGGTTGGGCGAGCTGAAAATTACTTCTCGTAAGCTACGTGAATTCCAATTCGTCTGACCGATCGTCTGGGTCGAATAAATGGGCTTCGACAGGTCCAATTCTCGAGTTAGTCGAATCTTGGGAGTCACCTGTATATTATAATTACTTGATTATAACTTAAAATGTTAAAAATTGAAAAAACAGATTTTTGTGTAATTTGTGTTGTTGTTCGCGAATATAAGACGATCCTACATTTTTTGGTGCCTAAATTAGTAAAAAAAACTCGTCTTAGATTCGGGTAAATACGGTATTTAGTTTTTTTTAAACTGATTTAGTGGGCTCTGGCTTTTTCAAATAGATTCAGTGGGACTATGTGGCTAGGAGTTGTTAACAGTGTATCAATCAAATTATGAGAAATTAAATTTTTTTTACGCTATATTACTCCAGGTTTTGAATTTTATATTTACCATTTTGAAAAGATAAAGCATTAGTCAAAAATAAACTATCATTTGCCATTCATACAAGTACAATTTACAAACAGTCACAAAAAACATCTACAGAAATCTATACACAACAAAGCATATACTACTTCAAAAACTATACTGCAAAAAACTTCCACACCATTCAATCACACCACAAACATTTGAACATACAAAATACCACAGAACATTACTACAAGTAGGTACTTTCACAAACTCTGACTACAAAACGATTGGTTAAGATATCAAATCAACAACCTTTAAGTAACCCAAGTCTGCAACATAACTGAAAATATCTACATAAATAGAAAATTCAAAACCTGGAGATCTGGCATTTACAGAGCAAACAATACACAATGTGACAAAATTTACCTATGTAGTCAAAATCTTCAAAAATCAAAATGTAAAATATCAAATTTATATTTGAAAAATAGGTCACCTGTATCACCAAGGAATTTAAATTAATGTAATCCATGCATCAACAAAGGCAACTGTTGGTGGCATTCCAATGATCATTGATTCTGGTTCTTTCTATAATCAATGATCAGTGGATTGCCAGTGAAGATGGCTAATTTGATACATAAATGTGAACCTGGTTATTCCAACTGTTTAAAAACTATCAGAATTTTCTCCATGATCAGTTGGATTCCAGAAATAGAATGTGTTCAATAAACTCTTTTTGGGGTAGTGTCTATCAGGTTTTCAAGATGTTTCACAAATAATCTTTATGATAAAAGCCCAAGTCTTTCTGTTGGTTTGTTCATTTGTTGGGGATGTTGTATGGCATTAAATGGTGGTACATATAAATGCTTAAAGCTTGAGAATGATGATTCTAATTTGAATCAAACTTACAGCATTTACTTGGTCTTACTTATTTTAAATCTACTGCAAAAACAATGTTTCAATTTCAAGACTTTCATTTCTCCATTTGATGAACACGGGAATGAGTTAACACCCAAACTTTCTCAAGACATGTTATTGGATTTAAAAAATAGAAACCAAGTCTAAAATATTTTTAGCATTAAAACTTTACCAGTAAAAGCTTTATGGAAACCATTTTAATTAAAACACTTTCACCACAGCTGATAAGGTAACATAAAAGTTAACAAAAGATTATGCAAAAATTAATTTTTGTTGAGGAAACCCAGGAAATACCATTGTTTCTTTCCCAATAAGATATAATAAGCACCTTAGCTAGATATGGGCTGTAATTAATTATGTTAACTCAAGTTTATCATAGTCATTATTCTTATAATGAAGCATGATTTAAGGATAGTGGAAACATGTGAGTGCATCACAAAAATGGCATTTCAGATATTGATTCAGAAAATTAAATTTTAACAAAACATACAAAAATTGTTTTCCAAAGAATAAGTAACACAACACCAACATTAGCTTACTTCAGTATAACATTCCAGCAATTAGCAAGCGAATAAGGACATTTTATTTTATCCTCGTCAGTTCTCTTAGTAGGACCACTTCCGCTCAAGTGCAAAGTTACTTTTGATTTTCCATAATCTAAGGGTTAAATGGCATTAGATGCACAAGGGTTCAGTACAAATCTGTGATTCGCAGCAAAACATACCTCACTCCATGCATGACATATAGCCTATCCAAAAGATGACGCATTGTTATAGCCATCCCTTCCTTCCCCTTGTGACTCCTAACTGCAGCACGTGCTGAACATTTAGTGAAAAGTTCATCACGGTTAAATTCCTCAGAACAAACTGTACCATGTGTTAATGAGTAGGTTATATAACAGATTAAAGAATTGAAGCTGCCGCGAAATGTAAAGTGCTGTATTGCTGACTGTACTACTGATAATCTAAATAAAAATTTTATCAAGTAGTAGAAGGAACCCAGTCAAAGGGACAACAGCCAATGGGCTGATAGCCAAAATGCCGACAACATCACTTTACAGAAATTGTTAACCGATAACATAAATTTACAGAAATAAATCAATTTCAGAAATAGAATAAATTTTCAGTTGACTATTAATTGACAGAAATAAATTTGTAATGAAATAAAACAAACTTATACAAAAGGTAGAAAACTGAAATTTGGCAGACATTCTTGATTTAAATATTAAAAGATGTTCACAGAAAATAATCCAAATTAAGTTTCAAGTTCAACTCCATGGTATAACTTCTTCCATGATAACATGAAGGAATAATTTTTTTGAACTGCAGGCTTTTGTTCTTTCAAACTACCCGTGAGTCAGAACTGTTTTAATAGTTACCAATGGAATTTAAATTACAATAATTTATTGAAATTGAAAAGATTAAGCTTTTAACCCTTTTGGCCTGTCAAAATTTAAATGCTGGTAAGCCCTATTCATGGTAGTAAATTTTGTGAAAATCTTTGATGGCGCAATTTTGCAGAAAATTTTATTACTTTAATAAATACAGATCGGTTTGTGAAAGACTCAAGAACATTAGTAATAGAGATAGTTGGACCATATTCACCAGTGAAAGGAATTTTTTTGGAATATTACTTTCATCAATTTCTGTCCAATTCCACGATGAATGAAAAGTTTCAGTCCTACCTGATGAACCACTGTCGTTTTCGTCTTCGCTCTTGGGAATTTGAGGAAGGGCAGCAAAATCGACTTCATCTTCACTTGTGCAGTCACTTCCTGGATTTAATTGACTGTCTTCTTTGTCTTCAAGTAGTTTTTCAATTTATTCTTCCAGCAAAAAAGAACCACTCGCACCTGAATCCATTGCTTTGCATATACTGAAACAAATGAACATTTTTTAAGTTATCAGATTTTAACTTGAAAATGCAAAAGATTATAGCCAAAGTGATGTTAAATGTTCATATTTAAAACCAAAGATATCTAGTTTGAGTATCTATTGTTAAAAAATAAAATTTCAACACATTTAATGTACATAATACATAAAACAGGTAGAGTCAAAATTCACAGGGTCAATCAGTGGTGCAGGAGGGCCATTTGACCCAGGCCTCAAACTCAAGGGTGGCCAAATTCAGACATTTTTCTGGCAGGTATGACATCACTAAATGGAACCAGAATTAATTTTCATTTCATGATAAAAATAAATATTTCAATGGGGCTCATTTAAAATTTTTATTGTGCCTCAAAATCTGGAAGTTGCCAGAGCTTCTCTGAATCTCTGAGTAGGTCTGAAGGAAGGGGTGGTCCGATGAATTTCGGCGCCCCGGGCGAGATAGCACTCCAGCGCCCACTCGGTAAATGCTTGTTGAGATATTTTAGAAGTAAATAGTAATTTATTCATAGCTATGTAGAAATTAATGATAATGAAAAATAAAAGGATAACTTAAAGATTATAGCCTGTTCCGCGATATAAATTGGTATCCAATATTCATTCACTTGTAAGTAATGCATAGACATATGGTCTGTATAGCACCCCCAAGACTATGGCACCCAGGGCAGCGGCCCTGCCTGAAGGTCACCCATCAGAACAAAATATTACCATGGAAACCACCATTCGTATTTCCATAGATGATGTGTCGTCGGTTTCCAACTGTTAGTGGGGCCGAAGGTGAGGTCTCGGCATCATAGAATGTTTCTAAATTCGTTATTTAAATAGCATAGGCAGGAAAGGCGTAACTTCAGTTTTGGGGCCGCAAAGCAAATAATTAAAATGAGGCCCCCATAACAGAATTAAATATTTATAAATAGTTTAAATTTTTATTTTACATTTTAGAAATTAAGACATTTTCGATTTCATATTACAATAACTTTTTGCCTTCTTGAGGTCCTGGAGAGCCTCAGGACCCAAGGCAATACCTTAATAGACAGGCAACCTTCAGACCGCGAAGTATATTGAGAATCCTTGCTAAATAAATTTTATCGAAAACAGCATTTTCGCATAGGAATCAGTCGACTTAATCCATCCCGAGGCAATTTCAGGGAAATATAAATCCGAGATTACAGACTGCAGCATTTTCTTACTTAGTTGACTCCCAATATGACACAATGTAAAATCGCGGTCCGCGAGTTATAACGTAATTAAAATTAATATCTTAACAATATATATATATATGAAATGTATGCATTATTATAATATACTGTTAGTAATTTCCTTTTAAAACTTGTCACTTCCAATTACTATTCCTATTTAACCACACTTATTCTCTCTGTTAACACTAGTTTGACAAAACAGACCACTCTTAAACTACACTTTTCAGTATGAAACAACTTTTCGATATCTCTATTTATAATCTCCTTTGACAAAAGAAACAATTCACTCACTTGAAATATAAAGTTAAAGAAATTTCTCACAAGCTTGAATGCGATGCATTTCACAATCGTTCACAAAATTTAATCAAATATCTTACGTGCTACTTTAAACTAAGTTTATAGGAATAAAAGCGAAACAGGGGCACTTACCATTAAGACCTATGGAAGAAATTTCCAGAAGTCAAGGAATAATCAAACTATGGAAACCAATTCCTCAACGATCCAACCCCGACCAAGTTAACTTAGCAATGTAACCGCGCCGAAATCCGGAAATTGCGACAGTGGCGACACTATCGGCCAGTCGTGGAAACATTGAAACAAAATGAATTAAGATATTTTCAAGTTTAATGTGAGGTAGTCGTAATTTTCTCATAATAAAATATTCGATAATTAAGGTACATTGCTTTTAATGCAGTTTCTCGGAATATTGAATTAAAGATATTCTGTTTTTTCAAACGTGCTTTTTGTACGATACGTTATTGAATTTGCAAGTATTTAATTGCAAGATTGACAATTGCAATTTAAGCTGAAAAAGTATTTTTATGTTGACAGTAAGTATGATAAATATATGTATATGATAAATAGTGTAACTTACAAACTCACCATTATTGTATAGGTCAGTGAATTTGAAATATCGAACTGTTTTCCTACATTGAAGAGATTTGAAATTTTTTTTATGGCCTAGCTGAATAAGTGCCTTGTATCTCTCGCTATAAGGTGAATTTCAACCAAGGTAATCATCCACATGTAATACTAGCATTTATATGCGTAGAGTACATGTATTCCATCTAAATCTTAAGGACATAGTTTACCATAAGATGTTTTAGTCTTAGGAATTTTGGAATTACTTAATGTTAACATGATGCCATGTAATAATTTCAAACTGTGCTGTTTAATAATAACAATCTTTATTGACGGGTTTGGAGTATATCACTCTTCGCCCATGAAAAATATAATACATTGCTATAACCTATAAGTGACCTCATCCATTCATAGTTAAATATTTAGTGTATAAAATGAGTTTCACATATTACAATCTGAATATAAAATACATGTATGTGTATATAACAATGTTAGTTCGAGTAGTGATAACATATAGCTTCCTAATTTCTTTTCCAACAGTGAAATGTGATGATTTAAATCGAAATATTATCGTAATATGAAAAGTCAAAGTAAACCTTTTCCTGTAACAATTAATAAAAACAAAAAGTTGGATTTGTTAAGATTTATCATCGTAATTATTTGAATATGAAGTGACTAACCAGTGAGAGTAATTAGTGTAGACAGTTTTGCAATTAACAAGAAGATTCTCAAACAAAATAAAAGTAATAGGCATGATATTCATTTGATTTGTTTCTTACATGAGTTTAATGTTTATGGATATATTTAATATATTAGACAATGAAAGAGTTGTAATGTTTGATAAAATAACCAAAGGGACAATTACTGTACATTTGGCAAGGATGAGAATGCCAAAACAAATTATCATGAAAGCAAAAGGAGAAGAAATACTGGATATTGTTTAGGGAAAACTTTTTCTACTGCCAGCTTGAAAGGATACTCTAATTTTACTGGTTACCTCTATGTAAAATATGTTTGAACTCTTGCATTGCAACCATCTATGTATGACTCACATGGTATCTATTGCAATTTACAAAATATCTCTTAAAAATGACAAACATCATGGTCCCTCAGACCATAAGAATATAATTTTAGGCTAATTTCAAATTAGCGAAATTTATGTAATGTGTATTTTAATGTGTTTTATGACTGTAATATATTTGTGTTTTACTTTTCCATTTATTTCTGTTCCTTTAATGGGCATTGTAATTTGAAATGTTATGTGACCTTATTTTATGTATTTTTGATTACTGTTCTTTTTATGAGCTTTTAGCTCTGGAATTTTAAATAAATTTTTTTAAAAAATTGGCATCATACACCTGGAATTTAAGGTTCATATTTTTACACTTGGCTTAAGGGTCAATCCTAATTTAAAAAAAAGATTTTTAAATTTTAAAGGTTACATGTGTGTGATGGATTGCATTAACCTAAAAACTGAAATTTCACTTCTCATCAATTAGTCTAAAGAAATGCAAATTATCAAAAGCTCATTATTGAAATCATGTTGCTCCTCATTGAAAACTCATAGATACTACGTCATATATACTACCTCTTCATCCCTTCTTCCTTAAAGCCCTTAAACTTCGCAGACAAGCATTTATTCAGGTTAAAAGATATCTTTCAAATTGAAAGAAATGAAAAATGCAATTGAGATCATAATAATGGGAATATTTGTAATGGAATTTCACGTACCGTAATCCCTCGCCAACCATGGGGGTTACGTTCCTGAAAAGTACCATGGTTGACAAAACTGCGGTTGGCAAGACCAAGGTTCCATAGAAAACAAGGGGTTAGGGGAAAAACAATAAAAACTGCATTAAATATATTAAAAAACAAAGTAAACTTAATTTTCCACTTATACAACATAAAAACGATTGTAAGGTTGACAATACAATAAGAAAACAATTTAAGAACAAGGTGATGCAACAAGATTTACATATCTGTAAAAAAGTAGACTATCTTCATAGTTCGCATCTTCATTTAATACAGCGACATCTTGGTTAGCTTGAGCACCAGTGGTAGTTTTTTCTTAAAAAACAGAATGGAGGGTTGGCTCATTTTACTTCTCAAATCCCGCTGCACCTCCTTATAGGGCCTCAACAATTCTTCCAGCCCTCACTTTAAGTTTAAGCTATGCTCTGTAACTGGATCAATTTTCATAAAATGGTCAGCAAGGTTAAATGCCATCAGCATTCCCTTGCTAAGGTTATTGAGAGTCAGAGCTGGTTTTCCTATAACAACATTGTCCTCCTCATCGCTACTGGAAGATTGAATAAGTTTCCTATTTTATTCTTAAACCTGTTAATTATTTGCCCTTCTTGTTAGAAGGGTGGTTTGTGTTACTGACTCCCAGTGCTAGGGTCACAGGTTCAACTCCTGCTGGGATAATGGTTCATAACATCATTAAAAAAGCTTGGTAATGGCTCTTTATAAGCTATTTAAAATAAAAAACTATATAAATAAAAAAGTCAATAATATTTAGAAACATTGTAAGCAAATTATCATTATCAAGTAAAATTCATCCAAAATAATCAAACTGCTTTCTGTTATTGAAACGGTTAACAAAGACTAATAGTATTTAGAATGATGCCTTCAAATATAAGAATCAAACAGCAAAACATTCCTTCGTGGATTACTGCAGTACAACTGTAAACTCATTTGTCAACAGTTAACATATTTCTTAAATATTTTATAGCTTATTAAACCTCAAGTTATAAAAATGGTCCCAAAATGCAGTGTTAGAGACAATGCTGCTAAAAGGACCAGGAATGTGACATCCCTTCAAATAAAACTAGAAGTGAATGAATGAAAATGATGCTGAGCCTGAAATTTCAAGCAAACTGCGGCCTAGAAATTCAGTTTTATGTGATGCATGTAAGGTCTTTTTGAACGAATTATTGACCTATGACACTGTTCCTATGGGAAAATCAGTTTCAACTATTGTCGTTTCACTAATCGCCGAGGATTCCAGGAACCACTTAATGATGGTTATCGAGGTTCTACTGTATGTTTGTGTACACACACACACATATATATAAATACATATATATATATACATACATATATATATATACACACACACATATATATATACACACATATATATATATATATTAGAGATGCAATGAAGTTCGACCTCGGTATTCGGCCAAAATCTGCTATTTGGCTTCGACCTCGGCCTTTACAAAGTCCGAATAGCTGAATATTTTCTAAATTCAAATTTTATCTATATTTTTACATTTTAGTTTTTAATGAAGGGAAAAATCTGGATTATAAATTATTTATATTACAATATATGTTTATAAATTGCTTGTATAAATTTAAAACTAAAAAGTTTGGATGAAAACCTGATTACGGAAACTGAAAATGGCAAATAAAAGCATAATTCATTGAATTTTTGCCAATGTAATTCCAAATATCTTGGATTCAGCATAACTGACATATTTTATGACATACTGCTCAAACTAGTTCTCAACTTGTAAAAATTGTTTAGTGATTTTATGAAATGTATTTTTTATCCTGATCTAAAGTTCAACCAAAGTATGTGGTATCCATAAGTGGACAACAAATTTCATTTTACCTACTTTTCTTCTACTTTCACTATTTTCAAACAGGTTTAGAAATAAAATAAAAATGTTTCAAAATACCTTTATACAAATTTGAAAAAGTAGCTCATTTAATATCTCATTTTACCTAAATTTTATTATAAATTTAGAGCAACAATTGTGAAAATTAGATTTCTATAACTTTTATCAAACTGTATTCCACATAGATCTATTTATGAATTACCTTCTACAATTTTTAAATCTATTAGTAATTTTCCAAAGAATATATGCAAAACCTTACTACTCTGGACCCTCTATAATTCAGACTGCCTTATTTTTTTTCAATTACACATTTTAATCACACAAAAGAAGATATTTCGTAGACAAGAATGTTATAATACAATTTCTTCCATGTTGTTGGCTTAGATAAATATCGAAATAATATTAATGAAATTAGTGGAAGCAATACAATTTTCCTGTTGAAGAAGTTACAAAAATGATGTGCCTTGAGAATGCAAGTATTTCTTACATGATACCTGCTGTAAAGAGCCTTCTGTCATTCTACTCAAGGGAAGATGCTGAAATTAGAGTACATCCAATGAAAGCTGAGATGCAGAAAGAAATACAGAGAAGATTTTGTCATCTTGAAAGTCAGCTACATTGTTCCATTGCCACTTTTCTAGACCCTAGATTTAAGAACAAATTCTTCTCAAGTGATGATGTGAAGGAGCAAGGGCATGCAAAGGTATTAGAACTAAAGAGTATAATTGAAGGTTAAGTCTGCCTCTGAAAACATGCAAAAAGCAACTCCATCAAGCAGTGCACAAGGTTTCAGTTTATGGGACTGTTTCAATGAAATAGCATGTTTGTCAGAAAATAACAAACTACCAAGTCCTTTTGGAGATGAACAGGAGATAAGTCAATACCTTGCCGAGGCACTGTTAGGAAGAAAAGAATGTCCAACAACTTGGTGGCAAAAACGAAAGCAGCAGTACCCTACGTTGGCAAAGCTTGCACAAAGATATCTTGCTCCCCCTCCAACCTCTGCTGAAAGCGAGCGGTTTTTTAGTATTGCTAATGTTCAGTACAGTGACTGCAGGAGTAACTTAACTGCTAACCATGCGGAAAAGTTATTGTTCCTGCACCATAATTTAACATTTCTTAAATTTGACTATTAATGCTTGAATAATACAATTGTAATAAAAATTAAATAAATAAAATGTTTTTTTGACAAAATTTCAGATTCATTCTTGCATTCTTGAAGTTAATTCTATGATGGTGATATTTGGCTTCGGCCTCAGCCGAATATTGATTTTAACATTCGGCATTCGGCCAAAATGTATATTTGGTGCATCTCTAATATATATATATACACACACCGTAACAGACAGAAGAAATTTATAAAGCAGAAACGTTATTTATGCAATTGGATCAATAGAGAATTATTTAGCTCAATTTATGGCTAAAACAATTCAAGAATAAATACTTAAATATAAAATAAATTACCCTAAAGTCTTGTGTACAATGCGCACTCATGTAAAATGCGCACCTCATACATAACGAGCAGAATTGACTAAGGAGTTATTCTATAATTTTTTCCATTTAAATCTATTTAGCAGGAAGGAGGTTTTCAACAGCTGCTATAAAATATAAAGCAAGAATAATAGCTTGTGAGAGAAACATTGACAATTTTTCAGGTAGTAATTGCTGGTGCTTCAAATTCATGAAGTGACATAATTTATCAATTCAAGCTGTTACGTTGACTGGCCAAAGATTAACAAGGGATGGGAAGGGAAAATAGAAGCATTCCTTATCTTCCTGGAAAAGGATAAATGGGATCGAACCAAGTCAGATAGGCAACATGGAGGAGGTTCCAATGAGCTTTGACATTCCAATTTAGGAATTATTCCCAGAGGCCTGACAAAGAAACTCCAACTACTGGATATTTCAATGAACAAATCCTTTAAATAAAAAATAAGAAGGCACTGGGAAAAGTGACAAGGGTGCAGTATAGTTTTGATTGGCATTTAAAAATTAATAATATTAATCATTATAATCTGAAATTTGAACTAAAAACAGCTAAAAGAACACAAATTCATTTTGCTTCCGCTGATTTTAATATATGTGTCAATGTAATGCCGGACAATTTTGAATATGAACTTTTTCCTTTTTTATCTAAATATCTTTTGTCGTCAAAGGAAACCAATTGTTTCTGATGTAAGGAAATTATGTAGTACAATGCATTTGATACATACAATTGGATAGTGGCAATAAGGGGCTTTCGGGTTGTCTTCATGTAATATAACAGTCTGCATTGTAGGTTTAGAGGTATTGCATTAAATTTGCAAAAGTGCATTAAACTGAAGTCATAAAATTCATTTCTATTAACCCGGCAGGGCTCGCACCCCAATTTCGAACGTTAATGCTCGCACCAGGTCTGAGAGACCCATGCAAAACAGGTATGACAACTTAATCTATAGAGTATATTTCATTATTTTAATGATAATATGACACTATAGCACTGCTGTCGAATGCATTTTATGTGTCACACACAATACTGATACATAAACAATGTTTCATCTCATTTTCTAATTGCAATATGGCAAAAATACGTTCCTCGATGTAGGGTTATTGAAAAACGGTTATACAAAAGTGATAAAAAGATTCACTGCTTATAAAGATACATCTCAAGTAAATACAAGGTATACACAAAATCACTGCGCAGAACCTATTGAGTTATAATTATTCCTTGATCATTTTCAGGAACTCTCAAAAGATGAAAAATTATATCTCCAATAAATAAAATCAAATCTCTCTGGAATCAGATATTCTTTATTCATCCTTTCTAATGTTTTCTGTATACTGTTTTCAGTTTTCAATATCAAATTACATTTTTAAAATATCATTTTAGTGACAATGTGATGTAAACACACTGAAAAGCACTGTACCAAACACAAAAAGCGTCAAAGAAAAAACACTAACAAACACTAAAATAATACTGACACAAATTAACGTGTGGTTGTGTAATATATATGTTTCAATGCATAACATGCCAATTTCATGGCCTTTATAAGATTACTCTGAGTTTGGATCTATTACTAAAATAAATAAAATAAGCCAAAAAACAAAAAAATAATGGCTGTAAATTTTTAGTGGTTGTATTTTTTATTGCACTTAATTTTACTTGAAGGATAGTTCATACACTAACTAATATGGATGAAATTGTTAAAAATGCTTTCTTACCTCAAAGTGCGAAATAGTGTCTTGAATGCTCGCAGCGGGTCTGAGAGACCCAGAATGATGAAATGGCATTCTGTACACTACAACGACAGACATTCTACTGATATTAAGGTAAGATGTATGTAGTGCAGGGAGTGATGGAAAGGTATAGGGAACGACAGTTCTACAGCTTCTACCATCTTGCAGTAAACACAATTACTAAATCAAGTGGATCGCACAGACCCGGTGCATGCTCTGCCAGGTTAAGAAGTCATTTTAAAAAATACTTGTTTTGAGTAAACATTTTCTCTTAAAAATGTATACTTACCTCATAGATAATGCACACTAAGAAATTTCCTCAAAGTACCTAAAAAACCTTGTATAACGTGCATGTTATACATGAGACTTTAGGGTAAAGGAAGCACTTCTCTGAGGTATCTCCAATAGCAACAACAGTCATGAAAAAAACAGACGCCATGGCTAATGGAGATACCTGAGATAAGTACTTCTTTCAATTTTTTTACATTTAAGCATTTCTTCTTGAATATAACTGGGTGGTATGAGGAAAGCTCTATTATGAATGTAATTTCCTACAACTTTCACTTGAAACAATTTTCCATAGCAGTTATTCTTTAGGAATTACTTATAAATAATCGGTTTTTCGGTTTCCATCAAATATCACCTTAAAAACGTCGTTATTGGTAATCTTATTAAGAACCAAAGTTGTAAAGAATAATATTTCTTCCAACTTTTGTTTGAAACAAATTTTCGTAGAACCATCCATTTCGGAGATATTCAACTTTTTTCGTAATTTCCAGCACGGTCTAGTATTCGTAAATTTCCAGTATACAGCGCCACATGTAGCGGTGAATTCTTTAACATATTCAAAATATAATTTACGGGAATAAGGACGACTGTATTCTTTTACAATACGAAATAATAATTTTGTCTTATAATGCTATTCATATAATTTAAATACCTCTACCCCAAATATGGAGAAAGTCATGTGTTGGCCACATCAGATTTTTTTCATGAAAACAATACTTTATGCTACGTATATGGAGAAAGTAAAAATTTAGAAATAATTTCTCAATGTGTACGGAACGAAGCTAATTATTTTAAAATCGCAACGTGAAATATTAATTCCGTCCTATGCTAAATGGCTGTGCAAAAGATATCCTTTGTATTATCAGATAAATACTTCACACTTTGTATGGTTAAAATTCAAAATATTGATTTTGCCGCCACTCAAAAGTACCGCCTGTAAGCGTTTGCTTAGGTTAATTCTTAAATCGGCCATGAGGCTACACATTATAAACTGCTAGTGACCACGAGGATAAAATAATGGAATAGAATGACTGTAAGTTTATATAAAGAGAAAATTAAATGACGAAAACGCGTAGTAATTAAATTCTCTGCCCTATAAGTGACTTAAAAAATATAACATAAAATATTGTCCAGAAGAATCAAAATGCACGAGAACAATTTTCGCGGTTGCTTAAGCTGCATCGATGGGTTTAGTTAGCCATACATCATCAACAATATGTATGTGCGCGCATGCGGGTGTATGCATGCGCGGCGATGTGGGTGCGAGAGACAATGCGTGTATGTATGTATGTATGTATGCATGCATGCATGCATGCGCGGCAATGTGAGTGCGAGAGAGAGAGAGAGAGAATGTGTGAGTGCGTATGTGAGTGTGCGAGTGTGTGAGTGAGAGAGAGCATGTGTGTGTGAGAGAGAGCATGTGCGTTTGAGAGAGCGTGTGTGAGAGAGAGCATGTGTGTGAGAGAGTGTGTGTGTCGGAGAGAGTGGAGGGTGTGTGAGTGTGAGAGAGAGAGGGGGGTGTGTGTGAGAAGGATGTATGGTTGTATTTCTTATTATTAAGAACTACGAAAGAATTTAATTCAGGATATAAAAATATAATAACATTTACTTTAGGATGTATGTAAATTCGATTCATTTTTTTACAATAATGAATAGAACAAAATTCTTCGTAAGTAAAATAAGATTGGTTTTCCATTTGTCCAATGAAATCTACTTTAAATTGAAAATTAAGTACATTTTCGTACGATAAATGCTAATTAAAGTCTATTTTAAAATATTTTAGAATCATAACCCCTAAAAAGTACTCTATAAGGAAAAGATTTAAAATCAGAATTCTCACACGGCAATGTTTTTTTTATTCTCGAGGTTTCTCGAGAAGAACAAAAAAAATTTCTAGTTTCTCGAGAAAAATAATATTACGAAAAAGCAGAAATCTCAAATCTCGAGAACAGAAAAAAGTTGAGAATTCACAACCTCTACCTGGAATGTCATATTTTCTCATAAGATAAGCTACTGAAAGTACACTTCCTAATAATAATACAGTTCTTGAACGTGAATGGACATTTTCTAATAAGTACCATCTATTTCACCCATATTATGATGGTCTAACCTTTCTATTCAAATATGATTTTTTATACTGCACTGGAGAAAAGTGGCTCTTCTTATTGCCAAGGACAATGAGGAACAAAATCTGATGTGGCCAACGCATGACTTTCTCCATATTTGCGGTACAGATATTTAAATTCTTTTTATGAATAGCACTATAAGGCAAAATTATTATTTCGTATCGTAAAAGTATACAGTCGTCCTTATTGCCGTAAATTACGTATATTTTGAATGTTTATAGAATCCACCGCTACATGGTGGTGGCGCTGTACACTGAAAATGAAGAAAAAGCAAAATATCTCCGAAATGGATGGTTCTACGAAAATTTGTTTCAAACAAAACTTGGAAGAAATATTATTCTCTACAATTTCGGTCCTTAAGAAGATTACCAATAACAACGTTTTTAAGGAGATATTTGATGGAAACCGAATAAACCGATTATTTATAAATAATTCCTAAAAAATAACTGCTATGGAAAATTGTTTCAAATGAAAGTTGTAGTAAATTAGATTCTCTATAACCTTTGCATAGAATTGTATATACAATAATGATGTTTTAACGAAGATATTTCGCCAAAACCGAATCGGATTTCGGATAAACCTCGATTTTCGGTTAACCGGTAATGTCCAAAAACTAATCACCTCTTTCTCCTCATATCAAAGTGTTATATATGGAATTTGGTAATGATATGGCAAGTACTTTTTGAGTTAGAGAGCCCACTATCACATCCATCCACACACACACACATCATTCTGAAAATAGTCTAAATATGTTCTAGGGAACTCAAAACGTGTATTTCCGTTGAAATCTCGAAGTCGATTTTTTTCGTGATCGCAATACTTTCCCTATTACTACGAATGGAGAAAGTAAAAAATAATTAGCTTCAAACGACTTCGAACTTTAGTATCGCTGTTTACAAACCCTCTCCTCCCCCCCCCCCCCCCCCCCCCCCCCATCCACATTCCTCTCTTCTTCCTTCCCCCGCTTTCTTCAACTTCCCTCCCCCCTCACTCCCTATCGTGTGTCTGGAGATTACAGGACCGAAATTTCGTCTTTATTTCCCTCTAGTTCGTGTACACGCGCCCAAACGATGAATCCCAAACTGCGAGTCACGAAAGAGTTTGATTTTTCGTTTATCTGTAGTAGATATATATAAAGAAAAGTGTTTGTATGTATGTTTTTTTATAGCTCAACAACTACAGCACGTAGAAACAAGAGGAAGGTGTCATTTTAACCGGAATAAAGAGTTGAGTGGTGTAATCAGGTTTTTATACCGACTGGATTGACCTTTCTATTTTGTTTTTTTTATTTTTTTTCTATTTTCTCCATTTGAATAATATAGGGATGAGTGCAGCTTATTATTCATTTGAATTTTAAAATTATTTAGATGGTTGTATGAAGGAAAGAACAGTTTGTTTTTATTGGAGACATAATCCGTATCCTGATTGAATTAGCGTAAAAATGCGTTTAGAATCAGAAAATACGTGATTTTATCAGTTTTATGATAATGCTAATAATAAGCTACCATGACAACTCCTATTGTCGCCGCAGTTGAGAATCCAATGCATTTATATGGGGAAATTTTTAACGTAAAATCGTCTTTCAATTTCTGTGTACGATTTTCCTTTGTTTACGTAACAAGTATCTTATTCTTGCGATGTTTACATGTTACACGGTCGAAGTTTTAGATTCACTGAATACGTTGAAATCCAACGTGCACTTCTGCTAGTAAAAAATAAAACGCGATAAAAATACATTTATTATTCAGCGTTTTTCCAACGACACGAGCAAGTCTTCCGGACCAGATTACTCATTCCAGCGACTAACACCTAAATTAAATAAATTAGCTCGATTGCCGTAATGTTCCGTATATAAAACGCATTTTTTCAAGAAAATCGACGAAAAGTTAGTGTGTATTATACATGGTAACACATGGACACTACTTTTTCCAGTAAATAATTGATATTTTCGGGCACAATTTTTTATAATATGTCGTGATTGTCATTGCATTACGTTGGCATTGCTTTAAAATATAAATAATAACAAGAATAATAGTTTGATTAATTCTAGCCGTCGTCATCATTAAAACCTCCGAATTCTGTATCACTGTCCTCAAATAGTTCATCGGCTATCTCTCTCATAGTCCGCGTGAATGGCGTCGCCGCAAACGTCGTCTTCATCCTCCCTATCCACCTCCGTTAAAATCCTCATTCTATATAATATCGTCTTCAGAACCAACCATGATGTTTGTCAGGCAATACTTTTAAAAGTTACGTTTACATCGTAAACTCTGTATGGCGCACATCTCGCTTGCCGGCAAGGCGATAACTGTCTCGATACCGCTAACAACCAGGTGGCAAATTACAGCGACCTTTTTACAAAAAAAATTGAGGCGCGTATTATGCATTTTGATAAGACAATTTTCACATTTCACTCGTGAAAACGTGTATTATACTGGGTGCGTATTATAATCGGAAAATCACGGTATTTCCGACTACACTAATCTGTCACTTTTCACAAAGTGACCCAGGCAGGCAACAGTCTGTTATCGTTGTTGGATACGAAAAGTTTAATAAGAGAAGAAAAATTTAGCTCATTGGATTCAATCTCGACCGTTTTTTTTTCGATTTATTTATTTATTTACGTTGGTGCGAGTGGGAGTCCCTCCTCTTTTTTATATCTACCATCCGACCCAAGGCCAAACAGATAAGGTTTTAAATTTTCGAGAGAGAGAGAGAATAGAGATAAGCGTTAAAAGGTTGCGCAAGTACTGCGTCGTAATTATACTTTAATATAAAGGCGTCACTGGGAAAGAGGTACATTCTTGCGGTAAAAAAAATCTGAAGGTATTTATGTGCCCGTGCGCGCTTCTGGTTTCAGGAAAACCACCTGCGTAAGAGGGTAGGGGGATGAAAAAAGCAAAACGAAAAACCTTGCGTGGAAAGTATTTGTTTTTTTTTACAGTGAAACGGTAACTATGCCATACTGGGCGGGAAAACTCGCGCTATCCACCCTCGCGTTAGCTACGCGGGGGACCCGTATGCCTCCTAGCGGTATCTCCACAAACTACTGCATCCGCCCACGCGATTCAGTCACCGTCCGCGTCATAGTTGCTGTTTCATTGTAATAACAAATTGTGGATCATTTTGGTGCGCCACTCTGTATATGACGAATGAAATTTCGCAAATCCAGAAACGGTTTATTTATTTATTTTTTGCTCGATGATTTAAGATAGCCTTTGTCGCAAACCGAAAAAATATCCGCTTCCTTTAAAAAGTCCCTGAGGTCAGAAAACTCTACGGCCCGCGAAGCCATAACAAAATAAAAGTAAATTAAAAATTTATATCGCAAGCTATATCGAATGTCATGGTTAGAATCGCGGTCGTAAAAAAAAACCTGAACAAAAAAAAGTTTTATCGCTAAAAACTGTTCAGACCCGATTATTTTTCCTACGACATGTCACCACAAAATCTCTGGGTAGTTTCCGTTCTCTCTCGGGGAAGCATTCGCAACTTCCGATAAACGAATCAGTCGAATTTGTTAAGTCTCGCTCGAGCACGTGTGTGGCACGTGATCCTCTGCCCGGTTATAGATTTAACAGCGACGCCTTCGTCCTTTCTGTCTATTCTTTACATGCAAAGAAAATGTTTGCCAAAATTAAGAAGTAGCAACCAAATTATCTAAAGTGTATGATCCTTTGTCACAGAGAAAAGTATAGCCAATCGGTATCCGTGATTTTTTTCACGTTGTGTAAGGTTCTTAAATAAAATTACAGCCATAAAAACCTCGAACGCTGAATTTTCATCGCTAAAAATTGTTTGGACTTGATTTTCAATCATATGTCACCACGGTACCTTATACAACTAGATGGAATCCTTTGCCTAATATACGAATATATATGTATGTATTGTGTCTCTCTTGTGCTGACGAAGGGATCATCCCGAAAGCTCCACTAACGTCTACAAATACGTCTCTCCGACACCCTAACGGCTCTCCTTCCGGTAAGTGCTCACTGGGTTTCCTTCAACACGTAGTTGCCCTAAATATCCTTATTTACCTTTCCTCTTCCGCAAGTGTGTGTGTTTGTGTGTGTATATATATATATTCGCCTATGTCTTGTCTCTCGGATTATGTTGCAACGTTTAATTCATCCCATCCCAAAAATGATTCAGTCTCTCATTTATGCCTGGAAAGAGCGTGTCTCTATTTGTTCACTGACGACCTCTTTTAAAAACGAAATAACTAAATATTTACATACATAATAGTATACGACACAGACAGAGTGGAGAGAGAGATAAAGAGGAAGAGATAGAGAGGGAAAGGAAGAGGTTGGAGAAGAACAGAAAGAGGAGGGAATGGGAGAGAGAGGAGGGAGTATGGGAGGAGAGGGTTAGGAGGGAGGGAGGGGGAATGAGGAGGGAGAGTGGAGGGAGAGAGGGAGGGAGAGGGAGGGAGAGAGAGGGAGGAGGGAGAGAAAGAGGGAAAGAGTGTGGGAGGAAGGTGAGATGTATGCGTGAAAAGGAGTGAACAAAAGTGAGAGTAAAACATGGAGAAGGGGTGGAGAGCAGCGGAAGGAAGGAGGTTGGAATAAGGTAGAGATGAGAGGAGGAGAAGAGAGGGAGGTAGAGAGAGATTGGTCGGAGGGAGAGTAAGGAGAGGTCGAAGGACCTGCATGCCTCCGCTATCTGCACCAATGTCTCATCCAACATGCTCGCACACCCACACCGCTGCTCCGAAGAACAGAGATAGGACGGAGGGATACATTCATCATAAAGGGAGATAGCGGACCGGGCGGCTGAGAGGGGGGAAAAGGAGGAATAGGATTGGAGGGAGGGGAAGGAGGACACAGGACTTCGACGCCGACCGGCACCAAACATCCAACATCAGCAAAGAGCATCATCCTTTTCCCAGAAAAGCCACTTCCGCTCCAGTGTGACTCAACATAAGCGACATAGTCATCGGAGTAGAAGGGGGGAAGGTTTTCAAGGGAGTTTCCGGGCAACCCCCGACATGCCCCTTCTTCTCCGACACCCGCGAGATGGTGGCGGAGGTCACCAAGAGCATCACCACCCGAAGAAGAAGGATCCCGTCTCCTTAAAGCGAACTCCCACCTTCGCCACCTTGCTCAGGAAGGAAGTCCGCAGCCTGAGGACCTTCGACCCGATGTTCAGGTACTCTCTGACGAGGCTCCAGGAGGAGGAGGGAGAAGGGGGGAGGGAGGGAGGGAGGAGGAGAGAGGGAGGGGAAGGGAGGTGCGGGGCGCAGTGGGCCAACGTGAGGAGCGCGGTGGAGAAGGTGGTTATGTCATGTTTGGCGGGCAAAGAAACCCCGAAGAGTCCCCTGCTCGATGGTCAACTGTCCGCTCTGCATTCGGACGTTAGGGTGCTCTTGAGGTCGGAGGCGGGAGCTTTCATATTCGAATACTTGAAGGATAAGCTGCTTCCGGGCGCGGCGGAGAAGGTGCTGGATGAAGTGAGGAAGAGGAGCGGGAGAGCCGAGGAGGATTTCAAGGCCGGGACGACAGCAGCGCCAAGCGGGGGGAGGATTGGGGCGGAAGACGCCGTGCGAAACGGGTGCGACCCTCGCAAACTGTGTTCGGTGTTGTCCACCACGTGGGAACACTTCTTCTCCCATTGCCTCCCTCTTCTGGAGGCCATCTTCTATCAGGTCAAGGTGAGGATTAATTTATAAAATGTTACGAGATTGTTCACCAATATGGCCACTTCCATATTCGACTGCTTCTTCCCAGTTTCATTCGTTTGTTTGCGGATTTTATATACATTCTTATTCGGCTTAATAGGCAATTCGACTTAAAGAAGAAAAAATTTGATGTGGCCAACATTATTATAAGGCAAAATTATTATTTCGTATCGTAAAAGTTTACAGTCGTCCTTATTGCCGTAAATTACGTATATTTTGAATATGTTTACAGAATTCACCGCTAAATGGTGGTGGCGCTGTATACTATAAAAAGCAAAATATCTCCGAAATGGATGGTTCTACGAAAATTTGTTTCAAACAAAACTTGGAAGAAATATCATTCTCTACAACTTTGGTTCTTGAGAAGATTACCAATAACGACGTTTTTAAGGAGATATTTTATGGAAACCGAATAAACCGATTATTTATAAATAATTCCTAAACAATAACTGCTATAGAAAATTGGTTGAAGTAAAAGATGTAGGAAATTATATTTTATAATTTTTTATAATGGTCAATGTATACAATAATGACGTATTATCGGAGAAATATCGCAAAAACTGAATCGGGTTTCGAATAAACCTCGACTTCCGGTTAACCGGTATTGTCCAAAAACTAATCAGTCCTTTATGTTCATGTTAAAGTGTTATATATGAAATTTGGTATTAATATCTAGTATGTACAGAGTGATTATAAAGTCCTCGACAACTTTAAGTCTTATTGTTAGTAAAAATGTAAACTATGTAAGATAAAGCAATAGTATGAACGAATTCATAAAGCTCAATGAGTTTCATTCTAATAACTGCCATTGCCGTTATAATTGGCATTTGCGTGGGCTTCTTCTAAATCCGTCCTCAACAGTTGTTATGGCCTCTGCACTGACACTCGGCCTGCTGTAACGTTTCCGGCCATAGTGTGAATCCAGAGTCGTCGAATATCAATGGGGGCCCCACGATATTAATAGTTATAGTAAAAACGACAATTTATGGAGCCCCAGTTTAATATTATAACTTTTACGTATAGTTACTTTATTGGAAATCAGTTTAAAAGTGATTTTTAGTGAACTTCTTTGCAAAATTTACACTCGATAATAGAATATTTCTGAACTTCTGCGGCCCCCATTATTTGGGGGCCCGGATGCCTCGCATCCGCCACATCCCCCCTTTGGCCGTCCCTGATTGAACCCGTCACTTTAAACTAGTTCAACCAACTATGGAGTTCGTAGGAGGATCTTTGTTATGATGCTTTCTAAACTTTTGTTTTCCAGATTCAAATGCTATTAAATAATCCAGGCACAAAAACAGTTCAATTTCACTTCTTTGGTCATCCTCAACGAACACTACTGGGGTTAAGAGATTAAATTCTTTAGACTTTTAATGAAACTACTTTATGATAAAAGTACCAATAGTAACTTTAAATAATTAAAACTTTAATAGTAAAAACAATTGACAACATTTGCCACAGTACCTGTGATAACAACGATGGCAATAAGTGTAACAATGACAGTTATTAGAATAAAACTTATAGGACTGGGCTTTATGAACTCGTTTACTCTGTTGTTGCATCTTATTTGTTTTAAATTTTATTAACACTTAAAAGTTGTCCAGAACTTTATAATCACCTTGTATACATGAACGGCAACTAGTTGTTGAGAGACACGCCAGTGTCTCTCCTATTGGTTAAGTGACGACTGGACTTCCTTCCCTCGGCAACTGGTTGTCGTCCATATACCAATTTACCTTTTCCCTAACGATATATATATATATATATATATATACACACACACACACACATATGCTTTCTTGTTTGCTGGTTGCTCCAATAATAGACTGGTTTCATCATGAAGTTTCATTTATTACTTATATCCGTGTCATTCGTTTTTTAAGCCATCTGCATCGCATCTAGAGACAAACCCATTTGTTGATTTATCTGCTTATCGACAGCACGCTAACAATCTTCAATGCCAACTAAGATGAACTAAGAAATTATTATCAAGAACTAAAATACCGATGAAAAGGGCTCGAATCCACGACCTTAGAAGAAAGGATGCTTAGGCCATGCCTAAAATAGCGACACTAGGGAAAATTTGATTCAGGATCTGGATCGGAATTTTTTTAAGCTAATGTATTTAACGTAAACGAGGTTCTTATGATAATTTTAGGATATGGATAGCGATGCATATTTACTCGTTTCAGTCTAGATTTAAACAAAAGTAAGATTTGAACATAAAATGAAATTTTCTCACAGAACCTCGATAAAAAAATGTAAAGGCGAGCTTTTATTTTTGGATACGTCAATCTTAACGAATAACACGATAAAAGTATCAATTTCCATCGAAAACATATAGTATTTCCCGTCCTTCATTACCTCAAATTTTGCCGTATAAACGGTTGGCAAGTAGCATAGCCAAACACTGACCAAACGCGTCGCTAATCTACCATCGCGTCGCCTGAGCATCTAATCAAGCTTCGCCGACCGTTCGCATTGTTGGCGACAGGAAATGCCGCCCATTTTCACTATCACTTGTCTCGGCAATCTCCGTATGTGCCTCTTTATCTTGTCTCGATAATCGCACAGAAACCCTTTCTTTTAACGAATATACGACTTTAATGACGCATACTACCTTTCGAAGAAAGGAGTTCTGGGTCTTTCCAGTAGATGGCGAGACGAGACGCGTTATTGCGGTCTTGTGTTAAATGGTAAATGGAGGAGGAGACGCCACAAGTCTCATTCGGTTACGAAAATGAATTATCGAGCTCATATTATGGTCGGAATTCGAACGACCGCTTTGCGGACGCTATGGTGATCTTCATTATCAACCGAAGACTCATTCAGGTCGGTGTGTTTAGCAGCTTGGATCAAATAAATGGCATGGGAGATTCCAAGTACATATATACATGTCACATTCTTATGATTATATATTCAAGAGCCCGGATGTCGCAGTCGATAAAGCATTTATTTTTTTTAAATAGGGAATTTTTAGTGTTTTGTTCATGTATCCTGCAGTTCGACATAAATAATCGGTGGACGAAATCTATAGAATTAAATTTCATATCATTACTGAATTTTTTTAATGGATTCCGTTATTCATTTTTCCTGCACAGCAACGTTCATTTATTACATGAATTGGATCTTGTCAATGCTTGTATGTTATAAATAAATACTTTAAACCAGGGGTTCCCAAACTTTTTAAAACCACGGAACCCTAATATTCAAATATTTTTTCTCCGGAACCCTAACTAGAAGGTGATAAGCCAAATTGCAATAAAGTTAACTTTATAATCACTGTAATTGTTATTTACATAGTTGATGTATCTTACATCAATGGTTCTCAACCTTTCTGGGGCTGCGGACCACCTACATTCATTTTTCTGGAGCCGCGGACCCCCTACATCAACTTCTCTGGAGCCGCGGACCCCCCTCGCATTAAAAGTTTAATAATGTTGTTTAAATAGAGTAAAAGCTTTACTTTTTTATACTGAAATATAAATATGAAAAATAACCAAAATTTAAATTTTTATTACAACATTATATAACTAAGAAGTTACCATAAGCGAAAAATAGAATATCTAACTTACGGGAGTAACCAAGCTTGATATTCAGCTTCTCTTGGCACTCGTGATTGTACTCACAGCTTATTTGGTTCCATTCCTTGAACTTGAGTAATGTCTTGTTGTTTTTAGCAATAACGAGAACGACAATTGTCTGGGTTGGGGCACAGACCTGATCTGTCCATGATAGGGTCACAAATTCAGTTTACAGCAAATAGTACATACAGTTTCAACTCTTTTAAAAACACACACTAAAATGACATAGCAAGAAGGCTTATGGGAATATAGCTCTTGGATATTTTTTATTCATTCATCTCATCTCCGCCGATTAACCCAAAAATTCTAAAATCCATTGGATAGGAGCCGTGATTTTACTTAACGTAACGAAGAATGTAGTATATGCTATGAAACCTTTCTTTTAAGACATTTCCGAACGTTATCCGATCACTCTAAACGGTCAAAATGAATCTTAAGGAAAATCATGCATCTTTTTACTTTCTCCATACGTAGTGTGTTTATGAAAAAATTCGACTATGAGATTTCAACGGAAATACACGTTTTGAGGTTCCTAGAATATGTTTAAACTATTTGCGGAATGATGATTGTGTGTGTGTGGGTGTATGTGATTGTGGGCGCTCTAACTCATATCGATACCAAATTTCATATATAACACTTTCGGGTGAGCACAAAGAACTGATTAGTTTCTGGACAATACCGGTTAACCGGAAGTCGAGGTTTATTCAAAACCCTATTCGGTTTTTGCGATATTTCTCCGTTAAAACATCCTTATTGTATTTACAATTCTATACAAACGTTATAGAGAATGTAATTTCCTACAACTTTCATTTGAAACAATTTTCTATAGCAGTTATTGTTTAGTTTTTTCAGTTTCCGTCAAATATCTCGTTAAAAACATCGTTATTGGTAATCTTCGTGAGGAACAAAGTTCTAGAGAATAATATTTCTCCCAAGAATTTTCGTAGAACCATCCATTTCGGAGATATTTTGCTTTTTATAGTATACAGCGCCAGCACCATGT
Source organism: Uropetala carovei (assembly GCA_036926305.1). Classification (NCBI taxonomy): domain Eukaryota; kingdom Metazoa; phylum Arthropoda; class Insecta; order Odonata; family Petaluridae; genus Uropetala; species Uropetala carovei. The sequence goes on along the minus strand of JAXCHB010000015.1, from coordinate 6,977,267 downwards.
AGCGGTGAATTCTGTAAACATATTCAAAATATACCTAATTTACGGCAATAAGGACGATTGTAAACTTTTACGATACGAAATAATAATTTTGCCTTATAATGCTATTCATAATAATTTAAATAACTATACCCCAAATATGGAGAAAGTCATGTGTTGGCCACATCAGATACTTTTGCCTTATAATGCTATTCATAATAATTTAAATAACTATACCCCAAATATGGAGAAAGTCATGTGTTGGCCACAGCAGATAATTTTGCCTTATAATGCTATTCATAATAATTTAAATAACTATACCCCAAATATGGAGAAAGTCATGTTGGCCACATCAGATTTTTTACGTTTTTAATACCTCTCCATCATATGAGGTATCCGTAACTACATGAGGGATCCTCTACGCATCGTGCGTCGAATTTTGCGATTTACCCAACCAAGCCCATCCAACATCTACCAGGCGATGACAACGGTATCCGAAAACATGCAAGCGAACGAGGGCTTCAAATTTGGCGCCCATAAGCGCTCGCCACCATGGGAGCATGTTATACCAGCTAATGTGACCAGAGAAGAGGATAAATAATGCAATGAATGATTTGTAGGTTGATATAAAGGAATTATAAAATGATGAAAACATGGTTCAAATAATTTCGCTGCTACGTTGTAGATTGAGAAGTATCTAGAAGAAGAGTAAATGGAATATTCAGAGATTAGGTTAATTTACACGGTCGCTTTAGCCGTATCGATGGGTTAAGACAGCTTGAGGAAAAGTTAAGTCAAAATAAAACGAGAACTTTTTCTTTTGGATATCCCAATACGTACGATAAAGTATTTGAAGGGATGTGTATCCTAGGTGAGTGTATGAACGAAAATAGATACATGAAAGTGCGAGAAAGAAAACGTTGTTGGGTGAATACGTGGGAGTGTGTGTGATTGTGACTGTGTGTGCGTGATTGTGTGTGTGTACGTGATTGTGTGTATGAGATTGTGTGTATGAGATTGTGTGTGTGAGGTTGTGTTTGTGCTGCTTTGTGTATATAATGTTGTGTGTTTGTGATGTTGTGTGTGTGATGTGTTTGTGATGGTGTGTGTGTGTGATGTTGTGTGTGACGGTGTGTTTGTGTGTGTCTGTGAGTGAGGGCGTGAGGGTGGGCGTGAAGGTGCACGCGTGTGTGAGAGAGAGAGAGAGAGAATGTGTGCACGCCACCAAAAACATCAAAAATCAGCTGGAATATATGCCACCCAACTTGCACAACAAATCCCTAGTTATCAGGGCCTATTATATATACGACCATCAAACACTTGATTGCCCCTTCAATATATGTATGATTTTCTGTGATTGTGTGAACGTGTGTGTGTGTGTGATTGTGTGAACGTGTGTGATTGATTGTGTGTGTTGTGATTGTGTGTGATGTTGTTTGTGCTTCAAAATTACCCCCTGATTTATGCATGCCACCCAATTTGCACTTCGCTGCTGCTATAACATATTCCTCCCTAGATGCATCAAACTCCCCACGCTCTTCTGCCAAGCGATGTACACTCTACTGCGCCAAACATACACCAAATGCCCCTATGCTTATTTACCTCAGAAATTCTATAGATATTTTCCGCGATCTGTTGGTTAGTTTGTTTGTCGGCTGTAACGCTAAACACACTCGCTAGAAAAAATTTAACATTCTCACACTACGTGATTAAAAATATGCAGTCATTGTAAATTTGTATCATGTTAATAAACATTTCTCAGCCTTTCTGAATTCTCGGACCCTCAATTTCTGTGGGCTTCTTCCTCATAGATATTTTATAGATTTTTTCATCCATTTAAGTAATCTCTGAATGAAAAAATTAAGCCTTGCATTTACAGTTTTTACTATAATACGAGCAGTGGACGTGATCTACAAATTGTTAATGAAAATAACGTAATATCTTACTCAACTTACTGGCACTATTGAGATAACGCGATCTCTTATTTTACAGCACGATTTGTAAATAAAAATATTAAGAATTGTGGCCCTTTTAAAATGTTTTTTTTTAACATCTCCAAAAATATAATAGATGGTATGCTGAAAAATTGAGCACAGATTTTCAAATTAATGCCACATTCTGTAAACATTTGAGAAAAATTCAACAAGAAAGTCATAATTTATTTTGTAATTAGAAAATTTTTTATGCGGATTTATCAATCGTTGTCAACAAAAACAATCTTCGTAGCAACAGAAGTAAACAAGGTCTACTCCAAATACGTAAATATGTTTAATTTCCTTTCTTGTGCACACACAACTTAATAAATGAAAAGAAATGGATTATCTATGGCGAATAAATTAACTTAATATGTTAATTTTCCTTTAGTGTGCTTTGTAAGCGAAAAAGAATGGATAATTTACGATGTAGAAATGAACTTGAACGTAAAGATTACATTACAATTACTCTCAGTGAAATATGTTTTAAATAATTTTCTATTTAAGACGCATGTTATAAAAAAATAAATTAACTTATAAAATGTAAATTACCGTATCTGCCCGAATAGAAGCCGACCCCGGATTTAAGCCGACCCCCCAAAAATTTCCATAATTTTTTGGAATAAACAAATTTCGTAGATTTTATGCTGAAGTGTGCCGGGCATTCATGCACATTTTAGAATACACTGTTCGAGATCGAAGAAATATGTGGGAAACGGTTTAGTTGTTGACATTTTGAAATATTACTCCAATTAATAATTTTGCGTTGCTGAATAATATTTCACATTCAGTGACAATAATTTCATTCATCTTCATTTTCACAAAAGGTCAAATATAGTAACAGCGATCTCGCCAAGATATTATTTCATCCAAGTCTATTTCCAATGAAATTGGCATTTACATTGATTTAAGAAATTGCATTTTTATAATTATACACGTTCCATGTAAAGTTTTACCAAAATTCATACAGTTGAGCATTCAAAGCTGTCAATGCATTTTGCATAATCGTCGATTTACGCAAGCGATCTCGCCAAGATATTTTTATATATATTCATTGTAGGTCAAATATTTACTTTACAAAAAATATAGTACTATCATTTGAACGCAAAGGCAATGAGAGACTTCGAGATTTAACCATAACCCAATTTTCGTCGAACTCGCATTTAAGCCAAGGGGTGATTTTTTCATGATAGATTTTGACAAAAAACATCGGCTTGTGTTCGGGCAGATACGGTAAATATAAAAATGGATGAATGATTACTTCAAACGCATTTTATACTCTTTTGAATAAATGAAAACTCCATCTATTCAGAGCATCGATACTTCTAATCTTTACAAATTTAATATAACATTAATGTATTAATTATATTGTACATGGTATTTTACTTAAGCATCTTATCATTGTAACAGTACTGCACTACAATGCACATGATGAAATAATATGATAAATTCCCTATTTTGCTTGAACTGAACCAAACCACTGCCAAAAACTGAACTATGAACTGAACCATTAACCGAACCATCACCGTAAATTGCGAACTAAACCACTGCAAAATTTAGAATATTTTGCAGCTCTGGTTTTATGTACTGCATAGAAAACTCCTACCAAGGGTGCACAAAGTGCAGCTCGCGGTCCATATGTGGCCATCCATTGGTTTGTGTGGCCCATGGAAGATTTTGCATCATAAGGTTAATATTGAAAAATTTTTAGGTTAGGTTCATTTGGTATATCATAAAGTGAAAATTAATGTGTGCAAAATGCTAAAGTTAACCAAACGCACTACTTTTAGCAAGTTTGTACTCCTGAAAATTTAACTCCTTTGCTGCTTCTTTCAAAAGTTGTACACCTTTTCAAACTTGCACTGTATTGTATATTTGTGATAATTTTGCAATTGATTATCGATAAGTAAAAATGCTTTGACTTCTTATCTAAAATTTTATTCTTGCTTAATTTACATTATTCAGCTTTTTAATCGAGGCCCTTGGATAAGTATAAACCATCACATGCGGCTCATGGGTTTGAAAGGTTTGTGCACCACTGCTCTATATAAAAAAATAGTGTCATGAGGAATTGAAAAGTGGCTATGCCTAAATTTTAAGTGAAATATCTTATCAGCATGTAAACCTTCATCGTATAAGATCCAGCATGATTTCAGGACAAACATTTGTGACAAAAAAGTGCATCTTATAGACTGGAAAATACGGCATATGAAATGAGTTAATAAATTTTTAAAAACTTAAAAAAGTTTTCTCCTCTGGTTTTCCAATGTCATGCGGCAGGTGACCAGAATGGTCACCTGCCGCATGACCTACAACCTAGCAATGTCAATGGTATAAGTTTTAGCTGATTTTGCCTACCTGCCATCACTTGTTACATTAAAAACATTTATGAGCTTTGTAATTTGAAACAATAGTACTAAAATGGAAACACTCTGTCAGGTTAGTTGAGAGTATCCTAGGAAATTGAAACATGTTGTATTATCCACAAGAATAACAAGCTATCTACTAACTTCAAAAACCCCAGCATATGCAGCATGGTCCCGCGGACCGACTGGGGTTCGACGGCTTGGAGTCGAGTGATCGGCTTGAACCGGAGACTCTGGAAGTTCTGTGGGGGCATGGGAGTAGATTTCGTGGACCTCGGGCCGGTTCTCGAATCGTGCAAGGTACCCCTTAACCGCTCGGGAGTTCACTATACCGCCGAGGCAGCACAGAGGGTAGGTGGTAGGATATACGAGCATAGTAGAGTTTTTTTAGATTAGAGAGTAGGTTAGTGAGCAGGTCATATACGGGGAAATTAAAGACTTGCGCTAATTATCATAATAAATTTATTAACTCTGACCGTAGATCAATATGTAGGTCGGCTTTAGGGCACAATAAACCATGCGATAATAATACTATCAGTAATAAAGCCGCTATTGGAAATGAGGGATGCACCCTCCAAATCTCTGAAATAATTCCGAAGCGACACATAAGTGACACTCTAAAAATTTTAACTCTAAATTGCCGGAGTATCAGGATAAGGCTGCGGAACTTCAGAATTTACTAGAACAAACAGAGGCAGATATAGTAATAGGCACAGAGAGTTGGCTAACCTCGGATATTCACGACCGAGAAATTTTCCCCTTACGATATATTATTCACAGACGAGATAGGACAAATAGGAGTGGTGGAGGGGTGTTTATAGCAGTGAATAATACACTAATAAGTTCTCCGGTCAAGTTTGCTGTAAACAATATTGAAAGCAATTGGTGTACTATAAACAGTGAAGGTTTGGGAAACATTCATGTATGTGCATATTATAGGCTGCCAGCTTCAAACGCAGAAGAAATATACGATCTAGAGGCTCAAATAAATTCACTAATGAAGAAGAATAGTAAAAGCATTATCATAGTAGGAGACTTCAATCTACCCTCGATAAATTGGTAGAGTTGTAGCTTCATACCATCCGGTAGGAATCGTGAGTCATGCGAAGCGCTAATAGACATCTTCAATAAACATTCCCTCATCCAGGTAGTCAAAAAACCTACGAGAGCAAACAATATATTAGACTTACTAGCAGTTAACATCCCCGAGCGTGTTTCCGAAGTAGCTGTTGAAGAAGGAATCAGTGATCACCAATCAGTTCGAGTACTTTTGGATATAACTGTCGCAAAATATCGCAAGCCTAAGCGAAAAGTGTACATGTATAAAAATGCCAACTTTGAGGATTTCAAAGAGAAACTCATCAAGGATTATGGCGATTTCAGCAAATCGACAAGCACAAAAAACGTTGAGGAAACTTGGAAAGCATTTCTATCAGAAATTAGAATTGGTATTAATACGTATATACCAAGTAAATTTATTAGCGATAATGGGGAACCAAGGTGATATAATCAGCAGGTTAGATGCGCCCTCAAACACCAAAGAAAGCTTCACTCGAAATTTAAACGCATCAATAACTGTAAGTCACCGGAGGAAGTAATTTCAATTTCACTTAAGTACAGAGATTGTCGGACTAAGACCAAAAAGGTTATGCGCAAAGCACTAACAGACTTCAAGAAAAAGACTCTTAGTGAACATCTAAGTGAAAATCCCAAATGCTTTTGGTCATATGTTAGAGAAGTTCAAGGTCGACGCCCAACCGTAGCCCCGTTAATAAACGACCAAGGAGAGGTAGTTAGCGATAGCACAGATAAAGGAAATTTGTTAAACTTATTTTTTCAGAGCGTATTTACTACCGAAGACGTGAGAGCGAAGGTCGTGGCGCCCGAACCAGGCAAGGAAAAAATGAACGATATAGTCATATTAACGAAAGGGATAGCTCAACAGCTTAAAAATATCAAGTCAAATAAATCTCCGGGTCCAGAAGAGATACCAGCTAGAGTATTCAAATAGTTAGCACTGGAAATAGCACCTTATCTTGAAATAGTTTTCAATAAGTCACTTAGTCATGGCGTTGTACCTAAGGAATGGAAATTAGCCTTTATAACGCCGTTACACAAAGGTGGGAAAAAAGACGACAGAGAAAATTACAGGCCAATTTCTCTTACCTCCCTATCTTGCAAGGTTCTCGAGCACATTATCGCTAGCTCCGTGATGGACTTCTTAGATAGTCAGAACTTGCTAAGTAAATATCAGCATGGCTTCAGGAGGACAAGATCTTGTGAAACACAGCTTGCTCTGTTCGTTCACGATATACTAAGATCAGGAGACCGTAAGACTCAGTTAGATGCTGTTTTCCTCGACTTCAAGAAGGCTTTCGATAAAGTCCCGCACAGTAAGTTAGTGAAGAAATTAAATGACTGTGGAATAAATCGAAAGATAATCGAGTGGATCAGGGACTTTCTTAATGAGCGTGAACAAATAGTAGTTATAGATGGATTTAAATCAGATTCAGTCAGCGTAGCCTCAGGCGTTCCACAGGGAAGTGTAATCGGCCCCCTACTATTCCTTTTATACATAAACGACTTAGATAAGGTTATTAAAAGTATAATCAAGTTATTCGCGGATGATACAGTAGTTTACAGAGAGATTAACAGTCCTAATGATCAATTATTACTTTCTGACGACTTAAATGCAATTCTCGAGTGGTGTAAAGAGTGGCAGTTAGAATTGAACTTAGGAAAGTGTTCCTTTATGAGATTCTGGGGAAACAAAAACATTGACACGACAAATTACACTGTTGAAGGCGTCCAGCTAAAACTAGCCGATTCCGTCAAATACTTAGGTGTTACTTTAACAAGCAACCTCTCGTGGGATATGCACATACGAAATATATGCGGGAAGGCTAAACAGAAACTAGGATTCATCAAACGCATAGTAGGTAAAAGTGAGGAAAAAGTCAGAGACATGTTACTTCTCGTTAGTAAGACCGCTATTAGAGTACGCGTCGAGCATATGGGATCCGTACGTGAAAGGATCAATCTCAGAGTTAGAAAGAGTGCAGCGAAAAGCCGCTAGATTCGTCAAAAATTGTTACGATAGAAACAATAGTGTTACAGCCTTGATACAGGACTTAGGATGGGAATCACTAGCTGAGCGCCGATCACGCTCTAGGTTAAAACTTCTCGAAAGATTTAGAATGCATATATTCTCCAGCGATGTCGAAGAAATAATAAGAGCGCCAACTTATATTGGTAGAACGGACCATCCTCGTAAAATAAGAGAGATAGCCTGTAGGACTGAGAGGTATAAAGGCTCGTTTTTCCCTAGAACGATAGCTGAGCAGAACAGAAGTTACGAAAGGAAATCAGCCGACGTAGTGATACTATACATTATTATGCGCTTTACCTTGGTGCTATTGCACCCCCTGCCACACACCATTGCGGTGGCTTGCAGGGTGAACTATAGATATGACAAAATCACATTGGAATGGCAAGATCTTAACATTAAAAAACAAGCAAGCAGAACATTGGGATACGAACAAACCAATAGAATGGCTGTTATTATTTATGGTGAGAGACATTATAAGATTTCAATACTTGGGTGATAATCCAGTGAGTTTACTTTACGACTGCTGGAGTTATCTTAATTATTGACCATTTACCTCATTGAGAAAAAGAAAAAGTGCTACACCAGTTCAGCAAACGTACATGAATTCTCCATAATACACCTGTTGTGAGTTGTCATTCATAAGAAATAATGAATGAGAAGAGACTTCAAATATTTTAATCTAAATTTAATGAATAAATATACATTCATTATTTCTTTTTTGCACAAAAACATGCAATGTATTCCATTATTTCATAAATGTCACATCACTTTTGTGTGAGCTACGCTGTAAGATTCAATTAAAAAAGATGAAATGGCTCTATTGGCAAATTTTATACCTACTATAATTTTATTTAAACTCCTCTGCCATTAATATTAATTTTTCATGAATTACTGGCAAAGTAAATTTGATACAGATTATTCTTTCCTTAGTCTAGGAATTTAGGTATCCGCCAAGCTGGATTAATAATGTTTCGAGACCACATTGTGCTCCAGTTAAAACCAGAAATTGAGAAACTTTTGGAGAGCTTTGAGCCAGCTGGAGAAATGTACAGAGGCACAAAAAAAGAAGTTCCACCAACGATTAAACAGATGCTGCTCATTCTGCAGGTAAGTGGTAATTTATAACTAAATAAGTCTTCAAAAACTGAACCTACCGGAATATTTTACTGTTGAAATAAGTGAATTCCTACATATAAACAACAAGGTTTATATAGTGCTTTGTAACTCTGTTTTAAATGTTTAGCATTTTCATAAATAAACATAAAAATAACATATCCCAAGAGATGTATGTAGCTATTTAATTTTCATACACAGAGAAGTACTTTGGATGCATGAGACACTGTGATACTCCATGTAAACAATTATTTAAAAAACGTATGTATGCATCCATCCAAGATGAAAGCAACCAAAAAAGAGTATATATAGGCCTCAACAAATTCATTTCAGATCTCAGAGCCAGAATAGATATGAAAAAGTTTGTGAATATTCTTCTATAATTAGGTTTCAATAGAAGAGATTTGTATTTGCTTGGAATTTTACAAATGAACAAACAACTGGTCTAAAATGTTCATACAAAATAACCAACATAATAATGAAGAGAATAGTAGACATAACAAGGAAATTTCTAAGAGTAACTTGGTACCTGGTATTTGTCAAGCCCAGGTTATATCCACAACATAACAAAAAGTTGCATTTAACCCGTCAGCGTCGTCATGCGTACTGGGAACGTCGGACGGAAACTCCACATGCGGTCGTCATGCGTACTGGGAACGTCGCGGAGGTCGCTAGCTTTCTTTATTTTTTTGACACAGTAAATTTTCTTAGATATGGATAACCTTTATATATTTTAAAAGAGGAACCTTTGGCCTTCCTATTGGGCTTAATTCTGTAATTTTTACTCTCCTTCTTTTTACTTTTATTATACGTTAAGTTTTGTGATTAAATTTTCACGTAGATAGGAGAATTGGGGAATTTTGGCTTCTAAAAAAGCTCCTATTCAACGAAATCTTTGCACGAAAGCAACTGTGAGGTGTAAGATGAGGATATAGGCCCCATTTGTCTGCTATCAGACATCTCCAAGTTCGGAATCAAGACCTTCGAGCTCTGTGATTTGACTGGCTACTTATGGTCATTTCTTGTATACACGGGGAAGGATACTGTGTTTCATTCGCCCCTTGTCTCAGCTAATGTAAACAAGACCATGGCAATAGTTTTGAATAGGTAGGCCAAAGGTTCCTCTTTTAAAATTATGAAGGTTACCCATATTTAAGAAAATTTACTGTGTCAAAAAAATAAAGAAAGCTAGCAATCTCCGCGGCGTACCCAGTACACAGGACGGCGCTGAGGGGTAAGAATCCTTATTTGAAGGTTTTTTTCTGAAAAACTTACGGGGAAGAAGTTGAAATCCAAGATAAAACAGTAGATGTGAAGTACTCCTTAAACTTTGAATAAAGAAAAACTGAGTAAATGACTTCCGTGATTGAGTGAAAAAATTCATAGGCGTATTTCACGCGAATAATAATAACTGAGACGGTGTGAAAAACATAGGTAAATATGCATAGTTTTACGTAAAACCTCAAAAAATTTCAGTCAAATTCCATAAATATCTAATAAGTTACGAATTTTTATATGGTTTCGTGCAAAAACTGCGAATTTCCCTAAATCTCTTCCGACCTGCGTGACGTATTATAGTTAAATGTCCTCCGCGCTTGAGGGGTTAACTAATAGATTAAACTGAAATCTTAACAGTAGTTATGGAGACTGTATAGACCAGTGTTTCCCAACCTGTGCATAATTACCCCTCCAGGGTAATTTAAAATTTTTTGGGGATGTAATGGAGGTTTGCAGAAAATGTACAATGGTGAAAGTGGTAGTAAAGGCATAATACTACTTGAAGTGGCAACAGGAGAAGATAGGCTGAGCCATTTAATTATTTTCTATTTGTGAGCCAATCAGAATCTTCTTACAAGGGGAAGGCACTACTGACTCCCAACCGATTTGGCTGAAACTTCATAGAGATAATGTACATGACGTCCGATTAACGAAAATATATACATATCAGGGCCAATACCCAGCCGTTTTTATTTTATTAATAAAAATAAGTTATTTCTCTAGTCACTGCTTAACTACCATACATGGTAATGTAGCCTGTAATAAGCGGTGCTGGCGTAGCGGTTAACACGCTTGACTGTAAATGTCAAGATATGTTGTTCGAGTCCTTGTTCCGAAATTATTTTTCATTTTTTCCCACATTTTCACTTTCCTCATTTTAAATGCTTATTTCTTAATAACGCTATATATTTTTATTTTTTAATAGTTAATATTTTTAATATACTGATGTGCAGTTTTGAAGAATTATTTGTAGCGTACATAGCGGTTGGTTTTCCTCGTCAATAAATTTTTCATTGTAAAGCGATTTATTATTGTCCTCCCCATGAATAAACAATGAAAAGAAACTTATTGTCTTGCACGTATTGTTTCACAATCATGACACTGTCGAAAAATGCTTTGAAAGCATTTGGAAAAGGATCGGAGAGGAGCGATCTCAAGTGCTACAAGATCAGTGTTGCTTCTTTCATCAGAGCATTGTGAGCATTTTAACTAGTGTGTTTCGAAGTGTATTTTTAACTTACTACAGTTTTTGCTGTTTCAAAAATGGAATATACTGCTTCAACATCTTCAGCGGGGAATCCTGTAACGAGCAAAAATGTTACATCTTTTACGTCTCTTCCTTTGGACGACGAAACAGCGAAAGATGTGTTGAACACTGCCATGCATTACTGCATGAAACTCCTCTGAAAAAATGGATTGATTTCGGATAAAGAAGTTCCCGAAAGTGAATGTGGCTGTAGTGTCGTAATGGCCAAAGAAATTTATACGTGTTGTGGATATGCTTGGCGAGATGAACTTCCATGAAGATTACGATCTGGTGGGGCCTGATGAAGTCGACGAAATGCATGGATATGAGGAAATGGAGTTAGCTTATAGTTATATATACTACCATGGTGATTAGGAATTTTATTTAGAAATAAATGGATATTTAAACTTAAAGCAATATTAGGAAATTAGGTAATAAATACTTTAAATGATGAAAGTGAAAAAATGAAAAAAGTTTCAGAACAAGTACTACGAACATCAGATCTTCAGATTTACAGCTAAGCGTGCTAGACTCTCCACCAACACCGTTATTTACGAGATCCTTTACCGTGCACAGTAGTTAAGCAGTGACTAGGGATATAATAACTTATTTTTCTTAATAAAATAAAAACGGCTGGGTATTGGCCCTGATATGTATATATTTTCGTTAATCGGACGTCATGGACATTATCTCTACGAAGTTTCAGCCAAATCGGTTGGGAGTCAGTAGTGCCTTCCCCTTGTTAGTTCTCATGAGCCATAATGGATGCATAAGAAAAGGACATGCATCAATCAATCACTATAACAATTTTCGTAACAGAGATATTTCTATTAAAAATATTTGTGATTATTTCAGATTTCTTGCAGTTACTCTTCTGTAGATACTTTGCACTTAAATAGAACAAAATTTAATAAAATCATGTACAATTTGTTTAATTTCAAATTTCATCCATTCCCCATGATGGAGTTCCACCAGATATCAGCCTCTTCAGCTAATTATATGTTAAACATTCCTTCAGTTTGTTAACTTCTACATTTATTCTTCTAAGGCTATTAGATTTGTAGCCAATTAGAGCAGCAAGTTGTGTGTGGAAACCTAAAATCTACCATTAATTTCCAAATTTTCATATACTAAAGCAATCATAAAAATGATTATATTTCATTGATAAACAGAGGTTTTTCACTTGTTCATGGACAGTGGATTTTCACTTAGCTATTCTAGAAATGCACAATTACATCTAAAAACTCCCATTAGGTAATTCTGAAGTTTTTATAATGAAATTAGTGCAAAATATGAGACTCTGAGAAATGATTAAAAATTATAAAATGAGACATATAGCCATCTTGTCTATATGAATGATAACTACATCATAAAGATGGGTAAATCAATCTTAAGCATGACATTTTAAAACAATTTTTAATTCACATGATTTGACTTAAATACTGTACATGGAGAAAGTGATTTTTCCTCTCTTCCACAACATAGTAAAGAAAGAAAATAGTTTATACCACCTCCTTCTGTTATGCGATTTAACATTAAATGAAGATTATACCAACTATAAATCATACAGCTATACAAGAAAAACTTGAGAAGCATACTCTCCTGTATGCAAGGCATTTGACTATATAATCGACATTAACATATATATCAATTTCAAGGAGAGTTAAAATGACAGACTATACCCTTCTGATAGCTGTAAAAATGGTTGGGAAAGCGAAATGAACATTATGCTACAGAGTATCCATCATCAGTGGTGATTCACTCTGAAAACTAGCTGTGAAACACCATGATGAAGGATATTTTGTTATCAAAGTGCACATCTGGTTTTCCCAAGTTTTTCTATGTATGCTAGAGAAAGACCGTTTGTCAATCTTATTTTAAGCATAAGTGGAGCTCAATATTTATTTCTTTAAATGAAGGGAGTTAACGAATGCTGTCCACCGAGCAGTGAACGCCTGAAACTGGAGCAACTTGTGGCCAGGGCAATAACTCCATACCTTGGATTCCGGGGACTGTACGAAGGGGGTAACCCAGAGCCATCAAAACCTTCACAAGAACTGGAGGTGATCCACAAACGGAGGCCAAGCGGTAAGTGCAACACATTTTCTAGTTTTAAAAATTAATTTCACAAACAGAATGTATAAGTGTAGGAAGGAGATTATCAAGGAGATTTTAATGATAATTTATTCTAACAAGTACAGGACATATCATGTTTATAGTAGTGAATGAAATCTTATGACACGGTGATGACATAACTGTATTTACAAATAATTATTTCATAACCGACATTTCTACTTAAACTCATGCTTAAATTATTAGCGAAAAACATCCACCAAGCAAGAAAAAACCTTTATTCAGTATAACTGTAGAAATTACTAAGGAAGAAGGATTTTGCACACAAAGACTTGACGTTAACCACAAAAAGTATTGCATAAGGATCATAAAAAGGCCCATGATATGAAAAATAATAAATTACAATATGATAGCAAATAAGTTTGTCTGCTATATCCAAATTAGTTGAATATGGCAAAAAATGTATTTGAACAGGGGAGGTGAACGTCATTTGTTACTGCAATACAAACTTAGCTAAATGTTCAATTACTGGTCAAATAAGAGAGCCACATATAATTTTAATCTGAACTGCTTTATTATATATTGACTAGATAAAATGGTACTTTCCTGTTAACGGGAATACCACTTTCCTATTAACGGGAATACCTCCAGGACCCTTCGCAAGACCTGGTACTTACGTATTATCCCCATGCCATACTTACGTACAACACTAACAGAAACTGACTGGCCTGTCTTGACATTTACAAACCCAATCTCTGGACAACGTGGAGGGTTTCTTTGGTTCCGGGCGAGGCAAAGGGCGCGGTAGCACCCGGAGACGACTATCCATTACAACAAAGCGAGCCGAAGGGTCGTCAATATATCCTTTCAATATTATATCCTCTTGACTGTTGTGCCGCAAATTGAGAGGATATATTGATGAGCCTTCGGCTCGCTTTGTTGTATTGGGTAGTCGTCTCCGGGAGCTACCGCACCCTTCGCCTCGCCCAGAACCAAAGAAACCCTCCATGTTGTCCGGAGATTGGGTTTGTAAATGTCGAGACCGGCCAATCAGGTTCTGTTAATGTTATTTTTGAAATAAAATATCGTAAATCCAACAATACGTCAATATATCCTTTCAATGTTATATCCTCTCAAACAATCATAACAATACATGTTCATTTTTTAAGGTATTCCCGTTAACAGGAAAGTACCGATAAAATAATTATGGTATACTGTAAATATTACCTCATGAGGCAAAAATCAAACAAAACAGATGAAATTCACAACTGAAACAAAAAATATGCAAGGTTATCCACTCCTTCCAGGCATTTTAAATTTTATGCTAATACCGTGATAAAAGTTCAAAAAAATGTTTACAAACAGTGACAGCTAAGATCTATAATAAATGCTGAAAATGTAGAAAAATTAAAGAATTTAGTGAAAGTCGCAAATAATTATAAGTCAAACTGCCCTGAAAGACAACTTATAAAATAAATTGGCTTGAGAGATTTAAAAAGTTCATGTACCTGTTCATCATAATTGGTTACATCAAAACATAAAGTCTATATGTATATGGAAACTGCAGTGTGCTAAACAAGGAGGAAACAGTAACACTACAAAAACAAAGTTGCAGCTTGGAGAACTAGCTCTCTTACTTCAAAATTGGTACCTAGGGAAAGAGCTCTGATTGTAGCCAGATTTCAGGTCTTACTTGATATGATTCAGTATACGCAAATTTGACAGTAGCATCTTGAGAAATTATTTCTTCTTCTAATTCTCTTGTATCAGATGTTACCAGTGCTTGTATTTAGCAGGAACACTTGGAAATGATGTTCCGCTTGATACAAAATGAAGACCATAACGTCCACGTTGTTAAAAAATTAAGATAAGAATGTTCCGGTAACTAGCGCTCCCGTTGCTAAAATTTTCCAATTCAAGCACTTGATGTTAATGGCAGTATTTGTTCCAGCACATTCAACAACTGATATTAATTAAAATCTCAATTCATTGCATTGCTGTTTTATGCAAGGATAAACAGATTAGCCCATTAATTACTTCCATTTTGAAGCAGATTTTTTGTGGAAGTACATACATTGGATATTGAATGAATACATTTATTGGTTGGAAAACCTATTGTTTCATCTTATACTTTGATTTATGATATATGGATTATTTAATGAAAATGTAATCAATAATAAATATTAAGTATCTCAATAAAAATATGTCCAAGCAAGATATTAAATTTTCAAATAAAATGGTAGAATTTCCGAAAAATGAATACTTCAATCAATAGCTTTAAGTGCACGTCCTGATAACAATGTCTGGCCTGGTAAAAACATTGAATGAAATTTGTGTTTATGTAATTTCAGTGGTGGATCCCCGTCACCTCAGTCGCCCTCTAAGTGTGGTTGGAGCAGGACATGTCGAGACACTGAGCGAACTGTTCATCTTATCAGCTGACCGCATAAGACAGAAGAGAACTTATCATCGCCATGCCAACCACCATGATCTGTGATAATACATTCTTTGAACAATACAGGGTGACAATTTCAAAAAGACTGCTCTGAACAGTCACCTGTTTTGAACGACCATCCCTAAACATTTGGTTAAAGCTCCTAAATAATAATTCTCCAAATTATAATTTTCATTCTCTGCTAACCAATCAATAATAACTTTCCCAAGTGTCCTTATGTCAGGAATGGACATCAGAATTACTCGTTTAAGATATATTGTAGACAATGATTCAATGCATTTTATCGAAGATTTCTAAAAATTTTAATGCAACTTTTTTAATTAAAATATTTTTGGTTCAGTTCCATTATGCAATTCACAAGTACAACATTATGTGACTGCTTTTTAAATGAGTGGAGTCTAGTCTATTACTCAACAATAGTTGTGAATAATTCAGTTACACACTGATAGTAGGAAACCTGCTGCTAGCATCAGTTTCTTCTATAAAATTCATCATACTACAAAATGGTTTGATTCCATGAAGGACATGGACCATGGAAGGTTAAAATTCTGTCACAAGGAACCAAAACTAGACTCTGGGAAAAGAAGCTAACAATTTCAACATTCCACTACCACAAGTGTTGTAGTTGACTAAAGTTTGATTCAGATGATAAATAATCCTGGATTTAAAAAAGTCAAATTTCCGAAAAGGAACATAAGAAAACATTAAACTATAAAGTAGCTTCTAAATTACCAGTAACCACTGCAGTTACTCAAATTTTGAATAACATACTATTTACGAATAGCATTTCAGAAATTATGTTGATAAGTTTATTGGTTGCATTTTCAGCATGAAAATTACGGTTTTACCATTCTTGTCCTTATGTATTTTTTTCAATAAATATTTTGTGTACATAATGAAGACCTCTTTAATCTGGTCTCAATTTCAAATAAAATACATCTTTGCGTATTACCATAGTGAAAGAGAGAAAATTTCAATGAAAAATCCGTATTTTTAATATAACCCTTCTTAAATGAAAACAACATGCTAAAAATTTATTCAAGTTTTATATTTACATAATTTCGACTGTTATTGGTCAAAGATTCTTATATTTAACCTTAAGCCATCGGATAATTATTATTTTTTAAACCTCTACAATTTTAAAAGTGTAAAACTATATCTCAGCCGAAAAAATGTTTAAATTTAAAGTTCAATATGCTTACGCAGTACGTTTTATCTCGTATGCTTTTCCACCACTAGAAAAGATTGTTTTATCACATCGACGATTTGATACTGAGCATACTCGACCTCGATTGGCGCCCGTTACTAATTATTTGGTACAGTTGTACATCTTGTGATTGTTTCTTTTTAACAAGCAGGATAATACCACAGCCTAATCGAGTTGTTTTCATACCAACAAGATTCGATTCGATATCAACCGCATCCTGTGATTGGTTGAAGCAGAAGTCAGCGCACAAACTAATTTTGCAAGGTTAGTACGCGTATGCGAGTTACGATAAATTCCAGTAGTTATGTTAAATAAATTCCCGAACCGTTTTTTCTTGTTTAGTTACTGGTGAATCAAGTGAAGTTAATTTAAAAAGAAAATATTTCAATTTATCACACTTGCTTAAGTAACAATGCCAATTTGTTATGACGATTTATTGACAATTTGTTTGCATTTAAAATTTCCCTTACAAAACTTACTCGAAAAGGCTTCCGATTGATTTGCTGACTGTGAGTTCCTCATTGTCCCACTTGGTCAAGGCCATAAGCATTAGGCCGTGGAGTTATGATTACATTATACCACGCTTTGTGTATCTCAACCATTGCCTGATTACCACTGATTACCCAATAGACACAGTAGGTACGTGCCTAGAGGCCCCAACCTTTGTTGCCTCAAAAGTTCGGAAGGTGAATTTGTTAGGCTTATTTTGTCAATAAAACGTTTTTCAGTATATCATAGTTTTCTTTATACCATCAAGGACTACGAGGAGGGCCCCCAAAGTGCCTGTGTCTAGGGGCCACAAGGGTCTTAATCCGCCAATGATCTCAACGGTATGTTTTACGTTTAAACAAATCCTTGATCTGCGCTGAATTCTTAGTTAATTCTGATACTGAAACACTTAATAACACTTGTCATCCTCTTGAGATTTTTATACCGTTGCATAATTTTTTTATTCGGTGTCGCCTTGCACTTAACAAGTACATATGTGAAATTCGGACTACCTTCCAGTAGCGGTCCGAAAATTGACTCCGTATCTGAGTACAGGTTTCTCGGGAGAGGAGGGGAGAGCAGTACAGGGGGAAAGGAAAAGATAAAGGGGAAGAAATACAGATTACGACAACCAGGTGCGAACTGATCGCCGTCGGGATTAGTGTCGGATTGCAGTCGAAAAGCTGCCGAAGAATCGTTCCTCCGAACAACAGGTTTTCTTCACCAGCATCGAGATGTAAGTTGTACTCTGTTTATAAGTAAATTGCAATGCATGCGTGTGGCATCTAACTCTCTCTGCTTTCGCGGAATGTCCTTGGCATTTTTGCGTAAGTTGAAATTTTCGAAGTTTCTCAAATATACTGGAACCCGAAGCATCGAGAACTAAATGCTTCGGAATTGAGTGATTTTTTGCCACAAGGACTTTCAAAATCTTGCCTAAAACCTTCATTGTTGATTTGATTAACTCGCTACCAAAAAAAATAAATGTATTTACGGTTAAATTGTCTAATTGTACGTACACCACAATACGCGATATTTTGATTTTTTGGTACTTACGTATAAACGGGGAGCCCAACTTAAAAATATAAATACGGAACAAATACCATTTAAATTGTTTTAATTTTTAAGAACAACATTAAAAGAAACCAATTAACATTTAAATGATTTATTATAGATAACAATTGAAAAAAACAATCGCATTTTTATTTCTGGTGCCCAATATTTAGCAATTTCTTCTAAAATTGTATCAAAAGCGTCTCGACTGATCGGCCTGCCGCGACATTTGCAAACCCGATCACCGGACAACGGGGAGGGATAGTTTGGTTCCAGCGAGGCGAAGGGCGCGGTAGCGCCCGGAGACGACAACTAAAATAAAAACAAAGCGAGCCGAAGGCTCGCCAATATCTTCTCCATTTGCGACGCAACAGTCAAGCGAGATATAATTCCTCTGTAGACTACAGATATTTTGGTAGAAAGCAATCGGTACTTACGTATTAAGTTGGGCTCCCCGTTAATACGTAAGTACCGATTTTTTTATTTTAATGTTCGCAATCAATCTCCTTTTTTAAAAATCACAGAACTCAATCGGAATATTGGCGCAGCTCATCTGAAACGCTCCACTTTGAATCGTCCCCAAATGCAAACGGTTTATCATTCATAAATTTACCTTTTACATAACGCTGAAAAGATTCCCATTGCGTTTCCATGCGCTCATTATCTTATCACTTACTATCGATCTTCCTCGCTTATCATCTTTGTGAAAGTACCGTGGAAAAATCTCGTTAGGAGCTTGTTAATGTGTGTAAATAAGGTTTAGCTCCATACCTGTTAATGATTTACTTTTTGCCTGCTAAAAATAACGCTGCAGTATATTACAAATTTGAGCATAAAAATCAACTGACACATTAACCAAGACGTATATAGGTCTTACGAAAGAAGCAATAATTATATTTATGTAAAAGAACGAAACTTACATCTCCCATGCATTACGATAAAGTTACAATTAACTAAGCCACTTTAACCTGTCAATTTTACCTAACGAATACGGAGGAATGGATCGCACGAACAACCACCATAAATTGGAATTCCAACCTGAGAAACGAATTCAGAATTTAGTGAATATATGTATGGACTGAGCCATTTTGTGCCTTTAATTCTACATTTGCATCTTAATCTTCAATCCACTTTAAACGACTTTCTTTTTCATAGTTTTTCCAATTCCTATTACATTTACAAATTTACCAAATAAACTATTCCATATATTTGTGAATCGAAATAAATTACTTTTAAATAAATAATACCTGTGTAAATGAAAATTACCTTAATTCTACGAGTAAATATCGCGGTTTCTTCGAATGAAAAACATGTTCATGCACTTAAGAGCCTCTCGGAATGAATGTATGAATAAGTAGCACTCTTAATCCTTTGTGACAATTAAATTCTGCGTTCTTACAGGTCGCTTGCTACGGTCGCCTCATCGAAGTTCGCTCTGCTCTTCCTCGTTCAACTCATCCTGGCC
Organism: Uropetala carovei; assembly: GCA_036926305.1. Taxonomy (NCBI): domain Eukaryota; kingdom Metazoa; phylum Arthropoda; class Insecta; order Odonata; family Petaluridae; genus Uropetala; species Uropetala carovei. Next base: position 6,957,464 of record JAXCHB010000015.1, on the reverse strand, counting down.
ACATTGCCAGCAGGACAAGGCGAAGACACGAAAGAGAGGTGAGTGACCCGGCTGTGTTTGTACCACTCTTCCTCTCGATCCTCACATAAAAAAGCGACTATTAACCGTTCAACCGAGAGAAAGATCTTCCCGTCAGAGATTCCCTTCGACGCTATCCGCATCGGCGCAATGCAAACTAAAAAAAGTTAGCGGTAGCCGTAATATCATTCCACAAATTTCTACGATTCGCTAGAGAATTATCGAGTTCCTCTTACGGTTGAATAAAATATATATATTTTTAAACAAGCTCCTAAAAGAGCCTATAAAATTTAAAAAACTAAAGTTAGTTATATAGTTAAACTCTCCGCTTATTTTGATCGAATAATTTCCTCATTACGACGCTTCCTTTAATTATCATTGTTTATCTATTAACGGTATCAATTCCTCTCAATCGATTCTTGCCTTACGTACTGAATCTTGATAAGAGCTACTTTAAAATATTAAATTCAACAGATTGATGATAGGCGATAATTTGTGCAATGCACCGAACCATCCCTAATTGCACCAACAGGCTTGGTTCTCTTATTTGTCATCCTTAATAAACATCGAGAAAAACGAACTTCTTTGTCGTTATGTCCCACAATGGATCTTCCTCGTCTCACCTTCCAATACAATAATGGGTTTGCTAAAAAATTTTCTCCGTGTAGTTTCTCTGACATATACTTCTCCAGGAGCCTCAACATTATAGTTTTCGGTACCGCCCATCCGGAGATTTCCATCCTCAATCCTATATAGTGTACTGTACCAGTGCAAATATGCTATAATGAGAGTAACCTTTCTTCTTCTCCCTTTCCATCCAAGTGGGATGACGTACCGGATCGAGACGACCTGGGACGGTCTTCCGGTAGACCACGAACCCGTTTCCTTGACCCTAGTCGGGAAGGGTGAAGAGGGAGTGGAAATCAAAGTCCAGGCTCCGTTCTTCGGCATCCCCGGAAACCCTGGAGGAGAACCCGGAAAGCCGTTCGACAAACTATGGAACTATGAAGGTATGTCCGTTCCGTCTGCTTTCCGTGCGTCAATCTGGCATTTTTTGTCCACACTGACGACGCTATAACAAGGAGGACGCGTTCTGAAAAATTCCGCGTAACGTGAATCCGTGTTATGTGAACCTGATTTCACGTAACGAAAGGATGGTTGTGTTCCATACACCTTCAGGCACTCGAGATTCCATAAACCTCTCTCGTATGCACACCTAGTGCACAGATATAGTGTTGTTTATCGGTTATCTATGCTTAGTATTCGGCCCATCCAAAATGTCTCTCCCTCGCTCAGCGTTAATTCAATCCGCGCTGCACGTATATTTGGCATTCAAAAAAAAAAAAAAAAACCGTGTCGTAGCGAACGTGTGTTAAAAAGGAGGGTCATCTTGACCTCGTTCGACGTCGCTCTTTTGAATTCCATCGTTTCTCCCCGAACGCGTGACTCTAGTGTGTGTTCTATATTGGTTGCGTAGGAGCAGTGGCGTAGCTAGAGTCTTCGGCGCCCGGGGGCAAGGCATCTTTTTGGAGCCCCTAAGGGGGGGGGGTTATATTCCCAGTCTGGCCCATATGACATTTTTTTCTTGCCGCCAAGTTCCAGGGGGAGGGGTTTACGCGGGCCTGATTACTTAACTCCGCGACCTCCTAGAGGATCTGCTTTCATCGATAAAAATCGGTCCGTGAGTTTGCGCCCCTTAAGCCCTGCGCCCGGGGGCAACTGCCCCCCTCTGCACACCCCTCGCTACGCCTCTGCGTAGGAGTATGTGGAGAACCAGGTTTAACCATGAACAATCACGGACCTGTCTACGGACAGACTACCTATGATGATGACGACGATGATATTGGTTGCGGTCTCTGATTTGGCGTGAATGTTTTGCCGGAATTTTGGAACCAAATTGCAGACGTCCTCTAACGTCTATCTCCCGCTTTTATCATCTTCTGATCGGTTACGCAACGGTAGGATTAATATATGTTTTTTTATCATCATCTGTGTATTCGGGTCTGATCATCCTCCTGTCGCAATGCAACGGAAGTACGCAACAAAATGCGAGATAAGATACGAATCATTCGATATTTTTTGCCGCGAAACAATGAAAAAAGAGCGAGCGCGAAAGCATACGGTGGTCTTCATGTTCTTCGTGGCGAACTTCTGCTTGAGAACTGTGTTGCTGCGAATTGCACGCTTCAAATGGTTATTACCTGACGACGGACCTTTATGACCAGGATGATTAATATTTTAATCTCGACTGAAATGAAGATAACACTGTTTTCATGTAACGCAAGGTCAGGAAATTATAAAATAAAATAAAGAACTTTCTCTCCGTAATTTACTTCAAGGAGAATTTTCTGTTGTTTTCCAGAACACATCTAAATGATACCCTTCAAATCTGTACATTTGAAACAAAGTTCCTAATAAGTAAAAAAAGTTCCTAATGTTAATTTGCAACGCATTTCTTTCCTCGACTGTTTTAAATCCTGAAATCTATCTTTGCAGTGGTGGAGATGTTCTTCGCAGACGGCAATACCGAGAAGCCGAAGTACCTGGAAGTTGAGCTTTGCCCGTAAGTGCACGTGTCCTCATCCACGACAGATTTTCCGGCATGGCCGGTGGTTCTGAATGCGTTGATTGCTTCCCTTTCTCAGAAATCTTTCTCCCAGTTTACGTAGAAAAACCAGACGTACGTTTCGGCTACGAATTTCAAGTCCTCGGAGACAACTCGCTAATCTTACAGTTGCTTAAGAGCTGAAATACGCACCTATTTCTTTTTTATCTACTTGAATGCTGTCAAGAGTATTTGTTGGTGTAAGAGGGCCTCTCGATAATATTTTTGCCGAGAGACCCTTTCGTTCCAAGTAACGCAACAGCGGTAAATATTTTAATATCTTGCAGATGGGGACAGCACCTCGTCCTCTTGTTGGACGGAGTCCGCAACGCAGTTCGGACGCTCCTTCCCATCAAGTTCAATTCGTCTATAGATTCTTATTACTGGACCGGCTCTGCTATCGTGCCCCCGTCCTACTTTCCTCCTCGAGTCACCCGCTTTAATGCCTATGCGATACACGACGTGAAGGACGACGGGACAGGAGACGACCCCAGGAGATACGAGTCACTTTTTCCGGTTCCAACCGGGATGTACGAGTCGGCGGACTTGTGAGTACATAAGAAAATCCTCCGCTGCACATTCCATCGTTTTGTAACATGTCGCATGGATTTTCGGTTCGGTTTTGAAAAATAAAAAATAGAAATCCATTTAAAATTAAGAATGTTAATTGTTGTTCATGTTTCCAGCCACCGCCTGGAGTACTTCCAGCCAATAGATTTCGAGTCCGTCCTGCCCGGAAACTACAACGCCAACCTGTCTGACCCCTGGCCGCAGTGAGTGAACCGTGTCGTGGCGTTATGTCTGTCCAATCTCGAGGTTGAAGGACATTGAGGCTGTATTGTTTTGTCTTTTCCATCGATCCATTTACCTTTTATTGTGCACGGTAAAACCTCGATTATCCGAGTTGATTGGAGTTGTTGTATGCTCGGATAATCGGAAGGATGACATTTTGAATTAAATAAGTTTGAATTAGCTGTCAAATACGTTTATAAAATATATTCAATTAAAAAAAACAAGTGTCATAAAATACCTACAAGAATGGAGACTGTCTTTGCTGAAATAAGATTACCGCTTTATTAAACTTGAAATTCGTTCAACATAGCATAAAACTCATAAACGTAGAATAATTGAGTTGATTTTACATGGTATTATGGCGGAGTTTCTCAAATAAGAAAACTTGCAAAAATATCGAGAATTTTGTGCATAATAAAGGCAACCTTGAACAAATATTATCAGAGAAAACCGTAAATTATTTCAGACGGTAACCAGATTAATCCGCACACGGATAATCGAGGTTTTACTGTACCTATTCCTCAACCAAATGAATGAGTGAACCATTGCCATGAAATGTAGCTGTTGCAAAACCTCAAAGAAGCTTCCTTACATTATCACAATCTAAATGTATTTTGTTCTGTACTGCTGTGTGAAAGAATAGAGAGAGAAATTTAGGCATCTTTGAATTGTTACTACATGAATAAAGTACATGTGAATTTTCCAAAATTGTGTTGTAATTGTGAAGTTTGAGCGTCGACCAAATGTCTAATTTGTCTCCATATTTATTTTTAATAACTCAGTCAACAGGTAATTTTTGTTGACAAGGTATGTAACTGATAATTTAAATTGCTGCAACATGCACCTAAATATTGGGATAACAACCTCCATATTTCTATTGGAGCTATCTAAATTATTAATGATAACTATAAGGGGAACTCGATAACCCTTTTAATTGAAATTTAAGCAAAATGAACAATACTGATGAAGAATTATAAAAATACAAGATTTTGGAAGATCTGCTAGTATTATTCAACCGGCTCATGCATTTATAATCACGCATAATATAAGCAATGTAGGCAAGGAATAACAATTTATACAATGTTGAATTGCATCCTATAGCTCCAAAACTAAGGCCTCCAGAAAATTTTATGCGCCTCTTGAAACTTTGACGAAAAAGGGCGACCAGCGGCATTTAACAAGGGCAATATATAAATTATTGTCGTAAAACCTTTCTGGTGCAGTATTGCGGATAAAAAATTGATTGATGTAATAACGCGCGACCACTTAAGTTCCAATGCTAACTCAAGTTTCGTGACGATTTCTTCAAAACGAAAACTGTAAGTAAAACCAGCAAGACCACAATAATCAACAAAAAATAAATGAACAAAGGAACTTACGAAATGATTTAATTTAACAAAAGACAAAAAAGTAAATAGAGAACGTTAAAGAATAACAGAATGAATATTACCCTCAGACCTTTAGCACGATTCTCTCATTCACGAGTTCTGTTACAAGAAAATTGTTTACATCAACAATACTTTGGAAACAATGAAACGATTTATCCAATCACAATTTGTGGAAAATCTAGTCTAATTATTTAAGTTACGTAGTTTTAAAAACATCTTGCTTTGGAGAACTCTACGCCACACGAAAATATCATTAAAAACTATTTATTAGTAATATTTCAACTATAATGAACAAATATTGTTGTCATGTAAACAAAGCAACCTCACACACAGAAATTGAAAAACGATATTGTTAAAAATTTTCCAATATAAATGCATTGGACTCTCAATTTCGGTGGTAATGGGAGTTGTCATGGTAGCTTATAATGGGTATTGTAATAAAACTGATAAAATCATGTATTTTATTGATTCTAATGCATTTTTATGCTAATTCGATCAGGATTCGGATTCTGTCTTCAATAAAAATAAACTTGGTTCTTTTCTTCATAGAACCATTCAAGTCTCAAGTTCGCACCATGTTTATAAGTAATTTTAAAATTCAAATGAAAAATAAGCTGCACTCGTCCCTGTTATTCAAATGGAGAAAATGAAAAAAGAAAATACTTTTTAAAATTAGACAAGTCAATCAAATCGATATAAATACCTTACTACACCATCGTACTCATGCTGTAGTTGCAGAGCTATAAAAATACATACAAACACTTTATTTTATAGATATAATAAGATAAGATTACATTTGAAAATGAGCACTAAATTAATTTAAACTATTATCATGTACATAACTGAACAAAGCTGAGATTAAAAACATTTAAAATATGGAATAAACTTCAGAAATAAACCGAAAATTTAAAGTTTTTTGTAGTCAAATTCAGTCAGAAAATACAGAATTTTCCTCTCTTTTGGTTAAAAAATATCATCCTTTCGCTCCACTCCAATCCATCCCTCTCTCCAAGCCCTCTGAGGTTCAGAGAGGCCCGGGCCACTTCCACATTTTGAGGCTCCTGACCACAATAAAAATAAAAACACACGAAAACAAAATAAGGCAATCATTAACTAAAGAACAGATAAATGTAATTTGTATTTTTTATATCTATAAAATGCTATTCTAGACTTTTCCCATACCAATTATTGAGGAAAAATATCTAATCTTTGCAAAATTCTTCAGTTGATAGTAAGAATGCCGAGTCCATTCAAATGCAAAATTGGGCCTTCTTGAGCTTGAGGCTCCCCCTCTCAAAGGCCCTGCCTCTCTCTCCATGTCTCCTCACCCTTCCCCATCCACCTATTTAATTTTCAGACTCACTCTTCCCCTTCATTTACATGATAATTGATGGTAAGAAAGTATATTTTCATTCTTTTAGGCTTTAGGTTCAAGTCCCGAGTTTGTACGATGATTATAATTTTAAAATGCAAACGAAATATAAGCTGCACTCATTCGCATGATGATGATGACCACTACGTTTTTATTATACTAGTAATAGGTGCTTGCATTCTGCAAGCATTTCATCTCATCTTAATATACACAGTAAGAGCCGACAAATAATTTTTAAACGCAAAACTTTGCACCTCTGCAGTGATTTGTGTGCTTTTCTCTTTGGACAATATTGCGGTAATAACAATCCCTAAAATTTTTAGTTATTAGAATTTTATATTTTTTCATTTGTTTCGAATAACGCACATTTCTGCCAAATTTTAATGGTGTAGCACCTCTAAAAGTATGTACATTTATATATATTTAATTGTTTAAACGTTATTAATTTTTAACAGCCATAGAAATAAACTTCATTGTGACTTTCAATGTTAATTGTTGCTGGAATACCATTCTCTAATTTTCTGCAAAATTTCAGCTCCCTAGCTCGACCGAAAGTACATAAACATTTGTCTATTTGTTAAACTTTTATGAATTTTTAACGGCCTAATAAATAAATATATTTAAATTTCTATGATCCGGTTATGGTTATTTGGCGAATTCTAATGCTAGAAAAATTTCAGCTTTGTAGCACATTTAGAAATGCCTAAACAATTAAATATTTGTTAAATTTTGTAATTTTTTAACTGTCAAAAAATAAACATTTTTACAATTTTTGATTTTTATCGTCGGTTTTGCTACTCGACCTATTTACATACCACATTTCAAGTTTCTAGCTTGTGCAAGTGACTCATAATTGGTATCCCCCTATATCCTATGTAAGAAGCAGCTATATATATATATATATACCCGTTTTCTACTCTTATGAAGCTTGACCTTGAAAATCCTAACTGTATGCTTACTGCTGCAGCCAATGAAAGCTCGAGAGACTGTCGATGGGGAGAGGAGAAAGTCATTCGGTCTCTCGCCATCATGCTGTTCACATCGCTCCGAGCTCAACTGTGTTGCCAGATCTACCACGTTTACGCCTTAGCGTTTGCATGCGACTTTCTTCAAGAGCGGATATCGGGCAAGGGCATACTACTTTCCCGTGCCTCTCGAAAACTTCAAATGGTGGTGGAAGGGGAAAAGGCCCTGATTGGCTATTCGCTGTGCCACGGTCAAGCTTCATAAGAGTAGAAAACGGGTATAATAGATGTAGAGATATAACGATTCCTTAAATTCCAGCACTAAACATCCATTTATTAAATTTTACAGGGGTAATAGTGGGTACTCCTTGAAAGAGCCAGCTGCAAAGCAAACCAGGGATGAAGCTATACAAAGGTGAGATAAGAACGATTTATTTGTCAGATAAGCTAATTTCAGAACTTGACAGTTTGCTAAAAGATTGAGTTGAATTTGTGTTATTTATGATAATAAAATATAAAACGACAATTACCATAAAACAATGATATATTGAAAAATTACCTATGTAATTGGTCTTTGGTTAAAATTCTTATAAATCACAAATACATAGCTGGTAGATATGGAGCCTATGGCAACATTTTTGGAACTATCTTATACATGCAACATATTATTTTCCCAGCACTTTGGTAGAGAATAGCATTTTATTAAAAATTACTTTAACACTTGACAATAATTAAATTAAAACTAACTCATAGAAAAAAAATGTTTGGCATTTTTTACGGTAAGTTTGCAAGCAAATGCTACCTTTGCCATACCCTAGCTATAACACTGATAAAGCATACCAAATTCTCATAAATAACATTAGTTAGGCAAGATAACATTTCTTAGAACTTAAAAACACTAAATTCTTACATTTGCGCAGTTTAAAAGGATAATTGGATTTAAATGTTTGCATAGTATTACTGTGACCGCTGATAAAATCCTATATGGAGGAACTGTCCCCAAGCAGCAAGCGGCCCAAGTGAAGATAGATGGGGTTTCCACTACGAGAACAGCCCATGTGAACATTGTGGCATCTGGTTTTCTCCATAATGTAAGCAAGCAGCCTAATGAGACCTTTGGGGATCTCTTGAGGGATGAGGATTTGGACCAATTAGACAGTGAGTTTTTACTATTTACGAATAAAATTGTTAAAAGAGAAAACACTAATTGGAAAATTAATTTTGAGATATAAAGCAACATCTCTTAACAGGTTGGAAGATGTTTATAATGTGAAAAATTTAATTTATAGACCACGGCAAACCTTTCATTTTTTGTTTTATGATAAACCACTCATGGCAGCTACCTTCTAATAGGCAGGAGAGGAATGCAATGTTGCGACAGAGGTAACTAAGGGGGGCTCCTGGCCCCCTCTTAAAAGTCCTCGTCCCCCCCTTACTATTTGCTGAATGCCTACGACTGATTAAGTGGCATTGTAAATAGCACAAATAAAGCAAATACTTCAACAATGGCCAATGACATGTTTGGTCAATCGTTATAAACACTTCCCACATGCAGTTTCCTGAATAATTATTAGTATATATTAACACTGCTGTGTATAAATATTGATAATTTTGTTGCTTAAACAAAAGTGAAGCGAATTATGCTATCCTTTGATCTGCTGAAGGCTTAATTGACGCTAATTGAGCATTGGCACAAAAATACTGATTTACGCTTTTGTATGTATTAACTTTGAAATTTTGGCGCCCCCCCCTAACATTTTTAGCAATTGGGTTGCCCCCCCCAGAGTTGGGAGGCTAGTTACATTGCTGCGATAGACTATTGGCAGATGGTGAGACAAACTAAATAGAACCTAGAAGCAGAATAAAATTTCCTTAGATGATACAAGAAGTAATATCCCATCTTATTTTTGCCATGTACTAACTTCCACCACTGATTTATGGTAGCTACAAAGAAGTGCACAATCAGAGGACCTCTTACCCCTTCAAGCCAAAAATTGAAAATGGATTATGATAGCATCTTTAAAAATGGATGAGTAAAACACAAATAACTGTTTTACGATATTTTATTTATTCCAATGATTGGGATGCTTTGTGAAAGTTACTACCCAACACCCAATGGTTTTTAACAGAATGACAAATTTTTGAGATTTTGTACATCCCTTTCTTCGGAGAAAATATTATGTGCCTCACTGTATCCGTCAATTTGAAACTATAAAAAACAACAAATACCTGACCTTAATGAGTTTTTCTGTCATTTGATCATCAAAATATGGATTTTCATGGATAAAATTTTGACCAGCCTCACATAAATGATGCATGAAATTTCACGACTTAATTTTTATTAATTACATCTAATGAGCCCTTAAATTATTTATTTCCAACTACGTATAAAAGTGATTTAATTAGAATTAGTATTATTGTATTTATTTGTGTTAAGTATTATAACATTATTTTTCTCTATTCTAAATCTGAAATGCTAGCGATGATGCATCAAATTTTACGTTTATTTACATTAGTTTCACTTGAAAACAATCCCATAAGTTATTCATTTGTAACCACAAAGTAAATTAACACATTGTAAACAGTTAGGCTAAATGTTCTTTTTTGATAAACACAGAGATCCTTCACCCATAGGACAAAAAGATATTTGCCTGGATAATGTGGTTTATCAGGTTATTGACAAATGTCTGTTCTGGAAATTAAAATGCAGGCTCAGAAAATTCATTCAATAATCACAAAATTTAACATTTCTTGACCATAAAATCTCAGCTTCATTTACTCATGCTATACAATATCATTTTACTACATCCATTATAGGCTTCATTCCTTTAGTTGCCCATATCCAATTAAACCATCCCCTTCAAACTCATAGTATCTTTTTATTATATTAAATTGATTTTTGCAGTAACTGAAAATGCTTACCTGAAGTTTTTTCCTTAACATCTACTGTTATTGTGATGAATTTATTTCATCAACTGCCAATAAATCTCACTGTTGTAATCAGAACTTATCAAATCTTTAAACGAAAACATTTCTCAGAGACAATGGAGATATCCTTAGTTTTCATGTAATGATAATAAAGGCAGTGTTAAAATGCACCAGATGGACAAGCATTATCTGAAAGTGGGATAAATTACTCATCAGACCTTTCTATATGCACAATGAAATTCAAGGCATGATATATACGTTTCCCTACTTCTATTTCAGCACTGAGAGTCTACATTGCTAACAGTGAAAGAAGACTAGTAGAAATGGTTTTCACACCGTAAGTAATAATTTCATGGTAAAAATGCTGATTACCTCTTCAAGTTAGTCCCGGTTATTGCTTAGTTGAGCAACCTTCATTAAAAATTGATATTTTGGAGGATCTGTATCCACGTAATTTTTTAATACTCCACACGAGTGGAGCCGGCCGGTTAAGACTGGTAGGCAGTGCTCCTGCCTTCTAACCCAAAGGTCGCAGATTCAAATCCCGCTTTGGGCATGGATGTTGTATGTTGATTTTCTCTAACAGAATTTGACTGTGCCAAATGACCTTAGCTGTCGACGCACCTAAAAACCTAATTATTACTACTACTCCACATGAGTGGATGTTTGCATTTTCACGTAATTGCTACCCAGCAAATACTCAAAATGCATACTAATTTTTCCTTCAAAAAATTATTTCATTGAATGACTTTCCTGATTTTTTTTACCACGAAAAAAAAAAAATTTCTTTAAATGTACATTAAAAGAATATTAAAGTATGAAAAATTTTATTCTATAAATTGATTTTTTTAAATTTTAATTGCCATAGTGATTCAATATCATTTTATTGATTTTATGTTTTTTTACCTTATCTTACCAACATCAATGATGGTGTGCCACAGCTCTGGCCAGTACGATGTCAGGATTTACCATGAACCTTATGTGATGATATCCAAAGGTCATAAACTCCCACAGGCAGAAATCAAAGTAAACGAAATCTTATATGAGTGGACAGTAAAAGCTCAGCTGCCCTTGAGCTATCTTCCAAAGAAACTACAGTATTTCAACCTGGCATCCGTGTACCCTACTGAAAATGGGACACAGTACGAGACGAGTTACAGCATCACTAATGCAGGGATATGCCTTCCAGACTTGTGAGTGGTTTATCAAATTAAAAAATTGCTTGTATCAAATATACCGTATCTGCCTGAATAGAAGCCGACCCCCCAAAAATGTCCACAATTTTTTGGCAAAAACGTAAATTTCATAGATTTTATGCTGAAGTGTGCCGGGCATTCATGCACATCTTAGAATACATTATTCGAGATCGAAGAAATGTGTGGGAAATGGTTTAGTTGTTGACATTTTGAAATATTACTACAATTAATAATTTTGCGTTGCTGAATATTGTTCCATATTCAGTGACAATAATTTCATTCAACTTCATTTTCACAAAAGGTCAAATATATTAACAGCGATCTCGCCAAGATATTTTTTCATCCAAGTCTATTTCCAATTGAAATTGTCATTTATATTGCCTTAAGAAATTGCGTTTTTATAATTATATAAGTTCCATGTAAAGTTTTACCGAAATTGAAACAGTTGAGTGTTCAAAGCCGTCAACGCATTTTGCATAATCAGCAATTTACGCAAGCGATCTCGCCAAGATATTTTTTCATCAAAGTCTATTTCCAATGAAATTAGCATATACATTGCCTTAAGAAATTGCATTTTTATAATTATACACGTTCCATGTAAAGTTTTACCGAAATTCAAACAGTTGAGCATTCAAAGCCGTCAACGCATTTTGCGTAATCGTCAATTTACACAAGCGGTCTCGCCAAGATATTTTTTCATCCAAGTCTATTTCCAATGAAATTAGCATATACATTGCCTTAAGAAATTGCATTTTTATAATTATACACGTTCCATGTAAAGTTTTACCGAAATTCAAAGTTGAGCATTCAAAGCCGTCAACGCATTTTGCGTAATTGTCAATTTATGCAAGCGATCTCGCGAAGATATTTTTATATATATTCATCGTAGGTCAAATATTTACTTTACGAAAAATATAGTACTATCATTTTAACGCAAAGGCAATGAGAGACTTCGAGATTTAACCATAACCCAAATTTTCCTCGGACTCGAATTTAAGCCGTGGTGATTTTTTCACGATAGATTTTGACAAAAAACATCGGCTTGTATTCGGGCAGATACGGTATTTCAATTTTTATATTGACAGTCCAGAAGAAAATAATGGATCCCAGAGATCACACAGAAAAATGTTAAATCTTACATTATCTGTTTTATCTTACACGAGATCAATTTTCTGGCAAAGAGCTGAAAAATGAGGCCTCATTTCCTTGGAATTCTTCCCTCTCACAATCATCTTGGAAATGAGCTAAAAAGTCGTTTTTCAAATTTTTTTCTTTCTTCAAGTAATTCTTTCTATTTTCATTGTATGAAATATGCCATGACATTCTTGCAAAGTTTCCATAGCAACGGGATGAAAACCAAATAAGCAATTCATTTTCTTAATGGCATATTTAATAGCATTACTATAGTTGTTATTGACATCTTTATGGCCACTGCAATAATAATTTTCAATGGTTAATTTTTCCAAATATATAACCTTGACACAGATATGACAGAACAAGAATGTATAAATTCCAGTTTAGTGTTTGTGCAAAGGTTTCCGCAGCGTATGGATGATGAAGGCACCATGGCTTTTATTGCATTCGTAGTCTTTCGTTGAAAACAGTATCACCAGCATTCCATCAGGCTTTTTCAGGTCGTGACCTGATGAAGCCTGCTGGAATGCTGGCAAAACTGTCGTCAACAAAAGACTACAAATGCGGTGAAACCCAAAAGCCGTGGAATCTAATTTAGTGGTTATTAAAACTTCTCATTAATCCATTAACAACTGGAATACACTACCTTTTCATTTAAAGTCACGGGTCTGAAATTCAAATTGGTCAGGCAGAACAGATAACTCAGAAATGCACCTTGGATTACATATCACCTCAATGAGCCTTAATAGTTTGCTGCAGCTTATATCACACCATTAGTAATGGTATATATTTTAATATTTGAACTACAGTGAAAACTGGTTAACACAAAATTATAGGGACCAGCAGAATCATTTCGTGTTATCCGAATTTCGAGTTAACTGAATTCCATGTTAATAGTTTTAATCGTAAAATTGTCATTTATCAAATATGGAATGAGGCTCGTAGGCAAAGCCATGATACTTATCAATAATAGAATGTAATACACAGCCGGAGATATTACCATAATCATGGGGAAATCCTATCTCAAATGCCATTTCGTGTAATCCGAAGAATTTTGCATGTATTTACCTTCGTGGGACCAAAAAATATTTTTGTGTTAAGCAGTATTTCGTGTAAACCGTTTCACGTATGTGAATGGATATATACTGAAAGGTATAGGCACTGGAACGGACCGAGCATGCGTTTCGTGTTAACCGATATTTCATTTTAAGCGTTTTCATGTTAAGTGGTTTCCACTGTATTGTAAAATTCTTGAATATTAAACATTTTAATAATATTATATCCCAATTTAACTTTGTTCTCATCTCATCAATGATGTTATTCACCTACTTGCAGCATAATAAAAAAATGAAATAACCAGATTTCTTTAAATGGAAGGAATCTTTGAGGGCCCTGCTTTAGGTCAAAGTTATAAAGGTGATTAATTAAAGAAATGAGAGCCAAATGAATACCAAATAATTGAAAATGTGAGCATTAAAGCCAATCATCCCTGTAACTAGATATTTTAGTGCCTGGGGGGCCAACTACTAAATATGCACCATCTTCCCCTTCAAGAAACTATTTTACTACTACTACTTTACTACTATTTGGATTGTTTGCACCCCTTGACTGCACCCGGAGCAGATGCCTCGTCCTAGTTACGGCACTGAAGGCATAATTTCTTTTCCATTCCCAGTAAATTAATCCATTAACATAGCAGCACTTTCCAGTTGCTGCTTATCATTAAGAGGACGAAAGCAAATTGCTCATTTCTTTTTTATTTAATACAATTGATGAGATATGCATCATGGTTCTCTCCAATTATGTCTAGCTTGGCAAATTGTATAGCATTCAAGAGCCAGGCCACTTCTCATTCTCCTTTCTCTAAAATAATGAAAACATCATTAGTATCATACCACGATGAAAATGACTTGCTAACAAAAGAAAATTTATATTAAAAGCTTATCAGAAAGACAAAATGTTATACCAACATCTTAAATAATTATTTTAAAAAACAATATTTCCATTTATTATTTGAAGAAAATACTTTTTCTGCCAAGAAAGCAAGTTACAATGTATCTATGCAAACTTAATAATATATATATTTATGTAATTATATTGTATATAACTGCATTGTCTGATACAGTTGCCTATTTTTGCCAAACTGACCACACGGCAAACTGATGCTCTTCATTTTAATTCTTTAGGTTTGAACGTGTTTTCAGGATCAAGCCAAAAGGCAACGCTCCCATGTAGAAATGGGAATGAAATAATATGTTGCTTTCTGCCGACTAGTTTGGATGTACTGCAATGTAGTAACTACATCATCAGCTTTCACACTGCTTAGCGAATAAGTGGAAAGCTACCATTTCATTTCTATGACGGCGATATCTTCACATTTTTTTTATCATTTCACATATTTTGTATTATGTTTAATATGGTTACGTTTTTACCACAAGTTTGGCGAGCCTCTAAATACTGTTGGAGTTTGCTGGTATAGAACATATCAGAATGATGGTTGTAATTTCCATTTTCAGGCTGGTCATCAAGAAATTCCAAACTTCAAAAGCACCCCTCCTGAAACCAATATTAAACGAAGCTTACTCCGACTTGTGGGAAGAGGACAAAAAATGAAAACAACTGGCAACTTTTTTAAATAATGGTTATATATTTACATGTATATAATAAATTTGTAAAACAATTTAGCTCCTCCAAGGATGAAATATAATGATTCCTCTGTCTTACATAATGTATGTATCCATTTCTATGCACAAGGTACTGAATTTTTTTTAAATACAAGAAGGTCACTTCTGGGCAATTGTATTTTTTTTTATTGGTGAATACTTTCCGGCACGTTCGCATCTCTTCCTTCAATTTTTGTGGTTCCATCCAGCAACCTCCTCCTCCTCCTCCTTCCGACCTTTTCACATGCATACATACATACATAAACATCCTTCTTCCAGGCAGTTCGTTGATTGGGGTTTGGCCTCAATTTAAAATTTTTTATTTTACACAAGACCAAGGCAATGGTAACTCCACGATAAATGAACGCACTTAACAGGACCCCCAAAAAGGGGAGGAAAAACAAATCAACAGCAAAATATTTCCGTATTCAGGTGCCTTTTTTCATTCCATTTCAGATTTATAAAACGGTGACGAGAATCACTTATTTTTCTTTAAATATGGCCTTCTACATTCGGTTACTCGTTATTTCAGTATTCTTATCATAGGGGGGATTTAGACAAAAAACAGGACAATGTGCTAACAACTGATTTTTGTTTATAAATATAATTTGATTCCCTGCCGAATGATTGGCAAAGTACTTTTTTTATGGTCACCTCAGGCACCTTTTTAACAAGAGAAAGTGCATATTAAATTGGTACACTTTTTAACTTTTTTCTAAAATGGGTTGCGTTCCCCAACAAAGAAAAATATGCTCCTTGGTGTCTGCTAGTGGCCTGTATTTTTTTTCCTCTTATTTATTTTCTTCTTTTTAAAATTTCAAAACATACTAACACAGATCCGAGTGAGCACAAGTATAATTACAAAAATATGCCATTTTTTAAAATTCCTTCAACAAAAGTGACTAAAGAAAGCTTTTAGAACAAATGCTCTTGGTCAGATAAGCTTTGGCCTGACATAATTTTAAAAAATAATTCCATAATTCCACCCATGCGATATGTGGGCCAAGGCATCGTTCACAATTGATGGCTTAAACCATTTATCATCCCGAGCAAAGGAATTAAGAACACAAAGACCTTTTTTTCAATAAAACAAAAACTAAGAGGACAATATTAAAATCTATGGTAACCCTGCAGTCCATTGCCTCCCTTTCATGTACATGTGTGTGTCGTAAGCACATGACCAAGTATGCATGAATATGTACATACGTGTACATAAACAGGCACTCCTATAGATGTACACACTTACTGGCACAAAAACATATGCAACACGTACATCAACACAAGCATCCCCCCCAAATCATTTTAAGTACTGCAAATATTTCAGCTGGATGCAAATGGCAAATCCAGTCATTAGAGGATGAGATTTCCTATGGGCAATGTCACAACCTGTCTCAAAAGGGTATCCATTATATCGGTGATGGAGTATATATATATATGTATATAAGGCATTTGTGCTAAATCAATGACCTAAAACAATCATAAAAAACAAAAATTTAAGTAAAGCACAAAAATAAAAATTTGTCGGTTTTTTCCTTGTAGTTCTCGACAAAGAAATCGCTCCGTTACAATAATCCAAAGGGTACTTTTTTCCTCAAAATCAGTCGCAGGTCAGGGCTTCAAAATTTAAAAAAATGGCCTTTTTTTTACACTTCTTCGAAAAAGCAGTCCCACCATCACCGAGATGTCTCGATGTAGTACAGCGCACATTTAAATAAACACTGGAGATACGTTTTTCTTTTTTTTTTGGCAGCCTTGCGGCGTCACGTATTGCATAGTTTCAAAAAATCACAAAAAAAGGCACAAGAGAAAATTTCCTCATCCCATTATGCGTCTGTGTGGCACACCCAACTCATTTCCTCTTTTAAGGACAAAACTGCATCGATGGAGGAGGGATTGAATTTGTCATGACAATAGCCCAATAAATACTCAATAGCTAATAAATATGAATAAATTACTAGGAGCTTTCCATCCAAGCCTCCACAAAACAAGGAGATTACATCCAGTTTTTCATGTTCTTCTTTTCCTCCAGACATGCCTTCGTGATGGTGCCAGTGATAAAAAAAACTAAATCATCCATCCATCTCTCTCTCATCAAACCTTTCTCCAATGACGAATCAAATTATGATCAATTGTGCCACAAAAGTGCTCCAATTATATTTTTTTTAGAAAAAATCAAGACAAACCCAAAAAAAAAAGTTTTTTTAAAAGTATGAAACCAATGCTTCTCCTGGAAAAAATTACAATAATAAACCCTCAAAATTATAAGTTTCGTGGATAGCCTGCATGAAATCATGCAGGTTCAAGTACCTAAAAACAAAACTACCACGCACACTTATCTTTTTTTTTTTATGGAGGCCATGGGAATTAAGCATTGAGCATCTTGACAGTCACTGAAGTTTTCTCCCCTCCTCCTCTTCTTCTTGTCGTCACCCAAAGCCCAAAAAAAACATTCTTTTTTTCTTCTTTGCCATTTATATAAACCTATATAAATAATAACTTTTTTTTACTACCGACTCAGTCAATTACACACACACTCACACACATGCGCTTCTAGCTTCCATCTCTTGCAATCCCTGTCAAAAAAATTCTCTTTTCAAACATCTTTCTTTTTTTTTAAGGGCATGCAATTAATCATCTCTAACACATTGAAAAAAGGAGATATTTTGGTGTTTCACTTTTGTTATTTTTCCCTCAACTCTGTTGGCGTCTCCGGCTCCAAAAAAAAAAAAAGACTCCATTAATATCGAATCACAGAACAGAATATAACATTGGTGTTTGATGGATTGCGTGGATGGTTTCTTCCAAAATACGATGCAGCAAAAAGGACAGTCCCACATACAAGACCGGGTCCTAAACGAGGGCCGACCCCCCAATTCTCTTGTTTGGCCTGCGCAGGGTAAAGATGCACCAAAAACATGCGCATCATGCTCTTCCTTGATTTTTTAAACATGCTCATTACCTTCTCACACTACACTGTCTTGTTTTATGTACAAAAATATACAGAGCATTCTTCGTGATTTTGTTCATAGTGCTGCTGCTTTTTTAAGTTTTGCTTCCCCCTCCTCACTCTCTCTCTCTTTTACTCTCACTTTTAACAAGAGTTCGTGCCTAAGACTATACACCCTTGAGCTTACTGATGCCCAATCGTACGTAGTTTACAAGGTGATGAAGAGAGCTGTGAAGTGTAAGGGGCCCGTAGCACTGGTCCAGCTCCACAAAGAATTCTGAGGACAGAAAGAATTTCGAGAATTACTACAGTGATGACAAACTCTACTCGAGTTCTATACTATTCTTTAATGTTTATCATTTGACTCTAAAATAAAGTGAAACATTACTCATCCTGAAATTCTATGTCATTCTTAGAAAGAAAGAAATTTGAATGCCAAAAAAGGGCTTATCAAGTTCTTTTAGCAGCTATGTAAAATAAAATTAGCATTATAGTGTGAATGCTGATACAAACACCAACTTAAGTGGCAATGCTTGTTAAAACTGCATCGACTTTATTTGTTCAATCTTTATCTTATGGATTTAAATGCCTGCCATGGGAATCTTCGGCATTTGATTGTATGCAGGGCTGATGAAGGTTAAATAAGATGAGTGAGATGAAAAAAGCACAATTAGTATGGTACACTTTTAAGCAATTATAATGGAGCAAATGCAGAATACTACACCAACCAAAAAACATAATGGGCAAAATAAAAATGATCAGTTGAAAAATGAATATAAATCTTCCAATGGAACTATGGATGAAAATTCCAATTCTTAATAAAATTTCATTTCGGCAGTTTCAGACCAAGAAAAATTTTAGAAATCCAAAGAATAAAAAAAACAATGTAAATCACCTTTAAAATACTAAACATAAAGTCAATCATTGTTTTAAATAAACAGTTAGTTATGAAGTTACATTTTCTTATTCAAGATTAATCTTTAGAACTCAAATTACCATATATACCCGAATATTATAAGATTATAAGATGATCCCCCATTTTGAACTCCTAATAAAAGGAAAAAATTTATTACGCACACAATGACGGGTTTATTATACCATTGACTAATAAACATTGAACCAATTGAAATAAGCAATTTTGTAGTGTTAGTTGGCATATACAGTTGCTTTCCTTCAAGTGTCTATCAACGACTGATTTTAACTTCTTACGGGACCTACTATAAAGGCGACGTCAATGCAAGCGTTTATTTAGATTATCAATGAAGAGAAGATAACAATAACACTTTTCTTTCGTCTATTTGAAGGCTTAATTGGCCTTAAATGAATCGGAGGCAACAATGAGAGTCTCCTTGGCAACGCCCGGAATGAGTACGAAAAATCCGAAAAAAAGTGCATATTTCAGAAAAATTCGACCATGTAACGTGTAGACATCACAATAATATGATAGTATAGAGCTTTAGCCGTCGAATAAAGCGAAAAAGAAGAAAATCGGTCCATATTTATGTATTTTAATGAATGAAGGAAAAAAAACCTTGCACTCTGAAAAATCAAAAATCCCGTGTAAACTTATGGGAAAATATAATTGTCTCCTGGATTCGAACCCAGGACACTTTAGCAAACGAAAATATTTTTCCTGGGACCTCATAGCCAGTAGAAACAAAATGCCATTTACCGCATATCTTTTACGACAAACGGTTCTGGAGAAATATGCCGATGTAATTACGCGAGACTTCATATGGAGACATGCAGCTTCACTACGCGCATAATACATAGGATAAAATTCAAAAGAGTATTTGTATTTGAATACATTTGAATCGATTCATTTTCTACTACTACTTTTAATAATCGATTGTTTCGATCGATTTAAAGAATCGAATATGTCGATTATACTCTGCATTCGGCCCTCTGTCAGTCAAAGTATTACGCACCGCGCGATTATAAGACGACTAGCGATTTTTCGGTCATAAAAATTGGAACAAAACCTCGTCTTATATTCAGGTATATACGGTAATGGTGAAGATATTTTCCTTCAAAGTTTCCAAGAGATCGAATTGAAAATTAGCTATTTCGAATTATCTTCTAACCAAGCTATTTTCCCTGTATTTTGAAGTAATGCAAGTTTGACTACGTTTACATCTGATTAGCCACAGTTAACATTTAAAAAGTCATTCACATGGATACACTGTGCATAAGAGCATCAGCAAAGAGGATCCATTAAAGCAGTGTTTTTCAGTCAATGGGATGCAAAGTTTGGAAAACAATAATTATAAAACATTTTCCCAGCAAAATTATTGCAACATTTAATTTTCTTAAACATTTCCAACTAATGATTAACATAATACTTAAGTGAATTTAACATAAAAATACACTACTTTAATAAGAAACTCAATTCATTTTTCTTTAAAACAGACCAGGTCCGAAGATCGTAGGTCAAATTCTTCCTATTTAAATTTGCAAAAGAATATAATCTTGCGCTTTGAAAAATTGCTTTTTACCTGTTATCTTATGGGAAATGGAAATTATCCCATGGAGCCCGGGACTTTTTTCTGAGATTTTCGAATTTTTACGTTGGGGGGGTATATGCCATAACCTACAGACAGTCAAAATTTCATACTCCTAGCTCATATGGAAGTGCCCAAAATGTACTGTATTTACTCACATATAAACCGCCACCGCATATAAGCCGCAACCAGGGTTTTTCAATATTGAAAATAGAAAAATCTCCCCTCGATATAAGCTGCGTTTTGAACTCAAAAATGTCTACAATCGGAGGCTCCAGAAATTTTCTTATTTGCTGTTGAATTTAAAAGTTATGGTGTAGAATAAAATGTCGATTTTCAATTTTCTCAGCTGACTTTGCCCGGATGAATACGCAAGAGATTCGTGAGTTACCTCTTCTTTTCCCTCTCTGCTTTAAATTAGTAAGATTACGCGGCCATTGCAAACAAAGGAAAACTACGCATAAAGAAATAATTGAAAATTTCCCTACCGCATATTTCGGTGAGCGCGCGCCAAAAAATTTCACGCTACTGGTCGCGTGGCACATGATTAAGTAATAATACTAATAAAAACAATGAAAATGACACAATGAATTCATAAAACAGGCGAGGAATTGCGCACGTACATTACCGCGGTGACTACGGGATATCGAGAAAAAAAGAAGTTTAGAAGAAAATGTCGCGGAGCAAGTGGTACTTAAGCGATCATTCGCAGATACGTGAATTTCTGCCTCGCGAATGAAAAAACGTATTCAAAATGAAAATCACGGATATGCAAATTTCGCAAATGGCGACTTCAAATCGAAAATTACGTAAACATTGAAACTGTGATTGTAATGTGAGAATATCTCACTTTAAGCCGCACCCTAATTTTTCGAATAAAAATTTAGGAAAAAAGTGCGGCTTATATGCGAGTAAATATGGTATTAGTTATTGGGATTTGAAACACGGCATACATACCGTATTTACCCAAAAGGAAGACGAGGTTTTTTACAAAAAATGTCTGCAAAAAAATTAGGGATCGTCTTAAAATCGAGTACGAAGTTTTAGGTCGGAAAAATGCGTGCATTTTAAACACCACACAGAACACCCGGATTTCGAGTATATGTCCATGAAAACGCATTTATAAATGCATACAACAATACATTACATTTAATTAATTATTATAATACATTAAAAATTCGTATCATAGTTCTTAAAGTTACACATAGTACGAAAGATTACCTCCGGGGTACTGATGGAAGGGGTGTGTTTACGGCTGGGTAGGAAATCTGATATGTGCGACAATGAAGGCGGTTAAGCAAGGATTGGTGGCCATATTTGAGGTATATTGTTACATTTTAAACATGTCTATGTATTACAATTTAAAAATCTGCTACCTTTCGATTGGTGCTCCAGCAGCAGACGAAAGTATACCTGAATTTTAAAGAGTATAACATTTATGAAAGCACTCCATTAGTACTCACTTCGCCAAGTTTTAATGTGAAGGGAAGACTAGTCACTATTTTTACGTTTAAAATAAGTTACCCTAAAGATATAGTGGCACTATAAAAACTTCCGGGAATGAAACATTACGCATTACGGTAATGCTGGCTGCATTAGTGGATGGCACGGAGTTGCCACCGTATGTTATTTTAAAATGCAAAACAATGCTTAGGGAACTGCTACCTAAAGGAATAATTGTTAGATGTCAAAGCCAATGCCTTTTTACTTTCTCATACGAAGTATCGAGAAAGTATAGATATCGGAAAAAAATTTGACCTCGAGATTTTTACGTAAATATACCTTCTAGGTGTCGCTGAATCTGAAAAAGTGGTTTTCCCAATGCCGTCTAGAGCCCAAACAGTAGAGCGAAAATGAATGAAATCTCGTACTTAGGCATTTTATCATATTGAGCAGAGTCTATGAAGAAATGGTAGACATTGCTCAACAATTATTCTATGCATTTTTAACTAGAATTTGATTTTCTCAAAAACGTCTCTAACGATTTTGATCAAATTTCATTCAGTTATTTGAATTTACGTCTTCAGTAATACTGTATAGTTCATATTTCTTAAAAAATGAATATAAGGCTAGTTTATTCTATGCAACTTTAACAATAATTTGATTTTCTCCAACATGGCTCAAACGATTTTGATCAAATTTTGTACAATTTCTTGAGTATACTTCTGCAATAATATTACATATTTCATTTTTCTCAATGAATGAATATAAGGCTAGTTTATTCTTGGGCAACTTTAACAAAAATTGGATTTTCTAAAAACCGGCTGATACGATTTTCTAAAGATAACTAAACGACGCATTATTATATGAGAAAGTTTGTACAATGTATGTTGTACCAATTTTTTATTCATGCTTTTAGTGTGTTATTATTTAAAAGTTTTTCTTAAATAGACCTTGGTTTTTTCAAGGGTCGTCTTAAATTCGAGGTCGTCTTCCTTTCGGGTAAATACGGTACATCAAGTAAGTATAAAAGTTGTATAATGATATTATTTTCTATTTACTTCTTATGTCAAAATAATAACTAATGATTCTTTTTAGTTATTATTCATTTTTCATTTGTTGTCTAAGAGGGCATTATTAATTAGTGTACCGGTCTCCATAGCTTCACTACTTAACACAGGGATATGAAACCTTACAACAATGCCAAGCTACTTTTGACATTAATTAAATGCACCAAAGAAAAATACATTTAAAGGTAATACATGTTTATATAAATAATATGATACTTAGCATGTTATTTATTTCACCGGATTGTCACAAACTGGAGTAATATATCAATAATTAGAGTTTAATAACACATGCATTTGGAAAATTCTAACATTGCACTTCCTCAGACTTAGAAAGGACTATAGGAAAAAAAATACACACACACACTAGCTGGAGTGCCCGTTGAATTTCAACGGATTTAGTGAACTTGAATCTTCGACCGTGTAACATGTAAGCTTCGCAAGAATAAAATAGTACACAGATATAACCGCTGAATAAAGCAAAAATGAAGAAAACCACTCCGCATTTTCCTATTTAGATGAATGAAGGAAGAAAATCTTGCACTGTGAAAAATTGAAAATAATGTGTCAACTCCCTCCCCTTCCCACCCTCTCTCTTAAATGTATGAAGCGACTATATAGTCTCAATTTCGCCCTCAATAAAGTTGTTTGTCTGTCTGTCTCCCTCCCTCCATCTCTCTCCCTCTTTCTCCCTCCCTTCTTCCCCTCATTCCACCCTTCCTCTCCCCATCCCTTCCCCCTAATTTCCTCTCTCCATCTCCCCCCTCCATTATCATCCATCTCTCTCCCTCCCTATCTCGTATTAAAAGCATTCAAAGCACGCTTACATCCACAAGGATTGATATAACTATAGGATTTTGAGGTCTAACAATGTAATTGGTAGCCAAGGCAACATCTCATTACTGTATTTTTTATGCAATTATAAAGCAAGTTATTTTTCCTTTTTACAGCTTGAGATCGGTCCCAACCAGGTCCAAAAGTACCTTAAAACCTTCTCCTGGATGAAAGGTTATCCCATGCAAAGTTTGGTTACGGTAGCTCTTATAGTGTCCAAGTTATTAGCGAACAAACTTACAAACATTCTCCTTTACATATTAGAAGATATATATATACACACACACATTCATTTTTTTGTGATACCTATATATACCTTCGACAACTCTCTTCTTTAAATGAGCGCAAAATTTAAAAAATGAAATATCACCATCATATGTTTTTCAAGTAACAATCCCCTTGATAACGACAATTAATATCATTAAATAGCAGCATCACACTAACCTATTGAATTTCCCTTGTAGACAAGGCCATCTGCCTGTTCCCACAAGTCATGGCAGCTGAGCAGGTAGCTGAAATGTTGGTGCTGCTTTTGCATTGCGCAATGGACACCAAGGGGGACAGAGATACATGGTCCCATGTTAGCTACCGGCGGTTGCTGAGGAGGCAGACCCACTCCCAGGATCCCTGCTGGTGTGGCTGGCTGATGGTGGGGGTAAGGCGGGCCATGTGGAGGTGGGGGAGGAGGAGTGCGGCCCACTCCGTTGGGACCACATGCACGGCCGACGCCCACAGGCAGTTCACCGCTACTGTAACCAGATGACTGGCTTCCAACGGAGCCAACCGATCCGGCCGGGGAAGGTGTGGGGGAAAGAGGAGAGGGAGTGCCCGTGGTGCGGGGCTGAGCACCACCTCCCCACTGAGAAGAAGAACAAGAAACACTGGGCAACTGCTGCCCCGCTTGGCTGCTCGGAAGATCCTGCAGAGGCTGTTGCAGCGTAGCAGGAGCAGTCATAGGAGCCTAAAAGGTTTCAACAGAGTATTTAATATTTAAGAAGCAAATGCAGTTGCTCATTAACTATATTACCCTGGAAAAATATCTGTTAACCTTTTTCGTACGGATTCAAATGCCTGCCGTGGGAATCTTCGGCATTTAAGTTTACGCACGGCCGATAAAGGTTAAAATGGTGATACAGAATAATCGATCATCGAAAGCAAAAGTGAACAAATTTCACATTTTCATCTACAATGAAATAACATTATGCCACCTAAGACCAAATATTCCCATGCACAGGTAGGCCCAAATTTATGAGAGTTATGTTCTTCAAAAACCTTTTGTAATTTTTCATCGACTCCCATTATAGAAGGCAAGATATGTTCCTATGCCAAAAAAATCTTCCCCTAAATACAGTAAAATGAAATTGTATTAGAAGTATCCATGGCTTAGCATCGTAATTGTGCTCCTTAAAAATGCAACTCTAAGCAAAAACACGTTTAGCAAGAGAATTTTCTGCATAAGAACTAAAATAAGGAAGGTTACTTCCTCCAAATTAGAGTAGATGCAGCTTATTATTATTATTACGTTATTTTTAACAGCCACCTGTTGTAAACAAATGCTGATTCTAATACCAAAAATTATTATAACATGAAATTTCCTCTGCATAATATGAATACACCTGCCATCTATTATGATAAAAATTTTACATGATACCGCGATCAGCTGAAAGCAAGAAGTATGTCTCTTTGCACACTATTTTCGAAAACATTATATGCTGCACAAAAGCTCACGAGAGCACATATTCAGATTGCAGTTTTCTTCCAAAGAAAGCGAATTTCATAGATATTTAATCAGGCACTATTTTGTTTCAAGATAGCAGGTGAAAATAAAAATAGTTAACGCTGTGCTATTAGAGGCAATCTTTAAATAAATAAGTATTAATTTTCAAGTTTCCGTCCATTCCTGATTTCGTCCTTTCGAGATTGTGGATTTTAACTAAGATTTTAAAGTACCGTATCTGCCCGAATACAAGCCGATGTTTTTAGTCAAAATCTATCATGAAAAAATCACCCCTCGGCTTAAATGCGAGTCCGAGGAAAATTTCGGTTATGGTTAAATCTCGAAGTCTCTCATTGCCTTCGCATTTAAATGATAGTACTATATTTTTCGTAAAGTAAATATTTGACCTACGATGAATATCTATAAAAATATCTTGGCGAGATTGCTTGCGTAAATTGACAGTTACGCAAAATGCGTTGACGGCTTTGAATGCTCAACTGTTTGAATTTCTGTAAATCTTTACATGGAACGTGTATAATTATAAAAATGCAGTTTCTTAAGGCAATTTATATGCTAATTTCATTGGAAATAGACATGGATGAAGAAATATCTTGGCGAGAACGCTTGCGTAAATTGACGATTACGCAAAATGCGTTGACGACTTTGAACGCTCAACTATTTGAATTTCGGTAAATCTTTACAGGGAATGTGTATAATTATAAAAATGCAATTTCTTAAGGCAATGTATATGCTAATTTCACTGGAAATAGACTTGGATGAAGAAATATCTTGGCGAAATCGCTTGCGTAAATTGACGGTTACGCTAAATGCGTTGACGGCTTTGAATGCTCAACTGTTTGAATTTTGGTAAAACTTTACATGGAACGTGTATAATTAAAAAAATGCAATTTCTTAACGCAATGTAAATGGTAATTTCATTGGAAATAGACTTGGATGAAAAATTTCTTGGCGA
The DNA here is from genome assembly GCA_036926305.1 of Uropetala carovei. Classification (NCBI taxonomy): domain Eukaryota; kingdom Metazoa; phylum Arthropoda; class Insecta; order Odonata; family Petaluridae; genus Uropetala; species Uropetala carovei. The sequence continues at coordinate 6,930,924 of JAXCHB010000015.1, read as the reverse complement.
GATCGCTGTTACTATATTTGACCTTTTGTGAAAATGAAGATGAATGAAATTATTGTCACTGAATGTGGAACATTATTCAACTACGCAAAATTATTGATTGGAGTAATATTTCAAAATGTCAACAACTAAACAATTTCCCACACATTTCTTCAATATCGAATAATATATTCTAAGATGTGCATGAATGTCTGGCATACTTCAGCATAAAATCTACAAAATTTACGTTTTTGTCAGAAAATTGTGGAAATTTTGGGGGGGTCGGCTTCTATTCGGGCAGATACAGTATAATAATTTAATCTTTAAATACTGTTTTTTAAACTAGCTTTTCTTTTGCAATCATTATTACTGTATTATTATTGACTAGTAATATTATTAATTTTCTTCTGTTATGGAAAAAAGTATTTTCATAACTTTGGGGCTTTGGTTCGTATAACGAAACAATGTAAATCAGGGTCTACCTGTACTATAATAAATATTTACATTTATGAAAGAAAAATCTTTACTTTTTAATACATTTTATTATTTGAATTACCTTTAAAGTAGTATTTCCATCAGCTATATCATAAGTTGTACTTATATCCCCAATATTGATTTCCTAAACAAATAAAAGATTCTTAAGTTCACAGTCAAACTGCCTGTTAGTACTAACATGTCACCTGTCTTTGACAAAAAAATTTGGCTTATTGGGAATTTAATTCACCAACAGCAACATAGTAATTTACAGAGATTATACACCTGTAAACTAGGATATGTATTATCATTTAAGATGACTGAAAGGACAAAAGTAAATGTTGCAAATTTTATTTCATCATCTTACAATGAGATCACCAAAAACTATTATGACTAAGAGATGTTTTCCTTAACATCATTTGTTGCTAGAACAGAATTACTGGTTCTTTGTCATGGTGAAGTTGTTTATACAAACTACAAATGAATCATGAAATGCATTTTTTGAGTGAAATACCAAGAAAAAAAGGTTGAAAGTATCTAACAACCATTCAAAATTTAACTAGATGCAAATCTGAAATTTTGCAGCACCTGATGATGCTGCATTCCAGAGAATGTTTTTAAGTGGTTACCTATCACAGTATCGTTAAAACCAACACATGAACATGTGCAAAACCGTAATAGTAGAGGAACAAATGGAGGCAATTCTCATGGAAAAAGTTGTATGGCACATTCACAAAAGAATTTCACCAGTCGATCTAAAAAATTACAATATTTGTTATATCACACAAATAAAAGAACTTTTAAAGACAATTTTAATATATACCTTCTGCTGGTATTCAGTTAAGATCTTCTGGTACTCTTTCACTTCATGCTTTCTCATCTTGAACAACTTGAGGTGGAGGAGCGACTGAGTCCGAAGACTGAAAATTAATAGTATGACAAAATTTCTTAGCAATCCTGTAACATTTGGAAAATTTCTTCGTGCTTGTTATAGTCTTTTAATGAAACATTACAAAATGGAACCAACCTTAATACTGCCAGTTTGTTATCTATACTGCCTTGCTGAGAATTATTTTGCTGGTTCCGGAATTTAGAGGAGATGTATCTGAAAGCAAGATTCAAAATCCAGAGTAACATCTGTGCCAGTAACCGGAGTAAAAACAAAACAAAATAATGTAAAATAATCTTTAAAAAGCAAATATTTTTTTAAAAATTCCCTAGCATTTGATATTAAATAATTTAAAATTATGTTAAGAAAAGAAGAATGATTTCATCATCTAAAACCAATATTTTCTTGGGCTGATTAAAAAGAGATGGAAAAAAATAGCAAAAAGTTTACCAAATCCAAATATTTCTAACTCTAAAAGCAATTCCATTAAACACACTTACTTGATAAGGCTCAACGTGTCTTTGTACATGGTGAAGGCAGCTTTCTCTGTGATACTCTCATGCTCCATCGCATTGCCTGTGAGAAGGAAGTAGAGCACTGCCTCCAGATACTGCATCGCCTGAGCAGTGTGGTCAGTCTCACGATCTGCGCCATGCTTGAGCCTCTTGGCCTCTGTCAGGTACTGGTCCTGGTCCCTGCATTCAACCAAACACGTTGTTTCACTCAATCATTAAGATTAACTCATCTAAGTTTCTTACCTCCCCTATTTTCCAAATTAATCTTTTCAAAAGCAAGTACAAATATGGATATTTCCAATGAAATGAAACAGACAAAACAAATGGCCTTCAAACTTTAAAAGATGTTTCAAACACCTTGTGCTGGTCAGCATTATAGATTTGACAAGATGAAAAGAATAGAAATGTAACTTTTATGCGCGAGTGCGAGTTGCTTCAATTGCTACTCCAGATGTTCTTTACCCTACCAAGGAGACCATCCATTGCTAGGTCATTCGCCCTGAGAGGGTTTTTCCCATGCATTCTTTCTTTCCTCAATTCCTGGAAGGTCCTTCGCCTCACCCCCTGGAGATAAGTATGCACCCTTTGGGATCGGCCTTTCGAATACCTTTTTGTGACAGTTATTCGTAGAGCTTTTGAGTGAATACGTCTAACAGTTTTCCTTCTGTTTGTGCTCCCTAGCATTTTTATTATACCGTTGTTTTTGTTATATTCTGTTATATTGTTATATTCTGTTATTTCGTTATATTCTGTTATATTGTTATATTCTGTTATTTTGTTATATTCTGTTATATTGTTATATTCTGTTATATTGTTACATTTTTATTGCATATCGTTTTGTTATTTTGTGATTTTATATCACTTTACTTATCCCTAATGGAGCGTGAGGAGTATTCCGATAGTGACATTGATGCTGAGGAGATTTCCATTGAGGAATCTGGATCGGAATCAAGTGTGTCCGAGGAATATTTAAGTTTTGATTCTGAGTATAGAGTGAATCCATCGCAGGATAATCGATGGCGTGAAATGAACACATCAGGTCCTCCTCCTCCTGCTCCGGAAAGATTTCCTTTTGAAGGTGAATCTTCATTGAATTTTGAAGTTGATCCAGAAGGAGGTATTTTACAGTTTTTTGAACTATTTTTTGATGAAGAGGTCGTTGCTTCTATTGCTAATGAAACGAACAGATATGCAACTCAGTCTCTCAATGCTAGGCCATCGAGTTCAAGTACCGCTGTAGGTCTGTGGCACCATACCACTGGAGCTGAAATTCGTGTTTTTCTTGCGATAGTGATGTTGCAAAGCATTGATCACAAACCTGACCAAGAGATGTACTGGTCAACAAAACCTGTGTTCTTTGCTCCATTCTTTGGACAGACAATGCCCTACGGCAGTTTTTGCATTTCAGCAATAACGAAACCTACGTTATGGAAAATCATCCTAATCCTAAATTAAATAAAGTATGGCCAGTCTTTCAGAGCTTAGAGGTGAAGTTCCAAAAATTTTACACACCTGAGAGAGACATCACAATTGACGAAAGCCTTTTGCTATTCAAAGGAAGACTGGGATGGCGACAATATATTCCGCAAAAAAGGGCTAGATTTGGCATAAAAACTTTCATGCTTTGTGAGGCGAAAAGTGGGTATATGTGGTCAAGTGTAATTTACACGGGGAAAGGGACTATTCTCGACAGGGAATTCCAAAAGCTGCCGATGACGTCACAGGTGGTTATGACTCTAGCGAAGCCCTTGCTAGACAAAGGTTATTGTCTAACAACAGACAATTTTTATACTTCGCCGCAATTGGCTGAGTTATTGGTTTCACGGTCAACAGACATTTATGGAACAGTGCGCCTAAATCGAAAAGAAATTCCCGTTGGCCTAAGGGAGAAACCACTGAGAAAAGGAGAAACAGTGGCATATCGTAGGGGGAAAGTGATTGTGCTTCAATGGAGGAACGTGGGAGACGTAACGGTTCTCTCTACTGTCCACAATCAAGAAATGGTGACGGTGGAAGGAAAGTGGCAATAAGCAAAAAAACCCAAGGCTGTCATTGATTATAATGACACGATGGAAGGGGTAGACAGAGTGGACCAGCACCTTGCAGATTATCCCATTCCACGGAAGCGTGGGAAAAAATATTATAAGTAATTTTTTTTCCACCTTCTAGACATAGCAGTATGGAATTCATTTGTACTCTATAAGAAGACTGGAGGAGAGCATGATCATTTGGAATATTGGAATACAGAACTCAGCTGAGTGAAAAGACAACCGAGGTTTATAACCCTAGCATCACCTTCCCTAGGGCTGGACGACCACCGTGCCTTTCTGGAAGGCATTTTCCCGACTACATACCACCCACTGAGAAGAAGACAAACCCCACTAAGCAGTGTGCATTGTATGGACGAAAGCAAGACGCACGGGGAAAGCGGATTAGGAAAGAGAGCAGATTCTACTGCCCGACGTGTAATGTTCCGTTATGCGTGGTTCCGTGTTTTAGAATTTATCATACAAGTGTAAATATTTGCGGTGTTATATATTTTGTATATATTTTATTTGTTACATATGTGTATTAGTTATAAGTTTAATATTTAGTAGTTTTTAACTTACTATTAGTTATTTTTTATTGTAATTTATTTTATTGTTTCATGTTCATCACATAAGTGCATATGTAATTTTTACTATATAAGTATTTTTTATTGCATAAAAGTTTTATATTGTATATAAGTACATATCATAGATCATTTATTCTTAATTTTCTAGTTACCACAAAAGAAATGTTAGTTTTGAAACATAAATCGAGTTCAAAAACTTCGTATTTATCATAATATGAACATTTTAAAGTTCAATAAAATTTTTAATAAAATTATTGTTAAAAAATGAATGCATTTCTTTAATTGTCTGTGATTTTTCCGACACTGAAATAAAAAAATATGACATTTTTAGACCCTAAAGTATTAAAAAAATCATCAGGGAAGCGATTAAAGGTTAAGTTTTAATAAAGATTTTTCATCTTGCCACATGTATATCAATATAATCATTTATGATTTCATTCTAATAAAAATGTCTAGACGGTACTGCTTATGGGAAAGTATAATAGTAAAAAATAGAAAACAGAAAATAGAATACTTACCCTGGCTCATAAATCATAAGTTTTTAGAGAAAATTGAACGATTATAAATTTTGATACGTTCAACAACCTAGCATATTTATATTGAAAAATGCTAAACGAATACTCATCGGGTTCACGTGGAAAAAATAACTGGCAGTAATGGTTACAAAGCAAGCAAACAAAGGAATCAAGAATGAACCTACCTTTCCTCTGATTTTGGGAAGTCTTCCGACCTCTCAAAATACGAGTGGTACACCTTGGAAGGGCGGTTGCCATTATGGACTGCAGCCTCCCTCCATGCCCCATCGGCACCCTCTTTGTTGCTGGACGAGGAGGACAAGATGTGAGGGGAACAATCAGGATGCATGGAAGGAGGGGTGTGGGCTCTCGACTCTTCCTCTCCCCATCCCACCTCACTGCCTGCTGCTGCAGCTGTGGAACTTGCTTCCCGGTCATGGTTGGTCAACGGGGCATCAGTGGATGCGCTTGGCCGTGGTCCAAGTTCAATGAGGACCTGAGATGAGATAAGACATGCATGCTTACATAACTTCAAGCTAAAAAATATTTAACTATTATTCATAGCTTCAAATTAAACAATCGCTTCATAAGTTTTGAATGATTTTCAGTTATATCTTCTTATAAAAAAATACTGATATAACGAAAATTATGCCATGGACTTTCAGCTATAACATTTTAATGTTAATCTCTAGCTATGTTAATACATAATGCTCATGGAATGAACTCCAAAAATATGATATAGATCTCATCTACTGGCTTGAGTCACGCAGAAAATCAAGATAAAGAAACTTTGAATAAATTTATACTAAAATACATTAGGGAGTACATTACTTTGGCTGAAATTCATATAATATTTTTGAATCAGGAATAACTGTCATCAAGTGAACATGGACAAAAAATTACACCGATACTTGTATTTTGAAAATGCTCAACATGCTTTACAATATTGCATAACCTTAGTAGTTAGTAGAAACTTCAAGTGACTTGCATTCCATTAAAAAAATGCATTACCTATGTATAATAAATTAACACACCTATCAAATCCAAAACAGCACATACTTTATATTAACTTCGTGAATGATCAATAATTGAAAATATTCGACGGGTTCTGATGACTATGTAATGTACAAAGATTACTACAATGCTTACTTTTCTTATAACTACTGCACTATAAACCAGTGTTTTTCAAAGTACATGTACCCAGTAATGGGTTGCGAGGTTCATGAGGAAAATCTGAGCACTCGATATATAAGCACCTGACGTATCAAATATTAAAAGAAATTGAATTCTTTTAATATATAAATACCAATATTTTAGTATGAGTAATTTTTATTGAGAGTTAATGAGAACATATTTTTCTCCATGTTACCTCCCCTTCAACTGGGTCATGATAGAAAAAGTTTTAAAAACACTGCTATAGACTACACTTTTCTCTTATTACAAAACATAAAGTATTTTTTCACACTCATTCTTGAATACTGGCAAAAGTGTATCAGGTCAGAAAAAGACAGTTTTTAGGCGTGTTTAGCTTCCAGCGTGAATGCCTATTAGCATCGGTCTGTCTACTGAACAGATTTTCATGAAATTTGATATTAAGGACACAATCAAAGTTAATAAGAAAATCGTATAAATGAATCACGAAAGCCAGTCAAGGGTACCACTTTACTGGCAACAAAAATGAACTTTCCGTCATTTCTCGTAAAGTACTGGTCATATCAAAATAGTTTTTAAATAAAACTAGTAGAACTAGTAGAGTATTTTTATTCCTTTACATTTTGATCATAGGAGTAGCCGTTATCAAGAAAATCAAACAAGAATGTCTTAATTCGAGTTAAACTTAAATTTATTGCATCTTCTTCATTGTTGCTAACATAAACAATCTTACAAAAATATAATACATTTAATTTCCTTACGCGTGCATGCAATATTTTTAAATAGGAAGAAAATGGAATATTTATGATGAAGAAAAACTTTAAAATGCTATTTCCCTTACGTACACATATAATTTCCTTCAAATACTCCATTGCACAAAACGCGCCCATTTGTGATACGCTGTACACTTTCCAGTGGGCGTAGGGACCATGGATCCGATGGATCGGTCGATCCAGGGCCCGGAGCTCGAGGGGACCTGAAGGCCCGTGGTCGACATATACAAAATTTTACCCTTTGTGTCACTTTAAACCACAAGAGCTGCTAAACACAGTGAAAAGAATTCGAGATCACGAAACTTCGTTTGTAAGATGAGAGTTACGAAGGGTAAAACATTGGATAAACAAGAGGGCCAGGGAGAGAGGGGTGCAGTTGGTGCAAATAACCGGTACTGACGAGATGGTCCATTTCTCCTTACTTCCCATAGAACAATGGTTACCATACTGTGGGGTGTGAAAGATTTGGCTGATACAATATCACCTTTGTCTTTGTCGTGAGACCTAAGCTGCACGGCTCTCAAATTCCATTCTAGAGGGGCCAGATGTTTTTCTTTCTTGCTTATATTTAGGCATTAATGACATTCCTACTCGAGTATCGCTGCTTCTCAACGAATCTTCATTTCAGATTAGTCCAACTACATCTAAGATGTTTTTGTTTCCCTTAAGGCATATTCTCATTTTACCCTCGACTTCCCAACCCTCGACTTCCCATAGTACAGCTTTGTGTCAGTTTAATATTTCTTTCAGCTCTTGAGCTCACGTGCTGTATTTCTCATATACCCTTTACGAATTCGTATCTTCTTTATTGCCTATCTGGCTCCGATATGTGTGTGTATATAATGAAGTATGCCAGCAATGCAAAAAATCCAAATATAATGATGGCCAATTAAACGATAAGATTATTAAATGTTTGCAATATATTTTTATTTATAAAAATTGAATTATTAATAAACTTATTTCATTAAAATTTTCCCCTTAAAAAATAAAATAACCAAAAAATATATATTGGAGGAGAGGGGGTCCCGTAAAGAATTCTCGAACCAGGACCCGGGCTTCACCATGCTACGCCACTGACACTCTCCTAACTTGTTTTAACCTTGTCATGTCTATTACAGCATCTTTACACAGGGCTCCCTTAATTTATCGGCAAACAGGCTGTCACACGATCCAAACTTACCCGACTAGAAACAGCTGGAGAGTTATCTTCTCCGACCTCCTCACACTTCCTCCTCTTACTTCCCTCGGAGTGGTGTGGAATGCCCATGGACGAAACCGCGTGCTCTTGGTGCCGTCTCTTTCTCTCTCTTTCCTTCCTGTGACTTCTCTCAAGCACTCCCCTGCCCCCTCCGCCACCTATGCTCTCTCCAGATGCCCTCCCCGCTTCACCTGACGACCTCCCGCTGCCATCTTTCCGTCTCCCGCTACCCGAACGCGACACCCTACTCGAGGATGCAGTGGAAGCCGATGAAACTGAGCCAGAGCTTGGTCTTCTCTCCCTCATGTTCCCGCTTACTGGCACAGGCTGCAACCTTGAGGACAACGCAGATGAAGGTTCATCCTCCATCATCCTTGAGGGCGCCTCCCTAACGTGATAAAAATGTTTGAAACGTCTTCCCCAATAAATAAAAAAGTAACAAAACTCTCGTAATTTAACAGTGATAACAGGCTATCAACAAAAAAGATCAATAAGAGAACATATGGCAAATAATAAAAAGTTGTGTACTGGGCATTTTTATGTGGAAAACCTCTCGATTCCTGTTTCTCTTCACTTCCCCTTTTAAAAGGTATTCATATAACTTAAAGCGTTAGGTTTTTGTAATCTAATATTGTAGGTAGCAAAAGATAAAGAGAACGAAGGAAAAATAGAGATTGATGTTAACCAGGCACAATGTACAAGTCGGAAAAAATAAAAATCCAATAATGTATACACAATACATTGAAAACTACCAAGAGACAGTAAGAAAATAAAAATTTACAAATACTGTAAATAGCAATGTATAAGAGGCACCTTTTTCAAAAACTTTTGGGTGTAAAAATAAAATGGGGTGCATCTTATACATGGGTACATAATACTTTTCCCGAGATATATCTTCCAAGAGAAATTAAAATCTAAGGTCATCAAACTAAATTTTTTTTGATTACTTAGATGTGTACATTAGAAGATAATTTATTTATAATCATAAAAACAAAATTTTCAAAACGAAAAATAAAAAACAAAGACATTCAATAATTCACTCATCAGCTTCATCCTTAAATGATAAAATATTTGACATACAGATCATTAGCTAGAATAAATAGCTGTCTTGTCAGCAGGTGTAGTAAATAACCCTAGAAATTGAGCTCAAAAACCTCCATCCTATACGCAGGACTTCACAGTATACAAAAACATCAAACTTATACATAAAACATCATGGGATACTTTTCTAAATCACTACAAAAGGAGGACAAGTATCCACTGAATAAATCTTAAATAACGATCTCTTAATGAAAGTTTACATTTATTCCTTGTTTTAACATGTTCACCCCGAGGCTTATTTTAAATTACATTCGATCAGGCGGGCATATTTATATATTGTTATAAGAAATGTTATAGATAAAGTTAATTACTACAACTTTTGTTTGAAAAGTTATTTTTCAGAATCAATAATTAAGGAGATATTCAATTTTTTTGTAATTTACATACGAATCTGGTATACTATTTTTGTAATGTGCATTGTTGAACTAGACTCACATACTGAGTATTGATTTAATGAAAAAATCGAATTCAATATTTAAACGGAATTATACTCAATTTTCTAGTAATTTACCCACGAATACTAATTACGACAACGAATTATGGAGAAAGTCATGAGTAGGCCACATCAGATTTTTCTCAAATAAATCCCATTGATAAGAGAGATATTACTATATTTTGGAAAGTCCAAGAAAAAATTTTGATACCTTTCATGTGGCGGGACGGATAACAGAAACACTCAACCACAAGCCAGGTTCACATGAATCAACGTAAAAATGAGCAGGCGCCGTGTATCACCAGTGACCCACGCTGCCCCGTAGGAAAACTCAGTGTGACTCACCGGTGAGTCACGCCGGGGTGAACGTGTTAAGATTAAACCTGCTCAAAGCAAGAGGATTCAGCACAAAAAAAACAACTTACTGTATATATACTGTATTTTCCTAATGAGAAAATCCAAAAAAGTTTTTTGGTCAGTTTGAACATATTAACATTATTATATTTAAAAGTTTTTAAAATTTTTATCAATAACATACTTTATTTAAAAAACCAAAACTCATTAAGTGACAATTTTATTCAAACCTTTCACACTCATCTTCGACATCAGTGTCTTCATCATCACTAGAGAATTTAAAAAAGTATAACATCGATATTACCTACTTACCGTCAAAAAGGATTTCAAGAATAGAAATTTTCATATGTTGGACTTATTGTAGGTGGAAATGCGGACTACTCTTTGGACTTGGGAAGTTTGTGTAACACTGACGGATTACCGACTAAACTTGTAGTAGTAATTGAATTTCAAAGGTGCATTGACAGCTAAGGTCATTTTGCACCGTCAAATTATATTAGATACAAAATAAATAACTAAATACAAAGAAATACGTTAAAATAAATAAGATAATACATTAAGTAAAAACCATAAAAGAATAAAGCCTTTTTTTTAAAAAAAGAAAAAAAAGAAATGATCATAGAGCACTTAAAAGTTTCCTTACCCTTAGGAATTTTAAAATAGTGTCAATTTTTCGAGGATCATTGGCTAAGATTTCTGAGAGATTGCCCCTAATGTTCAAAGTTTAGCGAGTATCGCCATATCTAACACACTCCATCAGGAGGTGAGTTATGGTTACCAGGCAGTTGCATGTATGGCAAATGGGGGGTTCTTTTTCCCGCATAAATAGGAATGAGTATGTCAAAGCGCAGTGGCCAATTCTAAGTCGGGTGACTGCGACCTCTTCCCAGCGGTTGTTTCGTACCGAGGACAGCCACAGAGTAACACTTGTTTTGATCACTCTCAGTTTGTTGTTTGCAACTGCCTTACAGGACCTTTGCCATTTGGCATGAACTTTTTCTTAAAAAGCAATTTTAGGTCCTGAGATGGCAATATTTTTAGATCTATTTCCTCCTTCAGCAAAGCTGCCTTCGCAGCAGAGTCGGCTCTTTCATTTCCCACTATTCCAGCTTGACCAGGGACCCACGTGGAGATGATGTTCACATCTTTCACCATCAGCTGCGATAGTACGCTATGGATTTTCTGTACCGGCTGTGGCTGTGGTACGGATCTAGGATGGCTTTCAGTGCACCCATCGAGTCCAAACAGATGACATATTTCGCACTCCTAGGAGCAATGCCCTCTGTACTGCAATAAGTTCAGCCTTAAAAATGCTGCAGAGGGGATTTAGCTTAAAAGCATGAGTGCCATGTTGAGAAGATGTGTACACACACGAACATCCAATATCCGTATTTGAGCCATCTGTGTAGATGGGGATATAGCTGATATATTTCATTAGCATTTCCTGATGCTTGACTTTGTATAATAGTGGGTCCGTTTCAGATTTTAAATGACCGGGTTAGACTGGTAGGCAATGCGCCTGCCTTCTAGCCCTAAGGTTGCAGGTTCGAATCCCTCTTCGGGCATGGATGTTGTGATTGTCTTTGTTACTGTTAAAAGCTCTTTGTAAAAAATCCATAGATGTGCTGTTTAAGAGCTAATGAAAATAAATAAATAAAATAAATAAATAAAAATCAGTCAGGATTCTTATTTCCGGCACCTGCCAGGGTGGAAGATTATGGAAGACTTGAGGATTGACTTCAGGGAATTGGAGGTTTTCATCGTCGATAAAATTGCTAAAACAAATACCTAAGGGTAAAGTTGCTCTTGCTAAAAAGTTCTTTAAAACGCGGAAGACTTGAGGATTGACTTCAGGGAATTGGAGGTTTTCATCGTCGATAAAATTGCTAAAACAAATACCTAAGGGTAAAGTCGCTCTTGCTAAAAAGTTCTTTAAAACGCGGTCTAAAAATCAAGTTAAAACACGGGTGGGTTTTTAACCCTAAAATTTTTGATACGTATGTGCACATTAAAAACATTCTACGTGTTTCTAAGGGTGGCTCTCCTACATCGCAGTAAATGCTGGGAACAGGGCTGGTTCGGTAAGCACCAGTAGCCAGCCTTAGAGCGGAGTTGTGCACAGATGTCAAAGGCCGAAGATACGAAGCTCTTGCCGAGGTGTATATAAAGGATCCGTACCCGACTAAACTTTCTATTAAATAGTGTAAAAAGGAATAGACACCTCTTGGATTTGTACGATGGTCAAAACACATTAATGTTATGGACAAAGTATCTAAAAAGTTTGATTGGACTACTTTGTTGTTCAAAATAAGGTGATTGAGAGAGCGCCCCATTATATGAGAGACTTTGTTGAGAGAGCTCCCCGTAATATGAGACTTTGTAAAGACTCGAATATAAGGCGACCCCCTCTTTTCTGAGGGACAATTTTGGGAAAAAACCTTGCCTTATAATCGGACATAAACGGTCATTTATTGGGACAGCACTCACTTGCTACGTTCCATTGAAGATGTTTCTGGTATCATTGAAGAGCCTACATCAGCACTTGCTGACCTGAGTTTCTCCGACGACAAGACAGTATCGGTAGCTTCGGATGATTGAACACTTCCTGACAAGTCCATATCCGAGGAACCTCCGGCCCCAAACAATCTGCATCCTTTACTGCTTCCGGTGGGAGACGAGGGCGGGGAGGCCTTCTCTCTCCTTATGTTACCAAATTCAAACAGTCGTGAGGAGAACCTAGCACTGTCTGAGTCAGTCCGTCCACCGGCACCGAGCTGAGGAAGAAAGCGATCCAGCCTGGCAAGGGAAATCCTGCAGATTATGCTTGGTCTCCCCTCTTCAGAGTACGAAAGGGGTGGGATGGGAACCACTTCCTCAGGCGGCTTAATGTCTACGGGGCTCACAGGAGACGGAGGGGCAGCTATAATGACGTTGGGAGATATGACTTCAATTTTGGGAATGAGCAATTGGGGCTTAGGTACGGAATCTGCCAGCATCTCCGCATCGACCAGACAGGTCTCTTCTTCTCCGCTCCTGGCGATGTCACGAGAAGATTTACCCCCACCACACTTACCACCTTTTGCACCTCCCTTCCCCCCACCTTTGGCTCCACCCCCCTTGGCACCTGTACTGCCTCCCTTATCACCCACTTGCTCTCGCTTCAACGAGGTCGAGAAGAGCTTCCTAAGGGTGTCACTCTTCTTCTTGTCCTGGATTGCCTTCCCCTCCACGTCCAACTTGGGCGGGCTCTCCTCCTTCTTCCCCTTACCTCCTTTTCCCTTCCCGAGATGTTGTTGGGGTACCACCACCGACTCTACCTCCTCGTCCAACCGCCCACCACGCACTCTATGCCCCATGCCACTCCCTTTTCCCCCACTCCCACCCTCAGCTATGTCCGAGCACACGGGAGATGTAATGGGTGATGTCGTCCGCCCCACTCGGGGACTCTTGCGCACCGAGGGAGGTCTCACTCCTCCTCTCGGTGATTTCCGCGGGGTTGGAGGCACCGACGGTGAAGCCGGGATCCTCGAACCTGGTGTCCGCTTTCCTACTTCCACCACGTCCACTTCCGAGTCACTGTCCCTCCTCCTAATCACTTCCTCACAATCTGACGAAGACGTCGGACACTCTTCCATGCTCTTGGGCTTTGAGCCTCCTCCACGCCTCCTGTGCGAGGATGTCCCCTTCTCGTCTTCTGCACCCTTCCTCCTCCTCCGCCTCTTCGGAGAAACTTCCGAACCCCGACTGCGCCCTCCCTTTCGAGACCGGCTCGGCTGCGCAGACACCAAATCCCAATCCGAGTCATCGGAATCGCTCAAAGGAGCCATGTGCTTGGTGGGCGGGACTCGAGGGGGTGGAGGAGGGCCCGGCCTCGATCCACCTGGCCGTCCTACCCCTCTCGTGCGCCTATGCAGCTGCAATTCTCCGTCCCTCTCATCAGGATTCCCCCTCTTGGATCCCGAAGCCTTTCTACCTCGGGTGACGCTGGGTTGATCGTCAGAATCCGAAAGAGCTGAAAGGAGTGGTTCGGGAGGTTTCTTGACCTCTGCCAAGAGCTCCTTCTCCTCCTCTTCGTCTGTCTCCCCTTCCTCCAACTCGCCCTCCTCTGGCTCTTCCTTCGGCAAATGCTTCTTCTTGTCCCCATCCCCCTTCCCCTGAATCCCAGTACCTTTGATGCTATCCTTGTCACCTTGGCTAACTGCGCTGGAATCCTTTGGCGGAAGCTGAAAAGAATGCGAGCCGATTAACTTCATAAACTTTGCCAGCAGATGAAATTTACTATACTTTTTGCTCGTCTTTATTTCTGCAGTGTCTGAGGTTGTGATTCTTCCATTAAAAAAAAATCAATTTCTAGGAAACGTATACAAGAACCTACCTGTTTCCACAAAAATTGTTTAATTAATATTGTTCTGAATGTAACTTGTTCATGTTATCAAAAAGTATGAGTAAGCAATGCAGACCAAAGCAATCAAGGCCAAATAAAAAGATCTTTCTGAAACCTGAGTGATTGGAAGCTTTTTTTTACATTTGGATACGCTAAAATGTATCATGGATTTTTTTTAGACATTTTATAATCAAGAGCTAAGGAGCATGCCACATGTACCGTTTTCAAGATTTTGGGTATTTCTTAAAAGGAAAATGTGCAATTCAAAAAGGGTAGTGCTAAGGAAAGATAAGTAGAAAGTGAGAGAGAGAGAGAGCACGTGTTATACAAGGTTGGAAAGATGGATGGTATTTTTCGCTTTCGAAAAAAAAAGGATTTGATGGATGTTAATGAGAGTTCCGAACTAGAACTCACCCGCGATGGCTTGGCGGGAGATGGAGTGATGGGTGGTGGTGGTGGCTGAGGGGATCTCCCATTCTGCGCACCAGAAGATGAAGTTGGTGTAACTGAGGGATCATTCTGGAGAAAGTAGCGCAAGTTCCAGCGACGCGGCTCCTCCTAAAAACAAAGTCCATCATGATCTCAACTATTTCTACAAGACCTAACCAAAAAAAGCTTATAGAATAGTCGTTTAAGGAGTACCGTACTGGCCCAATTATGTGGCAGGCTCAAATAAAAGACAACTTCCAATTGCAGAAGAAAGAAAAATCTTTCCAGTAAAGATGAGAAAGGAAAGAAAAGGATCACAGGATGTCTTTGGCCATAATTATAAGGCAAGCATGGAGTTTTTGGCTTATGTTAAAGTCAACACTGCCTTGTAATCAGGCCAATACGGTATGTACAACAGAGTAACTTCTCAGTCAACTAGCTATTAAATAGCATGGCAAATTATTCTCTCTTTACTGTTTTGAAATACATCAACCCAAACTAAGTATAAACTTTCTCACCCAATGCCCATATAACTTGCATTAGGCTGGTTGGGCACAAATGCCCGTCAGAAGGTTGTTTAAATTTTGTCACCTTTAATGCTTGCATGAGGAGAAGTAATAGATGCTATCCATGTAACACAGGCCAAATCATCAAAATATTTGCATTATTCATACTATTTTTTTTAAATCAAGTTTCCCTTCCAACCAGCAAAAGTAACTGGGTTATTTTTATAAAAGTAATGATTTGATTTCGACCAAACTTTCGGTTTATTTGGGGTGACATGCAATGTTTTCTATGTGGGCTGTTAATTTCAACAACTCCTATAACATGAATAAAAAAATTAACAATATAATTACAAGACTTTTGAAGGGAAATTTTTTGTCACAGTAGCAACCCGATTGTTGCCGATTTTCTTCTCTATTCCCAGCGAAAAGGAGGAATAAGAGGTTATTGCCAGCTGCGTTGGAAGATGGCACATTGTGGTGAGAGTGGAAGAATAGTAGGAGAAGTGGGTAGAGGGAAATATACAAAAACAAGGAAATGGTGGGAGAAAAAGGACAGGTGGAAGCAGCGGAAAATAAATTTAATTGCTGTAATTTTTTATAGCAACATTAATATTTACCACAATTATCTGTCCATGAATGTACCTACGAGCTTGGTGTTACTTTACATTATTCAAAACTATTAACATTTTTTTAAACGTTTAATAAAAATTTCCATAGATGAACTATGGACTGACTTTCCACTAGTTCATAATAAAAACATTAGCTTTTTCAGATGAGAAACTATTAAGTATTCCAATTTCTTGAATCTGCATAAAGAACCGTGAAGTTGCTTCAATTATCTTGATTAGAGTTTGCATCATTGTATTCTGTTTCACTAATGACTGTCATTGTAGTACATGCTTTACTGTGATATCCGAAAAGATGTTTTCATGGGATACCTCCAAATTTTAACGTTTAAAAATATCAAAAATCTAAGTTCCTACAAGTAAAACAGTAGCCACCACAGAATTAACACCGAACAGCTTAAAAGGTGTTCCCAACGCATCACAGACACTAGTTATTAAAACTTCCGAATACAAAAAACTGCCAAACAAAGACGTTTTTACGACATCGACCATTTGATTTTATAGTGACAAGAAAAAACCTTCAATCTTTTTTCAGATTGACCTTTAAGGATGGAACTGCATTAGCCAAAAGATAATAAATGACATGCGCCTTACCTTGGGAGAGAGAGGAGGGGGTTCGTGCACTGGAGGAAGGGGAGGAGGAGGTGAGGGAGGCGGGGCCGGCCTCAGGGTTTGGCAACGTGACCGGTTCTCATCCTGAGAGTCATCTGCCACTTCTCCCTCTTCATCTTCACTGCTGGATGAGGTCGAAGAACACGAGCTCGTTCCTCCTCCCCCTCCTCCGGGATCCTCAACCGCAGGTACCTTTCCGCACCCCTCACCCATCGACCCCTCGGTGATTGGTGATGGAATGCGACCAATTAAAGGAGGGTTCGGTGTTGTCCTAGGAATAACAGGATTCCCAGATGGAGGTCTGTAATACAAGTAAGATGATATTTGTTTAAATTTGTGGTGCTAAATATATCATAGTACAGGCTGTCCCCTACTTTCGTACAATGCGTTCCTGAAAACGTGTACGAAAGTCGAACAATAGACTTACATGTTATAATGGGGGTTCCATTCCCAGAGAGCCAAAACATATTATTAAATATATAATTATGGTATAAATGTTTAGTTTTTTGAGCAGGAGCCTTTAGACACAATCGTCGACGATATATTTCCAGCATTTCGTATATGTTCTTTAATTTTGTTCTTTTCCTTCACAATTGAACACACAATCGACCGAAAATGAGCGACCGATTGAGGCTAAAGATTCGCTGCTTCATTCATAAATTCATTATCTTCAGTCATTTGGAGCAAGTTTTAATCTTGTTTTCGATCTTTAAGCCTTTATTTAAGTGCATATGCACGGAAATTACTGAGGACAACAATACCGGTAACCATGGAATCTTATTATTGAAATGTAACAAAAATTACCAAAACTCGAGTATAAATTCAAAATATGAGTGAATTCGAATGAGATCGAGTATTCTACGGTAAGAATAAGAATCCTCATTCATTTTGGCATGTTTTAGTGCACGTTTTGCATCGATAACTTAATTTTAAGATATTTTAAAGAGTAAAAGGATGAAAGCCTTCAAACCAAAAAGGTGATTTTTACGCGTTACCTTATGGAAAACAACATTCATCCTCTGGAGTCAAACCTGTGACCTATTTCGAAATATTTTTAGTCATAACGTAAAGATTCATTAACACTGAAATCCTGCGAAGTTTCAGGCTTCTAAGTTTATTTCTAATTGAGTTATTCACAAAATTAGAGCGTTCCGCATGGCCATGATGATGACCATTACGATTTTATAATATAGAGAGATAGGGTAAAATGCAATAAAATATTTAAATAATTGCACAAATAAACACTGCTTCCAAAACTGTTGGCTGGCAGGCAGCACCACCACGCAGTAGCTCGAAATGTTTGTTCGTACGAGAGGCGGTTCAGGGGTTATAATTATCAATTCTGTAAAAATCATAAGCATACAAGATGCTGAATTTTAATAGTTCTTTTAAATACTGCAACTAAGTAAGAGCTTTATCTTAGTAACAGCTTCCATAATCTTGGTATGTCCAAAAATACTTATTTGAATGAACTGAAAAACACCAATTATTTATAGATGCCCAATCTGATTAGACATCTTTCACTTAAATCTTTAAAAAATATTTTAGAGTATATGTGTGTATGTTCTTTATACGTTTTTACACCATCGAAGCTATCGAATTCATGTTTCATGGGCCATCCTATGGACCATAGGAAGAACTTGGTCTAGATTTCCAGACCTTGGGATCTCTTATACCCCATGGGGTCAACAAAATACTATTTCCATAGGAATGCATTGAAAGTGGTGTGAAGAAACCCCAAAATGCCCTGCAGTCTTTCACTGATGTGGATATAAATATACCTAAATATTAAATTACGATCACGGGAAATGGCTTATTTTTGGCACAAAAGACTGTACATTTTAATTCTGTTCATGTTTTGTTGTATTACATGCTAAATCGCTTGAAATTTTCCTTTAAGTGCAAAATTTAGCAGTTTAGATGACCATTTTCCAGGCAGCAACAAAGTTAAATTTCTTAATTGTTGTCCTCTTCAAAGGGAGATAGCCACGTAACGACTAATGCAAGGAAAATCCAAGCTGTGGCATGCCTTAGAGGAAGAATAGCTAACACCAAGATAAAGGGTACAAATGGATTCATGCCTAAATATAGTCTATGAATACTTTTAAAGTATAAAGCAATAAAAATCGTTTGCTACTTAAAAGAAAACTCTTTCCTGAGCGAAGCCGGGCGTTTCAGTTAGTAATAATAATAATTTATTTATCACAAACAAGTTTCCCCAATTACGTGCATTGTAATAGATTTATGACAAGCACAAACGATCATGCACTCAGCAGGATTCGAATCCGCAACCCTTACACGCTAGCCACCCCTCTACCAAAGACCAAAGGTCTTATAGTTGCATTTTGTGTAAAGATTAAAAAAGGCTAACCCTTCACATTTACATACACATTAAATAACTGAATGACTGCGATCACATTTAAAACAAGGGAGTATAAATAACATAGATGTACTTACTGGTGCTCATTATGCTTGCTGGCAGGTGCAACACCTCTCCCTGGCTTTGGTGGGACCTGGAATGAAATGGAAGTATTATGGTCTGCACAATGGAAAAAGAGATGATATGCTTTCATAAAAGAAACTTAAAGTGAAGTATATGAATTGAAAAAAAGCTGAAAATCAACTTGATAGTCAAACTTTACAGAAAAATTTTGATTTAAAAAAAAAGCAGATCTCCATGACTTAATCCTTAAATCTCTCAACCTGATATAGCATAAATGTCACATTTTAAGACATTACAAGATATTTTCATCTTTTACATTTTCACAATTACGTACCGCTGGATGTGAAGAAGTGAAATTATAATTTTAAAATGTCAATAAATGCATTCAAATTACATGAATTTAAATCAATAGCTATGATGAGATTGTAAACATGGGGAAAGCAAAAATGCTGGAAGCATTCAAATTTTAGCATTATGACCTAATTAAGGTGAAATAAATAATAAAAACTTACTGATAAATCAAGTTTCTTTTACAAAAACGAAACACTACACAAATTAAGAATTATCTCACCAGTGAAGCACAGCAGCACATTTAAAAATTAGCACAAAACATGCTGGGTCATTATCCAATGTAAGATCTAACATCAAAATAAGTGAATGTTACTTTTCAATCAAAAGGAAGTATTAATCAGGACTTCGACTAATAATTATGCATGAACACGTGAAAAAATAGACAATTTACGGATACTCAGAATGAGAGCAGATATTAAGGAACCAAAGACATTAAATGGGAATATTTCATCTTTGACGTTGAAGACTTGAGACGCTATCACCAATGTAAAACAAAATGCTGACTCTTGGTCAATGTAATTAATGGTAGAAACCATTAACCAAATGAGAGGTTGCTTCATGGAACAACATAATGCATATAAAATCAAACTAACTACATAAATTTCCACATTAATTTATTTTTGCAACTGCTTTTACAGTAAGTCATGTGATGATTTGAAATCGATCACAAAAATAAAAGAAACTGTACATACTCAGTTTGATTTCATTTGATGACAGAAGTTAGGTAACAATATAACACACATTATGACATCCCACAGAGTTACATGGAGAGAAATTGAGAAACATTTACTCACTTCATTATCATCACTGTCCTCCGAGAGGCTGAGGTCTCTCTCAAGGTCACTATAAGAAAAAATAAACAAAAGCTTGATTATCACCAGTTAAGCTTTCCAAATGATTAATTCCTTCCACTCCACCCAGTATATCTTTCTCTGACATTTTTCATTAACATTTTAATCATTAATTCCAATTATCTTAATCAACACTTATCGCAACAGTAAATTAGCCGAGTTTTTATCCACAAGAGAAACAAAGAAGAAGACCCAAAAAAGTGACATCTCAACCTTTCACATCAACAAGAATAAAAAGGGAACAACAAAGACATTAATTATAAAAAATTTTGACAAAACACTTTATAAAACAAACCAATAAAAACTCGACAAGAGGTTAACGTAAGGCAAATGAATTAAATTTAAGAGGAAATGGAAACAGGAAGCAGCAAAGAAGTACAGTAAAACCTCGATTATCGGACCTATATGGGGTAAGGACTGTCGGATCAACTGTAAAGTCAGATAATTTGCAAATAATGGAAACAATGTTTATTTAGGAACATAATTTATTTAAGTATTTCACATACAGCTCAGGTCATTTTACAGTGAAATTTAAAAGAAAAAATGATATAGTAAATTATCATTAACAAAAATATTTAAATTAAATTTATTTTACTAGATTAAATAATTAGTGGTTAGATCTCAAGTGTGTATCATCTGCCAGGTGATCTCTAGCGTGAACCAACTCCTGTGGATCCTTCACATGAACCAACTTTCGGTGGATGCAACCTACATATGCTTTCCGAACCATGGTTAGACAGCACATTTATATTTTGGTCGGTTAATCAAGGGTCAGATAATCGAGATTTTACTGTATGAGGAACGGAATAAAAAGAATGTGGAAAAAGGCACTGAGCAAAGATATGATGGTCCTACAACGGGAAAAGATAGGAGAAATATTGTTGGCAGAAAATAAAATAAACCGATAGTGATTATTTCAACTTGAGGGAATTGACTATAGGGTGGAATGACATGCAGAGAAAATGCATCACTTGAATACAGTTGACCCTGCTGTGTGCAGATTCGCAATAATGCAGTTGAACTACATGGGATAAAAATCACCATATGCAGCAACAAAGTTCACAGTAGCATGATTTTCCAAGATGTCTCTCGGGTGGCAAATGCATCCAAAACCACTCTTATACTCAATATTTTGCTTTTATTATTATTAGATACATTTTCTAATTTCATACTACTCTGTACATAAAAGTCTTACCTATATTGGATAAATGACAATGAGGACAAAATACGCAAGATCAATTGTAGGACAGAACGTTACAAGGAGTCGTTTTTCCCTAGAACTATTAATGATTATAATAGGAGGGTCTGACCTATAAATGACGATTGTTAGGTAGAAATTTGGTGCATTGCGACCCCTGCCACCCACCAACATGATGAATTGCAGGGTAAGATGTAGATGTACATATTTGTCAAGGATTTTATATCAATTTCAAATTGATTTTATTTTAATTGTAATGTTTGGATTTTGAATCAGCTGTGGTATAACTTTACACAATTTGTAAAATTAAGTTTAAAATCGTTTTGGCATCAACAATTGCCTGAAGCCGACAAGCAATTTTACAGCTTAAGGGTTATAGGTATTTAGGTCTAATTGTAAGATCCAAGGTCCTGAAACCTAACCCCATTTTTACCATTATACCAATATCCCGCAGGATGCAGAATCGCCGTGTGCGGTCATTGGCTGGGACGTAACCCCCGCATTCGGCGGGGGTCAACTGTATACAGCAGTGTTTCATAAAAATACTAATATAAACATTTTAGTTATACAATACTAATGGGAGAATTATCTTCCCAGAGTAATCAAAATTCTAATTTAAGGAGCATACATAGCACACCAACATATGTAGTTAAATTTCCAAGACAAAAAACATGCTAAACAGAATGAACATTAAGAGGCAAAGAAAGAGGAAGTAACAAACAAACAACACAGATTTGACAATTTTTTTGGGATTGTGAGAGTCATGGGAAAAGAAAAAGGGATTGAGAGATTATTTTTGTATAAACAAATAGCCTGAGGTATAGAGAGAGAGAGAGAAAGTCCATAACAGCTTTTGTTTGATGATGGAAAGATGAAAACATGAATGAGTGATTGGTTGCGTGGAAAATAAAAGGGAGTGTGAGATATGGAGTGAATGTAGGAGATAGGGGGTGAGAGAGAGGAGGGAAAGTGGGAGAGGGAGGGGTGGAGTGTGAGATAGAAAGAAAGAAAGAGAAAGAGGGGGAGGGGTGGAGAGAAGTAGGGAGGGAGAGGTAAAGAGGAAGAATGGCATGGAGGAAGGGAAGCAGGGAAGAAGAGCGAGGGATATTGAAGGAGAATAAGAGTGAGAGGGAGATGGGAAGAGAGGAAGGGTGGGACAGAGAAGACAGAGAAGAAAGAGGAGGTAAACAGAAGGGAGAGAAAGAGGAATCGAAAGAGATGGCAAGGGTGAAAAGGAAGGAAATACAAAGGGAAAGTAATATGCAAGGAGGGACAGCTGAAGGATGCTGAAAAAGACAGGGAAAGAGGGGGAGAGAAATGGGTAGCAAGCAGGGTTGCCACCTCAAATCCTTCAATGTCCAGGAGGTTTCTTATCTGACTCGGAGATTTCATAATTTGACGCGGAGTTTCTCACAGGTTAAGTAGAAAAAGTACGTTTACTGCTGTGTTTAAATGGTTGACACACAATAGATGATTAGTTTTCATTCAAATGTGAGGAACGCATTTATTTACTGATCTATTCCACACTGCTTCATATGCTGTTGTAGACCCGGAGAATCACACTCTTGGCCCAGGGTATAGTCTCAAAACCCGGAGACACCGGGTCAAACCCGGAGGGGTGGCAACCCGGTTAGCAAGAGAAAAAGTGAGCAAGGGAGAGAAAGATCTTGTTCAAAGGAGTGAGAGCGATGAAAAAAGAGAGTATACTATAGAGTATACAGAAGTTGCACAGTTATGAGGCAATAGAAACCGAGTTTACGGGTTCTCGAGAGAAGTAGAGAGGATGGAAGGGGAAGAAAAGATGACAGGAGAAAGGAGACAACGGAGAAAGGAGGGGGGGGGGGACGAGGATTAAAAACGGAGAGGGAAGTTTTGCAAAGGAGGGCAAAAGAAAAAGGGAGGAGGTGGTTTACGGGAGGGGACTGCAGGAGGTTTTCAAGTAGGAAGGGGACCGGATGATAGAAAATGCTTTAGGTGGCATAGCAGGAGGCAAGATGTTCTGTTGGAGTAAGGAAGGGAGAGCGAAGGTAATGCTGAGAGGGGGTGGGGGAAGGAGAGCGGGGTCAGCCAGCCGGGTGAGACGGTAGGGAGAGATGAAAAGACCGACACACCCGAAAGTATGAGTACACCGAGTAAGTCGCGAAGATAAAAAGGACGAGCGGCCCGGAGAACGTCCAAAAACGAATGACAAATGTTAAAAAGCATCTTCGCTATACAGAAAAAAATCTTAGTTGTCCACAGCACATGACTTTCTTCGTACAGGGTAATGAATATGAATGCAACACAGCAGTGACAACCTTCTCTCCACATCGGCGTCCTCAAGAATAATTATACGCAATTACGCTCGTGAATACTAGAAAAACACTGAATAATTTTCACGGCGAAAAACACTTTGAATGACTTTTCCCATTGAAAAATCTACAGGGAAACAAAATTGTTATCTCTTGCAATGGATACCAAAATGTCGACGCGCGATTAAAATTAAAATCGATTGGCAATACGCGATCAAGTTCCTTAATAATTTGGACGGTTAACGGAAATTTTGGCGATTTTTGACGATATTTTCCGCGTCGTTTATTGAAAATTCGCGAGTCAGAAATTGCAAGTAAACAAAAGAATCTTATGCTTAGTGGAATCCGACTAAAATATTGTCTAGACGATTCTTTTTGCTATTATTTGAGCCGGTTGGGAAACAATACATCGATTCAGCAATGACGCTGCATTAGCACCCGATTTATTCAAAATAATTAAATCTATTCCTTACACCTGTGCTAGGCAACGTTTTCTACATGGCGAGCCGCACTGGTGGTTGCAAATCTTTAGCAGGCCGCATTGCTAGTTGTCAGTGGTTCGGCGGACCAAAGTTAATTATTGGAAGAAGGTGAAAATCAAGTCAAACTTAAGACTTTTAGAGTTTAAGTTTCAATAACCAGTATTTTATTGCTACATCTTGAGCTATGAATTTGTGTCAAATTTTACGGATCTCTTTCTCATCATAGTTTGGCGGATCGCACAAAACGCTCTCGAGGGTCGCATGCGGAATGCTCATCATTGGTTCAACACCTTATGAATTATTATACAAGTTAAAACTAATTCATCTACATAATACCCTGCAAGTCACCTTATTGGTGGATGGCAGGGCCAATATTTTCAAACCATTTTAACTTTAACTAAAACATTGGCCGCATTAATAGAAATAATTCTACACCCATCTATTTCCTTTTGTTACGTAAACATGACAATAACGAAGCAACATATTCTTTTCAGAGCGTACTTGGCTTAAACAAGTACTTTTATCGACCGATTCTATACTATATTCATTTAACGCTACAAATCCCTAGATTAAACAAACCCGTAGAGGGAATTTTTACGCAAAAGTCTTTAAAAAATAAACAGCCGATACAATGTGTCAGGCGAAGACAAATACAAAATCAAACATTGAAACGACAATGAACGTTTGAAAAAGGCTCTTACCCTCTCTTTAACGAGGTTCAAATCACGTTCTCCGGCACTTCACTCACTCACGCGAAGCAATGGAAGTGTGTGCGCGTGCGTACAGGGAGGTTTTTTTTACGCGGTCGAGCCCATTAAAACCGTCCTCCTCTTCCCTTAGTAACTCCCTCCTCTCGATGGAACGAAGCGGCGAGTTGGAACGTCAACACTTTTTTTGTAAAAAAAACAATCGCTTTGTGTTTTCACTTCGTCCATCCGTGCTCAAAATTACCAAGCAACGAGAATATTTTCAGGGTGCTTTCGGCTGCTGACAGACATGAATCCTACTGATTTTGGCGTATGTCTGTTTTCCTTTTAGCAAGATTTAAAAAGAAAATCTTTATGAACTATCTATACGGGTCCGTTACTGTGGTGACGTTTCGTTTTGTTCACGTTGCCACAACAATTAAAGCGAAGCGTAAATACGTTCAATTTACTTTCGAAAAGAGATCAAAATCATACTGCAACTACAGAACTGCGGCGAGGTGTATTTTAAACAACTTTTGATTGAATTTCGGTTTTTCTGTGTTTCTAACGCAAGTTTCTAATGAAAATACAGTGTTATATAACAATAACGCAGTTTACATGTACCATTGTTTGTATTGTGCACACAATAATAATTTTATTTACTGATTGTGTTGCGTGTTTGTTAAATGCAGTGGAAATTCTTTATTGAAAATACTTTGATAATGAGGTCGAAGTTTCCGAAAATTCACCTCAGCATTCTAAAAAAAACTGCTTTTGTAGTTATTTTTTTCAGCTTGTTACTTCTAACTTCATTATTCAGGTGGTCACATTTTTAATAGCTATGGAAAGTTCCAATCACCTGCCCTTCTACCCATTCTTTTTTTTTACCTTCTCAACATTTACACCTTTCACCTACAGGTGCGAATCTAATGACGGGCTAAGAGGGTTGCTGCTTTGGGCCCCAAAGGTCTCCCTTTCTCAGGAAATTTTTAAAAAATCGTAGAAATATAATATAAGTCAATCCCTTCGATGTCAGTCCCAAAATCCTACAATATTTGTAGTGTAGTGAATTCCCAAGTGGGACGAATGAAAGTTTCATAAAACGGGTGAAATCCATGGCAAGGAAAACGCAGTGCAACGCGCTACGATATGACGGAGTTTTACTGCATTTATTTACATTTACTTTAATACTCCGCAAAACGGCATAAGCGTCTGTCACGGGATGTCGCTGCACCAATACAAAACTCTAGATAAAGCCTGTCTTATGGCGTCGGGGAATACTGTTGCGCAGTCTGGGACCCTTTCGAGGAAGGCCCAACTAGAGAGCTTGTAATGGTCCAGCTTACAGCGGCTAGATTTGTAAAGGGAGAATATCGGTATGATACGAGTGTATCAGAGATCTTCAGGGACCTGAAATGACAGACGTTGAAGAGTAGAAGAATTGAGTACAAAAAAAAGTTTATAAGCTCCGAAATTGTTTAAGACGTAAGCGGCATAGTTGTGCCCATCGGTGTAAGTGATCGTAACGTTTGCGTAAATAGGTCGAAATAGTTATTAGAACCGCGAAATACTACCGATCTTTTTCCCCAGACACGATAAGACAGGCCAACAGAGGCATTAGTTAAGTTAATTTGGTGCTGCGACACTCCCTGCCAAACGCTTCTGTCGGCTTGCAGGGTATTCATGTACATGGTAGGCAGTATTTCTCGTTTATGGCGACTATTTCTATACAACTTTGCACGCGTATACACACGTTTATTTGTGTGTACATCTTTCTGCATTAGACCTTGTAAGTCTTGGTACGTATCACAAAGGCAGACATACGCTTCGCATATGTATTCACAAGCGGATGTGCGCGCGCACACAGGAAATAAGCCTGGGTAATGTTTGATGGAGGACGCTTTAACGACACCAGCATCCTCGCCTCGAGTGTGCGCGGGGTATTATTCTCATCCCTTCTTTTCCCTCTTCTCAAACCTCCACAATACACACACACACACACACCGCCTGCCTAATATCTCAAGAACTGTTGGAAGGTTCACGGAACGTGAGTTTTACCGCGTGCATGACTCGTCTCTCTCTCTCTCTATCCCCACCCCCTTCTCTCCCTCTTTGTCTTGTACGGCGTATTGCTCAGAGCTGATGGATACGAAGAGATTACACAGCACTTATTGTTAACCATCTCTCTCTTTCCCCTTTTCTTCCAGAGTTTGAACTCGCACGCGGAGAGATGAGTCTCAAGGCGGTCTTCTTAAAAAAAATGGTTTCAGCGTGGAGGATGAAGAGCGCAGAGCCCTACATAAAGTGGCGGGGAAGGATACAAAAATAAGGATTCGTAAAAAAGTCATACATACGCGACTCAGCACTTCATTTCGGGGTAAAAGACGGCGGAAAAAATTAACGGCTTCCGAGCCCCAAGTTCAAAAGTTTGAAAAAATTAAACTAGAAAGATGCATTTACTCTGACGCTGGATACTAAAATCCTCTGCACAGGATAAACATTTACTGACGAATTCATTGTCAATATTATTCTCCCCTCGATATATTATTTCAGGGCTCATGTATGCACGGGAAAATCGCAAAGGACATTTTGATGAATCGCATTCGATGCCA
This sequence comes from Uropetala carovei, assembly GCA_036926305.1. Taxonomy (NCBI): domain Eukaryota; kingdom Metazoa; phylum Arthropoda; class Insecta; order Odonata; family Petaluridae; genus Uropetala; species Uropetala carovei. Next base: position 6,903,459 of record JAXCHB010000015.1, on the reverse strand, counting down.
CCCACCGCTCCGGTGCATAATACATATTTAGTTGTCGACGCGATAGGTGTTATTGAGTTGACAGCAAAGATATCTAAAAATATGCGACGCCAAACTAATATCGAAAATCATTTAAAACAATCGATTGGTAACTTCGTCACTTAATGAAATATTTTCAAATATCCATTATTTTCGGTGTTTTTATTCATAATAGGTACCGTGAATATTAGAATCACACTAACGAATCGATTTACAGAACTTAAATACGGTAGACGATATTTTGGCGTGCAGATGGACTTGAATACATTCTCGATTTGCGACAACATAGATAGATCTGTATCGATCGTCGACGGCTCGAATTGTCGATATCTCGAAAAAAATTCTATCAAAAGGTTTCCCTTAACGTCGGACTTTTAAGCTACGTAACTAGAATCGTTTATGCCTTACCCCGAGCATCGAATCGTTCTTTATTTTTTATAGATAGTCGAAGACTATCCGTTCGCGTTGCCGCGTTAATGAGACACAGCGACCGACACGGCCGATTAATGCACGCCTTGGTGGTTGGAAGGAGAAAAGAAAAATAAAACTCAATTCGCAGTCTGCGCGGAATGCGTTAATGGGAAGCTAGTGGTCTCTCACTCGCGCGCAATTCCAACGCACGTGGTTCGAATCAACCCCGACAGCTAAAACTGCGCGCGCATTCGTCGACGTGAAGTCCATTCTGCGACCGCGTGTTCCTACTCGTCGAATTATCTCTCAACGAAAACTCGTTTAACGTCTCCTGAATTTACCACTTAGTCTACATTGGATCCTTCTTATCGCTAGATTTCTGGATGGCAGGAGGTGCAAAACTACGCCAAAATACGCCGGATAATTACTCCTAATAAAATTTCTATTAATTCTATGGGGAAATGAAAGCGCTTCTGCGCTATATATATATATATACATACATACATACATATATATATATATATAAAGAAAAATGTTTGTATGTGTTTTTTATAGCTCAGCAACTACACGTAGAAACAAGAGGAAGGTGTCATTTTAATCGGAACAAAGAGTTAAGGGTGTAGTCAGGTTTTTATACCGATTTGAATGAACTTGCTAATTTAAAAAAATATTTTCTTTCGTCATTTTCTCGATTTGAATAACATAGGGATGAGTGCTGTTTATTTTTCATTTGAATTTTAAAATTACTTAGAAACATGGTACGAACTCGGGACTTAAATGGTTCTAAAAGAACAAAGCTCATTTTTATTGAAGACAGAATCCGAATTCTGATCGAATTGGCGTATAACTGCGTTTAGAATTGGAAAAATACGTGATTTTATCAGTTTTATGACAGTACCAATTATAAGCTACCATGACAACTCCTATTGTCGCCGAAGTTGAGAGTCCTATGCATTTATATGGGAATAATTTTAACGTAATATCGTTTTTCAATTTCTGCGTGCGATTTTACTTTGTTTACATGGCAACCAAATATTTATTGATTTTAATTGAAATATTACTAATCAACTGTTTTTCATGATATTTTCGTGTGGCGTAGTGTTCTTCAAAGCAAGCTGTTTTTAAAACTACGTAAGTAACTTAAATAATTATAATTACACGTAGATTTTCCACAAATTGTGACTGGATAAATCGTTTCGTTTCCAAAGTATTGTTGATATAAACAATTTTCTCCTAACAGAACTTATTGATGAGAGAATAGAGCTAATAGTCGGAGGATTCTTAAACGTTCTCTATTTACTTTTTCTTTCGTTAATCAATTTCGAGCCTAAACGGTAGAGCGAAAATGAACGAAATCTCGTATTTAGGCATTTTAACATACAGAATAGAAGCTATGACGAAATTGTTGACATTGCTCAATAATTAAGGGAAGTTTATTCTACGCATTTTTAACTATTTGATTTTCTCAAAAACAGTTCTAACGATCAAATTTCGTACAGTTACTTGAGTTTAAGTCTTCCATAATACTACATATGTAGTCCACATTTCTCAAAAAATGAATATAAGGCTAGTTTATTCTAGGCATCTTTAACATTGATTATCTTTAACAACAATGTGATTTTCTTAAACACGGCTATAACGATTTTGATCAAATTTCGTATAGTCACTTGAGTTTACGTCTGAAATAATAGTACATATTTCATTTTTCTCAAAGAATGAATATAAGGCTAGTTTATTCTTGGGCAACTTGAATAACAATTGGATTTTCGAAAAAAACGGCTCATACGATTTTCATCAAGTTTCCTATAGTTATTTAAGTTGATGTTCATAATAATTCTACGTAGTTCATATTTTTCTAAAGATAACTAAACGACGCATTAGTATATGAGAATGTTTGTACGTGTATTGTACTGATTTTTTTCGTGTCAAACGCCTGCATAAAATGAAGAACGTCACCAATTCCAGGCAGCCTATAAATGATATCACGCGCGCCTATCTAACACAACACCCAGCAAAGTCACCAGGCATGTGGGTGGCAGTGCAGTGCACCAGATTAGCTAAAAATAAAGCGACGGGTAAAACAGGTTTATTCAACCACCTATGAATATAACATGCTTTGAAAAAAAATACCGCCCTTGGACAAGGATTTTTACTCTACATTTAACCCCTTAAATTCCAGTCAACTGTAACACAAAATTCAATAGCCAAAACGACAGGGAAGAGAACGGTATACGAGAAGACTGGAAAAGAACCACCACATTTCTGGGCAGAAATTCTTCAGTTTCATTCCCACTACCTCGCAACATGCAGTCCCACTCTCGAGCGACATCAAAACAGGCGCGATTTTATTTTTAAAACTTCGCCGGAAGGCATTCAAACGAGAAAACCTCAAAACGGCACATTCACTGCGGGAGAAAAAAAAATGCTTCGCTGTTATCAGCGGCAGACCCATTAGGAGAACCAACCACGGTGCAGGTGGAAGGGGGATAGGTGATTTCACAGACTACTATAATCTCTCTCTCTCTACTAATTACCCAAAGCCCCATTTTTCTTATTTGTTGACTGGGAAAGACACTTTTCGGGATGGCATATTAGGAAGGCAATAATAAGTACGCGTTGCGTAAAGACGAAGTTTCTTTTTTTTCCTACTCATGCACGGTTTAGTACTTACGATGACTGAGTAGATGGCCCCACCACTCGCTCTGTAACAGAAAGAGAGAAAGTGTCATTTAGAACATTGATGACAGAGAAAAGGGGATAAAAGGAGAAGACGGGAGAAACAGAAAAATTGACAACGTTAAAAAAATATGAAAGCGACAACTCACAAATACACACGAACAAATGGAGCTAAGCAATATATCATGCGCAATTCGACGAATGGACGGTAAAAAAATCTATAGTTAAAAAAAAATAGGGAAAACTTAAAAAGTCATGACCAATCCTTTTTTTTTTAAGTTTCACACGGGTGAACAATTAACTGCAAAATTTTTTAATAAGCCTGAGGAAAAATGAACTAAAGAGATAGCATTAAATACATGGTATCATCAAACTAAATACGACGTTATTTAATGGAATATGGTATAATTTCTAAGAAAAATCACTCGTTCCCCATATTTACAACAAATATTCTTACATTCTTTCCGTGTCTTAATACTTCGTAAAACACCACCAAATTAATTATTTTCGAACGAAAATACCTCTTAAAACTTCGTAATTTCTAAAGACCCGAGCATCACTCTGCTCCAAGATGATCGGTTTTTTTTTAAACTTAAGCTTGCGTTTCGGTCTGAGACACCAAACACATGCGTTCAAATTGACTTGAACGAAACACGAAGCCCTTTCGAAGTTATACAAGAGGTGACAGAGAAGTGCAAGAACCCAAATAATGAACACATTCGTATACCACACGAAAAAAAAAAAAAGCTCACGCGTGATATCATATGATCGACACGAGGAATTACGTTCTATTAATCCAGAAAAATAATAATCATCTGCTACCGAGATGGAAAATCCCAGCCTCATTAAAATAGTACTTTTCTTCTTATTAAGAAACATATCGCATGCTTCGCGTTATATAAATTCCTACTTACAAACTTATCATTTCAACGAAGCGAGTCGAACGCGCGTAATATACATGAGATCCACCGGAAAGAGCCAAATACTTGACAAAGAAAAAGGAGTCGGTCAGATGGATTTGCAAAACAAATCTACTACACAAAGCGCTAACGATATTTATTATGTTGTATATAAATATATCTTAGACTAAATGTTTCAGTAAAATATAGGTTGGAGGTGGCGGTATTGTTTTTGGGCATAATTGCCTAAATCATCCGTAACATATCGACAGACAATACCACGAAGATGAAATACGCGAGTTCATTGGTCGCAGAGAACGACACCGATGTTCATTTTTCTCCACCCTTTCTTCAACCACTGGCCTATTTTTTTTACATAAGTGCATTTAAAAAAAAAGTCTTGCATACTCGTGGTTACTTATCCCGGTAAATAATTGGTCCTAGTGTTTATTTTCCATAAATGCGATGCCGAATTCTTCCTTAAATCAAACTATGGCATTTCAAAAGAATTATTCATCTCCCCCTTACGACTAGAATTGATTAGGAAGCCTCAATATCTGTAGAAAGGTAAATAGCATAGCATGCGCATTTCGACTAAAAAGGAGTCGTCACTAACGACGATTCACTATCAGACAACTCGAAACATAATATCTCTTGTGTGTACAAACAACAGGCGAACCGCCAGACTACTCCGTTATCGACATGCTGATTATTTTTTATCAACCTTTAATTAAGCGATTATTCGAGGCATACATTGTTAAATGCTGAAGGAATGACATTTTTTTGAAAAACAATACCAATAATTTAAAAATACATACTTGCATACCACTCTAGACGAAACTTATTCGTTCGTCACTTCAGTATTTTTTTCTAACTTTCAATTCCGAACCGACCGAAATGTGACAATAACAGCGAAGTAAATGTATTACCAAGCTATTGTCCCCGCCATCTGACGGAATAATCGAAAATTGGCTCGCGTTCAAACCTTGCATCGTGACGCTCAAGGGAAGCTGATCTTTTAATAGTACAGCGAGAGAACGAGAAGCAAACAGTCCGATTTCGACGCAAAATATTTTTTTTAAATAAACGCCTCCATTTATTACCGAGAGGTGGGAAAAACGTGGTTGGTTCGTAAAACCAGCACGTGTTCGAAGATAAAACACGACGATATCGGACGAACACGATCACGCGTCTTACGAGAGAAGCATCGAAATCGAGCGAAAAATCTTTTTCCTGAGAAAGAGATGCGCAAAAAAATGCATCCATACGCGCTGCAATAGCGCCGCGCGATAAAAATAAAAAAAACAAAATGACGTAATCCGCATCTCACCTGACGACAAAAAAAACTTATTTCGTCCTTGTGAACCAAGGGCCGTTTAATGAATGTAAATCATATACTTTTCTGCTCCACTTCTCTGCATTATTAAGGCGCTCAATTCTTTTATTCCCGTCTCAATAGATCGACGACATCCATCTTTTCTTCGAGGGAGATGACAGACAGAGATGGGCGCTCTGCATGTTTCACTTGTTTTGCTCGATTCGCACTCCGTCCCGCGCAGATCTGGAGATCTCGTGTGCGTAACGCAAATTACGGACGGTAATTGCGAAACGCAAAATTGAAAAGAACTTTAAGCTAAGAAAAAAAATCACTCAATAATTATATCCTTGTTTGAATCCTCATTCGATAAGTAAACTTCGGTTTCCAGTTGACATTTATGCCAATATTACATTTACATTAATACCCTGCAAGCCGCCAGAAGCGTTTGCAGGGGGTGTCACAGCACCTAATGAAGTCTAACTAATGCCTCTGTTGGCCTGTCTTATCGCGTCTGGGAAAAAAGATCTGTAGTATTTCTCGTTTCTAGTGATTGTTTCGATATATTTTCTCGTACGCTCTGATCTAACATTACGTTCACTAACACCGATGGATACAACTATGCCGCGTACGTCTTCAACGAATTCGGAGCTTTTAAACTTTTCAAATAGTTTCCTTTTGTACTCAGTTCTTCTACTCTTCAACGTCTGCCATTTCAGGTCCCTCAAGATCTCTGATACACTCACATCATACGCGAGAAGAACCGCCTTGAACGGAGACGTACGATTATAGAAAAAACAAAAAAACTTGGAATGGTTCTAAAATCGGAAGCAAAGAACGCAGACACAACTGATAAGAAATATGGCCGTCGGTCATTTATTGAGACGTGACGCCATGTTTACGTATTTAACAGAAGCAAATTCTGAAGGTAAAATGGGACAATGGAACTGTTGTGATAATTTTACAGTAACACATTACTGTCCTGCAAGCCGTCCATATTCATCAATTGAAATCTCCATTGGCCGGGTAATGCATCTGGGAAAAATTGATCTGTAGCATATTTCCATTCCAGTGATTACTACAACGTATTATGTACTTTGTACTCTGTGACCTATACGCCAATGAGTACAACTACGCCTCGAAGAAGAGAAAAATCTCATCCAACAATTCGCGGAGAACTCTTTTTTAATCCATAACAATGGGGGCAACTTCTCCCAGATTACCAAAATGACAAGATATCCTAAACAAATTGAAAATCCACGTCCACGACACGATCACGGAATTGAAAAAAATCAACGCTTCCTAGGACGTTATGGGCGAATCAAGTGCGACAGAAAAAAAAACAACTTCCGCACCGTGACGTAACTTCCGAATGAAACTCTCGCGTCTGGATTTGCGAGCTTACCCTTGATCCCCTCTGAACGAGTGCGTGACGGCGTCCATGGGCCCCCTCCTAACAGCTTCGCAATCACGACGCCAGAGGGGGAGAGGGAGAAGCGTTCATGCACGCCAGTGCACGACGCCAACCAAGTTCCTTTCGCGACATACACGAAATGATCCCCTATTAAAACCTTGCATTGAATCTGCCTTCTTGCATACTGGCGGGAAAACTATCCAACCCCGCGTTCGACACGCGGGACTCGTATGCCTCCGAGTCCACAAACTAGTGCATGCGATTTAGTCTCCGTCCGTATCAGAGTTGCTGTCTCGTTGTAAAAAAAACAGGCACGCACACACACACACACACACATATATACATATTAAGGCCAGTGATTGATTGGCGGGGAATGAGAGAGGAAAACGGAAGAAAAACAGTTATGGCACATCCTGCTACAGATAGTGGTTCGTTGACATGTCCACCGCCTTCCCCCCAAGGCGAGGGACGCTCTCCGTTCGCATTCTCCCCCCCCCCCATTTCGAGAGATGTCCCCATAGGAAGAAGTCACGGGGCTGCACGGAACACGAACACACCGTATCGATCCAAACAATCGTTTCGGTAGACTTTTCGTCCGTCGTGCCACCCTGAACATCTGCCTATGCCTCCCTATCTCGCACACAACGGAACCAGAAAAAAAAAACAAATAATTCGGACACCTTTTCATTTGCGTCGGTTCTCTTGTATCCCACGACCACCGAACCGAGTCGATTAACATTTTTACGACGCGATTGTGACCTCCAAATGACTAAAACGAAGACTCAAAAAAAGTCAGAACGATTCAAATCCAATTCGGGTAAAAAAAATCAGGCAACGAAAAAATAAAAATAGGCGAGAGCTGTGTGTAGGAGATGCGTCGACATTTTGAGACAATTCGCACGGGTCCGTGACATTTCGAAAGCACTTGTTCCAACCGTGACTCACAGCTTCTTCCGTCTTCAGTTTTTTTTTATAAGTGTTTTTAAAGGTTCCAAATAGCTCTTTACTTATTTTTTGTTGTAACTCTAATTTGACTCTTAGGCATACGAAAATAAAAATTTTATTCGAAATAAATACTTCCTGGTTCCCAAGCGCACAGGCAACTATAAAAGTCAAAATAGCAAAAATAGCAAAAATAGCAAAAACAAATAAATATCGATACATTATTTGAACAACTTAAACGTATCCAATAAATCATTAAAGCCTTTAATTTTGCTTAGCTATAACATCATTACGAAAGGATAACAAAGAGCTTTTCCATATCGGTTTAATTAATTCCACAACTTCGTCCATAACTACCTATTGTTATCTACAGCTTATGAAGGTTCCGGAAAGCTGTAAATGCCCGCGAGAGAGAATTCATAAAGGCACAAATTAATACGTTTGCCACCGGATTAATTATCGATTCCGCCGCTAACCAGCCGCTTGTTTTGAAGCGCCACCGTCGCACCGTAATAGTTGACAGATGGCTCGCACTAATTACAGGGGTTTACCTTTATCACCGTGGCAATTAAACCTAAAAAAAAAAAAAGATAATCCCCGTCATTGGTTTTTCTTATCGACGAAATTAAGATTCGCATCGACGGCGAACGAAACATTTCGAATCTTCCAGCGAGGAAGTAGAAAACCTCGGGAGTCTTCGTTTTTCGTTTCGCTCGAGCAGCTTCGAGAAGCTCGAGGAGAATGACGTAACGTCGCTCGAGAGCGTTCTTAATGGATTTGACATTCGTATCGAAGGGATCCTAACCGATTAAATGCGCGCTCCTTACGACGCTCGATAGAGTGCGTTGCTGTAAGAGATGAGTCGATGCCCTGCGCTTTACGACAAAAAGGAGTGTCATTCAGAATACACAACGAGGAAAGGTATTGCGCGGAAAAAAGTAACGACCGATAGCGTGTCGTGTTATTTTTTTACCGATATCGGAATTTTTTATCTAAGGTTCCTTCCTACGCGGTAAAAACTCCCGACTTAAAAGGTATATATTTTTTTCTAAATGCACTTTTTAAGCCCCTTGCGTTCTTGAAAAAAGGCCGCGTTGCGCAAAACCACGTAGCGCGAATTTCATACCCTGTGGCCAAAAAAAATCTCGGTTTTCTAGTCGCGTTTATTTCACCGCGTATGCTCAAATCCGCGATGGGGAAAACCGCGTTGGACGAGGGTTTGCTTAATCTCTCGATATACGAGGTCTTAACATTTACGGTAGCATGAATTTCTTACACTTCCCGATATAATCGTCCGCGTGACAGATTCAGCAAAATCCCAATTTAAAAACATTCCTTTCGAGTGGACGATTCCCCCTCGTTCGATTATTTATAAACAAAAGAAACCCACACACGCTCGATCGCGATAAACTAAATTTAAAAAACCGCGATTAAAAGATCATCATGTACGTAGGTGTCACTCCGACGACGGCGTGAATCAAAAAAAATATAATAATACGCGGAGTCGGCAGACAGACGAACTTTCTATCGATCGAGAAGCGAACCCGGTACCTTTAAAGCTTTCCACGGCATTCCCGTCCGCCACATTGCTAACGATCCCGGAGTGAACTAGTCGTCTCTTTCCGGCGTCAGTCTCCTCCTCCCCCCTCTCCCCCCCCAAATCTCCTCTCTCTCTCTCCCCCCTTTTACCACTAGGCTACTCCACCCTCCAGAGGCAACTGGTCTCTTGGCAACGGTCGATATCATATAGCACCAAGAGAGAGAGGGAGAGAAAGATTATAAGGAGCTGAATTTTTTTTGGACACTATTGACGGATATGGAAAAAATAAACGCCCTACACTTAATCGTACGCACTCGATTATAGAAACTGGTGTAATTTATTAAGGGGGTGATATTGTTTGTTTTAATCTTGGAAAGGACGCGTATTTAATACGAAAATAATGGGCTGAATTACGCATACCGATCGACTTCTACCACGGCGAATTTGAAAAAAAAAAACGAAACTTTTATCATAGAAGAATGACGCCATCTTCGATCAAGAATGACTTTTACTCTCGTCGCTATAAACATCTTTCGGCGACGTAATTATGCGACTTCATTGACAAGAATTCCACGAACGGCTTAATTAAATTATGTCGAAATGTTTCCATTATTGACGACGAACAACATTCTGTAGATGAAAGCTGCTTGCTTGAAACGACTAATTTCAGACGGGTGGCGATGTCCTTTTCTTCTCTTGATTAAGCGGAAACCAATTTCGAGATAGTTTTCCTAGTTTAGTCAAAAATAAACGCGTAACAAAATATGAATTAATCATTGGCCATCTTAAGCTCGTCGAATGACGTTTCGCATTTAAAAATTATTTATTAAGCTTTTTTATTGACGAAGCGGGAAACCAACTTCGAGATAGTTCGTCACTTGTTCAAAAAAAATAAATATTCGCGTGACGAAATGCGAATTAATCATTGACTGTATTAAGCTCATCGAATAACATTTAGCATTTTTTTTAAAATCAACCAAGCACAGCTGCTTCCGAGAAAATTTACAGCGTTAATAACGAGATAATACACCCAATTCCGTTCAAATTTTAACTCTACGACGCTATCACCATCGATGATGAACTTTTGCGCATGCGTCCGCACATAGGGGTTTCGAAAGAGCTTTAAATACTAATTAAAACGAGCCAGGATCGTTAAAATAAAAAAACTCCGAGATTTCAAACGCCGTTGCAAAACATCGTCCGACCTTTATAAGGACGGCGCAATCGAATTCGTTTTTATAACCGAGCACAGTTCGGTAAACAACAATGGAGACACCAACCATCGCGTCGCGCTCATAGCGTCGCGAAAATTTCGCCATTACCACAATAAATATATACACTCGGACGACGAAGATGATGATGGAAATCTCACCGCGTCGTCGAAATAATTTCTTTTTCGCCGGAGCTCACTCAAAAATGTCGACGGATCGGTCTTTTTTATTTGGATCTTCAATCGTATTTTTTTCTAAATTGAGCACGCTCTAACCTCCTTAACTCGAAATTTTAATAAACACACACGAACCTCCATAAACCGAATTTGTAATAAACACACTAGAACCTCCACAACTCGAACACTCGATGACGAACAACCATTCGAGCTTCTTCATTTCGTCGCAACTCGAAAACATCGTCGGCGACAATTTCTCCGAGTCGTCCACATTCGTCCGTTCGAATCACGGAGTTTTTCAAACCACTCCATGCGTGGTGATGGTACCAAAAGTGGTACCAGACGAGCCCCCCAACAGAGATGTCAACTAAACGGATTCTGCGTGTACAAAAGACGGTTTTCACCAGATAAGGTAAAATAGGGCGGCTGTAACAACCAGTTATCAAACAATCCAAGTGGTACATTAGAAAATAAAATAAAGTTTGAACCACACTTTTTAGACGATACGATTCCCGGAATTATATTTTTTTTGCCTTCCGCGACCCGATTCTCACAGTTCAGGGTAAGGGGACAAAAACCTAAACACCCTCCCCTCGACAAACAATACCATAGCAACATATCCGTCTAAAAAAAGCAGCTACAAAAACAAAAACATTCCGACTCTTCCCCCGCAAAAAAAAACTCGAAGATTTCATGCACGCTACGTCGCGTGATATGAAAAACCATTGAAGGAGAGGAAAGGAGGGGGAGAGAGAAGGAAGAAGAGAGAGAGATGAGAGGGGAAGGAAGAGAAGGAAGAGCGGGTGGGAAAATTCTATGGCCGAGACCCTGGGCGAGGAGGCTAAAGTGGGAAGGCTACGTCGCATACTTAAAGAGGCACCCCTCGGGTAGAGGCTCGCCACAGGAGGATGGATAGAGAGAGAGAATAAGCCAAGCAAGGACGTAAAGAACCCTTCCCGCGCTCACACGGCGGCCGCCATTATCCGGCCAACCTAGCGCTTTAACAACAAATACACACACTTTCAAAGAAACAAACAAACACGGTTGCGAATGTGCCTAACTTTATCTCGATATCCAAAATCTGACTTATCAACATTGTACCTTCATGGTAGATGGCAGGGGGTGCAATGCGCCAAACATTTCCATAACAATTCTTGTTTATCTTTTTCCTATTATAATCCCTAATCTTAAACGGTACTTTGTATCATTCCGTACTACAATAGATCCCTGTATAAACAAATATATCCTTTTATAAATCCCGAGATTCTCATTTTGACTGGCAAAGAATTCACCAACGGCACTCATATCTTACTCGAAAAAAACTTACAGAAAAATATACACGCACAGGAAAGCGAAAAAAAACCACAAGGGAATAAATAGGGTTAAAAAAACTATTTCCGCCCCAGGAAATCTATCATCTGTTCGGTGCCCGATTATACCCTAATGGTCAATGGGAAACGAGTTCTCTTCTCTCTCTCTCTCTCTCTCCGGGCGAACTCCGGAAACAAAAACAAGAGAGTAGCGGATCGCGGGTCGATATTCCCGGTTTTAGACAAATGCGCATCCAAGGTCTTTGTCGTGTCGCAACAGTGCCGATTGTCAGCAAATACATTAACCGAAATGGAATGAAACAAAAGCATCGCACTGGAGGAGAGAGATCGCCCCCCCCCCCCTCCCCCCCGCTAAACAAAAAAGAATGACTAATTTTAAGAACGATTTTTGCCTATGCGCAATTCAAAACAAAAAGAACCTTGGAGAAGATAAAGCGAAGATTATGATGAAAGAATAAACACGCACAAGATGCTAATTAGATCTCTTCTCGACATACTCTCAATAAGGACTAGACCCTCGAAACTGCTCGATGTACACCAGTACGGATCTTTTCATCCTGCCTCAGCAGCGATCGTCCGTACGCGTGTACAGGCCCTATTTACATTTACCGAAACGTAAATTTTATAGTAACCTAAGAGTATTCAGGATAGAAATAGATGGAGAACACAGTTTCATTTGAAATCAAGGACCTGTTCTATGTCAGAAAACTATGATAATAATAATGTATACACCTTTTCTTCAGCAGAAAAATTAATGCCAAGGATGACGAAATACGTTTAAATGGCCGGTTAGAGGTTAAGAACATGGATCAGAAAATTGCCCGATTTAGGAGGCATAGACTTGAAACGGAACCACTTAGAAATGAACTCGTCCCAATTAACATTATGTCTTACCCGCGAAAAGGCTTGCATGCGACGGCTAATTTCTCCAATTTAAACAACACCATCGAATTGATAATGAATAACGAGGCGGGCATTACCGAGAGGGCGCTTCAATCACAGTATAGTAAGTACACATTCAAAATTCGTCCTACATATTACGTATATTCTTATCGAATCTAGATCCTCTTGATAACAATTATTCCCGACCCAAAACCATGCCCGATGATACCCAAACAGCTGGCACCAGCAACCTGCTCTTTTTTTTTCGTTAAGGAAACCAGGTGTTCAAATGGGTCCCCAATTTTATCGATTCTGATCCACCTTGAAGAGGGTTTCTCGCAGAACAACGCGCGCCTCGACGGAGAGGGCGCCGCTTCCTGAAAAGGACGCCGGAATTACTCGAATAACGTGATCTTTAACTCTCGTATCATCCGTATGTAGCAGGGGTGGCCGAACTTACATACTAGGTACTCTCGGAGCCGCATCAGAAAGTTCAAGAGCCGCACGACGCACATTCTGTGCTCATAAAATTTCGAAAAGCACATAACCTGAATCCGAAGCAATTTAGAAGTATTGCATGCCCCTAGACATTCCCAAAACGTCTCAAGTCATATTACGTCACTGTATTCTGCAGCGAAAAACGTTGAATGGCGATTTAAAAGAGCCGCAAACTAAGTTAAAAGAGCCGCATGTGACTCTCGATCCGCGATTTGGCCACCCCAGGTATATAGTACCAAAACGGAGCAAAATATATAATTCGCGAGCACAAATACGGCTTCCTGTTTGACGGTGGACTAAAAAATTGTTAAAAAATCTACCAATAAGCGCCCAAGATCGGCAAACCGACACCCAGAAGAACGGGAATTGGTAAGGAATATGGAAAATTCACTCAACACATTCAGGCGACCGAGTAATAATTACGCATTTGACCTTTAACTACCAAGGCGCGCCTGTGTGTGTGAGACAACCTAAGTTATATTGCCAGATTACTACACTAATTTACTTCCCGTTAGTTTTACATTTTACAAAAAATATCGTGTTTTTTCCACTTTTAATTGCATCTTGTTCCTCATGAAATTATTACACACGGAAAATTAAATTTATTTATTTACTTACTTATTTACAATGCAAATAGGCTCTTGGCCTGGTGGCAAGGTAACAGAAATTAACATATATCCGCAATACAATGTATATAAAATCTATAATATAGTTAAGCTAACTTATGCAATAAATGGAAAAGGAAATATTAATCAAGAAAAATAGAGTCGCCAAATAGCAATGGAGTACTACATAGTCATCAAGAGAAGAAGAAAACAGAATTAATTCTGGACATATCTATCGAATAAATAATAATAATAAATAGCGATCAATGAGACCGCATCTCTGTTACAATGTGATCATAATTTCACCTCTCAAGTTAATGTATACTATATAAGAAAATTTTATTAACGTAATCTCGCTACTACAAATTATTACGATAACTAACGATTACAGCAATTTTTTAACCTACGTTTTTTTGATTCACAAGGGCATTAACGAGATGAAAACAAACGCAAGAATAAACACCATGTGCTTAAAAATGAAAAAATAAGTATCATAGGTATCTCCAATAAGCACGAAAAGGGGTTTCCCAGCACTTTATAAATACCTACGATAAGTAATTAATGTTTCAGTTTTTGATACTTCAGTTTACTCTTGAATATGTTTTCTGAATTTGTACGCAAACTTGAAGGATCTTTCTCACTTTTTCGAAACGTCAACAAACGAAAACTTTTCCATCTTAACTTCACGCTCCCCGTACCGAACGGTTGCACCACTCAACGATTAGCCACAAGTTCGATCCCCTAGATACGTAATATATATTTTTTCCTTAGCTTTCAGGATAGAATTCGGTAACTATTTCGCGACAAATTCCCAAAGGAGTACCGGCGAATTGAGATTGGACGCCGTCCAACCATCCTAAAACACTTTTAGAAAACCTTTAATTCGTGATTTACTCCGCCGGATATGTCTCAACTCGAACTGACAGCCAAAGACCCTTAAAAAGAGGGAGAAAAAAAAACCAACGCTGCGCTCTTTCGATTGAAAAGAAAAAACTGCAATCTTTCGGAAATGGAAGGAGGGGGTGAGAAGTGGCCTCATATAAGGGTCGGAATAAGGGAAGGTTTTTTTTTTTGCGAAGGACCGACAGATAGCCATCACGATGGCAACGGAACGCTCGAAACGAGCCTTTAAAAAAAAGGGTCGTTTTACGAAAAATTTCTGCTTCCTCTCCTCGAGGACAGAAACCTTCCGTGTTAAACGAGTTCAAAATATGGGATTTATTAACTCTGTGCCTCAAACTTATTTTTGCATATACCCTTTGAAAAATTCCAAGGACTACTTGCGTACCACCAAATTCTTTCGTAAAAAAGAACTTTCCCACGAGAAAATGCCATCAAAAGTGGAAAAACTTTTTACAGTTACCAAATAATTTTATTTAGGCAATTTAAAGAAAGTGAAAGGTGAAGTAGCTAAATAAGATTTTGCTGGTACCACTTTCAGATCCTTCTGGTAGGATACTTTGAATATCTCTGTATTACTTAATGTAATAACTGCATTTTAAATGGAAAAACTAAACTCTATAACAAACGATTATTTTATTCGCGGGTTAAGACTTTTACCGAAAAATATGTCCGATTTCTATTTATGTTTGTAAAAGGAAACAAATCAATGGAAACCTTTTGTATCCTATCCTATAGTTACGACGAAGCCTTTTCGAAATGCGGAGTCAAGTGAAGAATCGCACGAGAAGGTCAAGCATCCCACACGCTTAAGGTCTGGTGGCGTTTTGTTCCAATGAATTTAACTTCCTCCGTCAAGATAAAATAGAGCCTATCTATAAAACGAGAGGACGTTCCCGTCAAAGTATAATTTCTAACTCGAGAAAAAACAAAATAATGAGGCAGATCAAACCTATTACATATTTAAATGATTGCGCGAGTTGTAAGCGCTATAAGAGCGAAAAAAGACGATAATAAATGCCTCGAATTTAACGTTTCCCGCTGAATAAAATTAATTTCGCTCGCGTCCCTGACGAGCATCAAGCGATATTGTTAAAATTTACGACAGCCATAGAAACTGGCGGGTTAACAGTACAGTCGTCACTCCTATAATACGCGACGAATACCATCCTGTTTTACATATGAAACTGCTGTATAGGTCTATGGGGGAGGGGTGAACATGTTACCATTACATTAATTCAAATTTTCATCAATAAAATTGGATTAATATAATAAAACTTGTTTTAATATAGTAATACATGTGTGTATGAATTAATACATAAATTTCACGTAGTGCACGTATACTATGAAACAATTCATCACTAAAAATCGGAGAAATCCGTCTTCGCAAAACACAAACGTAAACGTGTTCTCGGCCACTATGACGCGTATACGTAACTGGTTAAGATAAAGAGTTAGCCGATAAAAAAATACTACAATGTACGTACCACTTAATTTCCCGCCTATGACGGTCACTTAGCATACATTAGAACCTCCCGGCTGCTGTGACGTCGGTTGAGGCTAAAAACCCTTGAGTCACGGATGGGTTTTTTTTCTCTTCTTTTAAATCACAGCCGCGATTTAAAAAGTTCCCCACAAATCGTCACGGCTTTAGTGAATGCCACTATTGTACTACTCAAAACCAATGGATTTTAGCCAGCGTCTTTCGTAATGATTTAAGCGAGAGCGAGCTCGTCATTCTTCCTTTTCTTCTTCGCCGGTACGCCTCGCCGTGACTTTTCAAAAAAAAATTAAAAAGATCGATTTCTTCCACGCACTGGTCATTGACCCGGATGATGACGCGTCGCTCTTGTCACGACGAAACGGAATTTCCAGTCCCCTTCGAATATCGTTATCAACCAGCTTATACTGTTTTATAATTTGACGGGCCTTCACAATTATCGACGTCATTAAAGTAGCACAAACCGTTGGCATGCCTTTACTAGTAATTCTACCAGTACATCTATCCGAACGTTCCTACATAGACCCCGCCACCCACCAGCCTGCTGAACTGGAGGGTATTACGTAGATGTAAACATGATAAAAACAACGTCCATATATTTTTTAAATCCTTAATTAGGCGTGTGGGGGTCAACCATAAACAATTTTTATCTAATTAGTCATCTTGTTCAATAATAGCTACATTTTAAGCTCTATCTCATACGTCATTTTAGTATATTTTCTATCAATTCATTAAATAAATTGGGGAAACAAAGTCAGGATGACTGACAGAAAGAATATAACGTGGGGTCATATATTGATTTCATTTAACCCCTTGTGTTCCCACACGCCTATTCAAGGGTTAATCAGTCATTTTTTCACAAAACCGCGCGAATTACGGCCATCTATACACGTGGCTCCCAAATGGTTTATTTTTGCGGGCAGAGAGCAATATCAAAGTAACAAAGAATTTAGTGGAACACCAAAATGGAAACAGCGTATCATATTCGTACCTTCGAGAAGAACAACGCTTTGATGCATCTATATACGTATGTTGGTTATACACCGTAATCATCAATTTTCTTGGCTAATTTTTTTCGCGGAAACACTGATCTATATTCTAGGTTTTCGGGAAAATCAAACAATCTCCAAATCGGAACACAAGAAAGGAACGCTCACGAATTTAAAACAATATGAGGACACGTGCAAGAAGGAGAATTATCGACGATCCTATTCCACCATTAAGGTATTAAGGGCACGCGCTTAAGAAATAGAAGACAGTAAAGACCGATGATTGTTACATGGCATCCCCCGCCATCAACCAAAAATGTTGAGTAGTGGGTCCAGTGTACGAGGGTGTGTAATCAGAGTATTGATTTAATTCTTTTTACCTATCAGGTAAAATGCCTATCAAGAAAATACGAACCGAATATGAGTGCATCAAGGATTCAAGCGTATTTTTATATCAGCAGTAATTTCAATTACATATAAAAATTAAACAACTTTTCTTTTTATTTAATTTATAAACGTTTGCGGACTATTTTTTGCAATGTGTTTTGACTTAAAAATGCTTTCTAAACACGTACAAAAAACGAACACAACAGCTTAAAAATTGACTGACAAGGCTTTATAAAAATTGCAATAACCCCCTTGGCTTTTTTAGTTACCGTTACTACAGCAGGCGTGGCACCAAGAAGGTTAAAAGAATACACGAGCAGCTACGCTTTACGCCGGAAAATATATTTTTCCCCATGAAAAAAAAAGGCATTATTCTTTCGTTTTTTTTTAAATAGGTTATCTTCATTTCAAAATGTCTGGACGAAAGCTGGGAACTACCCGATTGCGTACAATGGGAGGGAACCTATTTCGAGTAGAAAACGCTCACTGGTGGTGGAGGACAGAGCAAGGCCGTACGCGAGGCTCCTTCAAATTGCGCCGCGGAAAATAAAGAGATGTGGGGTCACAACAGCCTGGGATGCGGAGAACAGCGAAGGATTCGAAGGGAGACGCAAAAAAAGTAAACGGCGCACTTTGCTCCGGATCATTTTGTTTGACGGCGAGCCTACGTAATTCGAACTATTCATAACTCGAAATTTGAATAACTCGGACCATCGATAATTCGAAGCATTCGTTGCCTCAGAGTTTCTCACTGCGCTTTACAAACTCGCCACACTACATCTCCGTCGCCGGAGTTTATATAAAGTGGGGTATGCGGTACATCGCGAAACATTCGGCGCGAGGCGCAAACACTAATAGGATTTGCTCTAAATACGATCGAACCTCGATAGCTCGCATTTCATCGAAAGACGGAAAAATTTCGATTACAGAAATTCGGAGTTATGGATGCGTGCGGGTGCGTATGTATACATCGTCTAATATCGAAAATTCCCCTAACGTAAGCAGGCCCGCGCCGGCCATATTTGCCGCCTGGGTGCAAGCAGTTTACGCCGCCACTTACGGAACTATTTAAGTACCCTGGCCCAGATTTTTTCGATTTTTTGATTTAAAGTTGCATAATTTAGGAAATAAATTATGCAAAACGCATTGCGCAAACTTTCTCATATACGAATCGTCTCGATATATTACGTAAAAGTACTTTATTTTAGACGGCGTTTTGAGCTAAAACTATGTCAACCTGATTAAAGACATTAAAGTGGAGATTAACCTGCACCATTTTATCAGGCAAAGAGTCGAATAGCGATTAATATAAGATTCTATTTTGATCTAAAATTCCGTCAAATTTAATGAGATGTTATACACTATCATAAAAACTCGAATTTTAACAATTTGACGAAGGATAAATTTAATTTGCACACGCTACATGAATAATACGAATTAAATTTTACGGGACCGCAAATATAAAACTTCTATTGTATTATATTTTGGGTGGGAAAAACCTCTGAAATCTGTGATCAAGCGAAGTTACTGCACACTTATAATACGGGGTATACGCGCGAAATTCTTTTAAAAAATATATATTCACAGTGGAACTTCTATAAATCGAACTTCACGGGAAACAAAAAACATTCGCCTTATAGAAGAAAAATAAAATGAAAAAGGTTTAGACCTGTAAAATGGCTTCAATTCGAGTTATGGAAAATTCGAGATATACACGTTCGACTCCTACACGGTTATTTGAATCTATACGTCTCGCCAAAAACCACGTTTAAAATCATTATAAGCAATATCCTACCAAGAGGCGAAGGCTAATTGGTAAACAAACCGCTATCGGCGGCGAAATCTTTTAAGAGAGATGCAGGTAGTTAAGATATCTCGCAGCTGTAAATTTCGAAATAAAAAAATAAAGGTTTTAAATTATTAATTTTTTTCAGACCCGAGGGCCGTGCCTTTGACGGGACCCATTACGAAGTCTGATATCCTGCGTTTTTTTGGGGGCCAGGTGATGCGATCTTTCAACAAAACGCACGCCACCTAAAAACGCTTTGTATAATCTCAATGATTGCTGTGCGTCCGTCAAGACATCC
This sequence comes from Uropetala carovei, assembly GCA_036926305.1. NCBI lineage: Eukaryota > Metazoa > Arthropoda > Insecta > Odonata > Petaluridae > Uropetala > Uropetala carovei. Next base: position 6,883,677 of record JAXCHB010000015.1, on the reverse strand, counting down.
GGGACGTAATTCGTTAGAATTCGACACTAATCGCATTCTCAAAAAAAAAGGTAATTGTTGGGGTAGCAGTTGTTGACTCAAACAGGCGTACAATTCGTAACACGAAGCCGAATTTGTTTTCTTTCACTATTCCTCAAAAATCCCGTGGAATAAATTAATTCTAATTGACTTAATTGGCAGATAAGGTTAAAGCGACGATTTCCGGTTTTTTTATCTGCTTAAGAATGTCACATAATTTTCATAAACGGAAGCGTCGTGGACCAGAAAGACGTGAAAAATGACACGTGGACACGATTACCGACCGAGCGATAATTGCCACAACAATAGAAACACGTTGAACTAACAATAAGTGTTAAAACATTCTTTCGCTGAGCCCTACATCCCAATAACTGAATACAGACATGGCGAACTCATTGAAATATAACTCATCCGAAATTCTAATATAAAATTTTCCTGCTTGAAGCCGAAAATGGTATTTATATTATCTTTTAAAATTCTGCACGTACATTTTTTCTTCAAAAAGCGACACATCCAAGCCTCTACTACAATTTGATAATGAAGACTGGTAAAATAAAATCGATATAAAAATATCGACATTACCGGATTTTCAAAATTTAACTTGCTTCCCCAGCTAACAATTGAGTTTTTGACGTTAAAAAAATGAAAACGAATGCCCGGAAGAAGTAAATAATTCCACTATATCGCTCCGTCACCGTCCTACAATACACATTTACCTCGTTTACAAAAAACGCCGTCGATGGGCATACTCCGATAACACAATTTAGTCCGCGCAGAAAATAAACCTTATTTAAGAGACCGCGGGCAAAAATTACGAATTTTTTTAAATTCAGACAATGGCGCCATTAAAACTTTAGGATAAAAATAATAACGTAAAATAAAGATCGTTAAACTGCATAACCGGAGTTTTCGCCTTTATTGTATTACTACCTCGTATTTCGTGCGCAGTTTATACGCGAAGAGACGCACAGGTCATAGCATGGCGAGAGAGGGGACGTAGGAGTTAATGCGCGTTGTCACGTACGCATCTTTGCCGCCTAGTTCCCTTTCTTGCTACTATGGCGCACGCATCCATAAAAAGGTCGACACTACTTTTTTCCATAAAAATAAAAATAATACAAGTTTTCCTTAAAGGCTAGAAACGAGCAGCAAAAAAACGTGACTTATAAAATATACGCTACCACATAACGTGTACATTTGACTCCAAACAATAACTTCATAATAACAACAATAATATCAATTCTTCGATATGGTTAACTTGACAACAATCATGCATCGATCAATACAGAACAAAATTTTCGCCCATTGGAAGATAACGAAATTTTTACGTTATGATTATCGACGAAGGGTCAGTTTAGGATCAAGACAGCCAATAAAAGCAGGATTCTTTTGTCGTTGCAAAGACAACTCTATCCGATTCGTGATTGGCTGAAAAATTAACGAGGGCAACCTTCATTAACCGGACTGCTCTTCATTTTTTCATAGCCGACAATGTAAATGTACGTTTTGTATACGAAGAAAATTTTTTTCAATACACGTAAATTAGCCTTTATTCTGTTCGCGTGACTTTTAATGTTGATTTTTATAAAAGAAGAAAAGAATGCCCAGTCGATGAACTTGACTCAGCATCACTTGAGGCATAATGCAATATCAAAAGTTGAAGAAAAAAGTGACAGGCCTTGACAATACTCTCCTTATTGCATTTTATCATATAACTAACTTAAAAATGCATTTTCCTATAAAAATTCAAGTAATATTAATTAACATTTTAAATGAAAGCCTTCCACTAACATTTTAAATACAAGTATTGGAAACTTAAATTTATATCCACGTAAAGATAATTTTGCGATGAATAATATTTTATCGCCCACTTATGAATGATCAAAAAATTATAATCTAAACTTTAAGAATTACCTTTTCAATAAAATTCAACAAATGTTTCCTTAGCAACCAATGAAAATGTAACTCTATATGTGTTATTAAAGACCTCAGTTTGTTGTTTATTGGATTCTTAATTCCTCATCAGAATATATTGACGTCTCGTCCGAATACGGGTAATACGACGAATTAAAGGGTTATGTTGATAAAATTCCTTCACACAACTTGCACATTACTCAGAAAAAATGTACAGTGCTTAACTAATTTGCGTCCATTCTCTGCGCGAAATCCACATTTTTCAATAAAAAAATCTCCGGTGAACTTGGCCAAAACTTCGAGATCTATGCACGACTTCTTCAATATCAGCGCATAAAAAAGACCATGGCAGTCCTCCTCCAACATTCGAAGCAAGAAACATTAGGAAGGAACTTCATATCACTGCGCACGTAAGCACAAAAAAGACATCATCCCTTTTCTGCGTTCGATAAGCTCATATTCGGACATTAAAATTTTTTTTAGTAGTAAACGGATAAGGCTATCCGCTTCGTCTCATTACGTCATTCCTTCGTCAAGGCGATTTTTATTTTCCACCACGTCCGCCATCCTGGAGAAGCTGGTTAAATATACGCAAAATATTTCTTTTATTAAAAATTTGAAACTATAAATTGGACGAAAAGCTCCGGTTCTCAAATATGGTTAAGGTCAAGTGTCTATTAATAATTTGATTCTAGGTCGGATTCCACCCTCGACGCGGACAGAAATAAACTCCGCCATATTAATATTTTTTCTCCTAACATTTCGCGGAAATTATTTCCGTCATGCGCGAACTATGACATGCAGAAAACAGTTTTTGGCGCGATGGTTCGTAGGAAACGCAACCGCTCCGGAAAGGGTAAATCCCCCCGCTTGTTACAAAATTTTCCGCCTGGCAAAACGTCCTTTATTGTTATTTCCTCCTCCTCCCGGCGAAGCAAAACAAAATCGAACCTCCTCCGTAAGCCGTCAAGAAACGACGTTAGCGAAAACGTAAATCTGGTAATAAAAAGTTTAAATACAGCTTTTATAAAGAACTAATAAATTTCGAAGATGTTATAATAGTTACCGTATTTCCCGCCATATATAATTTAGCAAAGATTATTTAGGAAAAAAATATACTAAGAAGTTCTGTATATGAAATGGCGGAAAAAGCCAGCTGCTGCTCTTTGCTCAGTTCAAAGTTGGTGCGCATGCGCAGTGACTACGTAATATTCATTACGGTACCTTGACAGATCCAGCAAGGTTTTTTTTCCCAATGGTCAAATTTAGCGATAATTTATTTGGACGTTTTTAACATTTTAGCAAGAGTTTCGTAAAATTACCGGTATATTGGTAAGTATTTTCGTCTTTTATTTATTTATCATCTATTTGGACATTTTTTTTATTTTTCTCTCCTGTTTCCTTTCTAATTCGTTCATTTAAGTTTCAACAGTTTTTAGCGATATTTGTTTGTTATTTTTTAACCTTGAGATGCGTTGCTGTTTTGTTTGCTCGAAAATTAGAAATTTTAAATAAAGCTTTGGGCGATCTTCGTTCTCTAAAAATAACGGTCGATCTTTGACCTTTATATACCTACACATACATACATATCGTTTCCGCAAGGAATCATCCAGGAAAAATCGTGACCATCACCTTATAAGACGCAGGGTGATTTTTTGAGTTAGATTTCTGGAAAAAAAGTGCGTCTTATATAGCGGGAAATACGGTATTTGTAAAAAAAATGAGACTTTCAGCGCTCAATGTGAAATTAATGTTGCTATGACTACTGAAATGGTCAAATATTATACAAATCTTGAAACGAACATTTCAACAATGTGAAATTATGTTCTCGTGCTCATTAAAAAATACATAAATCTTGAATAGAAGGTTAAAAGTTATAAAAAATAAAAATCGATCGAGATCGTGACAAAGGCAAACAATCGCACATGCGTGCGCGCTTAAAAAATAGACACGCGTGACTCACGTGCCTTCGGATGGCAAAATACCGCGACGTCGGCGATATTTTCAACAACACTTTTACTAGCAGCGGCTAAAGTCAGCACTTTTAAAAACGTTAATTGGTCTCCAGCATCGAAGTAATGGAACTTGGTGTGTATATTTCGAACTTTCCCTTGGTCACGCCGAGACGAGAACAAAGAAATCCTTTGGAAGGCGATTCCATAAGTGGAGGAGATATGGGAATTTCCTTGCGGAAAATCCCAAAAAGGTACACCTTGGGGTCCGATCATATCTCTGATGAATACGCCGAATAATGTGTTTTCTGTTTTTTTTGTTCAGCCGACACCTCGACCATTATAATGGCGGTTTTCACACTTGGCTTTGCGGAAGTATGTTTCCCTCAATTACGAGTAGTGTTGCCAACTAAAAATTCATCGATTGAACCGGAGATCTCTATACGTGAAAAAGGAAAATACTTTTTTGTTGTTATTTAAAGTTTAACGTAGCCCCGTAATTGTATTTGCTATCGTTATGAAGATCATTGTAAAAGGCCGTCAACGACTGTTTATGATTTTATTAATTTATTTTTAACGAAGACAATTATCTTTATACAACTGCCAATTAAAATTCCAAAAATGTTATTCTTTACAACGATGTATGGTACACATGGTATAACATAATCGACTACGTGGATACCACAAAATAATTAATAAGTAAGAAGTTTCGCAGCATTAACATAAACAAAGGGTTAAAACAAATAATAATAATAAATACATATTCTTTCCACAGGTTAACAAAGGATTCTTCGTAAACTTGAACGGCACCCTCTGCCATGCGGTACCGACGTTTCTTTTCTGGGCAGTAACAACGTAAACCAACAAATCAAAAGAGCCTTAAGGGGGATCGGCAAGTCACGAAATCGTCCGACTTCTTGACATCCACTGCGTTTACAGAACCAAGCGCGCACGATAAATAAAAAAATACATAACGGTATCACCGTAACACGAAGAAAGAGAAGGCACACGCATACGGATTTCTTTTTAAAAAACAAAAACACACCGCCGTAGACTAATTTTCGTATTGAAAAAAAAACGAGAAAAAATAAACAGCGGTAGCAACAGTATTAGCAGTCACGAAAAATGACGTGCTTGGAGGTAAGGCGAAACGACGATGCGCGCCAAGAGAGACTCACGAAGCGAAAACAAAAAAATAATAATACGGCACGCGAGTCTGAGCGACAAAACAGAAAACGCGTCACACGACGTCGCGTTTTTTTTTTCGCGGGGTTTTTTCTATAAAGCGTGAGAACCGGTCCGAAAGAAGGGAGGTTGGAGTTGTCAGGGGACGCGCATGACGTCCTCTCAAAATGGCAAGGTGCGCCGTAAAACAAATTATCGGTCGTAAAAAAAATAAAACCGATAAAATTCGCCATTAGAGAACTCTCTTCTCCGCGGGAAAACTCCATTGCGCGCGCACGCGCTCTCCTCCTCTTTTTCTCCTTACTGCCACTTCGATTCCGTGCGCGCGCGCACGCATGCGTGTTTTTCGTACGTACACTAAAGTGTACCAACATTCCGAATTTTGGTGGGACAGTCTACTACTTTTTCACCACTCGTCTCGCTTTGTCAAATGTCGCTAAAATTTAGTACTGCTTTGTCAAATGCCACAAAATTTGTTATCTTTCCAAAAATCGTTATTTATATCTCAGCTCTATGTTTATAAACTGCCCTAGAACACCTTCAACTAGTCATTTCGAGCTGTCTAAATTTCTTGGCATAAAAATGGCATACTTAATTTAACCAAAACAATACTCTTACTGTTTCCATAGTAGTACCACTGCTGCCACTACTTGCTAAAGTAGAAGTTGTAGATTTCATTATAAAATTTTGCATTGTTATGCAAATAAATTCATGATGGCATTCTGATATCTATAAAATCAAGCTATCTAGTCTGGTTCACTGTTGCGTCCCTCCTAATTTCGAACATATCTGAAACGTTTCCATTTAGCTTTCTAAAAAGTTGGTCACTTTACTGTTCACACGCAAAAAAACCCAAAAGACACCGGTAGTCTCCTAGCATTTATTTTACATTTCGGTACTCTTTTAAACAAGGAAGACCAAATTCCATCACTTCTTTACATACCAAATAATAACGAAATAAAGCAATCTGTAGGCTTATCCGTTACAAAACTCCACAGCTTTTTTTTCTTTTTAAAGCAGAGGAAAGGCCAATTTGAGAAAATGAGCTTAATTTAGAGGGAAGTTGGATTTTTTCGTCGCAGGATATATTACAACACGCAAACAAGTCAACATGCATCTAATCCCTTTAATTAATGGAGGGAACTCCCACAGTTATCGCTCAAACCATGGGGCGTGCAACCTTTTTGCGTCTCGGGCCGCAATGGTAGATGAGTGTGTTTTGGTGGACCGCATTAGAACAAACGGGCGCCTCGCCGGGACGGATTAACCCGGAAACTTGCTCGACAGATCATAAGTGATTTAAAATATTAAAATTGAGTCTAAACCATTTTATTTAGCGCCGAATCTTCACTAGGCAATGTTTTAACGCCTGCAATTTTAAATATAGTATACGAATCTATCTGTATATCAAGTCTCACAGACCGAATTCTCATCGTACGATTTGCGTGCCGGATAAAATGATCTAGAGAGGCTGGATGCGGCCCGCAAATTGTACGCCCCCGGTTTAACAAACTTTTAAACGGATGTTAATCCGCAAAGCCCTATCGGGACTCAGAAGTCTCGACATCCATATTAATCGCTTTGCAGCGACTAAAACATCTGAAAATAACGTTTTTTTTAAGTATATAACCAACTTTTAAAAAAATCATACAATTCGTTTCGCGACAAACCAGATAAGCACCGAAAAAATGCAAACGCTGATACATTAAAAAAATCCCCCCTACTCCTATGCGTCAAGCGCTCCTATCCGACACGTGACGGCTAACCTCCGAATGGTCCGAAATAGAACCACAAGAACTCGCCAGCTTACGACGACGCACGGAACGAAGGACGCAATGACACTCGATTTAAGCGGCGACCGCTAAAAATTCGATCTAATTCAATCAAGTGTCGTAACGACGATTGTCAAGTCCGGATAAAATAATGCGACTCCGGATAATGGCTCTTAAAACAGCTTTTCCGTCGAACCACGTGTCATTCGAGGCTCTTTGTAACCGCCTACGAGATTCCCAAGTTCGATTCCTGCCAAGAGCATAGGAATCGCCTTCGTTAAAACTTAAGAGGAAAAATTCTATTAATTGGCTATAAATAAGGCCTATTGCGGTGCCTCGCTGCATCCAAAAGATTGCGTCATTCAGAGTTTTGGCTCGAGAAAACAAGTCCGCCATATCCTGCTTGCAACAGGATAGATTAAAAGAACAACAAACTCCCTATTTCGCTATCAAAGCACGTCTACAGCGACAAAAATCTTCACAGTAAACATCACGAGCAAATAATATTACAGAACGAAGATTTATCGAGCCTCGAGAGGGCATTGCCATAAAAATCACCATAATATCATTAGAAGAAGAGTCATGCCTAAGAGAGGTTGTAAGTTTGATGCATTGCACCCCATGCCACCCACCAATTTGGCGAATAACAGGGTACCGCATAGATGCTTCACATACATTCGAACCTCCTAATTGAAAACAAAGACAGGCACTTATCGCATCGAACAGAGATTACAACAATCAAAATGGTATATAATGACAACAATGCATGATTTGCCAATATTATAAATTTATCAAGGTTGGAAATTAATCACAAAACGCCTTCAAAGGGTTCAATTCGAATCGACCAAAGTCAAATCAAAATTTCGATTCAAACCGAACATACGCTTTTTTTTTTGCTTCGATCAAAATTCAATCTATTGCTGCGTTAAAACACCGACAATACGGAAGTGTATCGCAATACGTTTCAGCTATATAAAAGCTACGAGCCAAGCGTGTGACATCGTGACCGAAGCAAAGCAGAATGCCCATCTAATTTACATTAATCATCAAAGCTTATCAACTCGATGAGGACATCTGTTTACACGGTTGATCTGCTGTTCAATTACCACTAGATGCAAACAGAACGAAAGAGTAAATACCCCGTGACTCGTTACATATTCTATTCCTACAACGTGTTCACCTCGTATACGAAAATGAAAGTACTGAGCATGTTAGCGCAAATGAATTGCATTGCTTTACGAACAAGGCTGACTTCGAAAATTAAGGACTCTTAATTACGTAGTAATCACTTCATATTTGCGTTGGTATACGTTTCTGAAAAACGCCGCGAACATAAATACTAAAAAGGCAACAGCGACCCTTATTCATAAAGTAATGGCATTACTGTTTCTTAAACCTATCTTCAGTAATGGAGGCAAAACATTTCTTTTGAGATAAAATATTTCAAATTCACGCCAATCGTACTTCTAGGCACGTAATCAAGAAAAAAAGGAACGATACACGCTGTAGGCGAAAAACTTTGTTTAATTCCCAATATTTTAAGATAATGTGCGATAATTATTCGAAAAAATACGGCAGTACATTAATAATTTAATTCATTAATAATAATGCCCCGCTTTACTTTCCTAAAAATCTGTCATTCTTGCAGACACCAATCAAACATTGGATGGCTGTCAATCTGATCCCTATTAGGACTCCTCACACGTGTACATTTAGTGGTCCATGTGCTGCGGTAGGAGAGCGCGAATTAGTGAAATATATGTGCCTCCTGCGAACATTGAAGCTGGCTACAATAATGTATGCGAGAAACCGCGAATACAAAACTCGCAAATGCGGAAGGATTACACCAAGTTAAATACATAATTAACGGAAACAAATATATTACAATCTTGCCCATTTCATTATACTTCAAAATGAGCAATTATAAGTTGCTGAAGTTGTGTTAAATTTCGAGCCTTGAGCTATGAAATCAAGTTTGTGGTGCAAAAATTTTTGTCCGTAAGATCGAATCACAAATCGGAAGATTTACACTACTTTTAAAATAAAACATCGTACCTGAATTCTGATGGATAGAATTCATTTTTGATAGAATTGCATCTTGCGACAAAACGCTGCTCTCGGCTGAACCGAACAATTCACCGTTTCCTATCGTCGCCTAACAGTCGGGTGAAATAGGCTGGCAACAACGCAGACAACACCTAAAAACGTTGAGAGTTTTACATAATAAGAGAGAAGAGGTTACCTCTGGGTACTCGCTGGAGGGGAGCGCATTCACACACCGAGGGTTGAAAAAGTTAAGCAAAAGCCAGGCGCGTAATTTGGGGGGCGCAGGGCCACGCAGTGCGTGGGGGCCCCACAGAAATACTTAAGAATTTTTCCCGTAATCTGCCTAAGAAATTCAAAGTAATAATGTCCTTATGGGAATGAATGATTTCATCGCTCGAAATGATGACGAAATTACCCATCTCAAGTGTTTGGAGTTATTTTGGTCCTATCCTTATAATGTTAGAATTATGGAAGTCTCAATGTATTTTTGGAATTAAAACGTAAGAAATATCGATAAAAATCAAAACGGTATAATAATATATTTTTACACACATGGGGACCCCAAAAAGCTTGATTTACGTGGGGACCCCAAAACCTTAGTTACGCCCCTGGTAAAAGCGTATACGTGCGACCCGTGACCACGTGCGTTAAGCCATCATCCTTGCTTCTGTTAGATGGGCACGAAAGCTACGGTCCCCGTCCTCGGGAGAGAGAGAAAGAGATGGCAGGGAATGGCGGAGCTGCCAAGCACATATTCCGACCTACCCTAGGGATAGACGCGTGCTTGAGCGTGTGGGTGACAGCGCACGTGTATGAATCACCCATTACGAATGAAAAAATGGTGGGGAGGTTCTACACGTGGGCTATACATCTGCAGCGCGTAAATTTCCGGTACGTGGAGCTGCCCGCGAGTTTAAATACTATCTGAATAATGCATTTACATTATCAAAAGCAATGTTAATGTGTATAAATAAATACTAACAGGATTTTGCATGTTCGTGGACCACTCGTTATAATGATATCTATTCGTCCGACCACAAAACGATTAAATAAACCATAACGCAGTCCAGCTTTATCATATTTAACGATCTCAGAATTGCCACTGAGGACGGCTGTTTTGTATCTTGTACGCCTGTCATTTTTCTCGACTGCTACAAGGATTCGAGCGCCGTGTTCATTATCAAGTGGTTTCAAGATGAAATTATGAAAAACGGGAGAGAAATTCTGCTTTGACGGATATTATATCATGATATCTACCCAGCAAGACCCGGGCTCGATTCCAGGCTAAGGCAGAATTTTCCTCCCGCTTTACAGGATTTCTTCTAGTCCAGCACATGCATGCAAAAATAAAATTTATACCAAAATTCTCCTTTGCAGTTAAGATGCTAACGTTAGGCATTCATTTATTCAGATGTATTATTCTGCCATCATCTACATAGTACCCTGCGAACCGCACAATTTTCGTGGCACGTGTCCTGTATAAATTAAACCCTTAAAGCCGTAATTTGAATTAAATGAACAATAGACATCGGCTAAAAGCAGCGTAAGTAATTCAATCGTTTTCACATTCCACCGGACCTCGTTTTTTCCCCGTTTAATGACTCCGACTAATAAAAATTGATCGGTGATATTTCCGGTGCTCGACGGACCGTATAACGAATTCTACCGGCGAATGGAAAGTTTGGGATGGTCCGGAACACTGTCTCCGGAGGTTCCGAAGCGAGACACCGCCGTACGGTTTTCCAATGCCCTTTTCGGGGGTGAAAACAGCAACGCCAACAGGATATGTTTTCGGGCCGATTTTCATTCGCCATGAGCCAAAAACAGTACGCGATTTCGACCGAGTTAGTCCAACATTCCGAACTATTTCTTAGTTTTAATGATTTTTAGCACGTTACCATGAGGAAAAAATATTATATATATATATGTGGCGTGCGATGGTATTTTAATTAGGGTAAGCTGTTTGACAGACTTTACCCCTTATCTGCGGCAACCGCTTATACGCATCAACCTGTGTTCATTGGTTGCTTGTACCGCTTTTAAGCTTCGCAGTGTATTTCTTTTGCTCTCAGCTGGTTACTCTAACCGCTTACACACGTTAAACTAACCTATATTACATACTGACATATTGCTGGCCGAGTCGTATTATTTGATGTTACCTTGAACTTTTTCCTGCAAAAATACTGGGTATTCCCAGTGACTGGATGGATTTTACACAGAAACATCGTGTTTACGCGTAAAAGGCTTTCATCTATAACGCGGAAATCTTTGGCTGATATTGATATTGTTGAAAACAATTTAGAATGTTTTGGTTAAGTATACGTTGCAATCAAGTTTTCGAACTTTCAAGAGACGCCGGAGACAGGAATAAAATGTGAGAGGAGTTGAAACAAAGTTGTGTCAAATTCATTTCAACCCGAAGAATTACGGAGTCCAACCCGAAGCCCGAAGATTTGGCTGCTAACCCGAAGACTTCGGTTGAAACCCACAGATATGGTAATCCTTTTCGGAGCTGAGATAACACATTTCTGGTAGGAAGAAGTGGGCTTCTTTCGATAACATTATATACATAATATCCTAATTCTGTTGGTCCGTCCGACGTAGTTAGGCAGAGAACAAGGAAAACCGCCCATAACTAAAAAGCTTTTCAATTTTTTTCGATCAAACTTTCAGGAATCACTTGGATTTTCAACTTATCAATTTGAAACTGTTCGCCATGTACATAGTAGTCCAGGGTTTGACTCCAAGAACATATATTTTCTCCATTTGAAAAACATGGGTAGGGTTGAAACGATGCGAACAAGCCTTTTTTCAAAAAAGTCCAGAAATTACTATTTTTTCGTGATTTTTACGCATTTATTCTATTCGTCCCCTTGACAACTGCAATCTTTAAAGTCTATTGTTGGCTCGATCCTAATGCGTAAGAAATGTATAAAAAGTGTGATAAAATCGTATTAAAACAATTTTTGGAGATTTTCGGATGATATTTGCATTTCTAAAATATAATAATTAATTTTTATAATTTTCTCTGCATGACTGCGCAAGTTTCGCGTCAAAATCTTATTTTTGAGATATTATAAAATGTCAACGAAATAATGTTTGCAGTCAAAAAAGTCGATTTATTACGTTATCTTATGGGGAAAAGAAGCTATCACCTGGAGTCGAAAGGAAATACCTATAAAAATTAACAATTTCTCGAGAAATCTACAATGCCAAAAGCATACTTCCATCAGTGCTGCCAATAATATGAGCTTAACATATTTTAAACGCTGAGCATGAATAATCAGAGATATTCTATTATATAAAACTAATTATGAGCAACAATAGCCATATATAACATATTATTTACCGTTATCCTTTAATTAATAGTTCATAATTATGAAAAGTAATGAAACTCAAGATGAAAGGAAAAGAAGACTTAATAGAGGGGCACAAACTCACTGGAGATCTCGCTTAATGGAATCATTGCTGATGCTAGGAGAAGAGAAACGGAACAGGACAAACAGAAAAGACTGAACGATCAGAACAAACGGAAATCGAAGTATAGAGCTATTTAGTCACCAGAAGCAACAGCAAATCGATTGACAAGCAATAGATTTATAGATGCAAGAAAACGAGCACACGAATGTTCATAAATGATTATTGTGGATTAGGTCATTTATATTTATGAAACAAAATTCGTACAGATTTACTATAATATGTTTAACGAACAAATCTTCATTAACATATATCTTTGCCAAACAACTGCTACGTATATGCCCATGACTATTATTACTTTCTCGAACATTCGGTTATGTGGAATTTATATTCAGTTTTGTAAGTTTTAGTACACAAAATCGATGTTATTAATTTTTATTTTATATCTGACGGCCAATTGCGCTAGTAACACTATAATTCGTCTAAACCTGTGGTTGTTCTTAACCTTTCGTCCCGCGCTCCCCTTTTGATATTCTTAAATATTCACTTCGCCCTCTATTACCCAAATATTTCTTTCATGTTTCGAGATTTTCAACAAAGAAAAATTAAAACAATATAGTTAGTCATCGAAACTCTTACACGATATTAACATATTTCAAAATGCTGCAGAAAAGCAGCATATTCTGGATACACTTCCGCTCTTGTCTCCCTCCCCGCCTTTCCTCTTTCCAACCCTTTCCCTCCTCTTTCCGCCGAGAAAAAAGACAAGAGAGAGCCAATGCGCTGCACGTATTCCGTATGCCTTCTAGAGAATCTTACCGTATCGCCCTTACGGTGACTGTATTTCGCCAGGTTGCTTTTCTTCCCTTATTGCCGCCTAGCCCGCTGTTCCTTCGAACGCATGCTCGCAATGAATGCGTTACGATAAGAAGCTTGCCTCCTCTCTCGTCGGCAAACAAAATTTAACGCCGGTGAATCAACAATGGCAACAATAAATAAAATCTTTTGGTGAGATATAAAATGTAGCAGTGTTCATGTTTTTTAAAGTCAACACCGGTATATAAAACATTCGAGCCTGGAATAACCTGATGATAAAGCGCGGGAAACCTCAAAATCGTTGGAGCGACAACCCAAAAGAAGTCAACAACACAATTTCGTCGCGGCGAAATCGATTAAGTTTCGGAGTTCATTGGAAAATCGGTAAAAAAAACATCGCTGGGTGACGGACACGTAATGAAACCGAATCTTTAAAAGAAAAACTTTCGTGAACCATTTCTAACAATTATACTTCATCCCATAAGCTACAATTTGATTTCTATCGTCAAAAATGACATTTATAGCATGTGGCTAAACAAAAAAAAACTATCCAATTGCCCGGAAACCATTGTCGCAACACAGTTGACATACAACAATTATTACGTCACAAAAACACAAAACTTCCCATTTCGGAGCAAAAATAAATATATACAATTTCTTGAAGAAAAATATGCACTTAAAAAAATGCTTCTCTCGTTAATTGTACGCATGCATAAACACAGCGTACATAAGCGTTATGTAACAAGATAGGCGTAAACAGAATCGATAGGAAAAGGATGATACCGCTGAAAAATCAGCGGAATGGGAAAGATTAAAAAAAAGACTTCCGTCCACTTAATACATAGAAATCTTATGACCCTGACCCTTTTTTTGGCCTGGGGGAAGTAAAGAAATCGGACAGCATAATCCTGAGATGAGATGTCCAGATTTAACATTTCGAGTTGTACATATCATAAAAAACACGCAGATAAGATTACAAACAAGACTAAATTTTGAACAAGGTTGAGGTCAATAATCTCCTCTGTTTACACATACACCCACGAGATAAAAGGAATAAGAGGAAATTAAGCGTTCTTTTTTTCGAGGAAGACTTAAAAATGGTCGAAAAAACGTACCACCTACACAGAAATTCCTCTACGGTGACGTCACAGTAGAACTTATCGCTCAACATATAATCGTCATACATCTCCCCCTATCTACTAAAAAGGTATCAAACTTGACAAAGAAATTGCAGCTAGGTATGAATTTAATTACGTCCTATAGATAAATACAATTTTACTTTGTCATGTAATCTGCCAGTCTGGTGGTTGGCAGCGGGTGCCGCAGTAAAGGAAAACTTCGCAGAATCTGCTCCGAGGAGGAATATTCCTCTACAATGGACATGCCCTATTAAACGCAGATGACGCAATGGCAACACCCACATATTACGTCTTGAACTGTAAGCGTATAAATAATATAATCATACATTGCAAAACTTTCCCGCGTTGCGAGTACCATTCGCACCTGCTGTCACCTACCGAAATTAGCGACTATTGCGCGTACTAGCTAGATTTTAATCACGGATCCAAATTAGAGCTAATGCGACTACAGAAACGAAACGCGACGCCTAATCGGCTTGAGAGAGATAGAATGCTAGAGCCTTCGACCTTTAAACGAGTTTCGCCGAATTCCAACCCGCTGCGACATCCGGAAACATCCTAACAATCTGGACGCGTGACTCACCGAAAAAATTCGACTCCATGTGACCGCTTGAACACGCATCCGTCGCTATTGTATCAACACAATACGAACAAAAGAGCGTGCGAATATATGCATCAAACCACCTTCAACGACACTTCGTAATCTGAAGAAAAAAACTGCCCGTTAAGAAAGCTAACTACACATTCTACCGTGTTTTTTATCCGTGGAGAGAACCAGCGGGTATGGAACGCAAAACGTGGCAACAGCGCACGCGACGAAATGATCCATGTGTTTCGATTTTCGCGGACCTATCAAAATACCCTCCACTCGAGATATTTTTTCTTCTCGGTTGACTCACCAAAACAAAAAAACCGGGCACAACAGTTCAGCTGGTTTGGCGTCCGACTTCACAGCAACGCCGCGCCGTTAAGAGGCTCTCTTTGGTTTTCATTGTTAGGCGGGAGGACGTCTTCCAAATGGGAGAGACGAGGAGTTTATTAGTGAAAGGACAGAAGCGCCGTTATGACCACGTGACTGTTTTATCAGTCCGCTCCAGAACAAAAGCGTTTACTACTGTGACTTTGTCAACAAGAAGCAACCCACAAATTCTATCTGAAACAACAATGTTAACTCTTTTATGGCGGCGCTTTTGTGTAACTTACACTTTCGAGTTTACTGCCGCCTTCAAAATTATAGCCACATAAAAAAATCTAAGCCCATTTTAGACCGAGTTATTTACGACTTACCCCTCACGCGGCAACTGAACGCGTTTACTTTGTAACAAAATATTTTTTTTTATAATTGCCGCTCGTGAGATAGCCACTGTCAAGGGTTATTAATGACCGAATAGACGACTTCCTATCACAACCAACGACAAATGAATTTCTGAAACAATACCCAAAGGTGATAATACTCGCGATAAAAAGCTATATAGATAAATTCGTTAGCCGATCGAAGAAAAACAGCGCGGGAAACGTTCACTCCGCCGACGATAGCGTTTTCAACGATTTCGATGAAAAAAATATAGCCAATACCGCGATGCAACGGCCGCAAAAAAAGCGCCAATCTCAGAATACAATCAATACGACGAGCTCGTTTTAAACCAGGAAAACAATTCAAAGAAAGGGCAAAAAATTAAACAAACCCATTCAATTCATAACGATCAAGTAAAACAACATATTTTCCACCAATCTCCAAAATGCCAGATAAAGCAACACCAACCTTACCAAACAATAATATCTTAGGAAACAAGGAAGATAAACGTGCAAACCAAACAAAAATAAACTTCACTCGTTTCAAGGGCGCATTGAACACTTCAGAAAAGAGATAAGTAAAAAACAGAAAACGTTCGAAAAACGGGTGAATCACTCACTATCGACTATTCGGAATCGATAATTAGTCGTAAGTTAAAACGCAAGGTTAAGACCGCGCACATCAAACCAGGTCCATGAGTAAAAGTAGCTTGTGACCCGCTCTCTTCGTTGCATTCTAGGTAAAACGCTCGGGTACCGATTTCCTAGAATGATATTCGGGGAATGACCTGGGTTTTCATTGCCATCCCTTTCGAAATTCGTACGACCCCCCGCCTACGTGCGTCTCCTCAACGTACAATTTACCCATTAACCCCCCCCCCCCTCCCACAAAGACAAAAGTTGAAAAACAACAAAAACAAAAGTTATAGGTACATACTATATGATCCTATGATAAGAATATACATACGTACTTTCGATGAATCACCGCCATGGACGGCTGCATTGTTACCGAAATGCTAATATGGATTCTCATGAGATTTTCATCCACTAAAAATCAGATACTCCGTAAGTGTTGTCCGTGCATAACAAGAGCGAACACGCAAAAATAATAACAAAACAACAATAATAAAAACAAAATCACAGTTTAAAAATGTTTTCATAAAAATTCATAGGTTAAATGTGTAAACAAAAAAAACGTCGCCAGGCAGTTACGACGTTAAAATATTCAGCCTGTGTAGTAGTTTTCATTGGAATAAAATCGCATCAGAATTCGGCGCCTTTTCAAATAAAAATCGACGGTTTTCGAAATGTAGGTACGTTAAAAAGTATGGCAGACAAAGCATAGAAATGGATTTGTGTTTGAAAACGGTAAACTTGAAGATGAAATAAATAAGACGATCCGAATGCTGATGAAATCCTTTCAAACGGTACCTATGCGAAAAAAAATAGTTTGGGAACAGCTGGACTACAGAATCATCGAGATCGTCTTACGGCTGAACTAGAACTTCAAGAATAAGTTACCTAGGCATCGAAAATTTGAAAAAAGCAATTAGTTACCTCCGTGACATGGTTATGGAAAACCAGAGGCGAACTTCGAGCTACAACCATAGTTGCCAATTTAGCGACTTTGTCGCTAGATTTAGCGACTTTTTACTTCCTTTAGCGACTTTTTTTTTAGTGTTTAGCGACATGTCACCAACTTTGCGTTTTTCGACAAATCTATCGACAAATTTAAATATTCCTTTATGTAAGCAGAAATACATACAACATAAACCAAACAAATTAATTTTATGATAGCTTTATTTAAAATCTATAAAAGTTTTAATAAACCTTAAAATATTTCCACAGTTATGATATTTTGAAGACATTTTATACTAATTTTGAAGACCTCATTATAATTTACGTTGAAGAATACATCATAAAACGCATTTACATTACAAAATTTTTTTTTAATGTTAAAGAAGTTATCTCAAAGTAGAAATTTGACCGATTTTTATTATAACTTTAAATACTAAGTAGATGTAGATTTTGATGGTCGGTGAACGCCCGCCTTATAAATGAAGCTTACTCGGTTGTTTCGAATTTTATAATCGAGGGTTAGCAGATTACTACTGTGACTCACGATGTTTTACAGAGTATGGATAGCGTTGTCATAAGTGGATGAGCGCTTCTTATGCGTCTAGTATTACAGAGCATTTGTAGGTGGTACATTGATCCGTTAGCTACCTCTCAATCATTTACGTTTTTAAGTTTATTCCAAAAATTCAAGTCTTATTCCCTTATAAAAATGAGGACGTATTAAGTTTTTATAGATTGATTTATCGTGTCGTAATGATATTGACAATGTAACGCAACATTTTTGCCATTAAATGATAAATAAGCGACATATACCAAACTCTATGCACGAATGCTTGCTATGCGCGGGCATATAAAAAAATAATGGAATATGAGGCGAAAAACCTCCCCCTGCGTCTTATACGCGGGTATTTGTATTACTATTTTATTTTTCTACTTATAAAATAGGCTTGACCTATAAATGTTAATACCTATTCCATTTTTTATTAATAAAAGGCTTGCAAAAATTCTCCCTTATTTAACACTAATAATTAAATATTTCTTAATTGACATTTATAAAATTGGTTTACTAATTAGATTAATAAGAATTATTTTAATTATTTGCACTATTTTATTTTTAACGACTTTTTAGCTACTTTTTGGGGTGGACTTAACGACATTTTAAAATTTATTTTGGCAACTATGGCTACAACGCCGTCTTCGGTGACTATTCACCGAACATTCTCACCACTGCAGAGACGGCTGCAACATAACCGAAATCTTCGTGTGGTTTTTCATAACTTTTTGACTCTTTTATATTAACAAGTCTCAGGAAAGCCTTTTATACTATTCACATCCACCGAGCCAAAACCAAAAGATGGACGTATCAATCGGACTATAAAACGCCACCTTAGGAATAGAAAACTCTAAAAAGAAGAAAAATAACGTTACCACCGGGGGCGACAGGACGTCGTGTGCATTCACTCGAGCATCGGTGATGCATAGCGCCTCTCTCTCTCTATCCTTCCATTCGTTTCCGGTTTTTAGCCAGCATGCGAGGGAAAGCGAAGGGATTCGACCTCCAATTACCGCGACGAAATTAAACCAATTACGACGACGACGAAGCAGATATCCGGCATGATAACGAAAAAAAGTACTCCAAAAAATTCCCCCCTCGATGGCTAAATTTACTTTGAAGAGTATAAATATTTTGCAAAAAGATCTCTTTCCAATAGGTTTACGTAAACACAGTGGGTACATCTTTACAGGCAAACGCCCACGCCGAAAACATAACAACGCTCGCTGGAGATGCTGATTGTTATCTTCCATCCATTTCAAACAATGTAGACTTAATGCATTGTGACTACTTCGCTTTCGACGTTCATGAAATTTTAAGATTCTCCACCCTTATAAAAATTAGTTTCCAAGCCCGTTAATCATCCGCTAAATAACTCCATTAAAACACACCAGCCCGGAATGGAGCTGCGGCATAAGAATGTTAAAGAAATAAATAATAATACGCAAGAATAAACTTCACGAATTCCAATCCTCACTAAACATCTTACCTTCTATATTAACTCACTTCATAATTTATTACATTCAGAACCCCAAATCTTTCAACTTAACGCGTTTTACTGACAGCCACAAAGATATTTGCGAGTATAATCGATTCGACGCGGAGAAAGTTTTAAAAATATCAAAAGTACGAAACGTTTTTAATTGGCATATCTCCTAAAATAAAAAAAGACCACAAGGTTACGAAACGCGCCAAATAGACGTAAGAATGGAAAAAAAATCGTCAATGCCTTCCGATTGAGAGAGCTTCGACTTCAAAAAATAAGAATATTCCATGGTATTTTAAAGTTTACCGAGCAGATCTTACAGACGCGTTAACGACACGAGCAAACACCAATATACACCGACTCGAGTCATGACACCCGCAGGGGAAAGGGGGGAGGAGGAGATGGTTGTGTAAAGAGATACACCAAAAATAAACAAAGGACGAAAAGATGGAGCAGGCACTAATACAAACCCGACCAGATGAAAACCAAAAGACGCATGAGAGGGAGACATGTTCGTACGACGACATACACAAAGTACCCGAAAAAAAAGCAATTCTACCAGTTCAACTACGGAGGCTTTGATCGAGGTTCTTTTTATTATTATTTCGAACGAGAAGAGGTCTCCGAAGGTCGCACGTCGTCTCCGTCGAAGACGGCCGAGGAAGAACGGGGGCGTGATGAAGCAAAATGGAGTGTAAGAGAGGGGGGGAGGAGTAGGGCAGCAAAACCGCGTAAAACTCACAGAAAAGACGGCGTGATAAGGAATAACGAGACATACACACACACTATAGAACAAGGCGGCCAAATTATAAATATATTTTCAACATTTACCCGAAGACGTCGGCCACCACGTCCTAATCATGAGTGATGGCGTCTGTTGTCGTGTCCTCCCGAGGGCGTGGTGGTGTCCTCCTCCTTCCCACTCTATCCCCCCACCCCCACCTCCTCCACCACCACCCACAGTCCCCGCTGTCCCACGGGAAGAGTGAGCAGGCGACGAAGCCGCTAAAGCAGCCGCCGCAACCACCATCAAACGGAGACGCGGTTATTTTTTCTTTCGGTTAACGGGAGAGAAAAAGACGCACTTTTTTCCACCCACGCGCACACAAAAAAGATCCGAAAAAAATGACCACGCTTCAGATACTGCAGCAGTAGCGACGACAACACACCGTCACACCAAACAACCACACCAACACTTTTTTTTTATTAATCCAGAAGATGGGGGAGTGACGATCGCCTTGTTATGGACGCTAAGAGCCGAGGCGCCACCATCTCCTTCCTAACTTCCTCCTCTTCCACCACCCACGGTCCGGTAGAAAAAATACGACTTTTTGGCGCGCATAGCACACAAACAAACACACACACACACCAAAACTCCCACACGCACGCACGCTAGCTCCAACACTGCGAACGTACATGCGCGCGCGACAGATAGAGAGAGAAGAACAGATGGAGGACGCTCCTCAAGGCGGGAACATACAACGAGGGGAGGGGAATGGAGGGGCAGAGAGAGAGGGGAGGGGAAGGGATGGAAGAATAGCGTGGTGGCGATTGCGAGGAGGGAGGGAGAGAGGGAGGGAGGGCCCTTCCGGTGAAGCGCCGTGGCAAAAGAGTGGCAGCTGCGCACTAGGAGAGAAGCGAAAGTGCTAGAGGGGGAGAGGAAGAGAAAGGTGGCCGTGGAAGGGGCATGAGAGGAACGGAAAGGGTTCGTAGTGACCTGAGGGAGGGGAAAGGGAGAAAGGGCTAGAGAGGAGGGGTAAAAGGGGCTGTGAGGTGAAGGGCTTAACATAGTAGAGGGAGGAGGGGGAAGGGTACGGCAGACAGGGGCGGGAGAAATAAGGGACAAGGCATGGGAAATAAGGATAGAAGGGGGAATAGGAACCTAGGAAATAGATGCCTGAGATGAGGAGTGTTAAGGAGATAGGTCGGAATGAAGGGTCGATAAAAGAGGAATAGGGTGGGGGGAGGGGGTAAGGATGAATGGGGCGGAGGATAGTCAAATAGGGTCCGGATTTGGGGAAGACTAGACACACCGGAAACGGAACGGAAGAGAGTAAAAGATGGGAGGAAAATAATAAGAGCGGCGGACAAAAGATGGAAGCAGAGTCGCAAGAGAATGTAAGGAAGGAGGGAAAGACGGGAGAGAATAGTCGATGAAAGGAGCAGGCGAAAAGGAAGGTAGGGACAAAGAGGTCGTTCCTAGGATTAAGAGGACTATGACAAAGGCTGGAATGAGAGACGAGTACGGAAAGGGAAACGTGCGTGAGAAATTAAGGAAATGACATAACAGGTGTACGCGATAAACGAATTAAACGCGGGTAAAAGGATAAGGGATAGATGGGGAGCGCAGAAAGAACAAAGAGAAAGCTAGTTTACATAGGGGAGGAACGGGTAAAGAGTAGGTGTTTAAGTACGGAAAAGTAAATACACAGTGATGCCTTCGATAACTCGAAGCTCGCGGGAAAGAAAATGCTCCAGTCATCGTAATTTCGAGATGTAAAATTCCGATTTTCGCGCACGGTAGTACAAATTAGGACAATTCTCAAAGATGACTAAATTCCACAAGATAACGCCTCAAACCACGGATTTTTGGGCAATTTCCACTTCGACCAATCGAAAATTCGATTAAACGTTCGATTTATCAAGGTTCGACTGATAACGAGGCATATAAATGCAGAGTACGGTATAGAGCAGTGTTTCTCAAAGTCTCAAAATGGGCCTATAACAAAGATGCTGAATTAATTTTATTCCTATATAGACAAAAAGGTGATAAAAAATGTCCAATTCACTAAATGATATAGTATGTCGAAAGAAGATGTTATTGTTTTTAATATGGCACCGTTTTTTTTTTAAACACCATGCTAAAGTCGTGGGCGGAACACCCATGTCAGTCGGTCGCGAGTATTTTTTTGCATTGATAACAAAAAGCCACATTTAATTATAAAAACAATTTTATAGAAAAAAGTCCTTCACAGATATCATTAAAGTTCATTAGTAATTATTATTTGAAATTGCCTAAACACATTTTAAGTTGGGGGGGGGTCTCGAAATTTATTATTCGCATCAAGGGATCCTCAGACTACAAGATTTTCAAAACCAATGGTGTAGAGAACAGGTAAGGGAGGGGAAAAAATCGAACATTTGAAATCGAACGTACGCCGTACGGACGCAGCGTGGGAGTTAGAAGGCAAACAGGCGGAAGGAACGATTTAGGGCGAGAGGGGAAGAGAGAGCGAGAGAGAAAGAGAGAGAGAGGGAGGGAGAGAGAAAGAGCGTGCGGCGACGCATCGATTGGCGTCTTATTGAAGCTACCAAACACACCAAGGAGAGGGGAAAAAATAAAACAAAAGAAAGCAAGATCCGCGTCGCAGATGAAGAGACGTAATAATAATTTTTTTAAACTGTTCGAGATCCACGTCATAGCAACTTCGCCTCCGTAATAAAAGGGGGGAGAGAATTACGTAACTCGTTGAAAAAAATAAAACGAACATTAAAAAAATATATTAAATCCTGTTTATCGGCGCGCCGAGAGAGAAGAGCCCGCCATCTAGCATATAAAAATATTAACGATTTAAAAAAATAAATAATCTGATGTGGCCAACACGACTTTCTCCATATTTGAGTATAGATATTTAAATTATTATGAATAGCATTATGAGGCAAAATTATCATTTCGTATCGTAAAAGAATACAGTCGTCCTTATTGCCGTAAATTACGTATATTTTGAATATGTTTACAGAATTCACCGCTACATGGTGGTGGCGCTGTATACTGGTATTAAGAAAAAGCAAAATATCTCCGAAATGGATGGTTATACGAAAATTTGTTTCAAACAAAACTTGGAAGGGTTCATGTCTCAGATCCGGAGTCATGTTTTGGAAGACTACCTGCTCTTCCCTTTCAACCCTCATTAGAGAGGATTAGCGACCCTCACTAGGATTCGAGTCCCGGCCCCTAGCTCGATGTAGTCTACCCTAACAGCGGGTGGTGAAATTACCGAGCTATCGTTGCAAAATTGCAATACGTTTTGCAAATAAAACGATTGAAAGTTACATCATTGCATTGCGGTGAAAATGCTGATTATTGGCGTTTTTTACGAAATTCTACGATACAACGGAGTTAGGAAACGAGCGAGGTAGACGGTGGGGGAGGAAGGAAACTGAAGCGAAAGTGAGAGGTACCAACATAAGTGCTTCGACTTGCCTTAAGCTTTTTAGGAGGGAAATTTGAAATCGACATTGCCTTTCCGAATTACAACACGTACAGCGACTCTGTCCTTCCAGCTATCCCTTTCAAATAGTCTACAGAACCCATAAAACATTAAACATAAAGTAAAGACGATGAAAATATGACTGTTTTCATGGTCAGTGGTCTATGTTACATGATTTTCTCGGGATTTCAAATTTTCTTCTTTGGAAGAAATAGGAGCAGGGTCTGATAAACGTTTCTGTTGCGCTTTTCTAAGATGATAAAGTACAGCTTCAGGAGATGCGAAATGAAAAAAGTCTCATATGCGCAAAATATGACAGTTTTGCACCAGACAAAATTCAAGTGATTCAGTAAAGGCACAGATATACGCTGAAAATATTAATGCAGTTTTCTTTGGATCACCATATCGCTTTGAAATGAGGAAATTCGAATGCTTCTATATATAAGTTCACGTTTTTACAAAATGCGGTAAAACTTGGTCCCAGTTTTTTTTGTTTTTACTGAAAAAGAAATCAAAAATTAATAATTTCAGACTTCGAAAAGCGCAACAAAAACATTTAGCAGACCCTGTCCCTGTTCTAGGGACCTCAAAACGTGTATTTCCGTTGAAATCTCGAAGTCGATTTTTTTCGTTATCACAATAATTTCCCATTACTACGTATGGAGAAAGTAAAAAACCGCAACAGCCAGGAAAAATGTCACGAAACACGGAGGCGGTTTTGCGATTAGACGATTTTTCGATTCGACGTTTTTCGCGGGCGACGGCGGACTTTTGTCAAGGCTACTACTACACCTTTATACGAATAAATGGACGCAATTTATCGATTCCGCGACGAGGAGGAAATACGAAGAACCGGCCTCTCCCGGCATAGGACTGAACACAACACCCTCCTTTCTGCATGGTTTACGAAGGAAGGATGGTGGTGGTGCCGATGGTGCGCCGTATCCGCGCGTTACGAATGACTGAACGCCGTTACACAAAAGGAGGCTGTAAAATCTTTTCGAATGGGAAAGATTGCGATGTTGATCGGGCAGAATGTGTCGAAAAAAAGAAAATGATTTCAACACACTCGAGTGAGAAGAATGGCGAAGAAGACAGTTTTAAGAAACGACGACCTTCGTCTGTTTCTTTGTTTGGACGACGTTGATATTGCCGAGAATCTTTTTCGTAACTATCCTGATGGAGGAAGACGAAGAAAGCTCTGCCAACTTCTTGGTAAAGAAATCATACAAAACGACACTCGAAAATTAATCTGGGAGACAGTGAGGTATGAATCGAATAGGAGATTTTAAAAATTCCTTATAATCATAGTCGGTCAAGCGCTGAAGGGGCGAACATGAACGGGGGACCCCACGATATTAATATTTATAGCAATAACGAATGATTTATGGAGCCCCAGTTTAATGTTTTACCTTTTACGGAATTTTTATTTATTGGAAATCGGTTTGAAAGTGATTTTGAGTAAATGTTTTTGCAAAATTTACACTCGATACTTGAATAATTGACAAATTCTGGGGCACCCACCATCGGGGGCATGGATGCCTCGCATTCGCCGCATCCCCTCCTTTAGCCGGCCCTACTAATAAATGATAAACAATGATACATAATAATACATCTTCGGTATATAGAACGATATTTGGCAAAATAATGCTCTCAAAAGATTCGAATAATAACACTAAAGAAAAATACATTTTCTCAAAATCCAGAATATATAAAGATTTACTTACTGTATGCCCATTGTTTGTTTACACTGCCCTCAGATGTTTACACATTAAATGGCTGTATTACGTGAGTTACAAAAATTATACTGATCGTTATATTCCAGTTTCACAAAGCAAAGTTTTGCAAAATGTGGCAATAGGTAACTGAGATACATGTATTGAAAATTGGCCAAAGAAGAGCACTGATCTGAGAATTCATGTTCACACAAACCAAATAACAAAAATGTCTCCACCAATATATATTGAAAAAAGAATTCGATAATTATGGTTGCTTCAACAGGGACACAATGCTTGTTTACTGAAACACTGAACGATCTTCAATCAACTCATAGAGGACTTCAAAAAAATACGTGACACTCTTGGATATCTTATCATTTTTAAGGTTTATCCAAAACACACTCCTATAAAAATTATCAGTTCAATATACAAAAATATCCCTACCTCTTGAATGTTTATCATGGTTTTCAAACCTTACTTTGCATTAATAACTGTTGAAAGGAAGAAGAAAATGTAGCCTTAATACAATAACGCAAACAAGAATATACAGCAGTTGTGACCAGAGTGACTCCACTGTATAATGCACCTATATCTAAAGCATGGCAAAAATTGATGAACTTCTTTCATTGTGATTTAAAGTTTTATTGGATAAATAAAATGCAATGACTACTACTACCAGTTATGTTGTGACAACTTTCAAGAATTTAGGATGAAAACAATTATTTTGAACTATGGATCCTTCAAACCGAACAGACCTTTTCTGAAACACTGGAAACACAATAGATCTTTCAGTATAGATTATTATTATGAAAAAACTCATAACATACAGCAGTGTTTTTCAACGTTTTTCAACTGACAAACCAGTTTTCCAATTTTTTTCTTTGGTGAACCATAAAAGTACACAAAAGTTGATTAATTATCCTAACTTTTATTTTAAAATAATTATGACTACAAATAAATTCTTTGTAAAACAAAACAAATGTAAATATACATTCATTTTTGAAACAAAAAATATATACGAACGAAAATTTGACTTAATTCCATTTCTGAATTTATTATTAATGAGATACTTGGGCACGTTTGTCATCACACATTTTTAAAAAATCTGGAAAAGTAATTGATATGGCTACAATTAAATCTGCATCAACTTCAAGCGTATTTATATACTAATTATTTATTCGAGTGTACACCTAAAATCCCTTTTCACACAAATATGTGGTACAAAATGGTAATAAGTATGTATTTAATTGCACTCTTTGATCGAACAAACATTTACCCACGACGGATAAGGCTTCATTGTTTTTATCTTTAGAGCTGCGAACCACTTTAACGTTTACGCGAACCACTTTTGGTTCGCGAACCCCCGGTTGAAAATCGCTGACGTACATGACAAAAAATACCTAGAGATGAAATTTCTTTATTTAAGTGCTATAAATTGTGTTCAAATGGAAATTTTTTTCACGTCAGAATGACAAAAATTAAAAGATTTTCATGTGTATTTTTTAATATATGTAACTGCCTTTAAAAGTGTAATTATGTTTATTTTCCAAGTTTTACTCATTAAAATCAAAATAATATACTAAAGGATATGACAATCGCCTAATTTATACTGTATGATTAAAGTGTATTATTCCTACTTGTTATCCATGATGGAGGGACCCAGAATGATTCCGCTACTCCACTGGCTACATCAGTATTTCTTAAGAGGTAATAAGGAAACAACTCAGGAGCTATTTATCAAATACCCTGTTGACAAATTCTGTAACGGGATGAACAAAAAATATTCGAGAAAGGACATTTTCATTTTCTGCAGATCTTTTCACAGTATTAAGCCATACAAAGAACCAGGGCAATAAGTATAATAAGTAAAGGAAAAGACAATAACTGAAGATTTTAGGATCCAAATAATTTACCAATAAAGGGAACTTCTACAGATTTTTTAAATCGGGATACACATAAAGGATTACATTTTTAAGCTGACTGTGATCTGTGAAAACATGTCAAGGATGAAAACATTGGCAGTAACGCAGTGATGAAATTGAAAATATACAAGAAAATTAAGGTCTACAATAAAAGGCAGGCAATAGCAATTCTCTTTTAAAGAAAACTGCAGATACTACAAATGCTAAGTTATTGTATTTCCAAACATGAATATAGCTGAGACAGATTTATGGTAAGAATATCCGAGGGCATAGCATTTAAAGATGCAAGATAAATTTATTTAAAATCATCTACTATATATTTTGAAGAGTTTGTGTGTTTGTTTGTTCATGGAACTCCTCCTAAACGATAAAATCTAGAACAACCAAATTTGATACAATTTTTCCTTACATCCTAACTTAGTGAATGGTCAAGGTTTCTTTTCATTCCATCACTTTGATTCGAAATGGCGAACGATTTAATCATCCCATGCCACATATTTTGCAGATTCCTGCAACTGACACACAGAGATGAGTGTACGTAGACTATTTTTAATTTACACTTTGTGATTGGATAAATCGTTTCATTGTTTCCAAAATATTATTGATATAAATAATTTTCCCATAATCTATATAGCCGAGTTATCATGTCCTGCGGAAGATATAGCGAATGAGAGAAAGATTTGTTGAACAAACATGCCATACAAATCAAGCTCATAATGTTTTAGCTTATTAATTTATGTATTTTGTCATTTGGTAAAATGAAAGGGCAATTGCAACAATTATTAGACATGCGACTTAAATCAACTTTCAATGTATAACACAAATATAATGATAACAATATAATTAGCATTTTTTGTAACATTTATTAAATGTTGACAATGTGCCATTCATATTTTCAACAGTACCTTTTCTTTAATGGCTCCCTTCATTGTTGGCAAATCTGGATCTTAATGTGAGTTATATGATATGAAATAAAATTAACCAGTGTTTTATGTTGTGCTGTAGTAGATTCACTAAATCCGTTGAAATTCAACAGGCACTTCCGCCAGTACTTTATATTTAGATAATATTTTTTTTAAATGTCTCTTCTAGATCCCACTGAATCCAACATCACAAATTAATGGACATGTTAAACAGTGATTTGTACATGAGCTAAGTGTGTGATTTCTTAAAAAGAGGAAATTCTGTGACAAAATAAAAATAATTTCCTTTACGGTCAGCTGAATGTTATTTCAGCCATTTCATTAAAATCTCATCATTTCATATTACATTAAACATACTAGTCAATTTCTGGCCTTAATAGATGTCAACTCCTAATACCTGAAGAGAGCTTGGAGGTCTTTGGCTCCAAAATGATCAGCTTTTGACTTTCAGTCTAAGCTATGTAATTCTTATAATATTACCTTAATGTTGCTGTTGCTACCGTTAATAGCCATAAAGGAGATTTGCATTGTTGCCACTTTTGGATAGGATAGGACTATACAAAATGTCATGTATAATGAAGTGCTTCAATAAAGAATGCAATTTTAAGTATGACTATTATTTTTCATTTATTCAATGTGCAAAAATCTATTAATTCTAAAATCTATATTATATTGCTCTAATGTCTGCTGCTGCTTCTGTGCGGCCATGCTGAGCGTTTTGATTGGTTGCCGAAAAGCAGCAGCCCTGCCTCTGGCGATAAGGAATTTAACTATCTTATTATACGACTGGAGAGCCTGTTTTTAAATTGTCAGGTTATCAGAATTTTTAGATGAATTAGTTCTTTAGTGCTTTTTCCATTTTAATGCAAAACTGGAATTGCAAACACTCCATTCAATGGGAATTTCAATTGCTTGAAATTTATGAAAGCAGCGTACCACGTATTCATTTTAAAAAACAATTGACATCAAATAACAATGCAAGGAAAATGTTTATCACATCACTAAAATAAATATATCTAAGCCAAAAATTGACTTCTAATACGATATTGTCTTCTGCTTCTGTTTACGAAGCTGTAATAGTTAAAGAAGCCTATAGCAGGAAGAATTGGATTTAAACTTAAAAAATACTCCTGAAGAATTAAAATAAGGTTTTGCTTCCTCTGTATTTAAGGTATGTTTATTATTCTTAGCTTTTCTTATTAATAACAAGAAGGTGCAGCTACCATGCAAGTCAGTGAAGCTGCCTATATGTGGCGGCTTTAAAATAATTGCAGAAGTAATGTACTAATTTTACGGCATGTTTTTATAGAACCACATTTTACATGCACTTTCAACAATTTTTGTACCGAGATTCCTGTGTCAATGCGCTGCAAACTCTAAGGCAGAGGTTCTTAACCGGTGGTGCAGGATGATGGTCCAGGGTGAGCGGGAAGGTGGTCCAGGGTGAGCGGTGAGAACATCTTGCAATTTGACTTTTTTATTTACTTATTTTTTTTAGATAAGACATTTTGAACCACCCATACTAACTAGCTACCATCCTAGTGTGTATATTCATGCATCCACGTTTCTTATTAGATATATAGCGAGATACTGAAGAACATTCGTTTCCTTGAAATAACAAACAGTAATCACTATTCGAGGTCTGTTTACAAAGCGATTTAAACGGCCGTGCCCATACATACTGTCATTATATTTTTCTGCCTTTAATTACTTTATAACAAAGTCATTCTCTCTGCCCGACTTTGCGTGAGAAGGCTGAGATAATCCGCTACAGACGGGTTATTTTGAAGTTCAAGATGAATACAGCATTAAAAATTGTTTAAAAAAACAATCTTGAAAACTATTATGGAATTGTTGGATAGGATTACATTGTAATAAAATGGTGGAGCCACTTTCGTGAGGTGCCTAACCGTCGCCTCACCTGTATTACAATCTTGTTGTCTCTTGAATTGAGGAAAGGTTGAGCTTAAAATGTAGTTTGTAATAAATATATCTGATTTTAAATACTATACATTTTATATTTTGTTAAACTTAAAAAAATTAAAATTAATAACCATTGAAAAAAACTTGGTGGGGTGCAGGATTACCATGGATCGCTGTGGGGGGGTGAAGCTTGCAAAAGGTTAAGAACCCCTGCTCTAAGGGCTTGAAAAATGTTTTTTTTCAACTAGAAGAATTCTACGAAGTATACGCATATCTATACGTATAGGATTTAAATGTGCCGTTTATATTGCTGTTGACGCATCTGCTAGATTGAGATGATGTAATATTTCTATAATATTAAAGCTGTACCTTTTAATTGAGTTTTAAGTTTATTATTGTTACTCAAAATAAGCAGTTCTGTCATTAAAAATTTAATACCAATTTCTACCTATACTTTCGTCGGAATAAGTTGGCATCTGGTATGTATCCGTATTCGCCAAATTCATCGTAAGCCGCTGATGCTTCTTAAAACGGGGAGAGTATGTGCCTACGGGAAATCCCAGCACTTTGATTTTTTATAATTTTCCACCGCTGTAGATTTCAACTTCTTCCAGCACGAATTTATATTTTTCCCTCCAAACTGGCCCAAAAATAGGGGGCATGTAATACACAAGGGCACAGCTAACGCCAGTAAATACAGTATTAAAATTAATTATTTTAAATCTTCTAAAATAAATGTCATAAAATGTAAACACTGGAGCAGCTTATTCAAAATGGCAATCACCTACACTGAAAGAACAACTGTCTTCGTATATATCGATGTCATTCTTCTGTAATTTAAGGTTCACTTGTTATATTCGGCATCTAAGTTGACTATAAGTTTAGGAATCTTTTTTAAATCTTCAAAGGTCGACTTATATACCAGGATATATGATATCTTTGTGATATGTCACCAATGCGTTAAAAACCCCATTTTAATCACAATGAATAGTAGTTGATAATGAAGATCATACCATTGTTCATTAAATTTATAAGTACCAATGCATATCTAGCTTTTCTGACCAATTCAACACTTATAGTCATGAAGAACATCTAATTAACTCAATTGTCTTATTTGTATAGCCACAGCTGTAACCTTAATTATCAAGTGCTTAATGGTACCAAGTAAATCTAATAGTCCATTCTTAATTGGATACTTGTCGGTTATCCTGGACCACGCGACACTGGGTTTTCCGCTACTCTTTATTGATTTGCGGAGGGAAATTAGTGACTAAGGTGCAAAAATATCTCGCTTGACTGTTGCACCATAATAATACAAAAGTACCCTAAAGCTTACTAACCCATGACTGATCGGCCTGTAGCGACATTTACAAACCCGATCACCGGACAACAGGGAGGGATAGTTTGGTTCCAGCGAGGC
This sequence comes from Uropetala carovei, assembly GCA_036926305.1. Lineage (NCBI taxonomy): Eukaryota > Metazoa > Arthropoda > Insecta > Odonata > Petaluridae > Uropetala > Uropetala carovei. Next base: position 6,852,391 of record JAXCHB010000015.1, on the reverse strand, counting down.
GAAGGGCACGGTATTGCCCGAAGACGACAACTAAAATAAAAACAAAGTGAGCCGAAGGCTCGCCAATATCCTCTCCAATATTATTATATTATTTAATAATAACAATACTGCATAACAATGTCAACATAACAACATCAGCAAAAACATTTTTCCTAAATTATACACAAAATCTGAAAAGTGGTCCGGGATAGCCCACAAGTACCCTTCATTGAAACTAACATTAAGTCAGCTCCAGCTCCTAAGATTGTCGTAAATAAATAAAATTTTTTAAAAATATTAATAATTAATAGATGAAAAGGTGGAAAACCATGAGCAAGTTGATTTTACTAAGAAAATTTTCACACAAATACAACAATGCAAAAGCAACACTTTTGAGGCAAAATGTGTATGAGATACCTTTTCAGTTTAGAAGTGCTGGTAATGGCTACTAAATTTAATGAGTAAATTTTATGGCAGTCATTCTCACAAGGAAATCAACGTTAACACAACTGGTAGAATTTGAGATAAAAAGTTTTTAATGAAGTTGGAAATTCTGCAAAACTATGGTGGAAAATGGAAGTTTGATTAATGGAAAGTTTCATTTTTACGAAATGTGAAATAATTACAATGACAAAATGAGAGAAAATGGAGTTCCTAATTACAAAATGGTACTAAGACATAAGAATAAATTAAAAGGACTGACTGACTAAACAAATACCCTTTTTATGTACATTTATGTGCAAATAAAGTACAGCATTTTGGAGAAACTTGACCAAGCTGTCCATAACACAGCCCTTAGTAACATCATACCAGTTAAGATATTGATTGGAAATTTATGGTTCTTTTTTAAAAATTGCCTACAGTGAGAAATGCTCAATTTCAGAAGATCTAGTCATGATCATTTTTGGATCACTGAATGTGTTACAGGCCTAGTCATGTTTAGTAAATTTTTATTCTTGGTTCTAACAAAGTATCAATTTCGTGCTACTTCCAGATGTCAAATTGTGTAACTTTATTAGCTGAGTAAACTTAAGATGAAAGTTCTATGTAACTGAAGGAGAAGTAATCCTTAGGAAGTATGAAACTCAATGCATCTTTTTTAACATAATTATTGGCATTACGATGATTTACTTCTTTTATCACGACAGCCTATGCCAAAATATAAACACTAATATAAACATGAAAATAAAAATTTTCACCAAAACAGCGTAGCGATTTTTCTCCTGTTACACACTTAAATGATAGCACTTGATGAATCCCGCATATGAACATGCATGTTCGTGTCATGCCTCTCTCATCTATCGCCTCTATTTGTCTTATTGCCTAGCAAAATGGCAGTACATTCTCCGCAGTGCTTCAGAAGCTACCACCTTGCCTTATATACCTAAAATATCCCCCCTATTTCCTAACTTTTCCTCTTCCTTTCCCATATGTAATCTCCCAAAAAAGTTAACCAATACACGGTTCTCTAGATACCTTTTCAAAAAGCCTGCCTGATGTCATTTCCCTCCCCTCCTCTGAGTGTGGTTACTTTCCGATGTCACGTGACCAACGTGTTCCGGCAGTTTTGCTTCTGCTGAGAAGGAGACAGCGAGCGTAGTCTGGCAGCGCCGAGAGACCAGAAATCAGTTGGGTGAGAAGGCGTGTTTCGGCAAGAAGCTTCCTGGCAGCACGTGAACTGACTAGATTAAGCATGGTGGTTCACATGTGCTGTGAACTCTGAAGCAGACTGAAGAATATATTGTAACTATACCTTATGTAATATTAATTGGTTTTGAACACGAGACCGGATTCCGTCTCATATTGTCAAAATTGTACTTGCTTATTATCTTAATATATGTAAAATGTTGTTATACTGAAAGTGGTGTATGGCTTTACTTCCATAATACCCTTTGCATATAGCATATCAGTTGGAGTTCGTGCATCGGAAATTAGGGTTCATTGCAACAGAATGTAAAAACGACTTTCCTTTTAAAAGAATGTAATACAAATCAACCATAACAATATTATTACTGGTGTCAAAGACTAGTGTAAATCTTATATAGATTAGCAATTAATAGTATTTGAGATGAAATTCATAGTTTGTCTAAATTTTTATGTTTCAACAGGATTCGATAGCATACATTGTGCCATTATATGCATTTAAACACCTTAATTTTTTTAGATACCTATTAGAGTGAGCAAAACGTTTGTCTTATCAAAAGCAAAACTGAATGACAGATTTAATGCACCAATTGCCTCCTCGTGAGTTTTTCTTATGCTATTGCCTAAGGGAAAAACATGTTGCATAAATTATATTAACCAATTTTTTTACTTTCCTGATGACTTGACTGCATCATCAGTTCATAATCAAGGGCAAAAGAGGAGAATGACAAAAAGTTCTTTACTGGCATGGCTAGGGTCTTCGGCACCCAGGAGCAAGGGATCTTCTTGGTGCCCCAAAGGGGAGGGGGAGAGGAGTTACATCCCCAGGAGGGGCCATATGACCGTTTTACTTGTCGCCAAGTTCCAGGGAGGAGGGGTTTATGGGGTCTTCTGTACTCAATTTAGCATGTTGGCATCTTTAGGCAATTCCCTGTTTTGCTACCCCATTAGGGTGGCTTGGGAAAACTCAAGCATGCAACAAACGAATTTGAATGGGAAGATGGTTCGAGTAAGGCTATATGGTGGGAGATACCCAATTGCAAACCCCCCTGGCCCATTGGCAAAACATTCACAAGTGAGATCCAGTCTAAGGAAATATATAAGCAAAACAAAAGTGTAACCCGAAGAATGAGCGATAACCCCAAAGATTTCAGGTGAGACATGAAGAGGTGGCAACCCGAAGCAGGACATATTTTGGATAGAGAGAGAGAGGGTTTCGTAAAAAATTTTCTTTGACCCCCTTACGGTTGCCATTTCTTAAGTCTCAGTGACCATCTAAACCAGTGGTCTTCAAGGTGGGCGATAGCGCCCACTAGTGGGCGTTTTTGGATTTTTGGTGGGCGTTAAAGAACTCACAAAATGCTATTCTAATTTTTACACTGAAAAATAAAATTCTATAAAAAAGCACACATATTCTTTACAACTATTTTAAACACTGTTATTACCACTGAGACCGTATTCGGTAATCTCATCTAACGACAATCCCACTAGTATTAGGGTTACCTCACCTCCGTAAATCGCTTTCCTACTGGGGGCGCAAAATTATTCTTTGCCCCGGGCGCCAGAAACCCTCACTATGCCACTGGGTGGGCGGTGAACTTATTTCAAAAGACAACATATGGTAAAAGTGGGCTGCGACTCAAAAAAGGTTGAAGACCACTGATCTAAACCAGTGGTCTTCAACCTTTTTTGAGTCACTGCCCACTTTTACCATATGTTGTCTTTTGAAATAAGTTCACCGCCCACCCAGTGGCATAGTGAGGGTTTCTGGCGCCCGGGGCAAAGAATAATTTTGCACCCCCAGTAGCAAAGCGATTTACGGAGGTATGGTAACCCTTATACTAGTGGGATTGTCGTTAGATGAGAGTACCGAATACGGTAATAACAGTGTTTAAAAATTTATGATTTTATATATTTGATGAAAATAAACTTAAACGCTTTGCTGCTTCTGCGAGAGACTCCGACCACCCTCATGGGCCTTTTGATTTTACCGCAGCATGGATACATTGTCGCTAGTATAGTATGATATGATACTATAGTTAACGACAAATGAACTGTAATAGTTGTGTGTGCATATCATTAAGGTTTTTTATAGAATTTTATTTTTCAGTGTAAAAATTAGAATAGCATTTGGTGAGTTCTTTAGCACCCACCAAAAATCCAAAAACGCCCACTGGTGGGCACTATCGCCCACCTTGAAGACCACTGATCTAAGCGTAAACAAGCTATGGTATCACTATATCCTAAAGAAAAATATGAGGGTGATTCATTGAATCTCGGACCAGTTTCCAGAAGCGTTTTTGATGACTCTCACCTCTCTTAAGTCTTAAACTGCTAGGATATTACATTACTCCGCGACCTTTTAACAGATCTGCTTTCACCGATAAAAATTGGTCTGTGAGTTTGCACCTTTTAAGCCCTGCACTTGGGGGCAACTGCCCCCCTCCCCTCCATCACTACACCACTGGGTATGACTTGCGCATATTCTGAACTTAACAGATAGTATTTTGCTTAAAAACTTGAGAGTATTAGTTATGGCGCATAATAATTACCTAATCACCAAAAATGCTGCATGAAATCTGCATTTTATATTCTGCATTAAATCACATTCATCGACAGAAACTGCATCTAACTTTCAAAACTGCTATAGGTATATACTTTAAGGTGATACATAAGTCACAAAAACTTGAGTATGATGGAGACGTCACCTATTTAACGTAAGATGCCTTCTCTGCAAGATATTTCAACACACTCACAAAATGCCACATTGAATAGCAAAACAAAAACGACCACAATGAGAATTGATAAAAAATTTGTACTTACGAGACTTGATAGGCTCGATGGGAGGTGGAGGCTTCTGTAGAATGCCCTCTGGAATCTAAGAAAGAAAAATTAAATGATTAGTTACAACTGAATTTAAAATAGATGAAAAACGTGCTAATTTTATGTTCATGGATAAAACTATAATTGATTATTATACTTACTAGTAGCCTGTCAACATGACAGACTATCTTTAGTTAAACTTAAAATAGTTGCGTATATTCTTCCATGAAAGAGAATGAATGTATGTTCAATATAATAATTTACGAATGCTGTTTACTTTGGTTGCTATGAAAATCATTTCTCTCTCCTTCCTTCTCTCTCTCATATTAAAAGCATTCAAAACACGCTTACACCCATAAGAACTGAAATAACAATAGGATTTCAAGGTCTAACAATGTAATTGGTAGGCAAGGCATATCCCAATAAAATGGCTAGATTTCCCAAAATATGTAAATTAAACGTTTAACATGAGCGATTTTGAACTGTAGGCAGAAAACAATGAACAGAATAAGAAACTATTTAATTTTTTTCTTAAAAATGGTTCAGATCTGAAAATCGTAGGTTAATTCTTTCAAATTTTAATATAAAAAAATTAAAGCCTGCTAGTCGAAAAGTCAATTTTTAGGTGTTACTGTATGGGAATTGGAAATGGAAATGACTTCCTTGGAGTCGAACCCACGACTATTTGAGATTTCGTGTCGTCGTCACCTTAAAATATGTAACTTGAGTATTCCTGCCAAATTTCGAACATGTACAGCAATCCCTCGCATAATGACGTTAATTCGTTCCATGAAAAAGGTTCTTTATGTGAAATGTCGTTATGCGAATATTAAAAACCCATATGAACAATGTTATATTTGGATTAACTGGTACCTGGCCAAAGGTTATTGGACTGTAAAACTAACAGCAGTAATAGTATTACATGCAGTAGATGTACAGTACAGGAATCCTTCGTTTAATGCTGTTGATGCGTTCCTGAAAAATACACACGACAAATAAAAATGAATTTCCAATAAGATTAGATGAATGATAGGATGCATTTCTGGCAAAACATTACAGCACATATAAATTTTAAAACGTGTTTCATGGTGTTAATAAATTAAAATCGTCAAATATGCATTACTACAACGTACCTTAACTCCCGCGACTGGTCTCAATAAATGAAAACTTCCTTTATGAAAACGGTTCTCATATATAACGTGCAATTTGAGTTTTCATTCATTGTAAAAACATGAAAATTAAAATTAAGACAGACAGACAAACAACTTTATTAGGGCGAAATTGAGACTATATAGTCCCAATTACAAATGAGAATAAAATGGTAATAATAATTTAACAGAAAAGAACCAGAAAATAAAATAAAAAAGGAATTAAAATAAGAAAATAAACATGGAACTGACCTAATCAAATTGAGACTTTGGACTTGTAAATCCTGCTGAAGAGTTGAGCTGGACACAATTTCATTCTCTGCTTGAAGGGAATGGTTGAAACTCACTGATGGGAGGCCCCAGTGAACTTTTAAAGAATTGGTCTAAGGATAACTGCATTGTTGCTTTTTTCTTCTCCTTGTAGAGCTCTCTGTAACAATTGATAGCATCACTCACAATTCTATTTACTGATGAGCTGCGTTCTCTGTTAGGATCATTTTCATCCAATATAGCTAGTACTTTCTCAATGTGTTGTAGGGCATCACTAATGTGTTTGGTAGTAAGAACGTGGGTTGACTCCTTATTTTCTTGGCCATCACCCTCCCCAGAGGGAGTTATTTGATCTTCTATATCCTTCAGGTCTTGGAGAGCTCTTCAGTGTGCTGAATTATGAAACTTACTGTCCAACTTGACAGATCCAGCTTATTGGAAATATCAATAGCACGTTCACCATCATTATATCTCTTCAAAATATCCAGCTTCTCCTTCAATGTCTCTTGTTTACTTTTTTTTTATTGAAGATGACGCACTTGTACAATCACTCGATCTTTTCTGAGACATGATGAATTAATTCCAGGACAAAAATAAAAAAATATATATGTGTAGCAAGAAGGCATCCAGTCGAACTGGCTCAGCACTCACTACTGGTGCCGTTACTGTACTGTGGTGGCACCTAGTGACAAATTCTGGAATCTCACAACTACAGCGCTCAGAACACCAAATGCTTAGCTTGATCCATTTCCCCTGGGATCGCCTCTTATGATAAGTGGTGGTCGCGTGATCTTCCTAGGCCTTGCACTCCAATTTCGAGCTGTGGTCTCCATGAGTCACTGACCATTTGAAGTGTTTATATTTTTTCCAAATGTGTTTTTCAAGTGTCAATATTTAAGCATCCTTTGTAAGAGGAAGAATGGGGTTTTTTTACTGCTGTTTAGAATTGCCCCCTGAGGGAGAATTTTTATTGGGAATGATAGGTGCGAAGTTTTTCTCCAGCGTTGTAACCGCAAAAGTAGACATGTCCTAAGTATGAAAAAGGGTCATACTGTTATGGCATCCTAACCATAAAACGTCATTGTGCGAAGTGTCGTTATGTGAGGGATGCCTGTATCTCAATCCTTTATAAAGTCATTCACATTTGTAAATTATCACCATCCAACCAACACTTCTCTATTATTATAACAGATATGCAATTGAAAATTGATTATTGTTAATTACAAATTTCTGCAGATAGCTTTCTTTGGATAACTAAAAGCTGTAGAAACAGACAAAAATAAAATCAATAAATTTTTTATTGCCGTTACATCAAAACAAAAATAATATTGTTACAGAAATTGATAAACTGAATTACTCCTATTTATGAAATTAATATATTGCGACCAACTGTTGCCAATGAAAACAACTGAAGTGAACAAGATAAATATTTTTTTAATTACCATTCATACACAGATCCTATAGAAAATGAAAGGCACTGGATTATCTATAATGAAGAAAAAATATTTTCTTTATTTTTCTATGTGAAAAGAAATGGGTAATCTATCTACTATAATTTATTTTGAAGCATGTGTTTGTGTGTTTGTTGGTTTGTTCATGGAACTCCTAAACGATAAAAGCTAGAAAAACCAAATTTGGTACAATTCTTCCTTACATCCTACCTTAGTGAATGGTCAAGGTTTGGTCAACCAGTATTAATCAGTGCTGCCAATGTAGGGGATTAACATTTTTCCATAAGATAACACGTATGAATCCATTTCTTGACTTGGAAGATATTCTTCCTTCAAGCATTAAAATACGTAAATATGGACCAATTTTTTCGTTTTTCATTTATTCGATGAATAAAACTCTTATACTATCTTATTCCTGCAAAGTTTACATGTTACACGGTCGAAGTTTTCAGAAATACGCTATTTGTTTCGAAATTTTGTGGATTTTTTGTATCCCTACCAGGCGTTGCCAAGGCACCCGTCATTGTTACCTCTGATTCAGTTAGCTTCAATGAAGCTTATAAATAGACGAAAGTTTAGCGTTATTCGATTTGCACTTTTGTTTAAGCAACAAAACGATCGATGTTTATGGATAGCAACGTAAATAGATACTGATTATTATTCAGGAAGCGTTTATTGATGAAAGTAATTGAACCTTCTTTCGTCTACTGAATACTGGAATCTTACATATTTTGTAAGTAAATCATTATATTCTACATTATAATGTTTATTAACGTAAATAAGCTCACGTATCTGGTGTACATTTACCGGAGTCAGTGTTCAATCATGGACAACTGTACGTTGCTTTTTCAAGACATAAAAGTAAATATTTCAGCGAGGCATAATTACACAAGAAATGAAGCTGGATTTGGCGAAAGTAATATGATAGGAAATAAAATTATGGTTATATTTGAATGCAATAGGCTCAGAAACAGATTGTTACAAACAAATATGATTAACTTGTTAAGAAAAGCTAATTGTAATTTTAAAAGTATCTACTATATATTTTAAAGAGTTTGTATGTTGTGCTGTAGTAGCTTCACTAAATCCATTGAAATTCAATGGAAAATTCTGCTAGTTTATGATAAATGAATAAACATGAATGTAAAGATTACATTACTTCTACTCAATTCATGAGAGTTAAATTTGAAATAATTTGATTATTTTATAAATTACAACTGATTAGAAAATGAATCAGTAAATCAAAAATTAAAAATTTCCTCAACATCACTCCTGATATATTATTTTGAGTCCTTGCACAGTATATAAATGCATTAATATCTTTTTGGCATAGTTATATAAATTACGAAGAATGCTTCTGCTTTGCATGTATGCATAATGCATGAATCTTTTCTCTCTTATTTATACAGGATCCAATGAAGACATCATTAATACTGATGCTCTTAACGATGACAGCATGACAGAACTGCATACAAAGGCTTATTTTTATATTGAGGGAACTGTTCCATCCAGGGCCGGTATGATTATTTACGGGGCCTAGTTTGATAGTGAGTGGGAGCGGGGCCTATTTATGCATGTATGCATGCGTGTGTGTATATATATATATATATATATATATATATATATATATATATATATATATATATACCGGGTGGTGCAAAAAATGATGCATGTAGTGCCTCCCTCTTTTTGTTGTGAAATTTTTGTTTAATATAGCCCGCCATTCGAGCTCTCCCTCTGGAATGTATTACAGTAGAACCTCATAAACCCGGCATTCTAAAAAAAACCACTTTTTTGAATGTTATATGTAAAAAAATTAGAAATTACTTTAAATGATGTCCGCTTATCTATTTTCGTTGTTTCGTAGTAATAGTAGTAATTAGGTTTTTAGGTACGTCAACACCTAAGGTTATTTTGCACCGTCAAATTCTGTTAGAGAAAATCAACATACATCACAACATCCATGCCCAAAGCGGGATTCGAACCTGTGACCTTTGGGTTAGAAGGCAGGCTGCCTACCAGTCTAACCTGGCCAGCTTCATTGTTTCGTTTACCTCATTAGAACCACATGTTTAGATTCGTGGCGATAGCAATTGTTTTTCGTTAATGCAATTAGTACTTTTGTTAAATTTTATTTTGACATGACTTCAAAAAAAGAAGACAACCCATAGGCCTACCAGTCTAACCTGGCCAGCTTCGTTTTGTTTACCTCATTAGAGCCACATGTTTAGATTTGTGGCGATAGCAATTTTTTTTCGTTAATGCAATTAGTACTTTTGTTAAATTTTATTTTGACATGATTTCAAAAAAAGAAGACAACTCGTAAGTGGTGTTATGAAACGTAAACAGAAAAATCTCACGATTGAAAAGAAAGTGGAATTATTAAGAAAACTTGAAAAAGGTACTTCAGTGAAGAGACTTTGCGAAGAATATAGCATTGGTAGTTCCACTGCATACGACTTAAAAGAAGAAAAAAAATGGAAATATTGAAATTTTATGCAGAGAGTGATACACCTAAAGCAATGTGCAGAAGTAAAACACTACACGTCACATGTAAATATTGTTGATAAGGTATTGTTTGAGTGGTAGAAGATGACAATGAAAACTGGGTTGATATCGACAATAATTCGCCTGTCGTACTTCAGCTGATGTGAAATAGTGGACATGGTTTTGAAACATTAGCACGAAAAAGATGAAGAAAATGAAAGTGACGATGATCAAGAGATAGTGAAGGACAAACCTTCAATAGATCGCTATATACAGTTGGTCACAGATACAATATCTGTTTTAGAACAACGCTGTTTCATTGATTTTCAAGAGATTACGTGTTTGTATCGAATACAAGATAAACTTATGAAGGAAAAATCAAAATGCATGAAGCAAGCTAGTTTGCCTGATCTGTTTAAAAAAAATTCTCACAAGGGGACGTTGTCAAGTCGATGTCAAGGATCCGGTTGAAACTTCTTGAGGTGAAACTAGAGACAAAATAAGCGGACACGTGTCCCGGCTTTCTTCCCCATAGGCCCAAGTTCGAGAAAAAATGGGCAAAATAGATTTGCACGTAAAACGTATACCGGTATTTAACTCGGACATTTCATAGAGCGACGTGGCTGCGGTCGCTAAGGCGTTAGTATTGTTAAACTATAAGGTTGGTGGTTCAAATCCCACCATCTGCGAACTTCTTTTTCAATTTTATTTCCGTCTATTTTTTCAAATACCAAGCTGGGTACGTTTCTCAACTTCGTTATTTGTGATTAAATGTTTTTTATAGTAATAAAATAATTTTTCATATTTTAATCTTTCATTTTTTATTTGCCAGCGGTAAAAAGAGGTGGTTCTCTCACTATTAACCATTCAACTGAATATTTTTAAGGCAAAGGCTTGGATGGTATTTATCGTAAAAACAAGGTAAGCACAGATATTCCTTGCACCACGCGCATCTTACGAAACTTATTGCGAAACATATGCACTTCCGTTTGCGTAGGTCTTGGGGAAAACAATCCTCCCGAACGTTCATGAAAACACTTCTGGTGTCCGCTAATTTCGATGCATACCATGCATTCTGGAGCATTTCTCGGAATGCGGGTGAAGACAGCCACAAGATGCCATATTAATGTAAATTGCTTACCCATAAAAAATCGAACAGCCCCCGTTATATTTTGTTTATCGTGATTATCTGATAAAAACGAAGCATTGACAACGTCTTCATAGTCCGGTGCAAAGCTACTTCCGGAGGGTCCGGCAACTGGATCGATCTCCATCGATAAAGCGAAATGGTTCATGAAGGCAAAAGTCGAAATCAGGGAGGTAATCAAGACTCGTAAAATATTACGATAATCGTAAAAAAACGAAAAATCGCAATACTGAACGATCAAACAGCTAAATCGTAATCCAAAAAGAGCGCAGAGGTCGTTAACGGTAGAGTAAGTGATCCGGGTGAGCAGAGGTCGATATCAAAAAAGCAAATCAAAGGAGTAAAGCGAGAGAAGCACGTAGCAAAAGCAGCGAATGGCAATAACTGAACTGGTGATGATCTGCGGCCTTTAATTGTAAGAGCGATCCACAATAGCACGTGTATTGCAACATTGTCGCGGGGAAATATGTAGCGTTTTAGCATGCGCGTCACCCCGCTTGGCGTCACGGGCACCGTGAGAAACGCTCATTTAACGGCGTGGTGTGGCTCTTTTTGCATTGCACTTCGCTTTTTCTTCATAGAAAAGCAAGGTCGGCTTCGTTTTTCAAGCTTCGACGATGCGTTACTTCTAATTTTGGTAAACCCGAAGAATAGTTCCTAGTTTACCAAAAATTAGTTTATTTAACTCGTAAATACTATAAAAAAACATTTAATCACAAATAACGAAGTTGAGAAACGTACCCAGCTTGGTATTTGAAAAAATAGACGGAAATAAAATTGAAAAAGAAGTTCACAGATGGTGGGATTTGAACCACCAACCTTATAGTTTAACAATACTAACGCCTTAGCGACCTCAGCCACAGCGCTCTATGAAATGTCTGAGTTAAATACCGGTATACGTTGTACGTGCAAATCTATTTTGCCCATTTTTTCTCGAACTTGGGCCTATGGGGAAGAAAGCCGGGACACGTGTCCGCTTATTTTGTCTCTAGTTTCACCTCAAGAAGTTTCAACCAGATCCTTGACATCGACTTGACAACGTCCCCTTATCAGAATAATGTGTGATGAAAATAATGCTGTAAATGCGTATTAGATATACGCTTTATTTCATGTTTGTTATTTACTTTTTAATGATTCTTATATAATTCCTCATTTTAGTGCATGTATAAGCAATAGTCTTTATTGATAATGGGTTCTCTTTTAATTGTTATTCATCATTTGAATTATATAATCAGTTACCAAAAGTGTACGTTACTTAAAGATTTTTTATAAATTTTCAAAAATCCGGCATTTTCAAAAACCCGGCAAATGCTAGGTCCCGAGGTTGCCGTAATACTACTCTACTACTGTAATATGTAATAAAAAATTGTCTAAATCTCAATATATGAGAATTGAGCCTTGTGTGGAGCCCCTAATAAGGTGTGAGGCCCTGTTCGGGAGAACCGACTGCACATGCCTCACACTGGCCCTGGTTCTATCTTTAAAAAGACAAATGTCGTCCAGCAGACTATCTTTTCTGTTGTTTGAGCAATACTTTAGGACAGTGGTTCTCAACATTTGGCCTCTTGCTTCCCACCTACCACATTTTCAAGAAACTCTGGTCCCACCATGACATAAAGAAAAACCTCACTTTTTCTAATAAAAAGTATTTCTGTTTATAAGCATATGAGAAGCACATTAATAATTGGTAGACACAAAGGAGAAGGTCGAAATAAAAAAGATTTACTTGCTATTTCCACAAAAACTTATTTATTTATATATTTAAAAAAATAATTTTTGTGGAATTACAAAATAAACCTTTTTTTATTTCGACAATATGAAGAAATTCCATAAGTTATGCCAGAGACTGCTAACTATATAAAGAAGAAGGTGCCAAAAAGTCTAACCGATTGGGGTGCCAAAATGTCTTCAGCCGGCTCTGGTCCCACCTAGATGGCTTTCAAGTCCCACCGGTTGAGAAACACTGCTTTATGAGACCACAATCATTCTCACTCATTCTGAACAAATTCTCTTTACTTCTGTAATGAAATTTTCTTTGCTAATTTTTAAACCTGATTCAGATGACATGCTACTTGAGAATTCTTGTTATACACTCCAGCTGATGATTGTAATTTATCAATAAACTCACTCCAAAATACAAACTGTATGGCATGAAATGTTGGCATGGATTTCAAGAAATGTTAATAAAGGCGAAGAAAGGCTTATTGAAGAGAAACACCTTCATAGAAGGATTTACCCTTATTTTTACTGATCTCTGTTATTAAGTTATAGTATATCTTTGAGTATAAGGCTATTTGAGTATAAGGCGATTTGAGTATAAGTCGAAGTGTACTTTTTAGCCTAAAACAGCATCTAAAATCCAAGTCTCAAATATAAGTCGAAGCAAAGAAAACGAAAACAAGATAATTTTGAAATTCACAAAAAAATTAATATTTATACAGGTGAATCTCTACTTATGAACATTCAAGAAACAAACAATTCATATTTATGAACATTCCATATACCAATGAATTGTGCCTCTCACTTCATTTACGAACACACCCTCCTTTACTTACGAACATTGGTCGCAGTAAGAACACATAAACTTGTCAACACTTGTTTGTCATTTGCCTTTTGTATTCGAAACCATATGGGCGCATGTTTATATATGTATTGTTTTTTATTACCCTTGAAATATGGAAAGCAATCGTAAATGTAGTGGTTGTGAAAGTGATAAGACTGGTAAAAAAACGTCGAGTGCTTTCGATGGAAACTAAAATGGACATAATAAATCGATCAGAAAAATGTGAGTCGCTTGCTTCGACTGGTCGTGTTGACGATCTCAATCGTTCAAAAATTGCAACCATTTTAAAACACAAAGGAAAAATTGGTGATCATATTCGCAATGCAGGCTTTGTTCAGTCCACGATTATAAGTAAAAAATGAAATGCTGTCGAAGAAATGGAACGGTGTTTAACAATTTGAATTCAGGATCAAAATAAAAAAACCAACGCTTGAGTACTGTATTGATTCTTCTCTTCAATCCACTCATTTGGGCAGGTTTTTCAAACATAAAATATAAATATCAAGTTTTCCTTTGAAACTAAGTACGGCAATGCTGTATTATTTTATCATTAGTCTTCGCATTTTCCGCTAGTTAGCATGAATTTTTCATTCTAATGCGCTTCAAGGTCAGTCAAATGATGTTTGCCAGTCATGTTTAATTATTGCCCCAGAAAAATGTCCATCTAGTTTGTGACTCAAAATGATCAGCCTAAAAAAAGCAAGAAATTTCTCGACTTATACTCAAAGATATATGGTAATAGCTGTAATAATATTTTTTATTTTGTATAGGTTTCACCAGTAAGAAAAAATTGTAACCGCTAAAACAATTACTTTAAAAAATTTTTAGTGCTTTTTTCTTTAAAATTCTCATTATTTGAATGTTTTATGATAAATAATTCTTGAGTAATGTGTATTAATAAGAAGTTGGAACAACTTCTAATTGTGTAAATTATTTGCAGAGTACTTTATTCAGGCCACTATGGGTTTCTTATGGATTTAGACAGTGTATGTCAAAGGTTAATGGTAAATGTGTTTCTAAATCAAATACGGGCAGACCTTGTCTTTCATAGGGGTTACGTTCCTTAAAAACTCTGCAAAAGTCAAAATCGCAAAAGAGAAGTAATTGAGTCAATATAAAATACAGGGCTAGGCTCCTATTCCACCAAGAAGGAACCATAGCATGATTTTTTTACTAAATTGGTGACTGCAGAACAGATATAAATGATGGGTTAAACATAATTGTTAAAATCTCTGAGCAATTTGTAGGTTACCACCACAAAAACAGATTGATGTGTCGCTAAGAGGATTCATCACTCCTAAAACCACCAATAATAAATGATAATGGGTAAAACACAAAGCGTAAGTGGCTGAACTAAGTCAAACCTGAGCAAATACAGAGGACTCCCAAGATTCGACCGTTCGAGATTCGACCAACTCGAGAATTTGACTGGTTGAATCGACCCAGCCGATCCATCGGTCAAATTAGAAACTAGTTTATGCAAAGTAATTTTCGGCCCGCCAACCACGAGAAGTTTAGTTTCAGTCTAGACATCGTTATTTCTGCTCTAATTGTTTGAATTTGTGCTGATTTGACATTTGACAGTTCGAGATTCGACCACGTTTTCAGGAATGCATCCCTGTCGAATCTCGGGAGTCGCCTGTACTCCAGAGATACTGAATAGGAAGGGTCAAGAAACTCCTTGTTAAGTCTTTCCCTTTGGGACTTCCGTCCTCAAAAAGAGAAAGCTCCTGAACAGTGATACCAACTTACATTTTGCAACTTTTCACGTTTAAAGGGATACAAAAGTGAGGGAGGATTGCATAAAAAATATTGAAAAGTATATATAAAACACGTAAATTTTTTATGCATATATATGATATTATTGCACTTACGTTAGCATTTTTACATATTAGAATAATGAAACAATATTTTTCGGGCCTGGCTATGAAAGAAAATGTGAGAAAAATGGAGTTTATTCCATAATTCGAAAAATCGTGTTGCCTTTTCCGTGATTTTTTCCATGAAAGAATGAAACATTAGACAACAAAAGACAACATTGGTCAAAAATGCGGATCCACGAAAGATCGAAACATAGGAAAGATAAAGCTGCAAAAGACAAGGTCTGCCTGATTTGAAAAAACAAACAAATGTGCCATAAAATTGCTCTTCTACCACTTACTCTTTGGTCTAACTTGCCCAAATGTTTCAGTAGCTTAAATGGGACATCCTCATTTTGATTTGTTGGCAGGTTATAATGGCATTCAAGGGAATGGAAATTTATAGTCATTATAACTGAGTGTCGTTCTAACCGAGGTGCATTGGGACATAGAATAAGTTTCCAAATTCTAAATTTTATACTATGATCTAATAAGTACATAACACATTACATTATATAATGACATAATACATAGTACATTAAATTATGATATAACTAGCAGAATTTCCTGTTGAATTTCAATGGATTTAGTGAAGCTACTACAGCACAACATACAATATTTCAACCAAACCAAACCTTGACCAATCACTAAGTTAGGATGTAAGGAAGAATCGTACTAAATTTGGTTATTCTAGCTTTTACCGTTTAGGAGTTCCATGAACACACACATGAACCAACAAACACACGCTTGAAAATATATTATAGTAGATAAGTACATTAAACATAATAAAAATATTTTTAATGATTAGCAAAATAATCTGATCTCTCAGACTTCTGCACACCAATGAATCTTCTACCAGTGTAACTCTCATTCTGCAAAGACATTTATTTGCTTAGAACTAACCTGTGTCACAAATTTGAGATATTTTGTAAGATCGCATTTTGCTCACCATATAGGACGAGGTTTAGGGGTTATTTTTTTCTACTGTTCAGAAATCTTGGAAAGGCGGAAGTACTTAAAGCTCATGTGGCATAACGTGGCAGCCAGAGAAGCGTGAGAGAGGAATGTAAAGAAGTGGAATGAGAAGCTTTAAGGGAGAGCTGATGTCAGAGCACCTGCGCAGTAGATGAATTCTCATTCCTTCTTCTCCTCCGACGCACATCTACTGCCCACACCTAAACTCCACTTTCCTATAGATGGTCCCGCATCGAGAATGGACTTGTCCAACGGTCAGTGTACCTACTGCGCACTGCCAAGTTAGCACGCACGAGCTGTACCCCCTTTATCCTTGCAGTCACTATGCCTTGGGGCTCTTTTCAGGGTCATCCGATTTAGTGACGTGTAACAACCAGGTCACAGAGCTACAAAAATAAAAAACTTCTTGTGCGAACCACACTGAGTAAAGAGTTTCCGCTGTTGGATCCCTCCACACCTGGGCAGTCAGGAGGCTGCCTTTGGTCCTTCAATGTATTAGCGATCAGCAAAAATTAATAATACAACTGGAATCATGTAATGACATTTATATGATATTAGTTTTCTTCTCACCCAAATATAAAAAAATGTGTTGCGGCGACCCTGTGTTTACGCATACAAATATTTCTTACTTACCAACTTCCATTGTCACTATAACCGAGTGCATTGATACATTATAACCGAGGTGAATATATTGCAATATTGTAGAAACGGGGATGGGACCTGAAGAATATGTCGTTATATCCCAGTTGACGTATTCACTGAGACCGTTATAACCGAGTTCTACTGTATGTACTTGTAAGCAAAAAAAAAAACACTTGTAGGTAAAGTGAGGTGTATAATTTCTACAGATTTTTGTTTTTTCTTATTAATGTGACTATTTTAAATGTTGAAATACAAACCACTGATAAATGTTTTATGGCTAAGTCACAAATCTAAAAAAAATAAAGACCAGCATCCTTTGCTTCGACCAATCAATCAAAACAATTCAACTGTAGTAGAGTATAATGATGTGCATTTTTTCAAATCGAGCCAGATAAATTTAAAGTGAGTGTCAACGTACCAATAAAAGAGCTGCTTTGGGAGGCGGCAAGCTCACATCCTTCAGGCCTTTGGACAGCAAAGGATTGAAGGTGAATTTGGAATCAGGTTCCTTGCGAGGTGTTGCAATGGCAGTGAGGGGAGGAGTAACTTCTGTCATTTCCTGCAAAATGAAGAAAAAGTTTAATTATATTGCGCACTGAAAAGTATAAAATAAATTTTGGGTTCAATTAAATATCTGGATCTTAAGGAAAATTTGCATTATATATGATCATGAATCTCTTTTTTAAAAAGATGTAGGGCACATGTTGATTAAATTATTGACTACATTATAAATAATTTGAAATATTCTTGTTGTTGCACACAGATGACAAGAGGAGAATTATTTTGCTATGGTAGTTCAGTGGTTGAATATTCGCCTGGCAAGTGGAATACCGGGGTTCGATTCCCGGTCATAGCAGATTTTTTCACTTGTTTCCACATTTCCCAAAAAGAAATTAGCTCATCAAAAATTTAGATATCGCCATGAATTACAATAAAGATGAGGAATGTGAGGACTAAGATAACGAGCAAAGCTAATATAATTTGCCGTATTAATTAAAGTTTTATTATTAAATTATATTTCTTATATTTAATATAAATATATTAAAATTAACAAATAATATTTATTTTGAAGATTCCAACCCCCAAGGAAACGTAAAAATTAGACTTATAACCTATAAATTAAAATTGAAGGATTGATAGAATGAGGAAAAAATCAGTTGGCATTGCAAACACTGCTCGCGACCCTCCCAAAATTGCAGCGAGTAGGGGGCGGATCCCCCTAGTATATCATTATTTACACATAATGATATATATTACCATCTATCCCAACAAGAAAATATAAGAATAATTTTGTCTATATTAAAATCCGAGGGAATAGCATTTTAAAAGACAGACTTTAATGAATGCACCAAGATATTCCACATTATTGCATCTGACAGGATTAAACAGCTACTGGATCATAGAAACATTCTCAGCATTCATCCAAACATTCTAGACTATTAGACTTACGGTCTCATTGCATTTAATTTCACTAAGTAGACCTAAAACTATAAACCAGGGCATCACTCTTTCTCAATTTTTGTAATCTGCTATCCTCCATGCATGCCACTTAAATCAATGAATAGGGTTCTCAGACCAGTCCCACATTCACCATTATTACCTCATCACCAATTAAGATATAAATTTCTTCATAGAACTTATAGAATAATCTAACAACCCCCTATCAATATAATAAACCACTTGCCTTGAGAATTAAATACTGTCCATTTTCAAAACTTTCTTCCCAGACCTCCCAAATGAATCTTTCAAAGGCATCTGACCATGGACTCATACAGAATATGAAAATCTATAACCAGTAAAGCTGCTTTGTAACAACATGCACATCTCTTTTTCACAACCTCCACATGGCTATTAAAGCTAACTAAGTCATAATTATTTAATTTCAACTTGTTCTTTATTGTTTGTAGAGATACCCAAACTGTTAATATCCGGACTTGCCAATTGTCTATATTCAATTATTTTTCCTAATTATTTAGCTGTTTTTTGACTGCAACAAATCAGTTATAAACCTGATTGTAATCATTTCCCAAAAACCAAGTCATACAAGCATTTTCAATTATAATGATTTAAAGAAAAGCTTTCCCTTATGAGCTTGAATGAACTATAAAGTTAAAAAAATTCCTCACATTTTTTTAAGCTTGATTTTTAGATCATTATATTTTCCACAATCATAAGAGGATACAGATTTTCTTACTTTTCATATACTAGCAATGATTTTAAATAAGATTATTCTCCCTCTATGACCACTCTCAAAGTTATAAACAGAATTTGTTGGGACACAATAGCAACAGTGGCTCCAATTTAACAAAATATGGAAAAATTTTAATTTTCTTAACAATTGCAGAAATGGATCACATTGTAGCAATGATGTATTATTATTCTTTTAGATGTTCTTAGTAGTCCAAATAATTTATTAATGCTGTAACTTCCTTAAGTGCACTATAATGCAGACTACCACTATAATAATGTTATATGCCATTATCATCTTCTCCCAAGACTTTATTTTTATCTAATCTTTTGTCAGGTCCTCAGGTAGCAATACTGTATGTGCTGTGGCCAACAAAAATTTTTCCTTACAGAATCATAATCATCATAGTTAGTCTGACTGCAGACATTATTCTTGGTTAAACCTAGTTTCTCCACTTATTCCTACTTTCCACAGTCTTCTTCATGTCTTGAGAACTCTCTCTCCCTTTCAAGTTGTCTTTCAGCTGAAACCTTTTCCTACATATTTTTCTTTTTCCTTTCAATTTGTCTTTAATCATCCTCTCTATTCTCAGATAATGACCAATCCAGTTCACCTTCCTCTTTCTTATAGTCTGTAA
This sequence comes from Uropetala carovei, assembly GCA_036926305.1. Taxonomy (NCBI): domain Eukaryota; kingdom Metazoa; phylum Arthropoda; class Insecta; order Odonata; family Petaluridae; genus Uropetala; species Uropetala carovei. The sequence goes on along the minus strand of JAXCHB010000015.1, from coordinate 6,832,578 downwards.
AATCATTTGCTTCTCTCCTATTCTTCTTAGAACAGGTTCGGTATCCCTTATCCGAAATGCTCTGAAATCCGAAAGTTATTTTTGAGCGCCAAGACATCATGAGTGGAAGGCTCTGAGAAGGTTCCTCGACGATGCACAGGTCTCACTGTGCAGCAGACGCTTACAATCGCGCCCCCACTTGCATGATATGTAAAAATATTTACGTAGTGCATTAATGTAATATATATGCATAATTAAAAAAATTAGATACACATGTCTAATATATACTTTTAAATATTTTTAGGATGCAATCCTCCCAAACTTTTGTGCCCGTTCACATATGAGAAGTTGAGAAGTATAAGCTGTTATCACCGTTCAGGAGCTTTCTTTCTTTTTGACAACAGGGAAGTCCCGAGGGGAAAAATTCAACCCTGAACTCTTGATCAGCTCAGGATCATTGGGGTATTTGCTCAGATTTGACGTAGTTCAAATGCTTAAGCCTTGCGTTTTACGTATCATTTATTATTGGTGGAGTTTCGCAGAGTTTTTCAGGAGAAAGACGAGGTCTGCCCAGTGCTCGGAATGAGCTGGAACACACCGGTATGTCGCTCCGGCTCGTCACACACACCGAAGATACCATTCCATTTTGTCAAACATTTATAAATACCATCCATTAAACAAGCATTCTGTTTCATAAAAATTTCCATTCCACTACCAATACAAGTATTATTTGGAAATTAGCTCCTGCAAGTTAGGCAACCTCCGGTCATTTTTCTCAATTCTACTACGGAACCTCACGGCCGCCCATGTGCAAGACTTTCATAGAAAGTTGATAAGAGTAGCATGAGTGTCTGTCTTTCGTTTCATCTCGATTCCATGGCAACAACAGCGTCTGTGAGCTGCCTCAAAAGAAAGGGTGCCACGTAAGCAACATAATTGCGGAGAATTTTTACATTTTTTCCCCCAACATTTCAGCTACGTAAGTGCGGAGAAACATATATCGGGGCAACGTACAATGGGGACCCCCTGTATTCCAAAACCCAAATATATTCGAAATCCGAAACCCTTTCGGACCCAAGCATTTCGGATAAGGGATACCGAACCTGTACTTCCTCGTTTTTCATCCTATCTGTTCATTTTATCTTCAGCATTCTTCTCCATGTTCACATTTCGAAGCTTTCCAAGTATTTAATATCATTTTTCCTTAGTGTCCATGTTTCTGCCCCATACAAAGCTATACTCAACTTCAACTTCTTGCGGATACCCTCCTTTATATTCCCCATTAGCAAGAGTTTCTTTCTTCTGAAAGTGGCTTTTCCTTTCGTTATTCAAGCCTTGATTTCATCAGTACATTTTGCTTTTCTTGTTATGATGCTTTCAAGGTATTTACAGTCTGAAACTTGTTCTAATGGCTTTCCTACAATACTTATGTTCAAATTTTCCTCTTTACTTGATATTTGCATGACCTTGGATTTTTCTGTATTCACACCTGGCCCTCCTATAATGCAGGGGATGCATTCTGGAAAAGTTCCATGTAATATGAATCCGCGTTATGTGAATCCTGTTCTACATGGTGAAATGGGGGTTGCATTCCATACACTTCCATGCATCCTCATCCAGAACTAAAATTCCAAAACGTATCTCTCTTATGCACGTTCATGTATTAAGGCGGTCTCATCTGCATTAAAAACTTATTGTGGGTTGTATCCTTCATCTCTTACAATAGCCTTAAACTCGTCTGGGAAGTTAAAAGCTGCAAAGTGATCGGCACTAGCAGCTTCACCCTTAAGTTTGATATTATGGAGATTTTGACGCTTTCTGAACTTGCCAAACCAACCTTTACTTGCTAAGAACTGCTCGGCAGTCGAAGGACCTGCCTCTTCTTTCTGTTAGTTTTCGTATAGGTTCAGCACCTTTGCATCTATGGTGTTAGAGCTAATCGCCATCTTCTTTTCATTCTGCTCTTCCATCCAGATAGCCGACATCTTCTCCAACAATGTGTTCCTTACTCTTGCCGTTTTCTTGGCAGCTATTGAACATGAGTAAGCCACAGAGATAATTTTTTTCTGAGTTCTTTATTGTGCATATGCTTGACTCATTCACATTATATAAATGCCCAAGCGACGCAACTGTCTCTCCACTGTCAAGTTGTTGAAGCTTTGATTCTAGAATTAGTGCAGTCCTAGATTTCTTCATGAGCAAAGCCATGATATGTATTAAACATTAAAAAGGAAATGAAGATACGATTGCACGAATAATAGCTCTAGCAGCTTGTCTCTCTCTTGCCCAGCAATCGGGAATCCCAAGTCTGACTAAAACGCGTTGGTGTGAATCGTAGCCCACATTGTATGAATTTTTGGTATTAAAAACCAAACCGCGCTGTAGCGAATCTGTGTTATACGAGCCCGTGTTATAGGAGGGTCAGATTTATTTCCATACCATATTTTCTACCTGTTATTACCAGTCTGTTTGTCATTTTCTGGAGTTCCTTTTCCTTTCTTGCTAGAAGTACTTGATAATTAGTGTATTTTACTGTTCTTATGATCCTTCCTCTGATCTTGAAATATTCTATGCCTTCTAGCGTTTCTTGCATTAACCTTTCACCAAATATATTGAATAGGATCTGAGACAGGCAACAGCCGTCTTATCCTCTATCAATATTTACTCTGCTTCATATATAGACTAGTATAAGTACCCATCAAAAATGACAGGGATGATCAATTATTCTGAAATAAAATTGAGGCAGTCTTCTTTCACCTGAAATCATACCTCCTGCTGAGAGGGTTGCCTGAGCGAAGGTTCGAAACCTTCACCGCGAGTATCTATTGTGCTTCAATAGCTGACCTTAGTCCCCTCTTGCCAGGTATATTTCTATGTTTCAGAGTGTGACAGAGGGATTGACAAAGGGAAAAAGGGACAGAATAAGGCTTTTATATATTACCGATTCCTGATCAGTCTCCTATCTTTCCAATCTAATCCTATATCCTTTAATATTTTCATCTGCATTGCCAAACTTGCTCTATTAAAGGCCTTTTGTCAGTTAAAATGGATGCAGCAATCGTGTCTGTACTGTATTGCCCTTTCTAATGTGGTTCACAATATCAATCAATATAGGTCTCTATGTTGATCAAATGAATATTATTATCTAGCTATAACAAATGGTAATGAGTTTTTATAAAATTTCCATTCTAAATTTACATTGGTATGGAACAACCTAAGTCAATATGGAATAGTACTTATTTGCTTAAAATTAGGCATATGACAGCACAAACATATCTAGTAAATTAATGTGTACTATTCAAGTTTTTCAACATTTCTTAGATTATAAACTGACCACAGGCCTCATTCACAGCCACGTAAAAGTTAAGCAAGGCATGTCGTTACAAAATGAATAATACTTTAATCAATTCTTATAATAAGTTAAAAAATTCTGCTTTCATTGAATACTGTATGCAAATGCTTATAAAATTAGTAATTCTTACCAAAACCTATATAAATCAAAACCCAAGGTGGATGCAATGCTAAATGTATTTTTAATTTGTATCAAGTATTTTTTTATGTTGCAATGTTACAGATAAATATATACTGGTTTTATTTGTGGTTCATGCATATCAAATGAACATAAATTTTTAAAAAATTTTATCCAATTAGGGGCAAGTCATTTGTTCACACTAATTCTGCAAATTCATTTGCTGTGTACTAGGACAATTGGCATGGGAGCAAACGGGTTAATACAAAAACCTATACAAAGATGCTAAATTCAATGTAGAATCTCTGCATTAAAGGCATTTTCTGAAAACTGCCTCAACCCAGAAACTTGTTAAACACCACAACAATCTGTGTATAACAAAATGGTATGCAGAAATACGAGACATGCAGTTATGAGGAAGATAAAGAGAACTTTCTCTAACCTTGAGAATATGCTCCAATTCAGCGGTCCCATTGCCAGCAGCAGTTGTATTCCCTCCGGCAATGCTGGGAGGTGTAGGTAACTGAGAAGAAAATTATGTCCATGAGAGAGGAATCAGGATAAAAACTATGTTGATCTTCAATTGAACATCGTAAATTCGAGGTAAAAACTCTTTTCAAATCTTAACATCTCGCAAAGTAGAAGTACAAACGCTGTAGAATAAATTACGAACAGCACAGCAATTAATTTTCAGTTTTCTGATAAGTTCTTTACATCTGTCTTCAATTACCTGAACTAAAAGCAAAATAATCCCAAGATGAAAATAATAAAAGGCATAGGTAATTAAAAGTTACATAACCTGAGCTCAAAGAAAAAAATTAAAATAACATTGACATATTGGCTAATTAGATAACAAATTGTCCCTTTCAATAACATTACAGGTTGAATATTAGAAGATTTTTATGAAAAAAATTTTATAAACCCTTATGAAGCAAATGTTTATTACTTATAAGGATTAATTAAAAGTTACGTTTGAACAAAACAGCACAAACTTAGTTCAGCACTCAAAACAGTAAAAAAAAAATCCGTCAACTTTGTGCATCATTTGAACTTACATACAGAACTATTTTTTTTTTTCCTTATATCACTTGGGTAGTTAACGATTAAGCCTAACCTGTTGTTCCACGGTGATACGAGGGAGATTCCTCCCAGCTTGGTTCATTCTCGACATGGGCCCTCCAGAATGTGCTGTGTTGCTGGACGTATGGGGAGGCGATGCTTTGGATGCACCATTTGCGACTACGGGACCGCCATTGTGACGGGAATGACTATTCCTGGGACCATATTTGCCCTCAGCAGGCTTGGTAAAGACGTTCGGAGCTCGGGAAGGCACTACCTGGTTCTTGCTATCCACATGTGCCCTTGGAGCCACTGCAGACCTTTTGGGTGCAGCGAACTCGGGTGTCACGAGAGGAGTAGTAGTAGTAGGAGGATGTGGGAGGGGAATGGGCAACTTGGTTGCTGGGCTTGAGGGAACTATGGGCTGGTCCACTCCAATGAGACCTTTGGGCTCCTCTAAGATTTGCTGCCTTACAATGTCATATGCACCAAGCTTGCTCTGGATCTCCTTGGTTACCTTGTCCTCAGCAGATGGCGTCACCTGTAAACGACAACCACATCCAGATTAGATCGATGATTCTCAAAAATAAACCACTCTCTGCCTTTGCATCTTTCTTACCTGGCGCCTCGCCAGATTCATAAATATTAACATGGCACTTGGTAAAAAAATTAAAAATATTCCCTTCGAGACTAAATATAATAGGAAAACATAGCTTATTTTGATCAAAAAAGTTATTGAATAAGGACAAAACAAAAAGAATCTGATTTAGATTTTATGTGAAGCACAAACTTGTTCATGAGAGACAGAGTAGAAAACATTTTCACAGATGACCTAATCAAATGACAATAAAATTTTTGCATTATAAAAAAAAATACTATTCCTTGGATGGGAAATATTGAATATTGCATTATTTTAGGCATTAAAAATATAATCAATATTTCACAAGAAGAAAATAACTTCTTTATGAAACACAAAAGACAACTAATATGAGGAAACATTAAATGAAAGGTAACTCTTGCAAATCAGTTGCATGAACATTTTATGCCTATCAATAACAAATTGCACAAAATTTATCTCATCCTATCACCTCTAATTCTTGGAAAACCTTCAAAGACTTTTTTCTGCTCTTCCATAGCTACTATTTCTGTTAACATGACTGCCCCATTACCACCCCAGTTCCTTCACTCTAAGTATTATGCAATGGCTGGATGAATCACCTTTATATTTTTCTTCCTGTGGTGATTCTATGCATGAATCACCTCCATTCTACCACTTACTTTAACGCTTGGAAATTTTTATGATTAACTTTATTTTTTAAAGCTTTACAAACATGACAGGCAAAAATGTTAACATGCTTCACATACACTGAGCTACATAATTACTGGATTTTCATGCAATAAACTGAAAATATGACAACTTGATTACGTTATTTTTCTTGAGACACACTTGGCACGTTAATTTTTAATAAACGTCCACACATGAGTCTAATGGAGCAAGAATTAAAAAGTATTAACTCAGCTTGGCAAAAAACTTATTCACAGGATTAAATTTCATACAGCAAATGCTACCCTCTACTATAATGTTGATATTTCCCATTTCTCTAGGAAGGAATTTTATACACAGGAATGTAAAATAAATAAAGGATATCAAGTTAAAACTCCTCTATCAGAAGTATTTTTTGCTAAAAATGAACGTATCTACTACATACAAAGTTGTTGAGAAATTACAATGAGAGTTATGATTTTTACTACAATTATCACTGCTATATAACAAAATAAAAACGATCATGAAACCAACATAATCACTTATTTGTTCCAATAACACCCAAAAGATATCCACAATGATTTATCTTCTGAAGCAAACTTAAAAGAGATACAAGGAGAACAACATCTCCACAATGTCAGTTCCTATATAGGCTACTGACCTGTAAGTCAGCCATTTGAAACTCATTAGTAACTGTACTTATCCTATTTACCTTTAGCCTGAGGAATATTCCACACTTTGAGTGAGGATCATCAAGTAGGAAGTTTTTTTTCTGTGTTTAAGTTTAGAGAGTGCTGCTGTTTTCCTCACACCTGAGGCTCTTTATCACCAAAAACAACAATACCATTTCCAAGAATATCTTCATTGTTCTCGCTTTGAAAACAGATCACTACTCTTTCTTATTAAATTAGTCACCATCCCCCGGTGGATATGCATAAACTCAACATTAACGAGGATATGTGCCAGTTATAACAAGTACTGCTCTAATCTAGACATTTTTATCAGAAAGTCTGAGTATATAACATCATTATTGACATTATTGGGGTAGTCAATAAAAGATATGTATGAATTTATAATTTCACTAGTGTATGAAATTATGTACATACCTTGAAAATGAACGAATATATGATTGTTATCTGCCTCTCTTCTTTTATAAATATATTTCATTCGTTGTTATTGGTAATACATAACTACAATTGTATAATTATCCATTGTATAACTACCATTGTTACTTGCCTTATTTATAAATAATTCATAGGTTGTGTTTGGTAATATCTATCTAACATTGTATTGAATAATGAATGCTTATGCTTTTTTATATGCTTGTGAATGTATATGCTTTTGTATTGCTTTTTGTTACATATATAATTTGCCATCTTGATATCAAGATAATTGGAATCAAGTGTATTTATTAAAATGTAAACCAGTTTATCCTGTAATTATTCTGTTGGGTAAACTTTAAAAATGATAAATAAATATAAATAAAAACCTAGCAACATTTATACACATTTGGGGGTTGAAGAAGTCTCGTAAACATATTAATGCATGGTCCCCCTACAGAGTTGCTGGGTCCATGGCTAATTAAATTCAAGACTTTCCTTGTGGTGATATCAAGCCCAGAACCTACACAATCATGGTGCTCAAGGCAGTAGCCCTAATTCGCCCTACCCTAGGGAGAGCTCTGCCCCCTGATACAAAGAAAGTTCAACATGATTTACTTTATTCACTCAGGATAAATTATTTGTGGCATTGTTTAATCTCCTAAAAATTGAAGGGACCAAATTTAATTTTTTTAAATGTGATGTAATTTCAAAAACTACACCAATTCGAAGCAGAAATTTCAATGCTAACCACACCAAGAATCTCATGTATTATTTCCTTCGACCCTCGGATTTAAAATAGAATTACCAATGAATTGGCTGAAAACCAATTCATATGAATTAGTTAACTCCAAAAGCTGTAAAAAGTTTGGGATAAAGGATGTATGTACATTTCTGTCACAAAGTAGCCACCATCAGTGGCAATTAATTAATTGTACATTCTGAAAAAGCTAAAGTTCCCACCTGTAGAGAACTTTCTAAAACAAAGTTTTCCTTATAGCCAGTTTTCCCAACTTTAAAACCCTACTGGAGTTACCATATTTATCCACTGAGCTTTAGTAACTAGGGTGTAACCTAATTAGTGAACTCAAGCCACAACCTTCTGCAACGTTGAGCCAGCACAAAGTATAACACGTGCAATCAACCTCATTTTGCTTCAAATAAACAGAAAGATGGGTTGAACTACACAGAAAATGAGATGAAGCATCAGGAACCAGATGAAGAATTCAGAACTTCTTTTAATGTATATACAACGATATATAGTCTAGTTACTTAGTGAATGTCAGTTGTAGAAAGAAAGGAAAATCCATACAAAAACTTTATTTCAAGATATAAGGAAGGAATTGCACCCTGAAGCTAGAAAAATTCCACGAAATCTGTCAATTTTTTTTAAAGGAGAGAAACAGGAGGATTCTTAGCATTAAATTCCCTGGATGAGTGACTAATACACCAAACTGCTAGACGAAACTCACATCGAAAGAGCAGGCCGAAAAAAAAACATTCCGACGTTGTTATCCAATTTGCACATCTGATCCTGTCAGGTTGCTAGATTGTCTCTTTGTATCTCAAAAAAAATAACATCTCTAAGAGGAGATGATTTTTTCCCTTCGTGATCTACATTAGCGCACGCCGCCTCCCGGAGGCGAAGAGAAATATCTTGGCAGAGGGATAAGTGGGGTAAGGGTAATAGGATTGGCCGCCTTTGACAGCTAACTTTTGCGACCTCGCATTCCTTGGCTACATACCAGGGATGAGCGGCACACCGTCACTACGGCGGTGTCTAATAAAAGCAGTGTTTGGGCCACCCCAACCCTTTTTAAAAGGCATGATACCTCTATATTTTTGCGAGAAAAACACACGCACGCACACATATAGGAGACACCCGCAGCGAGGGACACTCTTACGAATCCCCGAGATTAAAGTGGTTGGCGGTATCGGGCAGGGAGTGTGGGGTTTGGTAGAGGGGAAGGAAGGAAGATAAGAAACGACGGTTACCAAACACTGGATTACCGAAAATACACCCTTTTTGCCGCCGGTTCCTTTGGACTCGTCCGTATTTTCGAGTTCCGCACCGTCCGTCCGTTCGACCGAATGATAAGTAGTCAAAAACACGACGACAAGTATCCCACCTCAAATTGAAGCATCCCTTTTTCCCCTGCATTTCCCCCTTCCGCGAAATTGAAACCTGATTTTCGGGAAGTTAATGATCCATCTCTCTCAAGGAAACAAAGCCCTTTCTCGAACGCCGAATTAAGTCGTTCGAGGGAAAAAAACATTACCGCCATTTTTGTTTGTAATTCTATCTTTTATCGCCCAATTTTACTTCCGTCAAATGATAAATAAATAAAATGTCCAAATCTGCATAAAAGCCTCTACAATTCCGAGGTAGCTTTTTTGTCCCTACTTATGTTAAGATTGAAAATAAAATCGAAAGCGCAGTAATCAAGACAATATTAGGAAAATATCTTCACTAACATTTCATGTTGATAATAAGAGCCGATTTTCTCGAAGGAGTCAAGTGTTTGACGTGTTGTCGCGTTAAATACAATTAAGAATGAAAAAATAGGGGTTTCTGTTCAGATTCTAAGCGCCTTTTTGAGATTATTATATGAGTGTGATCGCCCATAAGCCTATCACCCTTTCTCATGGACCTATCTATGAATGTCTAGTTCCTAATTCATATCTAATTATTGGTATGTAACTTTCAAATTTATTACTCTGATTCTTGTGATAAAAAGGATCTTCCTGTACTCCATACCTTACGATTCGGACGACATTTAAGAATAGCAAGGCCATCGACAGAGATTTTTGGAATACTCGAGGAATAATCGGCTCGCTTTGTTTTAATGGGTAGTCATCTCCGGGCGCTACCGCGCCCTTCGCCTCGCCCGGAACCAAAGTATCCCTCCCCGTTGTCCGGTGATTGGGTTTGTAAATGTCGAGACTGGCCAATCAGTTTCTGTTAATGTTGTTTTGAAAATAAAATATCGTAAATCCAACAATACGTTGTTATTCTGTTAATATTTTTATGGCATGGGGATAATACGTAAGTAAGATAATACCAAAATAAGGTCCTGGAGATAATACGTAAGTACGAGCAATTCTTACTCGGAAAATGACCCTAATTTACTGTTTTCGTCTACAATTTTGGTGTCTTATTAATCATCAAATTGATTCTAGCTACGAGGTGAGCTCGATAATTACCTTCCAAAGATCAACAGGGGTGGGTATTTCTTTTAATATTTAAGCACGTTCGGCAATTTCCGTCGTCGTTCGCGATAATTCGGTGTACAAACAACACCTCGACTGTATTCTTTTTCTTTTTTTTTCTCCTTCGACCTCGGAGAGGTGGATGAGCACTTATGTAACGGCGGTAACAGCGCGGGTAAACACGAGTTGAAAATCCATTTAGGTCCGCACAGGGACGCGTCGCTTGGGATTCGCATCCACGGACATGGAAACGCGAATAAAAAAAGAAACGTCAACAGCAAGCGAAATCAACAACAGTTCGATTCGAAATACCGAATATTCCAAATAAAAAAAAACAAATCGGTGCAATGTATTTCGCGCGAGCTTTCCGAAATTCGTACCCTTATATTCCATACAACAATGCCGCTAATTACATTACTGTACTGTAAATGGACGCCTTTTGCGGTAGCTGGACGTAAAACTCCACATTTTTCAACGGAGGAGGACGCTTTAGAATTATATTTTTAGACATTTGGCTTACGTAAGGTTATTTATGACAGCGAGATTTTTAACTGGATGCATTTAGGGAGAAATTTGAAATCAGGAGAAAAATTCCGTCATGGACGGGAATCGAACTCGGATCTTTCACTTACCGGGCTGATATTTTACCCTTGAACTACAGTAGGAGACATTTTAATTGAAGTCCATGCGGCAATTTTTGAGCGAATCCAAATTATCCGAGAAAAGAAAACGATGAACTGCCTTCTATTGTTAGGCGCCATGGCTCATCCCGGCAACGTTTCTATTCCGGACGTCATCCAAAGCAAATACGAGGTTTCATCAGATTCTATCTAACCGTTTAGCCTCGAGAGCCGAGCACAGACGGCAGACAACATCGGGAATCGAAAAAAAAAACAATTTTTTTGGTCTCCGAGGCACCTATGACGTGCGTGTTCGTCGAAATTTCAAATTCCAATTTTTTTCACGATCGCAATACTTTCTCTGAGTATTTCGCAAACGGGAAATTAAAACAAACACTAATAAATATTACACTCACATACCTAATTAAAAAAGTCGAGTGAGCCATACTTTCTCTAAATACTTCGCATGTGAGAAAGTAAAAAAAAACGTCGAGCTCGCCTCGTCGGTTGCTATAAATAAATTTACGCTGAACGCTAATTATTTATTTAAAAAAGTCGTGTGAACCATACGACTATTTCGACTAGGAAGAAGTTCGGAACGCCGAATAACTGGTCAAGTTTCAGGTTCAGGGTTCGCAGCCTCTTTCTACCGCTCGCTATTTTTAGGGAAAATAGCCGGCTCGCTCGAAGCGATTTAGAATATTCTTTCGAAATCAGGACCGAAAAAAAAAGAACCGGAAGGCCGCCCAGAACATTCGAAAATGTTTTCTATTCTCTCTACAGCAGTGCTATTCAAACGTTTTTTTCCCCATACACTAGGGAAAATTTTATTCATTTCCTGGTACCCACAAATTTTTCGCAAAAAAAAAGAAATTGCCCTGAAAAAAATCACACAAAAATCATCGAGCCTAAGTGAAAAATATTACACTTACTCTGCACAGTTGGCAAATAGTTTATTTAAGCAATGTAATAAAAGTGAAATGTGAAGTAGATGAGTGGAAATTTGAAATAATACCAAGATTTTGCTGGTACCACTTTCAGATCCTTCTGATACCACTTTGGGTATTGGTACCACACTTTGAATACCGTTACACTACGACAGAGGTTTTTAAAGTACCACCCGCGAGCCACATCCATCCAGCATAGTGATTTAATCTGGCCCTGGTCCTACCCGTCAATTTCTTTAAGCTTTTTGTATTCAACTGTCGGATTTTTCATTATATAGGTATATCATTTTTGATAACTAAACTATGTTTGCCGAGTACTTGGATTCAAAATACTTTAAATGTAGTCGTATGACAATAAAGAATTTAAAAAATTCTCAAAACTTCCACAAGGTCCGATCAGTCATTTGAAAGGTCGTATGTGGCCCGCACAGTAATACATTAAGCCTCATGTGGCTTTTTCGCTAAAAAGTTTGGCTACCCCTGCTCTACGCGTGGTCCGCAGTCGGTGCACCAGTTTTAAGGAGTGCGACCTTCTAAACCAGTGTTTCGCAAACTGTGGTCCGAGGCCCCCCTGGGGGTCGCAAAATTATCGTGGATATTAGGTGAAAGGCCAAATTATTAAATATTCACGAATAATAAATTATCAGAAGGAAATTTTAGGAAATACGATGTGATCAAAGTTATCAACAGTTCCATAAGATAAAGGAATTTGTTTATTATTTTTACTATTTTCAATTCAAAGGGGTCCGCATACCATTCAAGGGGGCCGCGACAGTTGAAAGTTTGAGAACCACTGATCTAAATAATCCGTTTCTACTATAATTTGGTGGTAAAGAAAACGTGGAGGAAAAAATGATGTAGAATAAAGGCGATAGGAAATAATATAAATTTCCTTGATAAATGAGAATCGTATGGAAAATCTGTTCTTAAGTACAATAGATGCCATTTTAAGCTTCGACAGAAAAATTAGGCTCATTATTTTATGGCATGAAACCCACCATATGTTTCGATACATATAGTCTTCCCATTATTTACACGGTATTTACGTTCCTGAAAAATGCTGTGTATATTAAAAGCGTGTAAAAAAATACCCAAGGTTTATTGGTAAAACAGGGTTAGGTTCTAGGCTCACAAAATTATACAGTAAAATAAGTTATAATCCTTAAAAAATAATATTCATTTAAAAAATTTCAAATTGAATAAAAGTACAAGTAAACATTAAATTCATACAAGCCTGCTTAATGTTGATCTAAGCTTTCCTATTCTCAATATGCAACATTTTAGTAATTATAATATTTTTTACAAATCTTGAATTTTTTTTGAATATTCAAAACCAAACAAATATCTATATAGCATTAAACTATAATAACATAATTTACCTATAATGATGAAAATCAGGGGAGTCGCAATCAGATGTTCCATCGTGTAAGAGTGAATCTGTTCCGTCCAAATCAAATAAATTAGCTGACTGTGTAAGAGTAAAACCGTACAAAAATATACCGTTTAAATCGAGGGAAGACTGTAATATCTGTTTGGCCTCCCGTTAGGGTTGTCAGGTCCTCAAGTGACTTGACCCGAACATATTGCCAAAACCATGAACTGGTATCCTGATATGTATGTACCCCGTCACGACATTTTACTGGGCATAGTAACCTATTGTCCTAGGTTGATGCATGAAATAAAGATAACACTCTTGCTCGGTGATATCCGAACTTAAGTCATTATTTATAGCGTCCTCTTGATTTTTAATAAAATCCCATATTACTTTGTCTTTTCCAATTTCTTGAAAATATAATTTCACAGCGAGCCATACACAAATAAGTCGTTCTATACCGGAAAAAAGTGACAACCAACGAGTTTGGACGTGTCTTAAAATGTTAACGTACCTACTCTAATTCAGCAAACTCGAAACTCCTTAAGTTTATCAACTTTTCAACAGCAACGTTATGAATTCAGATGTTGCAACGTAGCCTGGGGTAAGGGTAAGTATCAAGAAGAAAAACCTCGGCAGTTTTGTACGCTAATAAATTTAAAAAATTTTGATATTACAGTACGTATAGAATTACAAAAAATATCACTCTTAATTTGCCAGATTGAATTCTTTGTAAAAAAAACGCTTAAAAATTAATTGACCCGAACATCTGGTCAACCCGAACCGAACACGAGGTTCCAAAAACGAACTGTTCGGGTCAAAACCGAACACCTGGCAACCCTACCTCCCGTGGAATTTGCGTTTGTGACTCTATACTATGGAGTCTACAGCGTCCAATGTTTTGCTAACAATTCGATTGGTATTGAACGGCATCAAACAATTCTGATAAATTGAGACAAATTAAGCGGAATTTTACGCGTCACTTCGTCACGGAGATGGAAGTCCAAACAATAAAGGCTCGTATTAATAATCAAGATAACACACATCGTTGACTTTTGTCACATTTAATATCGACGCACAGATACACGATAACATCCATTAAAAACTTCATTCCATATAAAATATTTCTCCTTTGGCGGAAAGAGGAACGCGAAGGAACTTCTATGTGGAAATGTACGTTTGGGCAAAAATGGCGGTGGAGAACACCGTTTGTTTTCTAAACAAAGAAAATGCCATAGAAACGCTTAACAGCGTAGACACATCGCGGTAACTCAAGTTAAATAAAGTCAAAGAGACAGTGCGAGATTGTGGCGATAAACACGAATTCCACCGAGTAATAACCGATTTTGGCGAAAAAACTAGCATTTCTCGTAAATGTTGAGATTCTTTTTCAGTTCCGCCCAAACCGTAGACAACTAACTAAATCGGAAATATCAAAATCAATTCGTGGAATCAGCCACGCAAGAAAATACTATTTAATTGATTTAATTCGCGAGTTACACGACCTAGAAAATAGGGAATTCTAATTTGACGGTCTCGAAATAAAACATAAGCTTGCAAAACTGTTCAAGACCAGGAGGTAAGAGAAACGCGGAACCCTGTCAGAGCCGGCTTTAAGACAAATGCGATAAGGGGCGAAGTAGGTTTTTGGCGCCCCCTTGAAGGTTATACCTATACCCTGTACTGCGTTCCTTCAGCGCCCCTTGGGTTTCGGCGCGCCTAAGGCCGGCTCTGAACCCAGTTCAAAAAGGGCGGCCATCTTATCGATTTGATTTTTATTGGTCCTCCTACAACACGGGTCCTCACAGCGCAGTTAACGCGATTGTGGGATTCCAGACTGCTGATCGAATAAGAGACGTGTCCAAGGGACCAGGCGATCACGAAGTAACGGAGATATACGAAAAAAACAGCATGAAATTGTTTAATATTTAGGAAACGTACTATAGAGTTTTTTAAATTAAAACAGAGTCGTACAGTTGATGTTTTTTAACTAAAATATTCACCTATTTGAACAAAATGCTTACGCTCACAGTCGTGATGTGCTACCATCCATATACACTAGAACTCCTACAGGTCAAACGTCTATAGATTGAATTTTCCATAATTCGAATTGAATTCATTTTACAGGGCAAAATCATTTTCGTGTTATTTTTCTTCTATAACTCGAATATTTTTTTTGTTTCTCTTGAAGTTCGACTTGAAGAAGTTTAACTGTATTTCCAAATTACCATTGCAAATAGACTCTATCCAATAAATCACTATCACGGACCGACATCTTGAAGGAAAGCGAAAACGAACTCCGCGTCATTAATCGGTGGCTAACATTTCGACAGAACAGACTCCTTCGAGAAGAGAAACCCTGTGAACTTAAAAAAAAAAGAACGAAACGAAACTTAAAAAAAGGAGTAAAAAAGTTCGGCCTCCGCTAAATTGCGAAGTCCCCCCCCCCCTTAACGGTCAGCCGGAGGAGAAGAAGAAGAAAACTCCCATTTTCGCCAACTTCGACTTTTCTTTCCAAGCCGATCGATCAAGAACGTCGAGACCGAAGGTGGTGCTCCGGTTAACATCCCCCTGGCGTCCAAATCCTTAACGTTTGAACCTCGTAATTCACCGACCGCGTAGTGCGAAACCAAAATCGAATCGAAGAACACGCGGGTCAGGTCTCGCGATATGAATCGGAGTTTATAAATCGTCAATCTTTTAGAGGCCATCAACCGCGTCGACAATAATTAAAAGAATAAGTCGCCCTTGCCTTAGCCCTCCATCGCGGGAGTCTCACGCCACCAAGGGGATTTTCCATCGTGGGGAAAGTATCTGTCGAGAATGAAAGGTTATAGTATACCTAGGCGGAAGAATTCACAGCTTGAATTTTAAAATTAAAGTGTTAAATGATAGATACGTCACAGCCGCGTTCACTTATTAAAGGAAGACGGAAAGTATTATGCTATTCCCTTTAAACCAGGGATCTAAAACACGCGGCCCACCTAGAGCATTTATAAGTAAGATAATTCATTCCAGCATTTCTCAACCGTTGGGCCCCGATACACCGGTGGGTCGCAAAAAGTATTTGAGGCGGGCCACGAAATATTCAAGATTGGTAAACGATATTTAAAATCGGTCGCTAAATATAGCGAGAACATGATATTTTGTGAAAATAAAACGTACTAAATAACTAACGAACCTTTTGATAAACTGCTTTTAGTTAGTAATGTAGATTTTCCCCCTGACTATACACAATCACCGCGGATAATTTCCTATAGCTTAGGAAGGCCGTATTATCGAAAAAGGTCGAGAAACGCTGCTCTATACTATGACGATTCAGCCCAAACTCTTCCATTATCTAACTGGTGTTGCATCCAATTCATATCCTTACATTCGGTCTTGGAGAGCAAATATTCATGGATCTTGCCTTGTGGGAGTATTTGTTATATGGTATGCAATGTGCAACAATCAACTCTACGTAACAGCCGAGTGAAATTGTCTTATCTTTTGTGATCATGACCTAGCTGAGGCTACCATAAATCAGTACCGGTAATCAGCCATTATTTTATCAAATTTGAAGCTTGTATTTGCATTTTTTTATTCAGCGTCCTTATAACCGACTGGAATTTTGCCGACTTATTTCGGAGATCATTACTGTAATCCAGGGGTGGGGAACCTCCGGGCCGCATGCAGCGTTTTGTGTGGCCCGCGAAGCAGTGATGAAAAGGGAACAACAAAATTTAACACACAAAGTCACATTTTTTAAATCCAAATAATGATAATACAGCATTCAGTACTGAAATGTTAATCCTAAATACCTAATTTAGAATTGACTTCCACTTATATGGTACTTTATAACCTCTTAGTAACTTCGGTTTAAACTGTAATCTGGCCCGCCAAAGCACTGGCAACTTCCAGTGCGGCCCGCAGAGGATTCGCCAGCGCCTAAAGCGGCCCGCCATGTGGTTCCCCACCCTTGCCGTTATCATTTGGCACACCTTTACCGAGGTACTTAAAATGTGGCACTTTTTCCGCCAGCCGTCCTATCATCTTTATTTTTTCGTTAATCCGCATCGAGTAACGGTGACAACCTCCGAGGACGGCTTCTTTGTAGCTGGCATGCTCTTTCTGGTTTTCCCAATGTACTATGTTCACAGTACCTACGTACCTATATCAATTGTTTGAAGACATGCCGCTTTCGTAACAATGTTATAAAATACAACTTTTCACTGGGTACTAAAAAATTTTATGCCGTTAGAAGTTATTTTTTCAGTTTTTAATATTAATGACGGATGTAGTTTACTTAACCTGTTGAGAAGCTTATGGGTTAAGGAATGCGAGTGGTATAGTGGTATATATAAAGAAAAATCGTCTTCGGGGTGCACTCATCTTTAGTCTATCTAAAGAGTTAAATAACCCGTACAAATGATGATTACGACCTTGCTTTATACTTGAATCATCATCACATTTATTTAATGTCTATTACTTTAGTAAAGTATAAAAACTCATAATTTTTTAGCATTAAAAGGACTTTTACTAAGTTTAAACTGCCATTACTTACACGCAAATTATCAAACGATTCATTTATAATAAACGAGATAATATGATCATCAATAATGTCGACCACTTTGTAGTTTAAAAACCCATATTGTTGACCGTTTCCGTGGCGAGATGGAAACTTCAGGACGTTGCCACTTAGGTTATGCAACCGACGAATAACGATCTTTAAAAAAAATTCGTGCGCGAGGAGTATCCACTCAAAATGGTGACCGCAAAATAAAATTAAAAAAAAACAAAAGCATCACTTTGCAAAAAAAACATTCGAAATGGCAAGCGTGACACAAAATGGCGGAAAGGTCTCCTCCCGCCTCTCTCTCTCTATCTCAGAGCGCTCTCATTTACACTAATAATCCACCTCGGACCTTCGCCTGCTCGGATCTTTTTTATTTTCACGGTCGGGAGCCACATTACCCAAAAAAAAAAACCCTTCCGCCTAAATATACACACCGCCAAACAATACCGGAAAGTTGACAACCCTCCCTAATTCCTAAGAGCTTAGCTTTCTTTCTTTCTTCTTACTCGCGTAGAGGATGGGGAAAAAAGCCAAAGACTACAACGACGTCCCGCGAATAAATCCGACTTGTTTACTCCTACCGACAAAACCTTTCCGACTCGATGCGTCTTTCAAAATAAAAGAGCTTAAAGGACGAGAGCGACACCGACCTCGATGCGGAATTGGAAGGAAGTTGTCTCTCCTCCCCCACTACTCTGTGGTAGTCAGAAATGGCGTCGCATAGGAGAGAGAGGGGGTGGGATGGGAGGGGAAATGACACTTCTTCGAAATAGTGGGAATTGATGACCGGCGATTTTGAATAACAAAGACAATAAATAAAAAAGAGAGATCTTCACAAAAAATGATACGGAGCGTGATATTATGCGGTCGCGTGCTAAGAAGACGTGTGCCGTTATTGGAAAATCGGGAAGACGTGAGAAAGTTAAGCGATTAAAAAACCCGGGTGGTGTCGACTAAGTGGGACCATCTCAAAAACTGACCGCGCCGCAGCGCCCTTGACCCTCATTAACTCGGATTAGGAGCCCGATCCTCGAGACTCACAATCAGACCCAAATCCGAGCTCAGGTACCTCTACCCTACAAAAACCCTGCATGTCGAACTCGAAGAAGCATCATCAGGGTCGCATTGACAGCAGGGGTGGCGAAACTTACTTAACCTCGGAGCAGCATATCACCATAATCTTCTGAAGTTCGAGAGCTGCATGACACGCATTCTGTGCTCGTAAATTTACGAACAGTACATAAACTGTATCCGAAGCAATTCAGATATATTGCATATCCCTTAGGCATCCCAAAAACTTGCCAAGTCACACGCCACTGTGAAAAATGTTGAATGGATATTTAAAAGAGCCGCATGTGGCTTACGGGCCGTGCTTTGGCCATCCCTGTTATAGAGGGCTGCATTCGGATTAGTTGTTTTAATGAGGTCCAGACTTGGCAAAACAGTCTTGATCTAGAAGATTGATCACCTGTTTCGCTATTGAAAGCAATTATTTAGAAACAGCGTTCTTTTGTATCTCAATAGCTATGAAAAAAATACTGTCCTTTTTACGAAAATAAAGTATTTACATAAAATCTTTACCGATTTACTATTAGAGAAAAATTGGCATTCGGGTCGCAGTAAGGCAGAGAAAGAGCTGACAGATTGGCATGCCTAGTGTAAAACCGATATGGAGACGTAGAATATTACAAGCGTGGGAAAAGTAAAGAGCTTTAATGTTATTGTGACTCGGTAGAGACGAATGGAAGGGTCAAGAGTTTGACGATAAGACGAGTCGACCGGGGATAAAAATATCGAATAGGAGATTTTGCTGATTACGCGCGCGAAAAGTCCGGAAGAGCGATTTTTTCTCCGATTCCGTCCGTTTACCGCCTGCACGCGGCTCAGGGAGCTAAACGGTTTAACTCAATCTAATTAAAACTCGTATTTATGCGGGAATAGAAGCCTCGTATAAACGAACCGAATCGCGCTACAATAAAGATTGGTTAATTCTCGTCAACTTTCAAAATTAAAGTCCAATTACTCAAAAGTGGCTCAAAGGATTTCAATTAAAATTCCTATGACTATAGACCTCCATATTATAAAAAAATAATACATGAGCTATAAATCTTTTAAAAAAATAAGAGCCTAATATAGCGCCCGGTGACGTTTTAGAAGTTTTTTTACCCTCGGCTACCGCCAAGCACTAAACAGCATTGTTGCCAAGAGTCAAATCTCGCGCAGATACGTAACAATGTAATCAGTGACATTGTTAGGTGGATAAGAAGCGAGTCGTTACAACGCACGCCTCATCGTTCTTTTTAAGGAAGATATGATAACCGGTGACATTGTTAGGTGGATCAGAAGCGAGTCGTTACAACGCACGCCTCATCGTTCTTTTTAAGGAAGATATGATAACCGGTGACATTGTTAGGTGGACCAGAAGCGAGTCGTTACAACTCACGCCTCATCGTTCTTTTTAAGGAAGATATGATAGTTTTCAAGAAAATAAAGCACGAGTACACATTTCAGAACGGATAAAACAGAGGGTCGGCCGCTAACCGTTCGATTGGCGGAAAAACTGGCATCGAACTCAAAGAGTCTCGATCTAACCTTTTTCGTCCCCTGTTTTAGCCGGCAATCAGGGCGCTCGCGTGCGCGTGCCCGACGGGACGAGATGCAGTTTTTCGACGCCGTGGACACACACGGCTACTGCAGCAAGTCTTCTTTTTAATCTAGCGAACGGGACCGAACTCACGGGCGAGCGAGCGATCACTACGTGACGACTCGCACGGAACGTGAATTTTCCGCCAGCGCTCACAAGAAGAATGGCGACGTATATTATACCATATTCGATACATTCGGCAACAGGAAAGAGAAATAGGAGAGGGAGTGAGGGAGAGAAGCAGAAAGAGTATTTTAAATGAGGGCAAGAGAGGAGAAGAAAATGAGAGAGAGAAAGAAAAAGGGGTGAAAAGAGAGAATAGGAGAGGAAGGGGAAAAGTGGGGAGATTAGGGGGGAGTCTATGAGAGAGAGAGAGGAGTCAGGAAGAGTGAAGAGAAAAAGATAAGAGGAGGGGATGAGGAATAAGGATGAGCGAGATAACGGAGAGGTGGGGAGGGCGAGTTGAGGGAGGGAGAGAGATGGAGAGAGGGATAGATAATAATAATAATAATTTATTTAACACAAACAGGTTTCCCCAATTACGTGTGTTGTAATACATTTTTTATGACAAGCGCAAACGACCATGCCCTCGGCAGGATTCGAACCCGCGACCCTTGCAGTGGGAGCTAGACACGCTAACCACCCCTCTACCACGGCCGGTAGATAGATGCAGATGTGGAAGGACAGACAGACATACAGACAAACGACTTTATTGAGGGCGAAATTGAGACTATAGGAGGGTGAAAGCGAGAGGGAAAGCGAGGAAGGGAGAGAAAGAAAAGGAAAGAGACGGACAGGGAAAGGGAGGGAGGGAGGCAAGGAAAAAAGCGGGGAATAGGATGGGGAGGGAGGAGGCAGGGAGAGGGAATCAAGAGAGGAGTAGAGAGCGATAAGGAAGAGAGAAAGAACGAGAGGAAGAGGGATACAGATAATCTACTTTATTTTGGCGAGATTGAGACTATATAACGTACTGGATAGCCTCTTCCTCCATCTAACGCCAGTATTGAGCTAACTACGGCCCGCTGGGCGGATGCGGCCCTCGTGAGCGTTTTATGCGGCCCGCGAAGCTACGACTAAAACGCGATTTAACACACAAATTCATATAATATACATTCAAATTACGACAATAAGACATTTGATATAGAAATGTTAACCCAAAAAACCTAATTTGGAGTTGTTTTTCTCCGATAAGACATCAGAATCTCTACAATAGTTAACGTCCGATTTAAAGTCCCACATGCCCACCACTGACCTACCCATAGGAGGGGAGAGAGGGGAAGAGAGGGAGAGAAATAAAGTGAGAGGAATATAGAAAGGACCACAGAGAGGAATAGAGAGAGGGGAGGAGGAATAGAGAGAGGAATAGGGGAGGAATAGAGAGAGAGGAATAGAGAGAGGAATAGAGAGGAATAAAGAGGGGGGGGAGGAATAGAGATAGAGGGTGGGAGGAATAGAGAGAGGGGAGGCAGAATAGAGAGGGAAATAGAGAGAGAAAGAGAGGGGGAGGAATAGAGATAGAGGGGGGAGGAATAGAGAGGGAAATACAGAAATAGAGAGGGGGAGGAATAGAGATAGAGGGGGGAGGAATAGAGAGAAATGGGAGATATAGAGGGGGAGGAATAAGGACAGAGATAGGGATAAAGGGCGAGATAGGAATAGAGGGGGAGAGGAATAAAGAATGAGAGGAATAGAGCGAGTGGAATAGGGAGAGGGAGGAATAGAGAGAGGAATACAGATATAGAGGAATGCAGCGAGAGAAATAAAGATAATAATAACAATTCGACTTTATTTTTAAGAGCGATATTTAGACAATTCTTACATACAATCCAATATGACGAACACAAACATCCACGCTATCGGCGGGATTCAAACCCACGACCTTAGTATACGGCGGCAGATACTCTAACCACCCTTCTACCAAGGCCGGCAAAGGTAGAGAGGAAAAGAGAGAGAGGGAGGAATAGAGAGAGGGAGAAAGAGGAATAGGGAGGGGGAGGTAACAGAGCGTAGGGAGACTGATAAAGAAGTACAGAGTGAGAAAAATTAAGAGAGAGAGAGAGAGTCATAGAGAGAGAAAGGTGGAATATATAAATCAACTAGCTGCAGTACCCGGTGTTGCCGGGGTCTATT
Organism: Uropetala carovei; assembly: GCA_036926305.1. Taxonomy (NCBI): domain Eukaryota; kingdom Metazoa; phylum Arthropoda; class Insecta; order Odonata; family Petaluridae; genus Uropetala; species Uropetala carovei. The sequence continues at coordinate 6,810,229 of JAXCHB010000015.1, read as the reverse complement.
TGTCTAAGGATTGGGTAACTTTAAATCAAAATTACGGGAGAACCGGGAGACATAGCCCCCCCACAAATTTTGTATACACATTGTAGAAGGGATAATGTACGACTTAAGTAAAAGAATTGAAAAAATATGAAAATTAAAAAAAAGAGTGGGGGGGAGGTTATAGGGGGGAGGTGGGGGGAAACAAAGTTGCCTAAAATCTTTTCAGGGATGATGTAAAATCATGTGCAAAGTTTTTAAAGTTGTGGAACTTTTGTTATAAACGGACATACATACAAACACACTAAATTATATATTAAGAAGATAAGACCAAATGAAGACATGGAGAAAGAGACCGCCACGAAAATCGCATGAGCGGCAGGCAGTCGCATGCAATGGAGAGAGAGAGGGAGGGGCGGGTGGTATATGGAAAGAGAGGAGATTTAGAGAAAGCAAGAAGAAGTCTCCTCCTCCCCTATAAGCTCTCGCTTCTCGAAGCAGCCATCAAAATAAAGGTCTCGCCCACGTAGACGCGTTCTCCGATAGTCAAGCAAGAAAAGAAAAGAGAGAGATAGAAAATCTTCCATTTTCGGAGGAGACATTCTAAAAACCGAAAAATCCATTTGGGTGGGGAAAGCGAGCAGCGGTTTCCGTCTTCCGCTAAATTTAGAAAAAACGTTCTCTTTCCATCTCTCTTTAAATGATAAAAAGTTAACTCACCCGACGATGAGCCATACTGTATATGTTGCAGTTCGTGTAATTAACCACAAGGTAATGTCGAATCGATTCAGGGAAATTCTCGAAGAATGGCCGTCTTTTTTTTACCGTGGTTATCAGTTTTATAATTAAATCGGCCATGCAATAAATATTTTTAAGTTACCAAATGATTTTAAAAAACAACAAAGCAACGCTAAATTTAGATTTTAAATGCTGTAATATTACATTAAAATATTTCGAAATCTGTTAATTTCTATTGGCTAATCGGGAATCAGACAAGTATTATTTTTTTGTTTTTCTGATGTGGCAACCATATCAAAACAAAGTCCCTGAACTGCAACTAAATAAACTATATAATCTAAGTTTTTCGTTTTCTTAATCAAAATCCGAGAGAAACTTTCGAAAAAAAAGAATCTAAATTGCAAATTTATTCAATAAAATTACCCTACCAAGGTCTCAAGATGTCTCTTAATGGCGTCACTTCGCACGCTACGGTATGAGGGATTTAATTCTATTTAAGCCCGATAAGTCATAAAAATTTCGACGCTTATAATTCTTGATCGACGCTTTTTCTTAAGCTGTAAAATAAAACGAACTTTTTTCTGGCAAGATTCGAACCCACGACCATTAATACTTGAGGAAATACATGCAACCCACCCGCCGAAGTACATACAAGGCCTGCGAAACAGCTACATGGCAACCCAACGCGGATTTGATTACACACGGTTAAATATAGGTGACACTTATATGTCAAATACGCATAAAATTTAATTAAGCGCAATCTGGTACGCGACGCACTTTGCGTACGTATGCGACGTGGGAAAGCTCTTAACCTAAACAAACATTTTTTTCACAAGTTGTCAAATTTGTCCAACTCGGCCTTTTCTAAGACGCGACACCTCTCTAGCGCAACGGATTACCATCTGCCGATACCGTCGAACATCGATAAATCGAACCTTAAAGGGAAGACGAGAAAGTTCGAGTTAATTAACCTCGGATTTGTAGAACTTTATTTTAAAATAGTATGTGAATACACGCAAATACAATTCGAGTTATCAAGGTTCCACTGTCTGTAAGACAACATCATCATCATAGGTAGTCTGCCTGAAGACAGTTACGTGATTATTATTGGTTAAACCTCGTTCTCCATACACTCCTGCTTTCCGCAGTCTTCTTCGTGCCTTGACAGCTCTCTTTCCCTTTCAAATCGTCTATCAGCTGAAACCTTTCATCTTTCTCTTTTTCCTTAGTTTTCCTTCTTACACATCTTTAGCCATGCCCTCAATAAAATCGTTTGTCTGTCTGTCCTGTTTAATAATTAGTCTCTCCTATTCTTCTGTTTCCTTGTCTGTCAATTTTATCTCCTCCGTTCATCTCCTTGCCCACACTTCCAAACTTTCCAAATATTCGACATCATTCTTCCCGACTTTCTGCTCCATGCAAAGCGATACACACACAGCATTTTATCAGTTCATTACCTATACACAACTTGCTCCATTTATTCCGTTTAGTAAAAGTTTCTGTCCTTCTGAGGGCGGCTATTTTCTTTCGCCTATTCTGGCACGCATGTATGTGCGTACACACACGCACGTTTGGATATATGCACACTTCACGCATCCGACCGCCGCCATTTTACGCGCCATTTAAAGGCTCTACGCGAGGGGTGAAGGGTATACAGAGAGAGAGAGAGAGGCGAGGAGCGGAACATCAAGTGCGATGCAATCCGCCTGGCTTTGACGGACGACGGCCATGATCCATAAAACTAAAAAGTTTCGCCACTAACTGGTTATTTTTTTTCAAGGTCGGGTTTGTTTCGGGCAACCGTCGTCACACCACCGGTTTGCTTTTTTATGCGCGGAGAGATTGAATAAAATCACCTTTTAAAAAAAAAAAAAGAGGTGGTCTGAAAGGGGTGAAGGAGAAACCGCACGGGGATTCTGGGTGCAGCGTACTGGGTGCAACCCATGCGTCGAGAGAATGAGAGAGAGATAGAGAGAGCGGAAGGGATTTTGGGAGGGAGTGAGGAGGGGGTGACGGAGGGAGGATGGAGATGGTGCGGAGGACGGGAGGGAGGGAGAGGGAAAGTGATGGAGAGGAAGGGAAGGAGAGAGAAGAAAAATGATGGATAGAGAGGGAGTGAAGGAGGAAGAAAGAAAAAGATGGAGAGGGAGGGAAGAGGAGGGGGGAGGGAAGTGGAGGGGGGAGGTAAGAAGAGAGGGAGGAGGGAAGAAGAGAGACAGACAGACAAACGACTTTATTGAGGGCGAAATTGAGACTATACAGTCCCTTCTTACATTTAACCCTACGTTAGTAATTACAAATGAGAATAAAAAAAATAACATACAAACACATTGGCAGATTAAAAAAACCTGAAACTAAACAAAAGAAAAAAAACACAATTAAGAGAACCAATTACAGATTCGGAAGCTTCTTCAAAAAAAAATACGAAAGACCTGGCGTGGCCAACCTTGTAAAAAAAACCACGCAGGAAAACACCCACGAAGAGAGAGGGGAGGGAAGGAGACAAGAGAGGGAAGGAGACAGAGAGGGAAGAGGACAGAGAGGGAATGAGGGAAGATGAGAAGGGAGAAGGAAAGTGATGGAGAGGGAGGGAAGGATATGGAGAGAGAGAAAGAAAACGATGGAGAGAGAGGGAGAAGGAAAGAGACGGAAGAGAGGGGTGGTAAGGAGAGAGAGAGGAGAGGGAAGGAGAGAGAGGAGAGGGAAGGAGAGAGAGGAGAGGGAAGGAGAGAGAGGAGAGGGAAGGAGAGAGAGAGGAGAGAGAGAGGAAGGAGAGAGAGAGAGGAGAGAGAGAGAGGAGAGAGAGAGGAGAGGGAAGGAGAGAGAGGGAAGGAGAGAGAGAGGAGAGGGAAGGAGGGAGGCAGGGAAGAAGAAAGAGGATAGGGAAGGAAAGAGGGAGGATGTGAAAGAGGGGGAAGTAGAGAGATGAAGGAAAGGTGGGAGGGGAAGAGAGAGGTAGGCAGAGTGGGATGGGAGAAGAGAGAGAGGTAGGAAGGACAGAGGAAGGGAAGGAAAAGGAAGGAGAGAGACGGGGGAGATAGGGAGTGATCCAGGGAAGGAAGGAGGGCGTTAGGCTGGTAGGCTGAGGGGAGGAGAGGGAGAGAGAGAGAGAGAGAGAGAGACAGAGAAGCAGGGAGGGGGAAGGTAGAGGAGAGGGAAGAAATATGGATAAGGAAACTAGGGGGAGAGAGAGGGAGATGCAAGGAGGGAGGGACAGGACGTGTGAAAGGGAGGATGTAAGGATGGAAGGAGAATTGGAGGGTAGAAAGAGGAAGGAGTGGGAGAAAGAGGGAGGGAGATTGGGAGGAAAGGGAGAAAGAATGGGATAGGGTGAGACGGAAGGAGAGTTGGGTTCGTGACCCGTGGGTTTATCAATAAAAAACCGCAAAACCACCTTCCGTGACCGGAACGGGCACAGTAATGCATCGCGTGGTTGCTTGCCCCTTTGAATACACAATTACATTTGTAATCGTCTAGCTCGATTTAAAGTATGCAACTTCCTATATATCCTTAACGTTAAACTATCATTCCGGACAACTATCAGCCGTCATCAGTGGTAACTGGCCGAACCTCCATGAATTTTGTCTTTAAAAAAAATCAATTTATCTGCACCTTTAAAACTATACAAATCACGGCATTCGCTCCTAATAACGACTGTTATTAGACGTTTCAATTGTTTCTTAGCTAAGTCTGCAATTGTATCGATAATAAAAATGGGAACGTCTCAGGTACAATGAAATAAAATGGATAAATTTTAATCCTACATTTTATAATTCCTCCCTACGGAATTCTGGATCGTCTATTCGAGGAAGTCACAAATTGATTTAATTTACCGAAACTTCTCGTTTACTTACATCAATGTATGAATTGAATTTAGATTTAATAAGAACCGCCTCATTCCTCTCACCTTGGACTTAATATTAACTTTTTTTAAAACTCCGATATCTGAGAAAATTCAGAAAAAAGTAACAATCAGGAGCGGAAATTCAGCAATAGTAGATCAAAAAACAACAAAGAAACGTGCCACCAACAACTGATTCTAAAATAAAAACGAGGTTCGATCTCCTAATCCGAGTTAATGAGGGATGAAGGATCTGTGGTGCGGTCAGTTTTGGAGATGGTTTGTCGAAATAAGCCGTTATTTTTCTTAATTCCACATATTTTTTAACAACCACTGACGACGTATGCCCGGTATCCGAACCGCTCACCTTGCTTTTTTTTACGACACCCGGAGCGACCAGAGCACCTGACACGATTACTTCACCTTGACACCGAATCGGGGTATTATTATTTTGACGGACTGCAACACCTCCTTAAAACCTCAATAAACAGGCGTCAGAAAAGAAACTTTCCACCATGGCGCAGGCGCGCGTACGTCACAGTGGAGCAAACATGGGAAGCGAATGATTTAAAATCCTACCGGCGGAGAAGCGCTATGACGGAAGTGGGAATGATAATTCTCCAAATGCGGCGCATTTGAGGTTCGGACGGAAAGAGAGATAGGGGAATTGCTCCTGGAAGACAACAAGTGATAACGTCGGGGTTGACACACGAGGTAGATGGCGCGGAATGAGGAAGAAGAGATACTCCAAACAATGATATAACACCTTTTAACCTTTATATACTGCGGTATAAATGCAGTTATGATGAACACTGGAGGATGCGTAAGCAAGTTCGTCGCGATGAAAATTCTTTGCAACTATAGTCTGTTCACTATCTAAATTCTCTTGGCCTTGAAAACGCCACTTAGCAGCAGCCAATAGGAGACGGTTCATTTGGGAAGGTAGTGGGGGGAACTCAGTGTTACTCTCGATTTCGGAGCGTTTACATTGGTCTGCGGTGCCATTTCTACCGCCGTTTCCTTGCTGTTGTTGTTCGTGATTGGCTATCTGTCCACCCGCGCGAAAGTTGTGAGGGGCGATGGAAGGGGAAACGTTCGTGATTGGCTACTTGCTCTATGAAGGCCAAGAGACTTTAGATAGTGAACACGTACTGACAGCCAGAGCCGGTACAAGGGCTTAGCGAGCGAAGATCACGCTCAGGGGGTTCAAGGATTGACAATTTAGACTTTTTAAGTGTGGCGTTTTATATTTTACAGAGTATTTTATTTTAATTTCACGTCGTTAATGAACTACTGTTTGGAGGCAAAATTGTGTATTTTATACTTTTAGTAGGGGAGGTGGGGAGGGGGGATTTTCAAACCTTGCTTAGGATGCAAAAATATCTTGTCCCAGATCTTGCTCTCCCATTACAGCGTTTCTCAACCTTCTTGATAACATGACCCACCTAACCTAGATTAAATTTTCCACAGCCCACCTATACATACTTATATCAATACATAGATATGTATACGCAGGACAAAATTCTATAATATTGAGTAAAAGTAGCGAGTTATTTAAAAAAAATTAAGATGCTCAATGATAATTTGCTACGCTTGATTTCTACAAAATATTAAGTTTTCACTATACTTTTGCGACAGTTTTAATACGCTGTTCACCGATCTTAAATTTTTTCAAATTTTTCGCGGTCCACCGGTTGAGAAACACTATCCTATAACAAGGAAGATGCGTTCCGAACAAGTGATAACAAATTACATAAGGCGCTTTTTTCACCGACTATTATCTTTCCATCAGAGTAAAGAATAGCGGATGAGATAGTGTTGGGTTGTCCATATTTGTAGCAGCGTGCACTTTTCAGCGATTTTTACTTTCTCCATATACGTAGTATAGAGAAAGTATTGTTTTCATGAAAAAAAATCGAATTCGAGATTTCAACGGAAATACACGTTTTGAGGTCCCCTGAACACGTTTTGACCGTCTCCTCGATGATGTCTGTGTGTGTGTGTCTCCGTATGTGTGTGACAAATTTTGCGTGCGCTCTAACTCAAAAACTATTCATCAGATCTGCATGAAATTCTATATTTGTGATTTTATATATATTCTGAAGATTTGAAAATATTTTGATAACAATCGGGCAGCCGGAAGTGGCGGTTTACTCCTGTCAAATTTTGGTTTTAAATATTTCGCTTAAAACCGAATTTTTGTTAGTTAGTTGTAGATATTATTTTTTCTACAGCTTTTGTTTGAACTAAATTTTCATATCGGGAATATTTCAAGAGATATCCAATTTTCTTCGAAATTGACGGTTAATGGGCAGCTCGCGCGCGTGGTAGTGACAATAATTGAATCGCTAGCGCTGAAGCGTGAGTTGAACTGTTCCTACCGCCGTATTTATTTGATTTTAGTTGACAACTTACGTATGGAGAAAGTCATGTGTTGGAGAGAGAAACTTATTTTACGATTACTCCTCAGCAGCCGATCCTACATCCACCAAATATTTTGCCATTTCTAGCTCTCGGACTTTTTCGCGTTCACTAGTAGTTCTATAAAAACTATGAGAAAGTAAACACACCACAATCCAACTCTTAATTTTCATAAAACGATTTTTCAAAAACTCAAGTCCATAAATGTTCCAGCTAAACTGATCCGTCTGTTTTTGTCAGTCTCGATGTAATCGACCTGACACCTCTCGATATGTGGAACTTTCTTTTAGTCTTCCCTTTTGGTTGGTGTTATAGAGACAGGATTTTTTCAAAATAAAAGCGAGCGAAGCTGGAAGGAGCAAACAATAACCGTCACTCTTCCTATAAAATATCCTAAAAAATTAACACTTACCGAAATTATAATTATTTCGGCGACTACTTAAAATTTAAGACGGCAGTTTAATTTCTCGAGTGAACGGATGGACCGAAAAAAAATCGTTTTTTTATTACAATTGAGGAGGTTGTCAGTAGAAACCAATATAAATTATCTAGGAAGTAAAAATATTTTTTTTTTGCTGGCGATACGCCTTAGTTTCGATTTAAAAAAATCTCGATCCAACAATTAAAAACTCAAACTTATATTTTCCTACGCCAAACTCGTCAATTTTTTTTAATGGATAAAATGGAAATGCCTGGACTCGAACCCAATCGCTTCAGGAGAACACTCGAAAAAAAAGAGTAGGTCCACGGCGTGTGTCAAATATGGAAAACTCTTATCTTAAAGCAGTTAACGATATCTAAAGTTATGTACATTAACAAACAATCTTGCGAATTTGAAGCTCGAAAACACTCACTAATCCTATCGTTCATCCACTCGTAGAAATTCCAATTAAAAAGTCGTGCGATAAAACAAACGGCATCCATGGAAACAGTTGAAACTCGGTATCTCGAAGATCCACAACTCGAATTTTCGATTAGTCGAAGTTGAAATTGTCCCTCGTTCGCGATCATATACAGTATGTTCCAAAAGCAACGCAACAGTTATAATTTAGAATCGAATGCAGTTTGGGGGCTAGCTTTATAATGACGCTGGCCACCAGCACTTAACTGATTCGATACTGCAATTTAAATTGATCAATCACGACATGTTAGACTTTCTCTGACTTTTGACGACTGAAGGCCGTCCTGATCGTGTTTCACGATAAAATGATAGTGTTTCAAACTGTTGCGACTATCTTAATAACTGCAGAGGCTATGGAGATCTTGCTTCTGAAATTCTTGCCACTTCATGAACATTCTGTATCTTATAATAACACCGATAATACGCTCTACTTGACATTTGAAGTTAAAAATTCAGTTGTGATAATTAATTTAATTAAAATTGGTTTGTAAAAATGAAGTCAAGACTTTTTCTGAAAACGAACAGCCAATGAGAAATGTACAACAGATCAAACAATTTGTGGCCAAATCATCGTCGCTAATTTAGACTTTAAAAATAAATTTATTAAATGAAAAGTTTGTTTTCCTTTTGGAACATCCTTTTACGCCAGAACGAATTCCTTTTAAGCGTCAAACTAAGACTAGCATTAAACGGTAGATGCGTACCTGGAAAAGACAGCGTAAAAGCGAAACCGTGCGATGTGGGAAATAGTTTCTCATAATAAAACAAGATAGCTCATTTTAAGACAATCTTGAACACGCTACAGCTTAGTTACATTTTACGCAGAATTTCTTCCTTCGTCCTTTCCTATAAACTCTTGAGCTAAACTGAAGCGTTTAATAGTTTTTAATACCTGGAAACCGAATGAAAACAGCGCTAAACAGAAGCCGCGTACAGCGAAACCGCGCAATTCTGGAGGCGAGTGTACTTTGCAGAAATCGAAGTTTCTTCTCAGTTTTTCCTTGATGTTCGATAGGAGAGGGCTAAAACAAATCAACCGAGTAATAGAGAGAGGGGGAGGGGATGTGGAGGGAGAAGGGGGAGAGAGGGAGGGAGAGAGAAGGGGGGAAGGGAGAGAGAGGGAATGAGGAGGAAGGGAGAAAGAGAGAGGACGGATTTTAATCGGGGATTGGAGAGATCCTGAAGGATACGGAACAAAAAGACGTGTCAGGAGGAATGTATTGATTGCAAAGGAATGCATTACGGCCGATTTCTAAACAACTGTCAGCAAGCGCTGCCAAATTGCCGTCGTTTATAGTACGTCTAAAAATAACCGCGCAGTCCCATTCAGAGCTTATTTTTAATCATGTTCCTTGAGTTGAGCGACGGGGAAGGGTTTACAAAATGAAGATCCTGAGACAATACAAGAGGTTCGATAAACTATAATTAATACATGCACGGTTTAATTTTACGCGTTTTCGGTTTGGCACGATTTTTTTACGAATCCCACGGCTGTCAGTTTCATTCAGAACGGCTTCGGAACGGTCTCCAAGCATTAAAAATATTGCAAAACGTTTCATTTCGATTTAAGATTTTTTAAAGAAAAAGTAAAGGTAGCAATGCTGAATACAGTGTATCTAAATTGTTGTACATTTGAGCTCAAGACGGCGGCCATATGCAACCTCGCGTATTCATATGGTAAATATATCCCTTCTTTGCGCGGTTTCGCTTCACGCGGTCAAACCCAGAAAATCATGTACCGTGCAAAGCGAAATGGTTTGAAACAAATAAATCCAGATATCTTCTTTACTAAACCGTTTTCTAACCAAAGTTTATCGGTTCTGGATTTGACTATACACGGTTAAATAAATGTGAATTTTCCCCCAAAAACTATACAACGTTAAAGATACGAGGTTCTGAATTTAGCGCACACTACATTGCACGATGACACACTCGGTGAATAAGCTTTAAGAAAACAGAGATATTTTACGCGAGATCAGAGTCGGGACGAGACATTTTTGCACCCTATGCAAGGTATGAAAATTACGCCCCCGCCTTCTAATCTATACATATCTATAAAGTAAGGTGTTTGTATGTATGTACTGCTAAGGTTCAGAAACTACAACACGCAGAAAAAAGAGGAAGGTGTCATATTAACCGTTATCATGTGTACGGTGGTGTAGTAAGGTTTTTAAACCGATTCGGTGTACTATTTAATTATAATAAAATATTTTCGTTTATATGGGATTTCCATTTAAAATTTTTTCGTAAATTTCTCGAATTTTTAACTCCTTACATATATATCGCAGACATATGCTCTCGCAGACTTTTTTGTGGTAAATTATCTCCTCTTTTGGAATAATTTTTTAAAAGAGGGGCTTACAGATCAAATAAGACGAATTGAAGGGAAAATCTTATTTTCATTATTGCTCAGCATTTGGATATACTTAGCAACCGATGTAAACAAATTACGTTTGAACTATAAACATGTCGTAAACGTAGAATAGTTGATGAAATACTCATTTAATATCTTCTGATTTGATTGTATGTTTTTCTTTCATTATCTATGGTCTTCTATACACAGGTTAATTCTGCGAATAAACATTAGTGAACTGTTTCTTTTTCTGTAATCGTGTCATTCGCATTATAGGTATGTTTGGATATAAGTTAAATTGTTTTTATATGCCTTTTGTCTTATTTTATTTCATATTTTGTTTAAGTGAAAATTACTGAAGATATATGATTAAATTACTACGTTAAAGTTTTTGTGTTTTGTTTTATCAGTTTATCAATAAAAACTGAATTGAGCATTTCATGCTAACATGCAAGTTTTTTCCCATGCTCATCCATTTTGCGTTTCAATGATAATTAGATACTTTTTTGTAATATATAATATCGTTTTGAATTAAAAGAGAGTTTTATCAATTGGAAATAAGGTTCACTCTTGAGTAATTGTTATTTTAATACGAGAACTAAATTAGATTAACATTTTGAACACGTAACGCAGTGAATTTCGAAAGATTTTATTTGAATAATACTTTTGTTGAACTTTATTATGTCTTCTGAACTAAAATTAAGAATTCGTGTCTGCGGTTCCATGGATAAAATGTAAACACTACCGATACACTCACGTAATTAATTACGTTAGAAAAGTAAAACATTTTACTACATTATTTAAAATCGATTCGTTCGAATATCTCAATCTATTATTCAATTAATTACGATGGAAAACACAATTAAGATCAATAATTTTATATCTATTTAGAGTAATAATAGGTATTCTTATTTAGTTTCTCCTGTTATTATGTTGACATACAAACTCATATTCCGCGTAATCAATATTTACTTATCACTACGACACGCTATTTTGTGATTGTTGGTTTTTTATTTTGCAACTGAATAGAAAGCGTCAGTCGCCATCGTCAGATACATTGAGCTTTAGGAGATTATTCGTTGGTTGGTTTTGGTTAGTTTGTTGTTTTCATTTGCTTTCGTTTCGTGTCCATTTTTTGTGTTCTTTGTTTGTTTTCTTTGTTTTCGTTCTTAGTTGTTCATTTTGTAGTCTATGTTTATATTCTTTGGTCGTGCTCTTGATTTTTGTTCCTTGATTACCTATTTGTCGGTTTACACCTTTTATGCCGGCTATTGGTTACAGTTTAATTCATTTCTTTTTTCTTGGTGGTTTTTACATTGAACTTATATTCTTTGGTTGTACTCTTAATTTATGTTCCACGATTATTTATTTGTCGGTTTACATCCTTTTCTACCGGGTATTGGTAAGCGTTTAATTCATTTCTTTTTTCATGGTGGTTTTTGTAGTTTTCGTATTGGTTCGTTTCGTGTTCTTTCCACTTTAAATCAAGACTCCTAATGTAGTTTACAGAAAGGAGAGGAGAAGTTTTAGTATGTATCATTTTCTCAAGCTGTCTTCTAAGCGGGAAAAAATATAACTATTTGCAGACCGAAATGCACCCGGGCGAAGCCGGGTACGAAAAGCTAGTGAAAGTATAAAACACGCAATTGTATCTCTTAAAACTTGTTTATTTACAATATAGAGATAAAATAAATATACAAAATATATTTTATAATATGAAATGTTAAGCTTAAAAGTATTATTTGTCGCGCCGTAGGCGGGTGCCTCGCTCACCTAAGTCCTCGCCCCGCATCTGCACGAGATATTTAAATTTGCACAACGCGGTTTCGTCCAACGAGGTCTCTTTCGAGAAAGTAACCCCGAATTTCACACGGCACTACCGTTCTTTTTTTTTAATATGACGGGTATATCAGCAAAATAAATTTTCCTCGCGTTTTGAATTCTCTTTGCTGTACTTTTTACACGCAGGAATTCCCGATTAGATTATTTTATTATATTTTCAAATCTCCATGGGCAAATCCAGAAATATACTGGAAAGAGAACAACGTGTATCGTCACACAAGGATAAAAGTCTCATCACTTCATCATCGACCGTTTATCGTTAATGGAGTGCGAGGATTGACAGAACCCAACAATACAGACACAGATATACGCAGTGATGACCTGAAGTCGGTTGTTAAAATTTTTAGAAAATATGAAATTTCATTGATTTTGTCCTTTCAAGTGCATTTTACCCTATCTGGCATTCAGTTACCGACAGTGTAAACAAGTTAGGAAAGCGTATAACGTATCACAAATGGGGCGCGTTTCGTGCAATGGAGTATTAGAAAGCAATTATATACCTGTACGTAAGGGAAATAGCGTTTTAAAGTCCTTTTCTTCATCATAAATAATCCATTTTCTTCCTATTTAATAATATTACATGCACACGTAAGGAAATTAAACGTTTGTTTGGGAGATTGTTTATGTTAGCAACAATGAAGTAACCATGCAAGAAATTTTCTAAGTTCAACTCGAATTAAGACATTCTCATTTGATTTTATCGATAACGGCTACTCCTACGATGAAAATATATAGAAAAGGAAATACTCTACTTTACCAGTTCTACAACTTTTATTTGAAAAATATTTTGATATGAACAATAGTTTACGAGATATGACGAAAATTTAATTTTTTGTCTCTAGTAAAGTGGTATCCCTGATTGGCGTACGTGATTCATTTTTGCGATTTTCTTATTATATTTGATTGAAAGTCCTTAATATCAAATTTCATAAAAATCCGTTCTGTAGTAACCGAGAACGAACATGCGGACGGACGGACAGACAGACAGACGGACGGACCGACCGACGATAATAGGCGCTCCCGCTGTAAGCGAAACGCGCCTAAAAATGGAATATATTACGAACCGAACACTTGCTAAGCAAGCGAAATGGTATATTGGATATACGTATATACATACACAATGTAACTTCTGTAAGTCGAACCTCAGTGGTAATAAGAAAATATTCATAATATAGAAACTTCGAGTTATAGAATAAAAATGACGAAAAATATTTTGTCCCGTAAAACGATGTCACTTCGAGTTATGGAAAATTATAGTTATAGACGTTCGACTGTACAAACACGCACGCACGCATACCTACCGACACACACACACACGGTTACACACGCGATATAGGGCCCCCCCCCCCTCATCCAGAAGACCTTGCGAGACTAAAAACCGCGACATGCAACACGAGAGGGCCGCGGCTCTCTCTCCCTTTTTCTCCACTCACCCTGACTGGAGCGCCGAAGAGAGGCATTCCACCCCCTCCTCCACCGCCGCCTCCCCCTCCTCCGCCCCCGGCCGCACCTCCCGCCTGAGCTCCGACGCCTCCGGAAACGCCCCCCGCGCAAACTACCCCCGCGCCCCCGACCGGCTGCTGCAGGTGGAGGCCGTGGTGGCGTCGGATGAGCGAGTCCTCAGCGGCCTGCGAAGACATCTGCGCCCTTAACTGCCTCTCCTTCTCCCGAAGTCTATCACGCTCCACGCTAACGGTAACAGGTAAAAAAGAGAGGGAGAGAAAGAAAAAAAGAGAAGCCGTGAATAACACACTTGGAATGGTCTGGTCATTTTCGATACGGATTAGATATCGCATCTTTTTTGCTTATCGATCGAATTTTATCTGAAGGATAACGAGGCGTCACACGAGCGGTTTGAAACCGGCAAATCGTCCGTACGCTATAGTGGAAGGAGAAATAAAGGATTACCCTGTCCAAAATAACGCGTTTCTAAAGGAACTTTGGAAAATATACATGCGGAATGAACTCGTCTCCGTATCAAGATGAAGATGGAAGTGCGGCTGTGCTGTGATTGGAAAAATCCGATGTGCATTTCGGGTAAAATGCTAACCGATCGCATTAAAAAACAAGTTAGGAAAGTGTACAACGTATCACAAATGGGCGCGTTTCGTGCAATGGAGTATTAGAAAGGAGTACGTCAGGAAAATTGCGTTTTAAAGTTCTTTTCTTCATTATAAATAATCCATTTTCTTCCTATTTAATAATATTACATGCACACGTAAGGAAATTAAACGTTTGTTTGGGAGATTGTTTATGTTAGCAACAATGAAGTAACCATGTAAGAAATTTTCTAAGTTCAACTCGAATTAAGACATTCTCATTTGATTTTATCGATAACGGCTACTCCTATGATAAAAATGTATAGGAAAGAAAATACTCTACTTTACCAGTTCTACAACTTTTATTTGAAAAATATTTTGATATGAGCAATACTTTACGAGATATGACGAAAATTTAATTTTTTGTCGCCAGTAAAGTGGTACCCCTGATTGGCGTACGTGATTCATTTTTGCAATTTTCTTCTTATATTTGATTGAAAGTCCTTAATATCAAATTTCATGAAAATCCGTTCAGTAGAAGCCGAGAACGAACATGCGGACGGACGGACGACGATAATAGGCGCTCACGCTGTAAGCGAAACGCGCCTAAAAAAGAATCGGCGCTATTGATATACCGCTGAGGCAGGCTGCGTTGTAGCCGGGAAACCTCCGGTTTTCTTAAACATTTTACTCGCATTGGAATTACCTTATCTACCAATTGCGTTTCAACCATGTATAATTAATTTTTGGAATCAAAGACACGTGGATGAAATAGCAAATACAGGGCCCGGGGTGCAAATAACCGGGGCCCGGGCTTAAGGGGGGGCCCGCTCTCAGGCATAAGATTCCTGTGAATATGAATCACAATACCATAAAGGAGGCCGGAGAGCGAAAAAAGCACCGGGACCCGAAATTTCTCTCCCGGCCCTGAGCACATTATATGCATAGACACTATATATATAGTAGACGATCTCTTGTGCTGAAGGGATCATCCCGAAAGATCCAATTTACGTGTGTAATGTGTCTCTCAGCCATCTCAGCGTCTTTCCAATTGGTGTTCACTGAACACCTAGTTGCAGTATGTGTGCGTGTATATATAATTGTGTGTGCGTGAGCGTGTGCATTTAAATGGAATAAATCGATAAATAGATTCGGAAATGGAAAGGAGAGAAAATAATTCCAACTTTAGGAAATTAGGGCAAAAGAAAATTACCTCAAATTCGAACCGATAAGGTACGCTTGTATTGGAAGTAATCGTCGTTCACCTGGGTATCGCCTGGAGATAGACGCCTGACTGTTAACACTTAATCCTACAGATGGAGCGTAGCTAGGAAGGCCTAGGCTGCCGGTAGCCACGGAGATAATTATGTGACTCCCCCCTCGCCTTCGTATTATCTGAATTCCCGATCGCGAAGATAAAATACTTGGGAACGATTGCTGGAGCCTTAGCTACACAAGAGTTTCGTTTATCCTCAAAACAATCCGTGATAACAATTACGCGGATTCCGACCCGTATTTAACATTGCAGAGCGAGGAGGGGAGGTGTCGGATTGGCCGAGTGTTTTGTTTATAATAACCGATAAATAATACACTGTTAATCAAAGTGTGTGTGTGTGTGTGTGTGAATTTTGGTCCTTTAGGGGTATGGAACGCAATCTTCTTTCACCGTGTAAAGCCAAGCTCGCGTAACGCGGATTCGCTTGACTTTTTCAGGACGCATCCCCCGTGTTACCCTTCGTAAAATGACAACCGTTCCTTAAATGCAATGAAGTAATGCGAAAGGATCGACAAAAATGGAAACATTACCATCAACTCGAGAAAAATTTACCCGCTCTACCACTCAAGTTACAGAAAACATATAAATAAACAAATGATTTTAATAGAGTGTGAATATTTTCTCATTTTGTACGAACGTATTCCAAAAATAAAACAGCAATGCAACACACAGCAATAAGGCAAAGGCGGGAAAGAAAGGTACAAGCTTATACGATCAAAACGTCGAGAAATCTCCACTATTCCAAATTTAAGGAAACCTTGGCAGTTGTAGAATAAAAACAAGCCGGATAAAAACTATTAAATTTTACCCGATTAAAAAAATAATGTTGGATATTACGGCGAAGTTCGAATTTGGAGATTTTATCCGCTTTGTGTACGCGCCTCTCTCATTCTCACCCCCTCTTCTTTCTGATTCTCTTTACATAGTTAATTACAGCTGAGGAGTTATTTATAAACCGTACTTGTTAAACGCATATATGTGCGTGAAAGAACGGAAACTAGTGGGCGCGTCTCCGGATCAGGAAGCCGCTTCAGTCACTCGAAAGCTCTATAACAGGTCCTGCTTGGCATGGCTCAAGATTAAAAACAGTTGAATATGAACTGAAAAAATCGAAAAAAATATAACTTGTGTGTGTAGCTGACAAATGTGGGATTTTAAATTAGTAAACGCGGAAGGTAGAATGAAAACCGAATCGATTGAAACGTCGCGAGAAATTCGCCGAAAAGACGGGCCGTCGAAAACGTCCGGAAGTCTATAAACGTCCGAGGCTCTAAATTTAACATTTCTGGAAAATTCCTTGCCAGCTGACTTTATAAAAGAATATATAAGGTCCGAATGATTGCAGCATTGCCTCAAAGTTACTGTGGCCAGATTGCATAGTTTTTTTTTAAACGTAACACAGGTTTCAACCTCTTTAAACCCGGATTTTTGAGGCCCGGAAACACCTCTGGTTTGAAAAGGTTCCGGAATTTCGAACAGCCGGAAAAAACGCTTTCGGTCCGGAAATATGACGTGGACGGCGTTTCTCGTGCTCTCATCACCTGAGAAAGAATTTCATTTATGCTAAATAAAGCACGACCACGCCTGGGGGTTGTACTCGCCTCGAATAACGCAACAGTCGCGGGAATTTCTGCATAAAACAGTTGTGCTAGACACACTAAGAAAAAACACGACCGGTAAGATCAACAACGAAATTTTTTTAAACATCCAAAATCACGATTTCGCGTCAGCGAAAAAGGTCAAGGATCCGCTCAAAAACGTATGGCTAGAACTTGGTTAAATCTTTATTCGTGAAATCGACGCGTTTCCAGGAAAAAATAAGACGAAATTATCCTGCTTAATGCTGCGAGTAAAATGACGTGCAAGGAATTGCAAACGATAGGAAGAAACGTACGAGCAAAACTATTCGAGGGATGACGTTTCTACTCCATCAGCATCGACGCACAATGAAGAAACTATTGACCACGTTCCTTATTGTAGTAGTGTTAGCTATCTTGTTACAAAATGCCTCAGCGGATTAAATCATACGCCGACTTCCCTCCTTCATCTTACACAAAGAAGGAACTGAGGCATACAACAGGACGTTAAACACTAAAGTGAGTTGTGTATTCCAATATAATTATCACCTAAAGGAAATAGACTTATTTTTTTAAATAAAAGTTTCGTTAAATTTTATTACCATAGTTCCTAAACGACGAGTTCGAACAGGAAACGAAGAAGTCCACCGGGAAGTTTGAAGTCACATTAACTCTTAAACATTTAAGTCGCAAGATTTATATGCTTCTTGTTAGCCATCCAGACGGGCTTTACTTGGCCCTGAGACAACGAAAATTTAAGTGATAAATCGTTCCCGTGCCCCGAACCCGTCTATCATGCACGCGATTACGAACCGCGATAAGAATTTTACGTCACGATGCAATCACTGCGATGAAGTCCGCCGTCGAATCCAACTCGTAAGCATATATCCGCTTCGATTTGCAATTCGACGGGTGGGTAAGCGGCTAGAGGCGTGTAGCGCACCAAAACATCCACCTAAAAAAATCTCGTTTGCTCGCTCGTTTCTCCCGCTATGACCACTGAATTGCTTCATTTCGTCTTCGCATTCAGGAACGTGCACACGAAAACTAAATAAGTACCTATACCATAATTTTTCTAGTGAATCGAAAATTGAAGTAAAAAATAATCCTCAAAAACGAACTGCAGTTATGTCTTTAAAGAAATGGAACGTCAAAATAACTCGAACCTTCGATCAGGTCGAGTGGACAAATTTTCTGATTCACTCTCCATATACGTTAAAAGGAATTCCTTCAACTCGAAGTGTCGATAACTCGATCTTCGACTGTACCGGATAACAAAATTCGTAAAATAAATATTGAAATACCTTCTTCGGCGGTTTTTCACTTATCGGTCAATCCTAACAGCACAACATAATCGTTGAATTACGACTGATGACAGGCAGACAGCCACACGACTTCATTAAGGACGATTTAATCTTTTGTTTATGTATGGTTTAAGATATTAATTACATTTTACTTACATATTAATTACATTAGAATTACATTACAACAGGGGTTCCCAAACTTTTTATTGAAAAGGCCACATTAGGCATTATGTACGATAGCGCGGGCCACTTACGACATTCCAAATTACTGATTGGGCCGTGTGCAAACTTCAAGTGTCGAGGGGGGGGGGGGGGGGGGGTTATCGAGAAACTTCACCGTTAAAAATTATGTCGAGGGGAGGGGGTTGAGTTGGGTAAGGCAGGCGGGCCGGATTAAATCACTGCACGGGCCGTAGTTTAGGGACACCTACATTACAAGTACAGCAAGTCTAACGTTTAGAAACTCGTATTTGCAGATAAACGACTATTTGGATAACCCATAACACTCTCCAAGGAGCTTACAAATCGAATACTTGACATTCCCTTCATCAATTAATTATTTTAAAAAATCCAATGTTACGCAACTCGCATTTTATATTACAGGAATTCTTCCTCCTAAGAGTTCAATTTTTAAAGATCGGACTCCGCCTTCAATTCGCAGTTAGATAACATGAGGTTTAAGAGTTTTTCAAGGCGACCAATAGCAATCTTTTGACCGTTTTCAGAAAGTTAAGAATATATATATATATACACACACACACGCACGTACGAAAGCACACACACACACACACATGGGAGAGATTCGGCCTCTTATCCGCGGCGAAGACACTTTTTCCTTGTTCTTCAAGTCATCGCTCGGGAGACTAAGGGGTGAAAGGTCAACGCGGCGCGAGGGTGGCCTCAAGGGCGACGCGATTCGAAAAACGACACAGGCAGATAAAAACGGCCACCGCGACATTATATTTAAAGGGAGAGAAGATTCTATAAGCACCGCGACATTTTCCATGCGTCGGTCTGTCGTCGGCTCCGCTTTCTCATGCCTCCAACGTTTCCCTATTTCTATTTCGAACGTTTTGAATCTGAAGGTGATTTCCAGATTGAAGTCGAGGAACGATTTCACGCGTGGAAATGAAGAGGTAGTTTAATACAGCGTGTTAAAAAAAAAAGTTCCTGCGTTCTCGGAAATGCATGTAATTATTATGGACAATTCAATAACCTAGAACAAGATTTTTCAAAGTATGGGGCCGCGTCCCAACGTTGGGCCCCAAAACGGTCGGTAAGTGCCTCAATGAAGGGTCTCTATCCAAGATATCTTGACGCAAAATTCGCGAACATTTTTTGCCAAGTCAATCAAAATGGACTAATTCAATTTAAAGGTTATTAAATTTCATTTTTAAATACATCCTTACAAATTATGACTTACAATATTTTATGAGATAGAATATTGGTAGGCCGAATGACGTATTTTCTATTATTATTGAGAAAAAGTTTGAAAACCCCTGATCTACCGCACAGTGAATTTTTGTACACCATGCAGACCTATATACGACTCTGTTTGCACGAACCATACTTCATTATAAAGGGACGTTATAATTTTCTTATCAAAGATGCCTTTTCCAGGTTGAACCTCTACCGCCAAATGTTAATTTAAATCAGGAAAGAAGCCATACTTTTAATATATTCATACTGAATAACATTGGTTAGCATAATCTCAATTTCGATACAATGATAACTTTTAAAACCTACAGAGATAATGAAAAACATTTAAAAGGCTATGCTAAATTTCTAGTTTCTTTTTCAGGAGTAACTTGGGGTAGACATTAAAGATAGATCATTTTAACATTTTGGTAGATAGTTATATGTCTATTTATCATTAATCTGAAGTCCTACAAGTAGTTCTCATCTATATAAATAAAACTGTAACCTCTGTCTGTATATTTGTTTTTTTGTCGGGGTTTTACTTTTTTTTGTGTGTTTTACATCACAAGAAGACGTTTGAACCGGTTTGCACAATTGTAGTCTGTTTGTTTGTTACCGCATCACGCAGAAACGGCTGGTCGAATTTTTATGAAACTTGCAGCGTATCTTTAGACTGGTCCAGCTTAAAATATAGGCTATATGATGTTTCTCAAAAACAATTTTAAGTGGGGGTTTGGAGGTGGCACCCATTTGGTTTTTCGACGATAACTCTCGAGTGAATTAACTTAGGAAGTTCAAATTTGATATTTGTCACTTTCAATACAAGTATAAGATCAAGTTTGTAGATGAGAAAAATCAGACCAAGGGGAGGGGGGGGGGGGGGGGGGGGCACCCGTAAGAGAAATCGCTGATTTCAAGCTAACGGTTGATTAATTTCCTGATTTATCTGATTTACCTTATTTTCCTGAATTTTCTGATTTACCTTATCTTCCTGAATTTTCTGATTTACCTGATTTTCCTGAAATTCCTGATATACCTTATTTTCTACATCTTATCCACAGTGAGAAAGGTGGGAAAGGACTACTTCCTTATCCGTAATTGGACCGCGGGTACTGATTAAACTACGCGTATTTTCTCAACTAGATTTTAATCAAATTTGGTACGATTGTGGAGGGCTCTCAGAAATAATTCATAAGTGGTTTTTGTTTCTCTCTGCCCGTTGTATTCAACCCGGCGGCCGAGTGAATTCTTAAATACCATGTATCATCTAGAATTCCGATCGGATTTGAAACAAATTTCCCCGGACAACGCCGGGAATTTCTGCTAGTAAATAATAAAGCTAAAAAAATGTTCAGACTCGATTGTTATTTTTTTGACAAAAGAATCTCTAAGTTACTGCCAATGTAAATTATAGTGCGGCCCACAATGCGCAAAAAATTGTCGATTCATAGTCTAACAGAAAACGAGTTATCACTAGGCGAGGAGAAAAGCTTCGAGTAATATATCCACCACAGCGAACCAAGACTCGAAGTCGTCTATAGTTCGAATTAGAGCTCTGCACGGGCCTGATTTTCTAGGCCCGCCCCGTACAAATTCGGACCCGGCCCGTGAGATAATAAGGATCAACGTGACTTGCGTGATTTTTAAAGCCCGGTCCGGGCCCGTAATTAATTCCAAAGCGAGCCGGAAGGGCCGAAACCCGGCCCGTGCAGGACTCTAGCTCGAATTATATGGTTCAATAGTAAACACGAGAGAGCGAGAAACTACAATACATAACCCTTTCATCATACGCTACGCAACGAAAAATCTTTTTAGATGATTGTCCAAAATTGCAGTTCAAACCTCTATATATGTCAAGTGGCAATAAAACCGACACCCGAGTTAATTAGAACAATGGGAACAAAATTTACATCGACTTTTTTTATTTTAGAGATGGCGTCGCGACTGGTGTCGTTTTGGAATTACGACAGATTCGCCACCATTTTAAAATTTTACTCTTTCAGGTGGCAAAACGGCAATACCACCTACTTATAAAAAAGATTTAAGGGCAGATCTAAACACGACCGACGAGGTAATTTCCTCCCATTCTACGTGTAATTAAAACAAGCAAGAGAAGGCGGGGAAAAATTGTTTACCCACAGAAACAAAAACGGATCGAAAAGATCACGGCGCAGCATAATAATAATAATTAATCGGACAAGGCTCTTTACACGATCACAGAAGCGAAAACCCTTCACCGCATTACGACGCGAGCATAATAAGTCCCGGGAGGCGCAGAGAACACGGTCTGAGGAACGTGGATGATGCAAAGCCGCCGGTTTGATCTTCTCTCGCTCGGTAGAAAAGGAGAATGAAACCGCAACCCTCTTTCCATCCATCCCGCTATTCCCCACATTCAACCGCTGACGAGAGAAGGAATCGGGAGGCACGACCGCACATTGTTTTGGTGAGACGGAGAAAAAGGACTAAAGACTCCGGCTACCGATGATTGTTAAAAGAAAAGAAAGTCTTTTTAAAGAGGCTTCGGGTGACCTTCCTTTTCTCTCTCTTGAATAGGGGTCGATCATAAACCCTTTCTTGTGTTGACGGCCTATCACCTTCTTTCCTCCCATCTCTCCTACCTCGCGCCCCTTCACCTCAACCTCCCCTCCCCCGCCTTACGTATATTTTTTCCTCCGTATTTCATTTGTTAAGCTAAAATTTTAAATTATTAACAAAACAATTGCACGCTGAATTTTTTAAAAAATACTTTAAAATTAACTGCTTCGGTAGTACTTATCCATACATGTATATGTGCGTCAATATATACATAATTTTACACAGATACGTAATTCTCTCATGGTAAATATTTCTCTGCGAATTAATACTGTAAACCTCGAAGAAAATGTTGTTAAATGTGTATATTTCATATATCTGCATCTCAGCTTATTAATTCTGTTATCACTTTACGCCATGTAATTTAATTCCTGTAATCAGCGAATCCACATAATCTAATTGTAAACAAGATGTAATGGGTGGAAGAAGGGGGGGGGTGGGGGGTACTTAGCATCAACCTCGCCAATAAAGGCATCTTTCTTTCTTTCTACCTCTCCCCAACGCTTCTTCATATATTTTACGTTTTAAACAAATTTAATCTACCCTAAATGCTTTTCTTGTTTTCTCTCTATCTCATCATTACAAAAATAATCACCTAAGATCATTATTTATTATTGTAAACTTTCATTCTGGAAATTAAATTTCACGTTTAAGACGTTTTCTACTAACATAGTACTTTCAAAAGAAATTTGATATACATCCCAGGCCAGGGGTGGGCAATTATTATGGCTGGCGGGCTTAGGTAAGGCTTGCGGACCACACATCTTTAGCGATGTAAAATTGTAAATGTTTAATTTACGTCTCCCATTCGTACATAGAGGGAATTAAGGGGATATAATCAATATGAGTTAAAAAGGGTTTAAGAACACCAAATCACATAGCGTGTGCTTATTGATTAATTCATAAAAAAAGTAAGTTTGCTTATGAAGAACATTACGATGCATAACATGAATATTCAAAGTGTTGATGAAAGCATGGGAAGTTAATTCAATTAATGAGAAGAATGATAACGCAATGTGCGTTAACCAATGCATTTAAGTCTGAACAAAATGTAGTCCAAACGTTATTTTCCGTAACATTATTTTAAAGTGTTGTAGGATCGGATCAGGCCCGCGGGCCGGCTTTTGCCCGCCCCTGTACTAGGCCGTAAATCTTTCTAAGTTTTTCGTCGTTTCGATTTTACTTTTCTACGGCAAACTGAATACTGAAAATTTATTTTGTGGATGTTAAGTTTCTTTTGTCGTCATTTCAAATGTATGTAATCAACTTTGGTAGCCTACGTTATTAATATCCTACATTAATGTAAACGCTAATAATATATAGTATGGTCAATGTAAAATTTATACCGCAAATTCGAGCTATAATTTTTTTGAAAAATTTAAGTGGTTAAGGGTAATTGATTATAATTTATGTCTCGACCTCACTAATAAAGACAATTCATTTTCTTTATCCTCCTTTAACATATCTCACCCTCCATTCACATATAACTATTAATCGATACGATAAAAAAACATTACTTTCATGACTCTCATTACGCCAAACTGTTCTTTTTTGTTTATCTAATAGTATAACAAAGAATAAAATGGTGGTAGACCAACATTTTCACAACTTTCAGAGCCATATCACTAGGGTTACTGAATTTAAAAAATTAGCGAAACAGTAATTGACTCAAAGTAGGGTAAAGAAAAGGTTCATCAGTCTAATTTAAAAAAAAAACAAAGTTTTATACTTAAAAAGACACTTGGAATTGCATATACATATATACATATACTCAAGAGTGCTTCCTGTAGCAAAAAATATTATATAAATACTATAGAGACGTGATTTTGAAAAGCCTTACAAGAATGCTGTACCATCCCGCGAACTACCGGTAGGAGATCGACGGTATGTAACACGACGAAGAATGGGTTTAAACCGTAAGAAGGAGACTTAGGAGACTCGGCCAAACACGGGCACTTATCTATCATTCTATATACAACATCCTCCCCCCCTTCCACCAACTGCCCCTCCACACTATAGATGTCAGCACCTCTACCTCTACTTTTCTCCATTACATATACCACTCCCCCCTCTCGCGGACTAATCCATATCATTCTTCTCCTCCCTCCGTTTTTCATAATTCTCTCCATCCTATCCTCTCTCTCTCTCTCCTTCCGGTCCCTCTTCTTTCCCTCTCTCTCTCTCCGCAGAGCTCCCATCACCTGTTGACCTATTTCCTGTCCTCAAAAACTCCTTTTCATTATCTTTCCTTCCTCTTTGAGATCCACGTGGAACAAACCCCACCGGTAAGGTTGAACCATCATGGAAAGAGAGGGAAATAGGTAGCGACCACTCTTTAGCCTCTCTACAAATTAAAAATATTCGTGTTTTTCATTTGGTAGTGGTAAGCAACCTTTTTCCTAAGAATGGCCACTTTTTCAAATTATGCGTATAACACGCGATACAGTCATTGACAGATACACGGGAGGCCGTCCTCGCCTTACTTTGCCGTTGTTTTACTTTTTGCTATCCTCTCCGCAAAACAAACGTTTGTCCTACGTAATGTGCCCGTACCTTTTTAGTTTTCTGCAATTTATATTAAAATAATTTACGAAGCCAATTTCTTTTTTGTAGGTTTTACCAGGGAGAGTTGCTGTCGGGAGCCGCACGCAAGTTTGTAAAAGAGCCGCAGGTTGCCGAACCCTGGGTTGTGCACTTCGAGAAAGTTGCTACCGATATGTTTTGTTTTCTGTACACCAACGTGCAAGTATAACAGGGACTGGGTTTCACAACGTATAGTCTAACTGGAGCTCTTGAGAGCCAAGACCAACTTAAGCAGGAGATTGTTATAGAGGGCTCCAGCCAATCATGAAAGAGCAACGTTGCCGGATCACACACAAATCATCGTCACTGAATTTCACTTTGGTTCCTTCGTGTGCGTCATTTGGCAACGTCGTCCTTCCCTCTGATTTATGCCAGAGTGCATGTTAAGATTTCGTTTACTGTAGAGTTTTTGTCTTTTTCGAAGAAGTGGGACTGTTTAGTCCCGTCAGATCATGGAAGTATTAAGACCTTCATTACTCTTCCGACGTATTCACCCTCTCCACCTCTATTACTGGAATTTCGTGAATTCGTGAATTTTAACCAGTCATAACCTTCATCTCACAACGCGACCTTAATAACACTTTAATTTTGTCTTTCTCTCTTAGAACGAAGCAAAGAGAAAGGCTAGTACGCATATTTTTTAAAAATAATAACAGGAAAAACAGCACATCGTCCAGAATAATACTTCTCCTCTCATGGCCACAAAACTTAGTTGGCTTCCGCAATAATTCTCCAGCTGTTTTGATCGCTAATGCGCGATTGTGAGACTCTCCACGGAAAACCGCGATTCTCACACAATAGAAATTATAACATAGGCAGTCGAGCGTCAACGACTCCAAAATTTACAACATTTTCGGTCGTTCGTGGTGAAAAATTTTCATCGTTCGCAGCGTATAGACTAATATGAATATCTATGAGACGAAGTTTCGATTACCGGAACATCTTCTCTCTACCCTTGAGATTCGAGTTATAGAAGTTCGACTTTATTCGATAGGCGTGTTCAGACCTTGACTTAAGATTTAGCTTATCGATCTCATCAACATGATAAGACACCTACTGTATACTAATATGCGCTGTTTACTTCACATATTTCGCTGATTATATATCAATCCCTCGCTTTACACGGTTTCGGTTTAGCGCGGTCCTCGCTTTTGAAAACGGCCATAAACTTCGCTTTAGCACGGTTCCGGAACGGTCTCCAAGCGTTAAATTTTCGTATAATGTATCACGTCGATCCAGAGGTTATGATGGAGAATAAAGGAGCAATTTTGGGTGTAGCATGATTAAATCCTTGAAATGTTTAACTCAAGACGGCACCGAAATGCAGCCCCATGTCTTCATATGAAGAAACCCATCCCACTTCGCATGGTTTCGCTTTGCACGGTCTTTTTTTTTTTTTTTAAGGAAAGCACGTACCGCGCAGAGCGAAGGATATATGATAAATAGAAATAGAATAAGAATCTGGATGCTTAACGCTTCAGATATGCATTTGAGGGAAATAAATCACCCCAGGTATAGCACCTCCATCTTTAGAAAATACAACAAAAATAACAAATGACTAACGCAAATTCATTAGCACCCAAAAGGTAACATTGAAAAAGCCACACAAACCTGGAGTCAAAAAAGTTTTTAAAAAAAGACGAATTTGGTCGGTAAATCTGTACGGCTCGTCTCCTACTGATTATATATATATATATATATACTCCCCTCCGCGTTCAGACAAACCCTCCCCCCTTCTATCGCTTCCTCCCTCTCTCCCTCCTTTTGAACTCCAAACGTCGACACTGTCTTCTGACGTCAGAGGACTTGCGAAAGAGATCCGGCAGGGAAGGAGAGAGGGAGAGGAGGAAAGAGAGGGACGGAAAGGAGAGTTTCAGAAAGAGAGAGAGAGAGATACGAGGAAAAGATGCCCGGCATTACCAACCCGCCGTGCGGCACTACATAGTGAGGAAGATAATACAAGCGCATTCCTTCAAATCCGAGACTGAAAAAAAAAACGGTTAACCTTACGTTAGGAATCGCTGCTCTAATGAACCGGAAAGTTTTCTGTTTTTTTTTGGTAGCCTCCGTGCCTCGTATTTTCTGTGAAAAAAATATGAAATACTAGGCCGCTGTACTTTGATACGATAAGTTCGCGATAGCTTTTGTTCTAATTTTTTTCGTAAACCATTGATAAAAATTTTATCGCATAAGTTATTTTTAATACGTGAATAATAACGACGACGTCGTAGCCCATATTGTGCGCGTGCCTATTACGTCTCATGATAAACGCGCCCAAGTGACAAATTACAAACAATGCCGCTTTTTAAAAATCGGTAAATCCGGCAACGTTTTGGACCCCGGATTAGTGAGAACGCATATAAAAATTTCCTTCCTCTTATATTCACTGTTCTTTACAGCTTAGCCACGGACGGGCGATCTTGGAAGCGAACCAGTCCTAGTTTCGAGAACAATAACCTCTCTTCCCCGATAGCTTATCTATCTCAAACACTTGACGTTTAGGAGGAGCGCTACAAGCTATTCAACCAACGTAAACACGCATTCGAACATCTATCACTCATCTCGACTGATTTTTTCCTATCGCAAACGGCAGAAGATTCATCTCTTAAGCGGCGCTATTTTTAAAAGGCTTTTAAGTGCAAGTGGCCTAGACCAGGGTTTTCCAAACTGCGTTTCGCGGAACCCGAGGAAACGTGAGCCTCACTCGTAAACCCTATGCTGTAAGATACATAAGCATTGTAAATCAAAATTACAACTACTATAAAGTTAGTTTTGTTGCGATTTTGCGTATCACCTCTTATTTAGGGTTCGGCGAGTAAAAATATTTTAATATAAGGGTTTCGTGGATTCACAAAGCTTGGGAACCCATGGTCTATACTCCCATGAAACCGTTCAGAATTCGTATGGTACCCCCTCCCCAAAAAAAGGTTAGAATTTCAGGGTTTGGGGACGTATTTGCGACCAGAAGAAACGACGACAAAAAACTTTTATCGGAACAGGAAATTTCGAAATTCATTTTGAGGAGCAATGACGAAATCCACCGAAATACGGCCGCGACTCAAAATTTATAGGAAAGCAGAAACAAAACTAGGTGAGTGAAATTCGTACTACAGCGTCCTAGGATTACAAACAAATACTATGAAAAGAAATTCGCCCTCAAAAGTAAACAACAAATTTGAGCCACACACACACGTATAAAAGGTTCGATCAGATAACTGGACGAAGATAAAGGAACACGTTTAAAGGAAACGTTCACTTTCCTTAGAACACGGCGATGGCTTGTCCCATTGAAAGAGAAAAATAAAGACAGGAAGGTGTGTCTCTCTCACTTTACGTATTTAGGTTTCCAGGCTGTCAACTGTCCTGGATGAAAAAAAAGAAAATCGCGCCGAGGTAGAAAAAACGTATTTTCGAAACTTTAGAAGCAATGGAAAAAAAAACATCGAAATACGTCATTTTTGGCGCGTAGCAGGTAAACGAAAAGGTTCAGCATCAGCAAAAAAAAAACAAGACAAAAAATAAATTACTCATACAGTTTCCATTTTCATTCCCCGGAAGAACTTAACGGTACGTACAAACAGACGAAAACGCCAAAATTGAAGTTTTTTTTCCTCTCTCCCCCTTCCCTCCTCCGAAATACGCTAAACGCAAATTCAATTAGCACCTCGCGAAATTGCTAACGCCCTTCCTCTTGTGAACAAAACGAAACAAAAAAAAAGAGAAGAAACCATTCACAAATCCTGCGAATGTAAGGAAGACTGCGCTATCCTCCCCTTTCTTTCTTTTTTATCGCAGGAAACACTCTATTACGCGTAACCGAGGGGTATTCGGAAAGTAAGAATACAAGGGCTCTTAATCTTGGCCCGATGGGAAGTTCTCAGATCATCCTGTTCACAACCCAAGTTTCTACCACTTGTTTGGACCTCTTACAACACATCTTGGTGGTCGTAGGTTTCATTCGGAGGCAGAGGTTCAAATCGAAGCCTGCTTTTGGTACAAAGCACAAAACCCCCGATTTCTCAACTCTTAGTAAAGTATTTTTAACTTCTCCTTATAACAAATTTCTCGACCAGCAAGGTGATTACGTGGAAAAGTAGTTCATTAATGGTTGTTTAAATGTGCATTATAATAATATGGAAATAACGTGTCATTCGAGAAATGCAGACATTGTACTCTTACTTTCCGATCAACCCTCGTTCTTATTCAAAACAACTCGAGATTATTATTACGACTGTGTAGGTATCATCGACGTTGGCATCACGACCGCAATGTTTTTTCAGTGGAGGGGAATGGAAGATTCCGTGTCTCCCCCCCTCCCTCTCTTCGGCTGCTCCGCCGAATATTGAGGACAAGGACAATCCGTCCCCCATTTGTCCTACTCGCGAGACCACCTAAGGAAGGAGCACGGCTGGAGGAGACAGTGGTGCCAATTGCGGTACTTATTGCCAAGATACGCGACAATTGAGCGATGAATACACACTGTACGCCAATGGGGTGGGTAACCTGAGGTCCGCATGTGGCCCGCGAGTGCATTTTATACGGTCCTCGAAGATTTGATTAAAAACAGATCCGTGGAATTAAACACCATTTCATATTTTTTTTAAATCCAAATAACGATAATAAAAGACATTTTACGTTAATTAAATGTTCGCTTTATATAAAACTCCATTAATATAATCTATGGAATTAGGCTCAACTTTGTGGTAAGTGATGTGCATATTTCGGAACTTTGTAACTTCCACTCAAACTAAGTTTGTCTGGAAGTTAAAAGTTGTTTTTCCCACGCAGAAAATGCTGCCCGCCCTTGTGTCTACGAGAAAGAATGTAAACTGATGAATCGGAATTCATGGTTGTGAAAATCGAATGCTTGTTTCGGTGACAATGCAGCCGTCGTCAATTGTCCCTTCCTATTAGAAATCACGAATGGTGAATTTCCACTGATGACGGCTGCCCATGTATCCGAAGCGAACGATTGGTTTTCACGATCATTTTATGACTTTTTGGATATTTCTGACTTCTGTTTTGATATCAGTGGTTCTTTCTAAACTCAAAATTGGTGGATTACCACTGACGGCGGCTGCCGAAATGAGCATTTGGTTTCCGCTACCATTTTATGACTTTTGGATAATGATGATCTCATCAGTTTAACCTTAGCCACGAGGTGAGTGTGACTATTCTTTGATCAAACAAACATAATGAAAAAAATAACTCGCATACTTTCAAGGATAAGAAAAGTGTGAAAACCACCGATGATAAAAATCGTTTGAAAATAATTTTAAAGAAAAATGTTAATCATGTTGATCATTATAATAATTGGAGACCAATGCTTTTCCTTGAGAAAATATAAAGAAAAACGAGTGGAGTGTATGACGTCAGCCGTCCATACAGACCGTTAAAGGAAACGTTTTTCTTTCTTCCCTCGCAGTAACGTGTTATAAATCAAGTTTCCCCACAACTGCAACACGGATTATTTTAAATCTAGGCACCGTTACCAGATTGAAGATTCTATTTACAGCCACGGCCTCTGACGACAGTATTGTGTCTTTTTATTCATATTTATCACCGGTCAACGAAATCGCTCTTCTTCTGATGAGCATTTTCACCTCACAAAAAGATATACGAACATCGAATACTCTGCGTATGATTCGATCCGATAAAATTGACTTCGGATGAACGCACATTAAAAACAAGCAGTTAAAACGACATTCAAAAGATTTCGGTTATATCGTCCTTAACGCAAATGACAAACGCGCAAAAGTCTTCTTCTTAAATCTGACGGATCCGAAATTTTCAGACTTATCTGAAATGTTTTTATGGATATAATCACAATACAAGGCGTAGCTAAACCTCTTCTCAAAAAAGTTTTTAAAAAAACAGCAAAAAGCTTTTAGAACATCAAATAAATTTGATAGACACAATAAAGTGGACCAAACTTATTTGATCAAAATGGTATCAGGGGTTCCGAAACTGCTTGTTAAAAATTTTAAAAGATATGTAAGATTTTGCAAATATTTTTTAAAATTACTAATAATAATGCATAAAAATAAGAGTATACAAATAAGACTGCGTGTGTCGAGTTACATAACTTCAGATGATTATTTATTTCATTATTGTTTTTTTATTTAAATTGTACACGTCTATATACTGCTTTAAAAAAAAAGATATTGGGATTTCGCGAAAAATTTTGGTTCGCAAACGGGTGCCGCGGCTAAAGAATAGTTTGAAAAGGGTCTATAGTAGTGACGGCGAACCTTCTATTGCCCGCGTGCCAATACTACTGAAATTGTCGAATTTTTTCTGCCTCGCGTGCCAGAAAAAAGTCTTTGACTTTTTTGAGTGCCAACTAAATGAAATTCGTGATCAAGACATACGAGATTGAAATTTGTAAACATAAAACTAATGTTTACAATAGCTACCTAAATAACACAAATGTTTTTGAGGCACTAAATCAGTACGATAAATTCTTTGATTGGTGTTCGCCTTTCGTTGGCGTGCCAACCAAAATCGTCTTGCGTGCCACTTATGGCACGCGTACCATAGGTTCGCCATCACTGGTCTATAGAGTTGATAAAAAAAGTCGAAAATTTTCCTAACTCTGCACTACAAATTCGCTCGAGAGAGAGGGGGGGGAGAAAGAGAGAGGGGGAGAAAGAGAGGGGGGAGAAAGAGAGGGGGGAGAAAGAGAGGGGGGAGAAAGAGAGAGGGGGGAGAAAGAGAGAGGGGGGAGACGCCGACCCTGATTGACCGTCGACGGCGTATTGCGAAAGACTCCTTTGGCCATTTGGGTCACCAATACGTTCGCGTCAGCGAAGGGACAAAAATAAGACAATCCTCCAGCAGTTTTAATTACAAAGTACATGTATACGGCAAACGTTTCCGCGCATTGTTTCCTGTGGTGGGTATCCCATCCGTCCGTACCAGGAAGACGAAGCAACTTGAACTGATACTCGGAAGGGAAAAAAATAAGGACTGTCCGAACCGCACCGTGTCCTTCAAAGAAGAAGAGTTTATCGCTTTAAAATGAATTCCGATGTCATAAAAATATAATTACAGACTCTCTATTTCGAACGATGATATTCGTGACGCGACCGCGACAAACACTACGACACAAAAACACATCCGAATTCTAAAAAATTTAAGTCGTCGGACTTCATAATATAAAAGACTATAACCAATGATTGTTTCTGCCGGAACGCACCGGAAATTAAGAAAAGAACGAAATGAAAATTTTCCCGTCATAAAACTATAAAGGACAAATGTAATGTAATATAACAAGAAAGACAGCAAAAATACCAACTGACAACAAGCCCGATTAAACGACTAAAAACACGCTGCATAGAGATTTATTACTGTATAACTTTTATTAATGTATAATTAAACAAGATAACAAGGTGGCACTGAATAGAATACCCCGTATAGATATGGCACCCTCATTTCAAACAGAGAGGGGAGAGGGGGAGGGAGCCGTTACTTTTGTTACCGGATAAAAAAAGAATTATAGCCACCTAAGCTTAGGGCTTCGATACTAATAAACAACGCTGACTACTACTACTACTAACAGCCACTAAACAATTTAAGTTTAACCATACGCGAGCACAATTAAGTGGCGTCCTAACCATCGCCGGTACACATGTAAAGAAAGCATATACGGACGACTTAAAACACCTATGACGACACCCACTTTTTTTAGGAATAAAGCGAGAAGAGTGACCGCGCTTCGTTCCACTCTAGAATAGGTCGCTCGGGATGATATAACTCTCCGTCCTTGAATCCGAAGAAAAAAAATCCATTAAATAACTCACACGACGCTAAACTCGCGCTCGCTAACGCGTATAAACATGTTAAAAACTTCGCACCTTTATTCGAACACACGATCTCGCGGAAGGGAGCCAGACAGCCGCCAAAGCTCCGTTTTCCATCTGTTACCGAAGCGTGGCGAAATCCGCGTATTTTTTAATCGCACTTTCAAGCCTCCGTCGTCCGGCGGTTTCCGCTTCGAAAAAATAAAACCTTCGCCTCGAATTCACACCTTTTATAGATACGCGCTCATCGAAAATCGTTCCATCTTTTTCGTCCGGCTCGACGGCCAAGCACATCCCCATCCGTCAACTCGCGTACAGCGAGGTTTCCTATATCTCTGCGTGGGTCGAACTGGGACTGCGATTAGGGCGGCTCGATAGATAAGGAAAATAAAGGACGCGAAAGAGCAAAAATTACTCTATCCGAGGTGAAGATAAGTTTTTGACGGAACACTTTATACGTAAACTAGCGTAATACCCGTCAATAATACTGACGATGAAAATTTCGACGAAAAAAGGTGTTTCTAGCATATAGCAATTTTTTTATTTTTATCACACAAAGATAATATAACAAAAATGGTTTCATCCCTGTAATAATCCTCTCAGTACGACATTTCTGGTAAAGGTTCTCTCATCGTTGAATAATAGCAAATTTGAGCTTGATCCATTCACTTTTCATCGAGTTATTGCGAAAATGCTTCAAAAATCACTGTTCAGAACGAACTCTTTGTATGGCAGCTACCTGATCCTCTTCACCGATCAATCGCTACAGCTATGTCTTGTGAGAAAAGCTTCTGCTGAAAATTTCAGCTCTATCGGTACAAACCTCTGCCCAGGAGACATAAATTTCCATACAAAACATGTCCCCCCTTCAGTTCTTGTAGCAGCTCGAGATGGACCTATTTTTTTTGCGGATCTAAATTTTGAAAGTTTGACGAATCCAAATTGGTATAGAACTTGAAAATCCATCAAGTAGTTCCAGAGATATAAGCATGTCAAAAGCCTTACGTACAGAGAGGCAGAGTGACAAACCTAGCTTTTTTATATTTAGAAGATACACGTATATGGAAACGAGTAAGAAAAGAACTAACGAATCAGATATTAAGGACGTTTTCTTTAAAATAAAGAAACTAAAAACACACAAACGCGAGAAGAACTTACGGCCATGAACATTCACTCCAAATTTGGTTGCTATTATAACTTGAACGGTGTAGTCCATCGGACACGGAACTGTGACGAACGGACAAATAAATACCGTTGGCGGATTCTTTCCCAAAACCCGCCAAAAATAAATCTTGAGATTTTTTGACAGCGAAAAATCTAAGGGTAAAGGTCGAAGTTGATGGAGAAAAAGTTAGAAAAGGTGGGAAGAGTAACTCGTTTATACAGTCCTTCACACGTAGCATCGCAGGAACACCAAACATCTTTAGAATAGGCAGAACCGGGCAAAGAGGCCATTCATAAAATCCACGACGGGCAGTTTTAGAATAAAGATGCTAACAAAAAGCTAGCGAAAAAGTTGGCGTGAATTTGAGAAATGGAATACGAGATGAGACGTGAGAAAAATAGAAAAATCTAAGGTTTGGGTGGGGGCAGGCAGAGTTAACCAGACAGAGGAAAAAATAAAACAAAGTGTCAATAAAATTAAAGTAGAAAGGAAGAACTTGACGAATTAGATTAGAACGTGACAGAGACAAGAAATGTGTTGGTCAGATTTTTTTGAGAGCCAATGGGCAGTTGAAAGATGTCAAAGTTGGGAGAGGACGCCAGAGACAGAGCCAGAGTTGGAAGAGAAAAGTAATGCTAGAAGCTTAAAAGCAGGGTTTCCAAAAACTACGACCCAATTTCTTTAAGACACGCATATTCTTCCTAAATTTTCCAGCAATAAGTGTCGTTAGATGTAATTTATGAAATATAAACGACATTTCAGGAGTACGCGTATGCAATATACGCGATTTAATGCAGGTGCACGATGCATTAAACAAAAAAATCTCTTTGAAATTCATCCTGTTAACTTACGGAAAGTAAGAACCAACAGCTTGAAAAAATTAGTTTGAGGAAAAACTTGGATATCAGAAACAGTGCTTCCGAGTAACCTCTTTAAAAAATGCTTAAGTTGGTCCTTTCACTAAGAGAGGCTACTTTAAGCCTATTGAAGTGGTCGAACGCGCGTGATTTCTTCGAAATAACAATTAACAGTTTCTCTCTTCCAATAACAATCGGCCTCTTTGAACCGCCCTGAAATTTCAACTTTGTAAGAGCCACTGATTTATGAGAAACCATCCAAAATAAACGAAAAGTTGAAATAATACACGATTATAGTCAAGAAAATTGTTTAATACAAACGTGCTTTCATTTTCAACGGTCGAGATAAAATAATTCGGCAAAATGGAGAACAAACATTATTATCCGATAAACAAAAAAAGAAATAAAAACAGGCGAACCCCTTGGGAAAGTTGGGTGTGACAAGTCTCCATGCCCTACGACATAAAAAGGCACTACATTAACACATTTAAGTTCAACAACAAAGGAACATTTCAGACGTTTTGTTTACGTCGAAACGAGGGCGAAAAATTTCTTACCTTCAGAAAGGAAAAAAATATTTTGGAAAATTTCCTCTTCCGCGCGATCGAAATGAAGATACAATCATGCACTCGGGTATTATTAACTCTTATCTATTACTATCTCCATTTACCCCTCAAAGACTATTCCCTAATTATGCAGCAATTTTTCTTACTTCGGTTGAATAGGCCCTCGTGTTGCAATATGGCGAGGACAATTTAACAGACGCGAATGCAAGCGTCGCGTGCTGTGCCGCTAATGGATTGGAAAAAAACAGGGCGATTGTTGGGAACCTAAGAGCGTTATCCATTGGTTACGAAGGCCGGTTATTGCGGTCGAACACCGTAGAGAGGACCCAAGAAAAAAATATATGATCGGAACTATTTTTAAAAGAATAATAAATAAACTAATCCCACGGAACTACCATTCGTAGAAAAGCGATAGTGACAGGGAAAAAAACGATTTATTGGCATTTCGAGTTAAAATCGGGCAGAGCTCTCCAAATTTTATTTCTGACGTATTCCCCAGATTTTTTGAAATTTTTAATGCCTCCTAGTATATTTAAAGACGACAATGGACTAAACAATACTTGTAAAATGCTTAACCCAACTGCACGAATGTAAACAATTAAAAAATAGGAACGTGACGCGTTTCCTTTTAGTTCACCTTCCATGTAACCATAACTACCGTGAGCGACCTTTGGCGCGAAAAAAGACAGTTTGAGATAACTTCGACTTTCTATTTCAAAATAATCTCCCGAGCCTACGATGTTTCATAACGTCACTTTTAGTCGTGAGGTGATATTTTATTATTTAAAAGTAAAGCAGAAAAGCTGAAATGAGGATAAAAATAATTTAATATTTTCACGTACCCCAGTGGGACACAAAGGATGGGGAACACTCCTATAAAAACATTCGTCCAATACTTGAACGGACTACTATCAATGGAAAGTGACATATATTGGTAGGCGTGATACAGAATCCACAATAAACTGCTGATCCAGCAACATACAACGTTCGATGTTGACATGATGTTAAACGATAACATTAAGTTGAAAGTCAAGGTTTAAAACTACTCTTATTCACTTAACACTGACCATTAGCCCTTCCAATTCACGAAATCCCGCGTTACTTAGTTGTTGGCTAGCAGCAGTGGCGGGTCAGCAAAAGGAGAAACCGAGATTGTTTTCATGTTGCAGGAGGTTTTCCCCAATAGTGTGATAATTATCGTGCTATTCTATCGTGTTACATGGTTTATTAATAAACAATAATTATGACAAGGATTTGGTGTACAAATTAAAAATATCCTCCATCTCCATGGAAAAATAGTCAGTAATCGCCCCCCACCGTCCATGGGAAGTTTCTAGATCCTCCCTCGGATAGCAGTACAACAAAACAAAACAAAAGAAAAACGTTTGAACTAAAAAAAAGGAACAGAATGTTTGCTGGTGCGTTTCAAGCTTCGAACCTGTTCCAGCAAATCGAAACAGTGATACCAACAACGTAAGGAAATATTTCAGCCACAGTTCCAAAAGCTGTCAAATCATTATTCATTCACCCCGATCACCATAAACACACGATCGATTTCCGCAAAAAAAAACCCTTGGGCGCCCCAAAGCTCTCCCAACGTATCTAAACGTTTCTAAACTGACGAATCCTCCGTTTCGAAATTTTTTGATTACTCGACGCAGCATCTCGTACGCATCCATGTATGGCAACAGCAAAGTGCGTTGCTAGCTTCAAATGGGTTAACGCGAAAGGTTTTGCAACCTTTTTTGAATCTCACCCCCTCCTCTCTCTCCCCATTCCCAACCTCATCAACTACTTCTTTTACGCCAGATTCCTCGAAATAACCCCGTTAGCGCATTACAAAAAATGGCGTTTTTTTTTCCCTACCAAGATAAGATTAAACGCTTGGAGACAGCGAAGAAGAGACGGACGGCGGTGGCTGTAAACAGTTCTCAAAAACATAGGACTAAAGAGAAAGGCTCCTTGCAAAACAACCGGAAAATGGACAACGAATGCTGACGAAAATGCCTTCGGGCGCATCCGGTATAAATTCGCCACAGCTGAGAAATACACCAGTCAACGCAAGCTAAAGATGACTGCGAACAAGACATTACGGAAAGCGGACTGTGACTGGTTGGAGCGTAGTTTAAGATCAGTGTTTGTCAAAGTACGGGTCGCGACCCTTTACCGGGTCGCTAGGCTCATAAGGAAAATGCGAGCAATTAAAAACAAAACCAACTGAAATATTCCCATTATATATCAATCCCAACCTTTTAGTACGTGACGCTTTTTATCGCGATTTAATGAAAAATAAAAGCCAGGACATCCTTTTCCTGTGTGTTACCTTCCCTTTTACTGGACCGAACTAAAAAGAGTCAGAATAGTGCACAACAATGAAGAGCTTAAGCCTAAACATTGTTTTATTGTTGTTGGAAATGACGCAAAAGAAAGAAACTGCTTAGCGTGATTTATTTTTTTTACAAGCCGTTATTAAAATTTTCGGCGACACACCGGTTGAGAACAGCTGGTTTAGCGCCATGCCAACAATGAAATAATAAACTATGTTCGTAATTCCGTCGCGCTTAGGGAGATAGCGGCATTATTTAGGGGATAGAGAACTGGAGGGAGAGATAGAGAGAGAACGGATGGACGACAGACAGACAAATGCCTTTATTTCGGCGAGATTGAGGCTGCTTAGCCCATCTTACATCCAAGAGATGGAGGGTTGGAAATGGTTCGATTTTTATCTAATACTTTATTCGTGCTTAAGCGTTTTTGACAGCTTATTACACTAATTAAATATATAATGTGTATATCTGAGTAGAGTAGAGTCTAACCGAGAAACCAGTACAGAGCAGAGCTGGACCAGAAAAATAACAACAGACTGTCTTTGTAAGGACTCTTCATCCCATATTCCCTCCCGTTATACAGTTTTAGTATTAAAATCAGAAAAGCTAAGGCATTTATTTTCTCAGGATCGAAAGAGACCTCAGAATCATTTATGCATGTTTTAAACTAGTTCCAATAAAAAAAACAAATTTTCTTTAAAAAAAAGAGCAAAAGAAATAAGAAAAGATACCAGCCTCCGACACAGAGAGCAGATAAAAGACACCAAATCATTCAGTTACAAGGCTTTCGAGAAATATAACGATAAAGCTATAAATATATCTTTTAACTTTAATCCTTGGACGCGATGTAAGCATCTTCGCCCATTCTCAATTCTACGAGACGAGCATTTCGTGCTGTTCTCGCTCGAATTCTCATAATTTAATCGATCATTATCTTGAAACTTTCTCACCCTATATCGTTCGCGAGGATTTAAAACGAGAAAACTCCTCAAGAAAGTGTCACAAAGAAATTATTTTATCACCAGGACGACGGAGTGAGATATCACAGAATTTAAACAACCTTAAAAAACTTGAATATCCACAACAACACCCAATCACTGACAATGAAAACAAATTCGTCAAGACCGTGAACTTTTACCAGGCTTTTTAAGGGTAATGAGATCAGCACAAAAAAGATGTACGTACAAAAAAATAGAGAATACTTGAGCCCTTTATTATCGTGGGAGACATTTAACAGAAAAATGTTTTTTTGTTGCATCGAAAATTTAAGCATCGACTTCGATTAATGAATGACACCAATGGTGACCATCATTGTAGAAACGAAACGGTCGGGTAAAACGGATACTACTTCGACTACAGAGTAGCCCTCTTCAGCGCTAAGCCACAAACCGATGACTCTTAAAAAAAAAAGAGCTATTTAAAATCGGCAGATGAAACGCGCATCTGGTTGACGCAGCCGTTTGATGGCTGCGATTGTTACCTCGGCCAACAATACAGCGAGACAAAAAGAATTCGAGTTACAGAAAATAAAAGTTTCAAACCCTAGACAGAAAGCAAGGAATTAAAAACCTTTCCCTAGAATCACGAAATTTGTAATGAATAGACGTTGTTCGACATATAAACGTTATAATGATAAACCGAACATCGTTTAAAAAAAATCTGATGTGGCCAACACATGACTTTCTCCATATTTGGGGTACAGATATTTAAATTATTACGAATAGCATTATAAGGTAAAGTTATTATTTCGTATCGTAAAAGAATACAGTCGTCCTTATTGCCGTAAATTACGTATATTTTGAATATGTTTACAGAATTCACCGCTACACTGTGGTGGCGCAGTATACTGGTATTAAGAAAAAGCAAAATATCTCCGAAATGGATGGTTCTACGAAAATTTGTTTCAAACAAAACTTGGAAGAAATATTATTCTCTACAACTTTGGTCCTAACGAAGATTACCAATAACAACGTTTTAAAGGAGATATTTGACGGAAACCGAAAAAACCGATTATTTATAAATAATTCCTACACAATAACTGCCATGGAAAATTTTTTCAAATAAAAGTTGTAGGAAATTACATTCTCTACAATCTTTGCATAGAATTGTATAGCCTAGAACGTGTTCTAGGGACCTCAAAACATGTATTTCCGTTGCAATCTCCAAGTCGATCTTTTCATGAAAACAATACTTCCTGTATACTACGTCTATGGAGAAAGTAAAAAGGATGGCAACGCGACCAATCGGCATTCATTCACAAAAGGAACGGTAAGCAATGAAAACGACATCGATATAAATCAAACACTCTTTTTTAAAACTGTCACGTTACGTCTTAGATACCGTTAAGATCCCATTAGAACCTAACCTTTTCACGTCACGTTCGGAGAGTTGAAAAAAACGACCCATTGTTAGACACGGCGACGAGAAATCGATAGGTCGATATGCGTAACTACGACGATACACGAGCAACAAATTATGGGCACCTTTAAAAAGCCAATGAAAATGGATGAGGCTACGTCAGCCTCGTAAGTGGCACTTGTAATTCGTGTCATCGCTAAAAAAAAAAAAGATTTAGGTTACAAAGTAGTCACCTTCAGTGGCAATTCGCCGATCGTCCACTCGATGAAAATGAACTACAGAATCGAAACGATCGCTGAGTCGCTTCTTGTCTACAGTTGAAATTATCCCTCCTAGGAGGAGAGCTACTACGCATTTCACCTTCACATTGTCTCTCGCGAGGGCACCATCTACCCGTTTGTCGCAGTTATCCATAAATGTGGCCACCAAGGAATTTAGGCGAGGCTATCAGTTAAGTTTACATTGACATGAATACCCTGCAAGCAGCCAGAATCGTTTGGCAGGGGGTGTCACTGCACCAAATTAACTCTAACGCCTGTTGGAATGTCTTATCGCGTCTGGGAATAACGATCCGTAGTATTTCTAAGTTCTAGCGATTATTTCGACGTATTTTCTCGCAATCTCTGATCTAACATTACGCTCACTAACACCGGTGGGTAAAACTATGCATCTTCAACGAATTCGGAGCTTTTAAACTTTTCAAATAGTTTCCTTTTGTACTCAATTCTTCAACGTTTGTCATTTCAGGTCCTCAAGATCTCTGTTACACTCGCATCATTCAGATATTCTCCCTTTACAAATCTAGCCGCTCTACGTTGAACCATTTGGAGCTCCCTAGTTAGGCCCTCCTCGAAAGGGTCCCACATTGCGCAACAGTATTCCACGACGGGTCGGATTACTAGGTAAAAGTATGCTATTTACTTCACATTCGAGGGGCATCCCTGCAGGGCTCAGGAAAGCCCTTGTAATAATAAATAAATATATTACTGCAGCCAGTTTACCAGGCAACCATGAGATGAAATCGACTGGTGACTTTATGAGATGTCGTCAGAAACAAGAGAAGAACCATTTATCGAAACCGCTCGACGGCGGCACACACTGGGGACAAGAGGACAATGATAAAAGTCCCAGACAAAGAAGGCAATAGAACAGGAAGTAGCATTAAAGAAACGCAGACCTAAGCTCTTTCCCTGAAGTCGTAAATTGCCATCTCGTCACGATAAAAAAATGCTTCGGGCCACTTATTGTTAGTCAACAGGGATGTATTCCTTGCAGAAAGACTAACTCAACGACAATCCGATTCGAACGATAGGTATACGAGAAGATTTTAAAGAAATATGAACCTACTTTTAAAGGTTTTAAACAAATGTTGATATTTTAAGCCAGAAGGAATCAAAAGGCTCTCAGTGGCAATTTACTGATGTTAAGTCATAACAATGAGCTGAATACGTGGCAGGAATCCAAATTAATGACGGAATTAACCCTTAAAATGGAGCATGGCGTACTAAGGCTCGCCAGGAAATTTTTACATTCTCCATATGTAGTTATAGGGAAAGTAATGTTTTCATGAAAAACATCGATTTCGAGATTTCAACGGAAATACACGTATTGAGTTCCCTAGAACACGTTTTGACTATTCTCAATGATATCCGTGTGTGTCAGTGTGTATGTGATAGGAATTTTATGGGCACTATGACTCCAAAAGTATTTGCCATTTCAGTACCAAATTTCAAATATAATATTTTTCATAATAGGAACAAGAGCTGATTAATTTTTGGACAATATAGGTCAACCGGAAGTGGAAGTTCATTCTTGTCGTTTTTCCTTTTTCCCAAACATCTTTAAAACACAATTCACGTAAATATTTGTCGTTACTAAAGTTGTAGAAAATTACATTTTTTACAGGTTTTGTTTGAATCTTTTTTTTCATAGAGCCGACAGATTGGGATATATTTTTATTTTTCTTCTAAATTTATGTTAAATACGTCGCTAAGTGATATGAATGTTTCTGTTGCTATTTCAAAATTTTCAAATTGTTTATAGTGTTGCTTCCGCTGCCAAGGGTAATTATAATTGCACATCGATATTTTGTTATCCATAGAAACAGCTAGCAATTTTCTTTATTGTTTTTTTTAAATAAAGACTATTGAAAATATTTTAAAATTATTCACGAGTGTAATTAGTGATATTTATTCCTGATCATATTCATTGCTCTATCTGGAGAAAGTCACGTGTTGGCCACATCAGATTTTTTGTTTTACCTAATCTTTTAGTCGGAAGCAATGGAAAATCTCCAAGTTTGTTGACTTTTCGTTTGAACGAGAGGTGCGTATTTTAGTTTGAGTTAATATCTCGAACTGACTAGATCTTTGTTAATAAACACTGAGTGAGTTGGGGTACCCATGGATCCTACCCTATCCTCTGTTCGACATATTTAACTATCCCACAGCATGGCTATCATTCCGACAGCAATGCACAATTTACTCCTATTCCAGTTGCTTAAAATATTTATTTATTCTTTACTACGATTTCTTTTGCCGTAGTCGTCCAAAAGCAATATCTGCATCCAACATAAGATTGTAACTTGCCCTATATACCCAATGTTTCGTTGGAAAATTCTTTTATACGATATGCTGCTTGTCAAAATAATAAATTTGCAATCCTAGTCTTACGCCATCGGAATCAATAAAAACGTATATTTGTGCCAAATTAAAAATGTTTTTATTAAATAGGACCTCACGCAACTCTTGTGAAATTTAGGTGTCAATTATTTTTAAGGGTAAAGTCCGAAAGCCCCAAATATACAAAAACAAGATCGGCGGACAACCACTGGGGACGACTGACTCGCAGCCGAAACGCGTAAACGGGTCCTAAAGAAAAACTTCTTAAGAATCGACATCATATTCGTCGCAACAAAAGGGATAAGTAGATTTTGTTTCATTTCATTTTGTTTTTCATTTATACAATTTCACATACGCCATTTTTCAGTGAAATGTTAACAGTTTAACAGTATACAAAGCCATAAATCAACATATATCACAACATCCATGCCCGAAGCGGGATTCGAACCCGCGACCTTTGGGTTAGAAGGCAGGCGCACTGCCAACCAGTCTAACTTTTCAAAAAAACAAAAAATTAAAGATAAACTCCTCAAGAATCGACATCATATTCGTCGCAACAAAGGATTTTAAAAAAGTACAAAAAAATAAACGAGACCATTACTCGAGTCGGCGAATTTCCGAGAACTGCTACACTGTTGCAAAGACCCGCTTTTTTTACGGCTAACTCGACCGTTTTTTATGACCACGGCAGTAAAAAAAACGCCAGAACCCATACCGACAACTGAAAGGCAACAAAGTAGCGTTGTTTTCCAAAACGCCCTCTAAGAGTAAGAAGAAGAAGAAGGAGAAGGCCGTTAAAAAA
The DNA here is from genome assembly GCA_036926305.1 of Uropetala carovei. Classification (NCBI taxonomy): domain Eukaryota; kingdom Metazoa; phylum Arthropoda; class Insecta; order Odonata; family Petaluridae; genus Uropetala; species Uropetala carovei. The sequence goes on along the minus strand of JAXCHB010000015.1, from coordinate 6,766,866 downwards.
ATGTAACACTTATGGGTTCTGAGCTTACGCGCGTGAAAGAAAGAAAGAAAAACAGAAAACGACACGCTCTCTCTCTCTCTAGGTCGTGGAAGGAGATCTTCAGAGACGCACGCGCCAAAGCCGACACGCGATCGTTCGGCTTTCCGCGCGTCATTTGTCCTTTTTAATTTTGTTTTAAAGAAGGGCACGCACACTCGTCCGAAGCCTTCGTCACGCGTGAAGAGACGTAAAATAGAGAGAACGAGACGAGAGACCAAGGCTCCCCCCCTTACTCCATATTTTTTCCGCGCATGGGGAGCATTTTAAAGGAACAATTCTCTCGCGACAAGATGCGCCAATTCTCCTGCGCGCCATCTCTCGCGTCCTCTCTAGAGGTAAAAAAAAAGACGATAAAACGGCAACCTATCAACGAGTCCTACTCAAAATGTTTGCAGTTTCAATACAGGCGATTTCTTGTCGCTCCGTTTTCGACGACCCCAAGCCGGTTGTTGGCTAATGAAGTATAATAAGTTTAGCATATAGCAACACGATCGAAGTGGAAAAATGGAGATATTACGGCCAATGAAACGCGACTAGACCTTCCGTCCAACACGACAAAAAGGAAAACATTGAGATTTTCGAAGGTGACGTGAAAAACGCAGTTGGTTTACACTGGTGGGTACCCAATTTTTTTTTGCAGGCGGGGCACCTTTACGAAGATGAACAAGATCTCGCGACGCCACAGTTGAAGTGAAATTGTACATTTGTACCTATGTACATACAGTGAAACTTCTATAAGTCGAACCTTTGAGAGAAACAAAACACATCAGACTTAGAGAAAATTCGAGTTGAAGAAAAACTACACGAAAAAGATTTTGTCCTGTTAAACGAATCCCCTTTAAATAATGGAAAATTCGAGTTATAGACGTTCGACTTATAGAAGTTCGATCCCACAACCTCTTCATCCAAGAATTTCTTGATACTACACACACCTATAATGAATTTAATAGAGGAAAACTTAGTACTTCCCTAACGACCTGTCAATAACTCAAAATCTTTTATTATCTGCCAAACAAAGTTTTTCGGGGTACACGTAAAAAAAATCAACCGCGGAACCCAGTTTGGGAACCCCTGGTTTACCCTCGTTAGAGATGAAAACGAAAAACTACAACGACTGAAGATGTCTACGCAAGCTCGCTATAAACAACGTCGGAAACATTCTATAACCCCAACTTCGAAAGAACAGGCAAAAAAATTGCGTAGTCGCAAAAAGTTATTCGTAAGCTTGGCGGATGGCAGAGGGAATGCAATGCGCCTGACTACACTTTGAATGGAACATGTGAAAACGTATTGTTTATCTAACTAGCTCATTAGCAACCAATACCGACCTTTTACAATGATCGTAATAACAAAGAGGAGCACGGTACACAGCCATTTCATGAGCTACGAGCTAGGGCTGCCACCTCTCCGGTTTTTTACATTTATGTACATTCGTCCGGAGACTCCGGTTTTCGCAGTTCATCTCCGGTCTCCGGTTTTAATAACCAATCTCCGGTTTCGGGTAGGACTGCCACCTTTCGAGGATTCCAAAACCGGAGATATGGCCTTATGAGGATTCCAAAACCGGAGATATGAGTAAAAAAATTATATTAAGTATTTACATGAAAAAAATGCTCATGCGACAATGTATGGTTCCTCGATGATGTTACAACAATGTATAACATTGTATCGCATAGGTATCTGTTCTCGGTGGCTTGTGAAATCCAACGCGGAGTCCGAGTTGATCAAATTGTCTTCAAGATACGCATACAAAAATATTCACTGGAACGACTTATAGACGGGCGAAATTTAGAAGTGATAATGTAATAATACGGAACGCACTTTGTCACAAAGTCCGTCTCATATTGATTTCACGCGGGAAATTTGAGCAAAATTGGCCGAAAAACGTCCCGTAACCGGAGACTGGTTATTAAAACCGGAGACGAACTGGGAAAACTGGAGTCTCCGGACGAAGACCCAAGGGGGGTGGCAGCCCTAATTACGGGACGTTTTTCGGCCAATTTTCCTCAAATGTCCATTATCCTGTGTGAAATCAATACGAGACGGACTTTGTGACAAAGTGCGTCCCGTATAATTACATCATGACATCATCTGAATTTCGCCCATCTATAAGTCGTTCCAATGACTCTTTTTGTATGCGTATCTTGAAGACAACTTGATCAACTCGGACTCCGCGTTGGATTTCACAAACCACCGAGAACAGATATGCGACGCAATGTTATACATTGTTGTAGCGCCATTGAAGAACCATACATTGTCTCGTGAGCATTTTTTTCGTGTAAATACAGTGGGTCCTCGACTTACGATGGCCTCGTGATACGATTTTTCGACTTCCGATGAGCCTCCCATGCTTCCATGTAATATGAAACAGCGACATGCGATGGACAATCAAGCACGCATTATTGGTTCTTGACCCGTCAATCACGTGTCTTTTAAATTGTTCTAACGAACAGCCTCCCTTGTTTTTGTCTTAACGCGTTCGCTGCCGCCTATACAAATACGTACAGTGAAAAGAAACAAAGTTGCAAGGGAAACCCGCGACGAAAGACATTGTATCTGAGGCTACATGACGAAAGGTCCTTTTTATGTCCCGAGACTTCTCAGCATAGAAAGACACAAAGTAGAAAACCAAAAGCATGGAAAAGTAACGCGACCCCATATCTGAGTGCCGCAGTAGTTAAAAAAGATACATATTAAGTTGCAGTGCCGATCCATTGAAATCGAAGAGTATACATACCGTGACGAAAATGACGCACATGTATTTCTATTTATTTATTTCCGTTGTATTTTATTAATTATACGCGTACGTATATGTAAAAGAATATGTAATCCTACATAAAATAACTACTTTCGTGGGAAAAGCCTTATTTCTTCTTAGACGAAAAGATTCGAATTATAGAGAGAGAGAGATTCGTTCCCTGCACTTTCTTTTTAAAAAATATTCTGTCGAAAAGATATTCGATTAATCGAATTAATGGAAAAATGCACGAGCGGTAAAAGGCAGGCGATACGATTCGGTTATGTTTTTCTTGGAAGTTTTCTCCGGTTGTTGTTATTGAAAAGCCGGAGATGCGATATTAGGTTTCTATTGAATGATTCCCATTTCCGATCCAATTAAGACGCAAAAAATGAGTCCGTCGAGCGAGTGTGTGGTGCAACTATACAGAGGGCACCTACGAACGGAAGAAAGAGGAAAAAACATTCCAAACGGTCACGAACGGCTGTCGGGGAAATAAAATGCTTCACGAAGCTAAAAAAAACACCTTTCGCAACAATTTTTTTAATTAATATTGAAAACCCTTTCCAGTTCTTTTTCTGATGATCCTTCTGAAAGCTAAACCTTCTTGGAAGAGGACTATTTCTCCGATAAAATTAATATTAAGCCGCTTTCAAAATAACCTAGAGAATAAAAACGGTTCGCTTAAAGACGGCCGTCGCTATTCAATTTTTTCAGAGTATTTTTACGATTTTTTCGACATAAACAAGAAGACTTCCTCATTAAAGGATACATACCACACCTTGCACGTTCTGCTAATTAAATCGAAAAACGCGGAAAATAATTTCTGTGAAATATTTGAGAAAACAGAGAAAAAAAGCTTCATTATTTCCTCTCTCGTGCAAAAAATCTGTGACATTGTAAAAGGCCTTCAGCTTATTAGAAAACTGGAGTTTTGAAACGACGCAACAAAGTTTTCCAGATTTCCCCAAAAAAAAATAGTTACGTACGCGCCTCTACAGGGAAAAATAGGAACCAACCCGAACGACTTGATAGGCTAACACCGTAATAATCTCCCAAGGCCGCCTGATCACAAAATATTAAATAAACAATCTTAAGAAGACACATAAATGCGTAAAATCCTGAGAGGTACGTACGAACAGAAAGTGAAACATTTTGCATTCTTTTATTCGAAAAAAAAATGAGCGACAAATCACACACGAATACAAAAAGACCGAAACGAACGAAGGCGACGACTTGATGAATTTGGGATTAGCAATGCCTCTCCCGAAGTTTACACCACTTTTCCGATAGGAATATACCTATATATATATATATAGGATTGATACACTTCCTAAGGTTAATAAATAATGCCCTCGGACCATAGTTTCTTCTTAAGGGTCCTGAATCTCGCCAACAAGTTAGCGGAAGTTAATTGCTACACCAGATTGACAAGGAAAGTCTCCCCCCCCCCCTTTTCAAAATGAAACGAAACACCAAAATCTAACACCTAATGATAGATTTAATTAGTATTTAATTGTCATCGCGAGGAGAGGAGGATGGGAAATCCATTTTTTCCCAAACGATTTTTAATTAAAAACAAAAACCCGTACGTATCCCGTTTTAATTTTTTAAGAACGATTCCTCGACTCTCTTAAACAAAGACCGGTACAAAAAAATCGTCGCTGAACTTCGAATCGGAAACGGCGACAAAACTTGCTACACGAGTCCGGGAGAAGAAAAAAAACGTCTATCCGCAAGGTTGGTACGTCCTGCGACATAAACACTTTCATTACACAGGAGAAGTACTTCGAAGGCTCTTTTCCTTTTCCCCCTCCCCCCATCCTCTCCCGCGCGAGCACACGCACACACACTCACCGATTCCTCGCAAACTACGTCACGGAAATTCGCGTAATGGGGAATTCACCGAGATGGAGGACGAAGAGAGGATATATGTTGTACAATAAAGCGAGCACACACGAATATCCCATTTACCCGATACATCATCAATACGAAGAAACAAAACAGACTCCATTAAACCGGAAACTTTTTTTTCCTTCAAATTACGTACCCACCTCTCTCAAAAGAGACTTGACGAAAGAAAGATCACCAAAAGCCCCTCGCGTGCGTAGTGCGACCACTAATAGTAGTCTCCAAGGCTACCGCGATGACCACATCCATCCGACGAGACGAACACTGCACAAACATCCCCACGGACACTTTTGCACGTGCCACCGAGGCGCGAGGGCCGCACGCCGAATAGTCCGAGATCTCCGCTAATGAATCCATCGTCCATTTTGTCAAACACCACTACGACACAACGGGCGAAGCCATGTTGTGAGATCGCCCCGGCCTTCCACTGACTGGGCGATCGCGGGGCGGGAGTAGACGGGAGTGGAGGGGAAATGAAGGGGAAAGTATAAAAGCGTGGGAGAGGGGTAAGACACACACACACACATGACGATGTAGGGGAAGTCGACCGCTAGGAGGGATAGGGAAGGGAGAAGAGGGGGGGGAGAAGGAAGGTTGAAGGGAAGGAGGAGGAGGAGGGGAAACCATCGCCAGCGCCGCCCTGATGGAAGGACATGCGAACTAAGAACCAAAACACGGGAAGATGGATAGAGAGAGAGAAGGGGGTAAAAAAGGGTAGTTGTTGTTGAGGATGACTTGGGAGTAGGAACAACAAGTTGTTAACAAACACAAACAAACTGGAAGGAGGAGGTCAAGATAGTTCTGTAAAGGAAGAGAGAGAGAGAGGATGGGGTGAAGTGGATGAAAACGTAAACACAACACAAGTGCGGCCGAGTCTCAATGACTCGGAACCAAGTGGTGCCATTACGAAGGAAAAAAAAACTCGTAGCCTACACCTACAAAGTCTAAACCAGGAGGTGCACGACAATACGGCCCGCGCGGGGGCCGAATGCGGCCCGCCGAAACATTTTATGAGGCCCGATCGAAGCAGGGAGTAACTAACAATAAGCCGATTCTGTCCTATTAGTTTATCCAAAAAACACAATTAAAATTTGTGTGTAAGTTACGCTTGTTTGCAGCTTTATTTTTTGTGACGTAATAATTGCAAGTAAAATTCGTTATGGTAATTAATAAATACACAGTAGCGCACTTAAATTTTTAATACGGACAAAACTTTCACAGAGTTGTGCACCCCTTTGTTCTAAACTCAAAAAGCGAAAAGTGCTGTTTTCTTTTTTTAAAAACCATTCTGAAATTGCTACCCAAAAAACATTAAAACAGAACAGAGGAGATATTTCTGCTTCGTATACCGGATGACCTTGACATTAAAAAAAAAGATTCCTCCGTATATAATTCATTTCAATCTGTTTACCCAGAAACAGTGGCCTAAGCTACGAGTATCATCGCTAACATCACTATCACGTGTGCATATAATTTCTTTTTAATTTTTAACATAAAACAATATAAACGAATTTGCATTAAATTTACGACGAAAGTAGTTTACATGGGAACCATGGGAGAGGGAGAAAGGGAGAGAGGCCTTAAGGAAACTTAAAAACGGTGGTTTTCCCTGGTTGCATCAACAAAGGCGACCAAGATAAAACTCCCGATAGCTACCGAAACGGTTGGGAAAACCAACCAGGTCTATTTAAGGCGGTGCGAGGGTGGAGGTAATTATGGGTAGGAATTTTCTATGCTGCTAAACAGGTTTATTTATCCTTTTTTCTATCTCTTCGACGGTGGCGCGCTTTGAAAAATTACGCTTAGTACTCGATGTTGTTAAAATGTTTTCGGGTTGTTTAAAAAACGCAAGCAACACGAAATGTCGTCTGTCCTGGATTTTGCTTGGTCGGTTTAGATCTCGGACCTTTTTTTCCGTGAGAATTGAATTTTTCGTAACTCGAAGCGAATTAATTTTACAGGTCAAAATATTTTTCACGTTATTTTTCTTTTATAAATCGAATTTTCTGCGAGTCGAATATTTTCCCTTGAGGTTAGACTTATACAAGTGCCACTGTTTTCACGGTGTAGTCGCATAACTACATCGTTACATAAATAAAATAAGAAAAATTACCCGGTATAAGTTCCACTTAATTAAAACAGATACGACCGGTTTCGACTAATATGTAGTCATCATCAGGTACAAAAACAAGAAGCAACGCAAACATATACGGAATCGGAGGGGAGTGGGGGAGGGAAATGTGTAGAGGGGAACAATGAATGGGTAGAGAGAGGAGAGAAGGGGGGGGGGGGGAGGGAAGGCTGAGTCAAGGTATTGGGGAGGGGTGGGTGTTAGGGAGAAACAAAGTAAGCAAGGGAGAGTGGGCGGGGGAAATGAGTTCGTTAACGAGGTTGTGTGTGTTATCATTGTGGTGAAAAAGTATTTCCAAATGTTCTAAAAGATTAAAACTGGGACCTTTACTTGCGAAATGAGTTACCCCCGGGTTAAAGTTGGAATAATGGTTGTTTTCGAGTAAGTGTTTGGCAAAGTGTGATTTGAATGAGCCTTGTAAGAAAGATTTTCTATGTTCGGTTGTTCTAACGTGGAAATTTCTCCCTGTTTGCCCTATGTAAATGGCGTTACAGTCATTACATCAGAGTTTATAGACACCGCTCCTGAATAAATTGTCAACTTTATCTTTATTATTAAGAGGGGGTTATAATAAAGAAGGGATCGACCTTATCTTTATTGTTAGATAAAATTTTCTCTAGATTAGTCTTCACAATTGTATTTAACAAAAATGTGAGCAACGATGGCGTATTCAGGCCTTCTAGGACTCATGGCGCTAAATAACTGGGGGCCCTTGCAATTTAAATAAATATAAAATGAAACCTCGCCTAACGACTAAATCTCCTTAACGATCATTTGTCCGTGGAATCATTGAGACGTTTCACCGACTTTTAAATTGAGATATTTAATATTTTTGAGATTATATATATTTTTTTCGGGGACCCCTTATTTCATGGGGCCCCTGGCGCTCGTCAGGTGCGAGCCCCCTTAAATCCGCCAATGGCCTGCCACATCGGACGGTTCGAACAATACGTGACTGTTAATAATTGGTATTGCCAATACCAATATGAAGGAAGATGTCCGTGAACTATGAAAAAACATTTGCGCCGTTTTTAAAAAAAATTAACGTCTTCTATTAACTTAACCATTATGCACGATGGAGCTGTCTCGATTATAAATAAAATAAATTGGAATCCATCACAACTCATTTTTGGAATACATCGGCCGGGAACAAAAAACCTTGACGCAATTATCCCGTTTAATTCCTACCTATTGCGATCGCCCTTTCAGTCACAAATCATTTTCATTATTCCATTCGTTTTTATTCTGTAATTTTTTTATGAAAAGAATAACTTGAAAGAATGAGCGAATTAAAAAAATATATACTTTACACCCTTTGAGCCACGAACAATTATCGGATAACGATTTCATTTCTGTTTTGTATTCTGTAAATTTTTATGAAAGAATAACTTGAAATAATGGACGAATACAAGAAAAAGGTTACGTTACCACAAAAAAAACAGAAAATGTAAACAGGCGATGGTTTCTATGTTAAACGTGAGTTTCAGTCGTAGAAAAAATGTCGATGTTTTGTTGTGAAACCCAGCGTGGCTGGGGTTAAACGCCGAACAAAGCAGTATTTTTTCCCTTCTCTTATGGACGCAACCGCGAAGTCGAATGACGCAACAACTTTCAGAGTTCGATACTGACGCGACTCTTTTTTGATGTTCCTCAAAAATGCAACTCCGCGTCCATCACACAACCCTGCGCTATCTAATCTCTTTACTCGTGCCTTTTTCTTTAATCGAGAATGAAAAGAGAGATATTAGCTCCCTCTCTCGGTGGCAGCCAGTACTACTTTGGCTCGATTCCAATAAATATTTACATCGATGCTAAGCGATAAAAAATACTTTAAAGGTACGAAATCGCGCGAAGGTTAATGCAAAGGAATGAAGAGAAAAAAAAACAAAACACGTTCGTTGCAACAGCGCATACTCGAGAGGGAGTATTAATTCGACTAGTTTGACTAGTTATTCTTTATTTAAAACTAATTCCAGAGGTTGAATAGACCTGAATGGAAAAGGCAGGTTTTCGCGAACAACATGTAACGATGAATGTTTACAGAAACACACAAACATACACGTGGGTTCATACACAGATACACACGTGCATATATACAGTCTAACTTCCATAAGTCGAACGTCCATAACTCGAATTTTTCACAACTCCAAGTGAATTCATTTTACAGGACAAAATCTTTCTCACGTTTTCTTCTATATTTTTCGAATTCTACTCATTTTACAGGACAATATATTTTTCTTCTATAACTCGAATATTTTTTGTTTATCTTGAGGTTCGACTTATAGAAGTTCTGTTGCAATTGCAACCGGGGACATCCCGAAGCGCCAAAGTATTGGGGGTGCTATCCCGACCGTATTTCTTCGATTTATACTTACAAACTAGTAAATGTTGGAATAACCAATTTATACCTAAGAATAGGCAGGAATCGGAATCTGAATAAAACCCCTGACATGAGAGCCACCGCAACTGGTGTGCGGCAGTGGGAATATAGATGAAATTCCTTTTACTTTTTCATTATCAATTATTTAACAAGGTCTTATACAAATACCTTAGCAAAAATTCATTGAAGGGTTTCTCGCCCGGGGCGCCAAAATACCTCGCTCCGTCCCTGATACCATCCATATACACACCTGACGAGCTATCATATTCCACCAGTCAAACCAAAATTACATCAGAGATGCTTTTTTTTAACAAACCATTTCCTGGCATTATGTTAGTCCATAAAGCATAAAGATAAAATATGACAAGGCCAAAAACTAAACGTTTCCACGACAATGGCCTGGATATTTATCTGGGGAAGAATATGAAAATCTGTAGAGCGGCCCCGGGTTCGATCGTCGGTAGACCATAGTAGACGAGTTGTCAGAGTACCTGCCGGCGGATACTAAGGTCGCGGGTTCGAAACCCGCCTAGGGCATGGATGTTAGTGTTCGTAAAGCTGGGTTATATGCAAGAATGTACTACATGGCCTAAAATATAAATATAAAACTTTATTCCTATGCGGAGTTGTAGCGAAATCCTATTAATTTTTGAAAGGGTTACTACCGCGCCTGCAAAAAGTTTGGGAACTTTATCGCGCACCCATGGGGTGGGTGGCATCCGGGTATTTGCAAAGCCCAATAATAATATAGTCAAATAATCCGCAATAGCAAATTTCATGTTTTTTAAAATTAATATTTTTTTAATCAAAATTCTTTCAATTATTTGAATTTATCAGCGATGTATAAGATTAATTACGAGAACTTACTAACCAAAAAAGTATTTTCAATACATAAAAATAACACTTTTGACTTTTTTTGCCTCCCTCCCCTACCCATAAAGTGAATTCCTGGATGCACCACTGTAGGGGACCACTGCTGCAGATATACGATACACTAACGATTTTCCGCATTACCTTATGCCAGCCACCTGTCTGGCGAATTGCATGGCATCATGTAGATATGTAAAACGGTCTTTTTATCCTTTAGTATGTATGTAGGCAGGTAAATAAAAAAGTAAATAAATAAATACAGTCGAAATTATACAATTCGAATGTCTATAACTCGAATTTTCCATAACCCGAAGTGAAATCATTTTACAGGGCAAAATCATTCTCGCGTTACATATTTTTCTTCTATTCTACAACTCGGATTTTCAAAAAGTCGGATATTTTTTTGTTTCCCTTGAGGTTCGACTTATAGAAGTTCCACTGCAAGACACTGGTGACATCTACTTTTGGCATTGGTGAGCGCGAATCAACTCTCTCAACATTTCGCGATAAAACAAAGTTTGATGATGACGCGAGAGAAAAAAAAGGAAGATGAAGATAGGATGGAATAAATAAGGTTTGAGCGCTGAATGGACGGAGACATATAAGGGGGGAGAGGTCACACAATGATCAACGAGCAGGAACTGTCTATCAGTATTGTTTGCCTATGTTGGCACGCTAACAGAAAGAGGAAAACTCACAAAACGGGGACGAAAGCCTTTAGAGAGGAAACACCAGCTGAGGTATCATAACAGAAAAAATATGTACCTATACATACTATATACCTACAAAGACACTCGCAAAGGAAAACTAGACGAAAAAAACTGCAGGAAGACGTTAACTCTTCCGGCTCACCTTGCCCCTTTTGTATTTCTCTAAATAAATCGTTCGAGGAACTAAATGAACTCGTGAGGACCGTTTAAATTGGCGAAGAAACATTTTGGAATACGTATCGGGCGAGTAGAATGAGAGGTTTTTGTTTACAGGACCACGCGGAACGAGGTAATACAAAGTTACATAACCATAACAGCCTTGAGTTCAACATGCGACAATTCAGTTACTGATTCCTATATTTAATCATGTTTTAATGAGGTGCAATTATGTTTTACTAAATAGAACAGGATTATTTTGCAAAAATCATTATTTTTATGTGATGATTTACGTTCAGGACTATTTTAGTCACGCCTGTTTGTAAGGAATACAATCAATTCATTCTTTAGTATAACCTCCGAGTCAAAACGAAACATGATACGTGAATTTTTAATGCTTAAGTGAAACTGATGTCCCTGTAATTTGTGGTAATTTTCTGAAGTGAAAACCCTGCTGAAACCTAAACCGTGTAAAGCAAATCGGTGCAAAATGACGGGAGAGAGGTGTAACAGGAAAAATCCAACGGCCATAAATAGATAGATGCGGGAGAAACTGTTTTTCAATAATATCACGCTCGTGACATTTTTTTTGGTAATGCCTTCATCAGAACGCAATTTCTTTTAAAGGGGGCGCATCCTTATTTTCCACCGAGGGCCGAAAAACTCGATGAACATCATAAAGGGAAGGCGCCAATTTGCGAAAGCGACCCCTTTGTTTTTTTTTTTTAACGTAAACGAAACGACGGAAATTACTTCGTAACACGTCTCCGGAATAAATGGCATCGAAACAGGGTCACGATTAATGTCATTAATTAGGCTGAAATTGCGTTACGAAGTTGCGTCCTTTTAAATTCGCGTCAGAACGGGAAAAATTCCCTCCTTTCGAGATCAAATACGGCTTACAAATAAGAAACAACAACATTCGCTACATAGTTGCGACGTAAACAAAGAGTCCCCGTGATTCAATCATTCAAATGGCACATACCTTTAGTCAAACAAAAAACATAATAATGGCAATCAATTTAAAAATCATCTTCACACCCGTTTCTTAACCTGAAAGGGTGCAACGGACTCGAGACATTTCGAAGGCGTATATTTTCCACAAGATCTAGCGACTAAAAGATGGAAATCTCTTCTGTTTACTGTAGAGCTTATGCTTTGCACGCCTTGGAGCGTGAACTTCCCGCGATTGATTTTCTGGTCCGCCGTCGCCGATGGCCGACGAAAGCGAGATTTATTCATTGCATATTTCCGCATCGGTGATTCGTAGGGGAGGAAGGTGCCTTCTGTCTTGCCACGGACGAGAACTACTGTGTTTAAACATCTACGGAGCAGGGTCAGTCCAACAGAATTACGAAGCTTGCCGAACATTTCGACGCAAGTTCGTCACATATCGACCACATGACACAAAACAATAAATAATAAACTGATAAACAGAAAATAGGTTAATAAATGATAAATTAATAAATGGGAGGCGCAATGTTTTAAAAAATAAGTTAAAGTAAAAAACTGACATCATTCGATGCAGTAAACCACAACAGCTTATGAGTTTCCAAATACGTCAAAAAGAAATATTTTTTGCACTTTCCTTATAATTTAAGTACCTATGGTTAACGTTAGACAAATATTTGACCATTAAAAAAACATTTTTTGCATGAAAAAACTAAGTATATTACTAATATCGTCTCTAAATTATAAGAAAATTTAAAAAAATGAGTCAAGAGTCGCAACACCTCGACAACACCAACACATTCGCCACTTCTCTACATGTGTCGAAGACTCGAGGGTGTTGGACAACCCAGCTAAAATAAAAAACTTTCCTAAAGCGACGCATTTCCATCATTTTCCTTCATAGATTGTAAATAAATACCGAAAAAAATAGTATTGGCAAAAAAATTGTTTAATTAAATACCGTTTGAAAAGCAATGCATTAAAGAAAAACACGTCTCTTCATCAATAAGGAAGACGATATACATGCACATCAAAGCGCCAAGAAGCTGGGCTTCCGAAGCTAATCCCTAATCTCGGCAAATCGTACAAGCGACTGATGAAAAAAAAGATGTGAAAAAATTAGCTTGAATCCCACAACAACAAAAATTCGATGAAACACAGGATAACGCCAACCGCTAAACACCTCCAGATTAACTGTCGAAGGATGACCGAAACTCGACAGCAGGATTTCGCCTAGGTTTTTGCTGACGTAATAAATTGTGAGATCGCCTTCACTAAAGCTCCCAAATATTTATAACAACAAATCACGGCTTAAGAGAATTACATTAATTTTACAGGTTAAATATAAAGCATTCAAACTAGTAAATTACACGACCGATATTTAAAAATACATCTACATATGCCTACTCTAAATTCAGTCAATAACCCACATTAAGGAATTACAAATACGACTTTTTTTAGCAATGTCCGATTATCCGAATTTTCGTTTATCCGTAACTAACATTGCCAAGAATTACCACGGATAATAGGAACACGCTATCGGCTTCAAACGGCACGTAAACTTCTTGGATATTACGTAGGATTTATAATCCCCCGGGGCAGTTTTCAAACGATCTCCTGACCTATTTATCCTCGATTCCGAAGTCCTAGGAATGAAAAAATAAATCAAAACGTTCGATAGAAACACGGAGCCTCTTTTCTTTTCCGTAAAAAACATCGCATTAACTCTTTAAGATTAAGTCAACTGCCATATATGCGCCACTACAACTGATTATAGAAGAAAGATATCTCTTGGACGTATATATTCCCATGCGCCAAACTCAATTCCACGCGAAATTTGAAAATGGCGAACCGCACGCGATCATTTCTTTTATACTGCGGCCCGCATGACGTAACAATTAAATATCACCTACACTGTGGGCGGCGGAGGATACAATAATGTATTAAAATGTCCCTAGAGGTATGTACTCCTACTCCTAAATTTTCCTAATGCGACCTTTGACGACCTCTAAATGGCTCCTACCTTTACACGTTATCTCCGTTCTCGAGTGCTCCGACAAAAAAAGAGAAACGATTTTCCATTAATTTTCAGAAACTCCTCACAATCACTCCCACGTGCCTCTGTAAAGGAATGCCGTTAGTTTTGGCCCACTATATCTCTTGCCACCCACGATGGCGAGCTGCGATCGAGAAATCATTCAGATTTCCTACAGAAATATTTATATAATGAATAATTTTGCGGTGGACGATAATTTGGTTTGCCATATATTTCACTTGATCGTTTTTTTAAATTGATGAATCTGAAATTTTCGATAACTATTCAGTTTTGAAAAAAAGTTACTTTACTTCAGTCATATTCTGACTGCAGAAAACCCAAACAGAATTGCATATATTCAGGGCAGGATTCGAAACCGCGACCTCCGCATCGGAATGCAGTTACTGACTACCGCCCCGATACGTAGACTATCCTGAAGTGAAGCTATTTCGCTTTTGAAATCTTACATATTAAAAGCGCAATGGAGCTGAAGCTTCCGATGACGTAGCAAGGGGCTACAAAATTATCAGTTTCGGCGTTTATATTTACAGGGATATTTCCATATAAAGTAGATAGGCTTTAAAGTAAATCCTCGTAATAAACGATTGCTTTGTTTTGCATTAACAAACGTGTAAAAAAATACATTAAAAAATAAAAATACATTTTTCAATCTCGAACGCGGTACCAATACAGCGCCTCCATGTTGACTAAACAAATACCTCATCTACCTGCAAGCCACCTTATTGGTGGAGGGCAGGGGATGCAGTGCACTAAACCAGCTTTTCTACGTTACGCAATGAAAAATAATACGGATGATTATCAGCCGGTAAAAACGACAGAAGAGAGAAAACGAGAAGAATTATTACGTGATCAGTTTGACAGACATTTCTTTGCTACTGCTTCAAATTAAAGCGGCATTCGTTTTACTGACTTGAGTTTAATGCAACCCTGATGCAACAGCGACATTTCCGCACTCAAAGTCAGCGTTGTTTCGAAAATCTTTTACGTCGAATAAATTTGATCGCGTACTAAACTCAGTCTCCCTCTTAATGAAGCGGCAGTTAAGTTTTATCGAATAAAATTGATTAAAACCGCTTCTGTAAAAACAACGCCGCAGCGATTTTGTATAATTAATTTGCGAGCAACGCTGCAACGGGCAGTCTAGTGTAACTTAAAGAGCGATGCTAATGATATAAGATGGTATCTCGATCGGTCAGATGATTCACCGTTACGGATTCTATAAATAAATAGATGAAATGCCTCCTCCTCTCTCTCTTTCTCTCTATCCCGTGACGTGTGCGCTTACGTGTCCGCACATTTGTCACTCGGTCAAAATTTTCTCGTGGTAGAAGGAGAAGAAAAAAACTTCCGGAGAGGGAGAAGCAGAATTAACACGTAATAAACAGAGAAATTTTCACTGCCGTGGCCATCCGCATTACAGCCACTTTTGCGAGTCCGAAATTTTCACATATCGAAAGAATTTGTCGTATTTCGGTTGCTCGATTTCTTCGCGCGATTTAGTTTTTGCTTCGTTTCCATAGCAACAAACAAATTTTTGATTTTATCCCAACAGCATCCCGTACGTTGTAAAACGAAACCCTTTTGGAATGTTACGTAACTTTAATCTATGTTTTAAATAAACCACATGCAATAATAGGAAATGTATAACTTGCATTTAATTTGTATGACGAATTGAAAACAATTCACGTATTTATTTACTTTTAAATTAACGCTTGGCTAAGGCGTGCATCTTGAAGCGTTTCAATTTTAATTTAATACCCGTCTCTGATTGTTTACCGGCAATTACACTAATAATAAATAAATAGTTGTAAACGAAGCAGTTGTAAGACGGATATAAGCGTTTCTCCGCGACAGAGAGCAGATGGTAGTAATCGATGGACATCGTTCAGATCCTGTGAATGTCACCTCCGGCGTTCCCCGGGGAAGTGTCTTCGGCACGCTGCTTTTTCTCATATATATATCAACGACCTCAGCAAAATTGTAAGCAGTAGTTGTAGGTTATCTGCGGACGACACAGTGGTTTATAGAAAAAGTCGCAACGTAGATGTCCAGACACTCCAACGTGATCTACATTCCAATTCGGAATGGTGTAAAAAGTACCAGTTAGAATTAAACAGCGATAAATGTTCTTCAGTGAGTCTTTGGCAGGGTAGACAGAATCAAGTTATCAATAGCGAGTATTTTCACGACACGGGCATCATAAAAACCGTGAAAACACAGAAACAACTTGGTATTGTACTAACGAGCGATTCGACGGATAATAGGAAGAGCTCGTAAAGGGCTAGGATTTGTCCGCAGAACATTAGGTGTATGTGATGAAAAGATCCGCGAGGTTTCTTATTTTTCCCTAGCTAGACTGTTAACCGAGAATGCGTGTGGCGTATGGGACACTTACGAGATAGGCTTTACTCAGGAGCTTGAAAAAATTCAACGAAAGGAAGCGCGTTTCGTGAAACGTAGATATGGTAGTCAAGTAAGTGTCACGAGCCTAATAAATGAGCTTGGATGGGAGTCTCTGGAGAAACAGCGAGAAAGGTCTAGGCACTGGCTATTGCAGAGACTTAGTTCGGAAGACTTTAATAATGAACTCAGGCGTAATTACGAGCCCAAGTTACGTTGGACGACACACTGACAAGATTCGAGAAAATTATTCTAGGACCGATAGATACAAGGAATCCTTCTTTCCTAAGACGATAAGAGAGCAGAATAAGAGAAAAATATGACTTACATTTACATTAATACCTTGCAAGCCGCCAGAAGCGTTTGGCAGGGGGTGTCACAGCACCAATTAACTCTTAACTAATTCCTATGTTGGACTGTCTTATCGCGTCTGGGAAAACGATCTGTAGAATTTCTCTGTTCTAGCGAATGTTTAAGAGACATTTTCTCGTACGCTCTGATTTAACGTTACGTTCACTAACACAGATGGGTACAACTATTCTGCGTACGTGTTCATCGAATTCGGGGTTTTTAAACTTTTCACATAGTTTCCTTTTGTACTCAATTCTTCTACTCTTCAACGTCTGCCATTTCAAGTCCCTCAAGATCTCTGATACACTCGCATCATACCGATATTCTCCTTTTACAAATCTTGCCGCTCTACGCTGAACCATTTCGAGCTCCCTAGTTAGGCCCTCCTCGAAAGGGTCCCAGACGGCGTTACAGTATTCCACGACGGGTCGTATTAGGGAAAAGTATGCGATTACCTTCACATTCGAGGGGCATCCCCGCAGGACTCTAAAGGAAAGCCCTTGAACCCTGTTTACCGATGCTATGACGGTTTTGCAAATTACAACTGAGTGTGACTCCTAGGTATTTGTAGCTATTGACGTATTTTAGCTTTAATCCAGATATTTCGGACGGGTAACGGATGAAATTCACAGAACGCGGGAAATTCATTGCGGCGCATTTCTCAATATTCAGGTCAAGTTTCCAATCTTTACACCACTTCGTAATAGCCTGAGGGTCCCTTTGCAAAGTCTCCTGGTCGTATATTGTGTTGATTTCACCATACATAAGTGTGTCATCCGCGAAAAGCCTGACTTTACACTTTATACTATCCGCTAAATCATTTATATATATCAAGAATAACAGCGGTCCGATTACACTTCACTGAGGCACTCCGTAAGTCACTTTGACGACGTCTGATGCAACTCCATCGAGAACTACTCTCTGGGTTGTATCCGAAAGGAACGAAGCGATCCAATTTACAATTTTCTCGTTCATTGAATAAGCCTTTAATTTTTGCACTATTTTCGCGTGGAAAACCGTGTCGAAGGCTTTCCTAAAGTCTAAAAATACTGCATCTATTCCTAATTCCTTTGTCCGCTGCTTTCACACATCATGTGTGAATAGAGTAACTGTGTCTTGCATGACCTGCCTCTCCGGTAACCATGCGGTTTCTAATCAGAGCACCTTTACTTTCGAGGAATCGCATTAATGAGCTTCAGATAATGTCCTCAAAAACCTTACAGAAGATTGACGTCAATGATATAGGGCGGTAGTTCTCCACTTTTAATTTACTTCTCGTTTTGTGTATAGGTGTAACGTGGGCTGTTTTCCATATCAAAGGAACTACTCCCTCATCTAAAGAGTTTGTGAATACGATCTTAAGGTACGGAGCTAATTCGATCGGTCGGTTGGAGATAATCTTCTCCTGCCACACACCAATTGCGGGTTTGCAGGGTATTTATTCAGATTCAGAACATTTTACAGTCCACAAAATTCGCCACCGTGATCGATACCATCCTCAAAAAAAAAAAAAAATAAAAGACTAGCCAGACGTCGTAAGATATTCATCCCGATTTTTTTCTCAAACATTTTTGTATCCCCGGTCGTAAATCCTGCGAAATAATTCAACGCCCACGTCCGACACCCTTCGCGAAAGAGACGTGTGGGTGCTTTAAGGGTGCGAAAATTGCGCAGGCGTGCCCATCCCAGTGCAAAGTGAGAGAGAAAAACTATTTTGAGGACCATCGTTTTAACCCATTCTCTCTCTCTCTATGGAAAGACGCGGTTAGAATCCGAGTTAAAAAGAGAAAACCATCCTCCCACTTCCAACACTTTCAAACACCCTACATTATCCTCACTCTCCTTTATCCTGCACCTCCCCCTCCCACCCCTCCCCTCCTATACATAATACGCCACTGGATAACCCACCCTCCCCCTTTACCTCCCCTCCCTCCCGACCCCAGCGAAAACACCCTCCTACGCCACTTTCCGCGCCTGCTACGTCATCGTCCCTCGCCCACCTTCAGGGGGCTTAATACGTCATACCCCCGAGGAGGCGGGCGTAGGAGGAGGAGAAAAAGAGAGGAGAGGGAGAAGAGGAAGAAGCGGGGTCGGATTAGAGCATTACTGGTGGGAAGAGAGAGAGAGGGGAAAAAGAAACGGAATTTTATTCCTCCTACATCTTAACTGACGTCCCAGAAGGGACTCACCCGCGACGTCACACTTCCTCGTCATATCCCTTAAAGTAAGTAAGAAGTGGTGGGAGAGGAAAAATAAATTTCTAAAAAGAAGAGATATAACACTGGGAAGACTCCATCTTGGAGGGAAAAAAACAACCCCTTCTCCCCTCTACCCCATACGCCACAGGCACTTGTTGCACCCCCTCTATCTCATTTTTTTTAAAGCCTCCTCCTCCTCCTTTCCCCCTTTAAATTTCCCTATTCCTCCCACCCTCTCTTTTTCTCACGCCCACACCCTCTCTCTTTTTTAAGACGTGACCTCCGTGACGTCGATAATTAAAATTACCCAAGGCCTTAACAAGGTATTTATTTTTAGGCGTGAAAGGAGAGAGAGATCTTTTTCTGCTCCCGGGGTGAAATATGGAGAGAATTCGAGGTTTAAAAAAAACATAAAAAAGAAAGTTGGTCCACAGGCGCTATGAATTACTGTCTTCGATATATTAAAAATAAAATAAAAAATGGTTTCTAGACTGCCGACGCTTTCATGAATGACGTGCTTAATTGCCTCCCCTCACCAAACGTCTGACGAGACAAGTTCAAAGAAGAAGACTACCAGAGGGCGAAGATTAAGATGAGGTTTCCTTTTCAGACTGAGAAGTGCGACAGGTTTTACACCCTTTGTATGAAAATACGGCATAGAACTCCAAAAAAAACGGCTAAACTTCGGGACCTTTGAAATTGCCGGATTGTAATTATTCCGGTTTTTTTAATTATTACGTTTTTTTGGATTATTTCGGTTTCTGGTCGTAAGTTATGTGTACACACAGCCTGACCATGAATTATCAAATTAAGTCCCGCAAAGGAGTCTCAGAGGGGTTCCGCAAATGTTTGACGAAAATTTCGACATTTGTAAGATTTTGTATCAATTTATTTGTGAAGATTGCTAGTAACAATAAATTAAAATAAACAAATAACAGTCTGCGGATGTTGAGTAACATCCATTCAGCGTAATTTTATTATTGTGTTTTATTTAAATTGTAAACGTCTATACATATACATCACTGTTTTTTAAAGGTATTTGTTGCTCCGCGAAAAATTTGTTTGCAAAATAGTTCCCGAGGTTAAAAAAGTTTGAAACTTACTGCCATAGGGAGTATGGAAAACAAAATAATATATGGAATAATGTTCAATTTTCCTTACCGAAACTTATTACTCTACTTCGCTTACAAAGTGAGTTATACAAGCAAGGGTTGAGTGATGATTATTCACTTCTCGCCGTCGTAGGTTGAGCTGTCACCGATTAGATTTTCGACGAAGACGTTTAAAAGAATAAATAAATACATTAATTTTTTTAAACTTGAAATTTATTTAATTTTTTGCACAAACAAATAACAGAGTAGAGATTTTGTTAAACATCAAACGAAATAAAATTTTAAATTCATGACAAAATCTCTCATTTTTTTACAATAAAAGCAATTTAACTTTAATACTTTCAATATATACTTTTAAAATAATTTTAAACAGATTTATTTTACAAAAGTGTCGACTTCCGCGCGCTCAATGTTTTTTTAAATCAACTACATCGATTCCCTTTGGCCTTGACGTATAAACACTTAAATAATATGACGTTAAGGCTTTTGTTCATTGACTTTTATGCACGCTTCGCTCCAACTTTTTTTGCGCGTCGATGCCTCTTCCTTCCAGTAGCGTAGTTTAAAAAAAAATAATAAACGAAAAGATACGGGCGAAGGAATATTTCAATGCGCCATTTCCTTATTTTTTAGACGTACCGATTGAGACGAGCAAAAAAAAAGAACTGCAAACATGCCAACTTTTTTTTTACTCTCCGCATAGCAACGGTTTGTTGAAAGAAAAATACGTTTTCGCTGGACCGTAATGGGTTCGAAACGGAATCGTATGATTTGGCTTTTCGGACCGAACGAAAATTGAAGAAAAAAAAAGAAGAGAGAATCACGGACCCGCTTCACGGCCGAGGACTATTGATTTATCTTTGCGACGGTCACGTGCGTGTTATCCCCCGTCTAGTGTGATCGCGAACGCATCCGTTGACGGAACCCAAAACTCGCTTCAAGTGTCTACGTTTTAGTGATCGGTTGATGCGACATCGGTCAATACGAAATACCCCATATTTAGGGACGGAATTATCATCGGTCGCGGACGAGTTAACGTTGACAGGACCGAAGGAGAGGTCGATGACTATCCGATTAAATCATTACCGCGCGATACGTATCCTGCCCGTTATTAAATGTTAAAATTGAGATTAATTTAAAGCATTTTGAAGTAATCTCCCGATTTACCGGATACCTCAACGGCCTATCCTTTAAATTGGATATCCCGGTGAAAACGAAATATATCTATTTACACGTACACAAATGACAAAAAAACAATAGGCAGACAAACGGACAAACCCAAGAAACGGGCACAACGAGACAAAATGCTGAATCGATTGGCCAAAAAAAAAACGAAGCCTTATAGCGCTTTCGTTTAGGAGTTAGCGCAAGAAAACGTGTCGGACAAACCCCAGGAACTATACAGAATACAAAATTTATTGGCGAAAAAAAAAAAGAATTTTGTATCTACTTTCGTTTAGGAGATAACGCAACAGACGGACGGATAAACGGAACGGATAAGTGGATGTTTTTAATGGAATAATTGAAAACAGGATAGTGTATAAAACACCTCCCGCCAATCTTGACGATCTGCAGGGTAACGTGTAAATGTAAAGACACGTAGTTAGCAGTGAATTATTTCGATGATAATACTGCACTACGTATGAACACTTTATAAGTTTCAGTAAATCGGAACCCAGGGTAACACAGCATATTCCACGTTCGTTATTCGGGATTTTAAGGCGCCGCAAAATGCGTTTTCTTCTTAATGCGCGTCGATGAGGATACTACGTCGCGTTATTAGCCCTTTATAGGTTACTGGGACAATAGTGTACCACTTTTTTTTAAATGTAACTTTCTTTCGTTTTTTAAAGTCACGGTTCCTTCTACATAGATGTCTTTAGTATCGCCCTTTCCCCATTTTGCTCTTTTTTGGTGGCGTCTATTAACTATTTGGGATTCATATTAACCTAATTTTGTTTCTGGTGTACCTATTTGTACCACTGCGTTAATGGAGAGACACATCTTTGTAAACCTACTTTCTTGAGTTTGTAAGCAGATATATCGATATTTATATTTAGAACTTCCATTTTTATCTTGTAAATACTTTTATTTATACTTTATACGTGATTTTTAAACAGAATTGCACTAATTAGACACGTATTTTCTTTGTAATATCTATATTTGTAAAAGCACATGGGTGCCGGTTCGATTTGTAAATTTTAATGTAATTTTATTACCATACATATAAAGTATATTGATATTTTATTCTTATTTTATATTCTTCACTATTTTGGCTTGATGTAAATGTATTATATTCTGTTACTGGACTTAGCCCAAAGATAATATTAATCAATTACCATGCTATTGCATGGTATTTTTCACTACTTCATGGATTCTTTTTCTTTTAAGTATGGTTTGTGAGCAGATATATATGTATATGTATACGTGTATATATATATATATATATGTTTAAAAGCTTTGTTTTCTCTCGTATTTTTATTATTGTTTTATACACATTTTAAAAAATTGCAGTAGTAAAATAAATATTTCATTTTAATCTCAGTATATATGTAAAAGCCCATGGTCTCCAATCCAAGTTTTATAATAGACTAGCTGCCCGTACAGCTCCGAAATCGGAGCTTCGTTGGAGTGTTATGGTAAGAGGGCCCTCCGCTGCCCAACCCCGTCCTCCCGACGCCCGTCGCCGCGCACTGAGGCTCGAAGTCTTTTTCCAGCTATCCGCTATTCATTCATTTCTGATTTTTTTAAATTATACTATTTTGTTAAATTGTGTTTTATGTAAATGGCCACTTCCTATTTCGGTTTACAAACTCAAAAAATTACAGGTGGTACAAATGGGTACCAGTCCTCAAAAGGAATTTTCAGTCATCGTTATAGGACATTGGTACACATACGTACCACCAGTTTCTGAGGCCATGAGGTCGCCAATTAAAATAAACTAAGTTTTTTCCATAATATAATATGTTATTAAGCAGTTATAAATGAAAATAAAGGTTGATTTTCATTCCTTGACTTCTTGCCCTATAAAAGGTTAAAACGACAGCCCATTGCCAGTTTTAAAAGAAACATATTCATAATCAAGATAACGCAGGGAAAACTAGAGACTTTCGGCGTACTGCACCCCCTGCCATCCACCAATAAGACGAATTTTCAGAGTATCATGTAGCTGGACGTTATTTTATGAGTCAACATTTGTACCATACTGCACTTTTTAAACTTTCAATTGCATTTACATTAATACCCTGCAAGTCACGGAAGCGTTTGGCAGGGGGTCTCACCGCACCAAGATAAACTCCAACCAATGCCTCTAATGGACAACGAGAGAAGAGGTATAACGTATGAAAACCAGGGACTTTCGGTGAACTGCAACCCCCCCTCCCCCCCACCCCGTCATCTAACAATAAGGTGACTTGCAGAGTATCATGTAGATGTAGATCGCGATCTTGTAAAAAAAATCTCCCTTTTAACCAGCTCTTACGGGCTACATCTCCCTCCTCCATCTCTAGTTACCTAGAGAATCGTTTTTCCCTAGGACGATAAGAGAACATAATGAGCCCCATACACGATCAGTTAAAATGCGCACATTAACGGTGTGTCATCATAACTGAGGTAAAAAATGAGTAAATTGCGCCGTTTGCACAGTTAAAAGGACGAGTATTTTAACTGAGTAAAACTCTCATCATTTTCTCGGTTAAATCCACAGTCCTGCTTTCCCCAACTCATTCCCAGCCAACAAAGCACTCAGATCACTCGAGAGGCTTTGTTCAAGACTGAGGAATGCGCAATTTTTTTAAAAATCTCGTGTAAGGGCATGAGAGGCTCATTTCTCATTTCAGTTACTTTGCACATTATTTTAAAACAGTTAACTTGCGCATCTTAACTGATCGTTTATGGGACCCTTAACAGGAAGAGGTAACGTAGGTAAACTAGGGGACTTTGGTGCACCGCCAATACACCGCACCAATAAGGTGACTTGCAGGGGATTATGCAGATGTAGATGTACCTCTCCCCTTTCCATGAACCTCTCTCTTTCTCTCCCCTCTCTGCTTTTTTTTAATAACTTTTTTATTAATCTCACTTATATATATAGCAGTTTGTAACCACTTTGGCAGGATACAAAATTGAGGCACTTCCAGGTGTGCTAGAAACTTGAAATTTGGTAGGATTATAGGTTTTTGATCACAGCCGAAGGAAAAAATACGAAACTTTCGAAATTCCCACTTTGAGGGGCTATTTTGGCCCCTTTTTGTCCCATTTTGGCCCATAAGAAAACATGTAAATTGGTGTAGAGGTTTTTATATTTGCACTATAAAATTATTTCCCGTCAAGATACAAACTCGAGACTTAAACTATCGGATAAGATATAGATTTTAGTTTCTTATTCCATTCCTCTCCTTCCTTCAACTCCCAATAACTCTTTGCTCACTTTTCTTTCTATCCTCCCCACCTCCCTTCACCCACCCCTGCCATCCAGCTTCCCCCACCTCTGTTTACACCCTATATTTCCCTCCACCTCTCTCTCCTCTTCCCCCTCATCACCTCTCTCCGGCCAACAACCTCTCCCTCTCTCTCTCTCCCCGAACTCCTCCTCCCTCCGCCGCCCCGCCACCTGCCTTTTTCCACTAACTCCCTCTTCTCTCACTGCCTTCCACCACTTTCTCTCTCTCTCTCACCCTTTTTTCACAAAGCACCAACGTCGAACACAACGCCGACAGTATTGGGAGATGGAACAATGGACCCTTCTTCGTGTGTGTGTATATATATATATATATATATATATATATATATATATAAGGGTAGCAACAAGGTGTTGGAGGAAGCCCAGTGGACACTTACTTAGAGTATATGTTTCTCCGTCGCTGAAGAAGGGCATCAGCCCGAAAGCTCCATTTTTGTGTAGTTTTTGTTCTTTTGTGTTTTTCGTGTGTCCTCAGCACCCCCAGCGGCTCTTCTTCATTCTAGGTAAGTGTCCACTGGGCTTCCTCCAACACCTTGTTGCTACCCTTATTATTACCTTTCCTTTTCCTTAAGTATTTATATATATATATATACATAATCCCTCGCTATAGAATGGATACTTATAACGGAGTACTTCACGCTTCGGCACGGTGGCTTCAAAGGAAAAAAGAGAGAAGAGGACTTCCTCAAAAAAGGAAAATTCAAAATTACAGCTTCAATCAACCGCTCCAAAACTATCGCATTATTGCGAGTTCCTGGGGGGGGGGCTGACGCTTCTCTTTCATTTTATATTACCAAAAAACTTTTTATTCCGACTAAATTCAAGCACTATTCCGAGGGGGGGAAGCAACTTCGAATAATATCCTTTCCTAACTTCGGATATTCCTATTTAATTTTTCACCCTTCACCCCACCTCCGCTAATCCTTTCACTAGTGCAGCATCGATCCTCTTTTTATCCCTCACATCCTAAAATATTATATATATATATATATATAAATAAATGCAGCACCGGGATATCAATACTACTTTCTGTAGCGCGTCCAATCTAAGATGCTATTATTCTATGGGATGGATGGCAAATGATTTTTGTGTAGCGTGCCAAGAAAGTATGTAATGTGAATCATCGGAATTATTTTCACACTCCACTTGCCACGGAGTTTACTGACAATTTAGGTTTATAATTTGCACCCTGCATCCCGCCAAGGCATGTAGTTGAGTGATGCCTCCTTTCAACTTAAACTCGTAATTCAACGTTAGCGATCCGATAGTTTAGTTTACGAAAGGGCAAGAATTTTATCAATTAATGGTTAAGGGAAAATAAATTCCTAATTAGATTTATTGTGCATACACTGAAAATTTAATTTTTTCAATCACAAACAAAGGGCGCAGTCACCAGGCGAGGGGCGAGCGAATGCGCTACGTAATTCAAATGCCTTTCACCGTTTTAGTTTTGCCAACATTTCCCCCAAACAGGTCCATTTTTTTTAATTCGGCATAATCTTACATAATTGTACATTCCGGGTGGGGATGAGTTTTTCCCGTTTTCGCACCATTTCTCCAAAATGGGTACATTATTTTTGAGCCCACCACCTCCTCAGCCGTCGCTAAATCCCG
This sequence comes from Uropetala carovei, assembly GCA_036926305.1. NCBI lineage: Eukaryota > Metazoa > Arthropoda > Insecta > Odonata > Petaluridae > Uropetala > Uropetala carovei. Next base: position 6,740,788 of record JAXCHB010000015.1, on the reverse strand, counting down.
AATTTCTGACCACTTCCAATCCGTTTTCTCAACGGTGGAAGATTTATACCGAGAAACAGCAGGAATCGTCACATAAATGTCACCCAGAAATTCGCTAAAGTAATGTGCGGCAGGGAATGCAACGCACCAAAGCCTACCAAGCGGTATTCTCTCAATTACGCGAAAATGGACACCCACCTTGTCCACCGTTCAGGCGCCCACTGCCTCTTTCTGGCAGTTCCATTTTTTTTGTGTCCACGGGAAATTTAATCGCTCGACTGAATATCTCCACCCGTCCCTTAATTGAGTAGGTTTAGGGGAACTTTTTTCCTTCCGTCATCCCTTAGCCAGACCTCCCACCACCAGCCACTTCCTTTCCGTTCTGGAACTTCGCCGCTTAACCTCCTACCTACCTGCCCAACTCCCACTCATCCGTTTATTTCACCCCTCCATTCCTCTACCAACGTAATTGAGTTCCTAAACGTGGGCGAGAAAACCGACGAAGAAAACGGATAACGTAAAATGTGAGCTTTTTTAGAAAAGGAATGACGGTGCGAATGGGAGAGAAGAAAGCGAGTAGAGTTGGGATAACATCGAGAAATTTCGTGGATAAATTCGTTGACTGCAGGAAAATTTGGAGAGAAAGTATTTTTTTTTTACAATTCTACATCCGAATAAACCTACATCTACGTGACACCCTGAAAGTCACCTTACTGGTGTATGGCAAAGGTCCCTAGTTTTCCTACGTTCCTATTATGTTCTCTTCTGCATCTACATGATGCCCTGCAAATCGCCAGACTTATCGTCCTATGGAAAAACGATCCTCTGTCTTACAGTCGATCTCGCGGATAAATTTACATTAATAACCGGCAAGTTGACAGAAGCGTTTGGCAGGGGGTAACACTCCATCAACACAAAATATAACGCCTCTATTGGCCTGCCTTATCGCGCCTGGGAAAAAGGATCTGCAGTATTTCTCGGCTATGTCAACTATTTCGGAGTATTTTCTGGAACGCTCTGAAAAATACCCTGCGGGCCACCATAATTGGCGGGCGGCAGGGGGAGAATATTACCGATCTTATCATGTTATTCTCCCGTTATGCTCCCTTACCGTATAAAGAGAAAAAAGGATCCCTCCTATCAATCTGTCCTACAATAAATTTCTCGTAGCTTGGCAGTGTGAACGTAGCGCCCTTAATTACACCTGATAATCCATCTTTAAATTCTCCTGATCTAATTCTCTGCTATTTATGCCCCGCAGTCCGCCAAGGCGTGTGGCAGGGGGTGACAATCTCCGGATTACTTCAAAATGGCGTCGATATTATTCCTCTTGGTTCTTCTGGTTACGTCAAGGAAGAAATGACACAAATTTCTCAATCCTGGTTCTTATCTTCAGGAACTTTCTTTTATGCTGGGGCTATATCGATCCATCGGTAGTGTAGGAATTAAAAAACTCAGTTATTCCGCATCGACATTTTACTCCGCTATTTACCAACCTGGTGGGTAGCAGAAAGCGTGATTATGCAACATCTACGCTCTACCGAAAAACTCAATGACCCTGTATACATTTGGGAAAGACTTTTTAAAAAATAAAAGCGTTAGGGAAAAGGACACGGCGACTTTTGAGGCGATTAATGACAGCAACGAACCCGAAATATTTCATGGGAGGAGCGAAAGGCATCTGGGATCATACATAAGAAAGCCACATTGTCAAAAGAAAAACGGCGAGCTTTCTCCGGTTTTACGAGATATTCCGCTTGATTGACTGCATCGAATATACGACTTGGAAATTCGTGAACGATACTTTTACGACGGCATTACCTCGAGCCTGGTGCAAACCTACTTTTCTCCCACACGCTAGAAGAGCATGGCAAATAGTTTAAACATACAGTAAAGATGTCTAACTTGAGCTCTAAAGGCAATGGAGGCGGCGTTGCCAAATCATGTACACCGAGAAGTGTCGAAGGGAAAGGCAGGAACAGCCTCGCGCTTGGTGAGGCAACGTCGCCGTTCAATGCTTGGATCTAGACTTTTTTGAGAGCTCAGAGATAGACTACTCCGACCATAATTTCACATTAATTAGTGGCTGTAGATAAAAACCTTATATTCATAAAAGAGAGCTTACTCCTACATTTTACATTTGTTTTTTTTAGTAACCAACGCACCCAGAAAATTCAGAATTTTTATTTCGATTTTCTATTTTTTTAAACAAAGTTCCCCTCGGAGAAATGACTACAAGGTACATCCCTGTTTTTTTTTCCTTTTTAAAAAAAAATACGTAGGAAGTCGTCCCAGTTTCAGAAAAGAACAACTATTCCCATCGACGTCATAATTCATTCACGACTTTCTCGCGGGTTTACGATCGCCATATAAAACCATTGTTTTACGTTAAGGGAGGAGGAAGAGAGAGGAGAAAAAAGAGATTCTTTTCGAGACGAGAGCATTTCCGCGTTTTATTTTTTTTTCCTCTGCCTTCATCCACGATTCCATACGACATAGACGGCGCTACAAAAATTATTCGAGGCTTCGTCTTTAAGACGCCTTACGCCGTGACGGTACACACAAATAAGTAAAGGACATTGAGATAATTTAGACCGGGTACATACCACGTGGAGCGCCATCTTTTATCACGTTGGAATTAAAAGCCGCGTGGTGGTTGTCAAGACAACGCGCGAAACCACCACGCCATCAATTTTTACGCCCCGTCGCTTTCGTATTGTTTTGTAAACTACGACGTAATCTCTATGTGCTTCCGTCGGCATTAGGGAGGGCAGTTACGAATATGTACGAGGCCCCATGACGGAACAGCAAAACGAGCGAGAAAAAAATTATCGCCCAAAAAAATTAAACGCAGAAAAAATAACATGTCCCTAAGTAGACTGAAGATGCGACGCTAAGGAGCTTTCCGCTTAGCAACCGACTTCGTCCACAACAAAAAGAAAATCGCCCGCAACCTCTATCTTGGCTTTCTCGGCTCGTTATTAGAATCTTAATGAGAATCGTGCGATAAACGTATAGATCAAAACAAAGCGTTGCGTAGTAAATATTACGTGATTTTAATCGCATAACTCATCTGCCCGTGTCTGACTCTGATCCTGTCACACACAAATTGCTATGGCTTGCAGGGTATTTATTCAGATTCAGATCAGCTAGGCTGCTATAGATACTATACATAAAGTGACCAGATTTTCTAGATGTCAAATCAGTACATTTTTTTATTTCTTATACCTATCCGTGAAAGAAAACTACATTTCAATATAATACTTTATATACTGAAATTTTATACAGTATACTCTATTAAGAAAAAACAAAATATGCCAATATTTATTTCATATATTTATTGGAAGAAACAATTTCTTTTAAAATTCTTTCATCATTTAAAATTTCTGTATAAAACTTGTCACATGACTCACATGACATGACATACACAACCATAACTACTGTCTGGACGACATTACTTTGGAATTGAGATTTATAGTTGTAGATAAGGGGTGGGGGTTTGGAAAGAAAGACTGAAAAACTCGCCTCCCTCACAGCCAATCATAGGTGGAGGTGCGGCAAGTCCTCTTTACACATCCTGGCAACATCACACCCGAGCCACCTCAACCGTCAATCCGACAGTAAATGAACTAAATATAGATTTTTTCTTCTTTTAAAATCAATACAACTTTAAAATTCAGTACAAAATTCAGTACATATTTGAAATCAGTACACAATCTCTAAAATCAGTGCTGTACTGATTAAATCAGTACGTCTGGTCACTTTAACTATACATCATCTACATATACATCATACTCTGCAAATCACCAGACTGGTGGGTGGCAGGGGGTGCAGCGCACCAAAACCTACCTAATAACGTCTCTCGTGGGAATCACTCTCCTATTATGATCCCGTATGGTCCTTGGAAAAAACGAGCCCTGATATCGCTCGGTCCTACAGTCGATCTCTCGTATTTTATCCTTGTGATCGTGCCTGCCCATGTACGTAGGTGCCTCTAATATTCCTGAGACCTCCTCTAAGAGAACTTCTGACCTAAATTTCTCCAGAAGCCTCAACCTAGCGCTAATTCTGCGATCCTCTAGCGATATCCAATTCAACTCCTTCAAGAGTGATGTGACGCTTAATTTTTGCTCATATTTTTGCTTTACGAATCTGGCTGCTCTGCGTTGGATTCTTTCTAACTCAAGTATTTGTCCCTTTTCGTACGGATCCCATATGCTGGAAGCGTATTCGACCTGAGATCTGACCAATGATAAATAACACGTTTCTCGTACCTGTTCTGTACTACTTCTTACTATTCTGCCTACGAATCCCAATTTCTTATTGGCTGCGCCTACGATCCTTCGAATATGCATATTCCACGATAGATCGCGACAAATGGTGACTCCTAAATATTTAACGTACTCCGCAGATTGGATATTCAATCTATCAATTCTGTACTCCGAGTCTAATTCATTGTTCTTACTCTTCCAGAAACTCAACAGGGAACGTTTGCTGTGATTAATTTCGATTTTCCAATCTTGACAACACGCTGAAAGGGCGTTTAAATCTTCCTGGAGCGATTTTTGATCATCCTGGCTCATTATCTTCTTATATAAAACGGTGTCATCTGCGAAAAGTCTTATTTTGCAGCGAACTACCGAGCAGATATCGTTTATATATATATCAGGAATAGTAGTATCCCCTAGATGACATAAGACTGGTCAACAGGAATGCGTTGGGTGAAATGACACCCCCTGGCAGACGCTATTGCAGGCACGCAGAGCTGTAATGCAGAGTGAAGACAGAAAAATACGAGGTTCATTTTTAAAAATGTTCAAGTTTCGCAAGGCGAAAAAGATACCAAGGATTTGGTTGAAATAACCATACAAAGAAATATGAACTAGGAGGAGAAAAACTTTTAACTTGATCTGAGATCGAACCCGGTTCACATTTGTGCTAACGCGTAAAATCTACATTTCCTGATACTCGATCTAGCCATAAAAAAGGTTGAGAAAACCACATGCACGTTTTGGCAGTAAAATAAATCTACAATCGGCACATCACCACTGACGACGTTTGCTTCGGTGCCGAAATGAGCATGTGGCTTTCACAATCCATTTTCACGGCTATCAGAGAATTATGTGATTTCTCAATTCTATTTCGGCCATAAGGTGAACTCGATAACTCTTTCTTGAAAGGAGACGGTGAATAAAACATTCCTAAATAGGAAATATATCCGAGGGGCCGGATGAAGTAACCTTAACCTTTACGCAATTCGGCCGACAAATAATTTAAATGAAAAACAGGACAACGCTGGAGGGACATCACTCGTATGCGAAATCTGGCTGGATAAGCAAATTCGGAACTTCTTCGAAATACGTCCACCAAACCTTTTTAACGTCGACGCAAACCAAGATGCTTTCTAAATCTGAATGAATACCATGCAAGCCACCGCAATTGTTGTGTGGCAGGGAGGTAGATTATCTTCGACCTATCGTCATATTTTTTCCGAGAATCGACATTCGGAATGGTTTTTGTCTTTTCAAAAATCACCACGCATGAAAGAAATTTATGACTAGAGATCACCACTTCCGACTGCATAATGAATGTATTCGGAGAATCTGGATTTTATTCACAAAACGCCAATGACCCCAATTCCAATCACGACGACTCAAGTTCTCGGACATTTCACACACTTGTGATGCGTGTTTACGTATTGGAAATGATGGGTAAATAAATTTTTGGGCTTGACATACAGAAAGCCGTATAAAATAAAAAATATGATGTTGCAAAAACATGACTTTCTTCATATTTGGGGTATAGATATTTAAATTATTATGAATAGCATTATGAGGCAAAATTACCATTTCGTATCGTAAAAGAATACTGTCGTCCTTATTGCCGTAAATTACGTATATTTTGAATATGTTTACAGAATTCACCGCTACATGGTGGTGGCGCTGTATACAGGAAATTATGAAAAAATTAAATATCTCAGAAATGGATGGTTCTAAGAAATTTTGTTTCAAACAAAACTTGGAAGAAATATTATTCTCTACAACTTTGGTCCTCACGAAGATGACCAATTACGACGTTTTTAAGATATTTGACGGAAACAAAAAACGGATTATTTTTTATAAATAATTCCTAAACAATAACTGCTATGGAAAATTGTTTCAAATGAAAATTGTAGGAAATTACATTCTCTGTAACATTTGTATAGAATTGTATATACAATAATGACGCTTTAACGGAGAAATATCGCAAAAACCGAATCGGGTTTCGAATAAACCTCAACTTTCGTTTAACCGGTATTGTCCAAAAACTAATCAGTTCTTTGTGCTCATGCTAAAGTATTATATATGAAGTTTGGTAACGATATAGCAAATACTTTTTGAGTTAGAGCGCCCACAATCACACACAGACACAGACATCATTCCGAAAATAGTCCAAACGTGTTATAGGGACCTCAAAACGTGTATTTCCGATGAAATCTCGAAGTCGATTTTTTTCGTGATCACAATACTTTCCCATTATTACTACCAGTCTGGTGACTTGCAGGGTATCATGTAGATGTATAGAGAAAGTAAAAAAGATTTAACGGTTTTTCAAGGATTGGTCAATTTGGGAAGGGTGAGTTAATTGCAATGCACATCCAGGGAAGATCCTAAGGGCGGCATCACTGTTAAAGGAGTTAAATTGGATGTCGCGACCCCACTACCCTTAGAGAAGTGTAGTGGTGAACTTTTGATATTCTAGGATATAACTTGGTGATCGCACCGAAAAGCTTGAGAACCCCTGATTTACAGTAACGCTTTCTGCCAAAAAATTATTTTTTTCGGTTAAAATTTCTACGAATCCATCGATAGATTACCGCGAACAAATTTCAGGAAAATATAATTCCAACGAACACGAAGCCGCAGGAATGCGACCAGGATAAACCAATGAACTTTCAGCGTGAGAAAAAAAACACCGATCACACAACACGATGAAAAGAGATCCAGCGGAAATTCCGGTTAACCTCACCGTTCAAAACGCATTCACCCATCGAAATGGACATTTCAAGCTGCTTGGGACGACGTCATCTGAATTCCAAAAACGACGAGCTCAGCGGGGGACTTCCGCACCTAATAAATTATGCACGTTAAACCCTACAGTCGCAAGAACGATTAGAATCGGAAAAAAATCTGATGTGGCCAACACATGACTTTCTCCATATTTGGAGTATAGATATTTAAATTATTATGAATAGCATTATGAGGCAAAATTATCATTTCGTATCGTAAAAGAATACTGTCGTCCTTATTGCCGAAAATTACGTATATTTTGAATATGTTTACAGAATTCATCGCTACATGGTGGCGCTGTATACTGGAAATTACAAAAAAGTTGAATATCTCCGAAATGTATAGTTCTACGAAAATTTGTTTCAAACAAAACTCGGAAGAAATATTATTCTCTACAACTGTGGTCCTCAAGAAGATTACCAATAACGACGTTTTTAAAGAAAAATTTGACGGAAACCGAAAAAACCGATTATTTATAAATAATTCCTAAACAATAACTGCTTTGGAAAATTGTTTCAAATAAAAGTTGTTGGAAATAACATTCTCTATAACATTTCTACAGAACTGTATATACAATAATGATGTTTTGACGGAGAAATATCGCAAAAACCGAATCGGGTTTCGAATAAACCTCGACTTTCGTTTAAACGGTATTGTCCAAAAACTAATCAGTTCTTTGTGCTCATGCTAAAGTTTTATACATGAAGTTTGGTAACGACATGGCGAGAACTTTTTGAGTTAGAGCGCCCACAATCACACATCCATCACACACACAGACATCATTCCGAAAATAGTCTAAAAGTGTTATAGGGACCTCAAAACGTGTATTTCCGTTGAAATCTCGAAGTCGATTTTTTTCGTGATCACAATACTTTCCCATACTACGTATGGAGAAAGTAAAAAGGCGAATCGAAAACAGGCGCGGTTACCTACTTCGTAAAATGGTTAACCGGACCGTTTCATTGCCACAACAGTTACGTTTGTTTGTGCGAATTCAAAATTTTGCTTTCATAGTCAAAATTAACCCCCTACCGTCCTCTCCCCCCGAAAAACCGGTTCGGTGTACACGTGTATCGATCTTGCCGTCCTGCTCCAGCGGAGGTTGCTCGTACACGTGCATGGACTTCACTCAAACCTAAGCATCTGGACCATCAATTTTCCTTTTACTTGACAGAAATATACAAATGCTAGGGATGCTGATACACACACACACACACGTTACAATGGCCGCTATGAGAGACGGGTATCAATCGAAAAATTAACAGGATTTAAGGATAGTACGTAAAACAAAGCGTAAAGTCATTAATAGAAAATCTAAAATGGGCTTGCTTAGAAGAACGTAGAATACAGGATAGATTTAAACTGTTAGAAAAAATATATATCGGAGGGAATGAGCGAATGCGATAGAGCTTATAAGAAGTCCGACATATGTATCTATGATGGCAGGACAGCGAGGATAAGATCCGCAAGATCGATTGTAGGACGGAACGATATAGAGGACAGTTTTTTCCCTTAAGACGTAACATAATAGTAAGAAATAAGGAGGATAAGCTAGGGAACAATGGTACACTACACCCTCCTGCCATCCACCCGTAAGGTGACTTACAGGGTACTATGTAGATATAAGCAGTGCCGTAACTAGGGAGGAGTAAGCGGGGCATCTGCCCCGGGCGCAACTAAGCAAGGGGCGCAAAAAAATCCAAATAGTAACTAAATGAACTAGAGAAATTAATTTCCTTAAGGGGGAGAGGACGCATATATAGTAGTTTACCCCGGGAGCTAAAATATCTACCTACCGGGCTGGATACAACGAATAATATTGACATTATCGCCGTTAAACATTCACGGGAAAATGCCCTCAACGTCAGGTGGGCGAATTTAGGTCGATAATTAAACACTACCATCATGCGAATTCGAAGAGGAAGCCTAAATCACGCTCGACTCGATCGGGTAACGGCAGCAAGAGCTGGCTTCCGAACATCTAAATTCACATCTCTTGCCGGAGGGGCCTTGACCAACGGTCCACGGAAACCCACTGAAAACCTACGCCCCCCCCCCCCCCCCCCCCTCTCTCTCTCACACACACAATATTCCACCCACTCATCCCACGTTCCGATGAGTTCCTCCCCTTCTCTTCCCCACTAAGGGTCGCGTCACGATTATAAGAGGATTTAAATCGTGGAAAACATTATAAGGGCGCTTTTTACGTACTTTAGGAAGTTAGAAGGATCTAATCTAGGAAGAATGCCGGTATGATGCGAGTGCATCAGAGATTTTGAGTGACCTGAAATGGCAGACGATGAAGTGTAGGAGATTGGAATATAATAAACGAAAACTATTTGAAAAGTTTCATAGCTCCGAATTCGTGGAATACGTACGCGAACCATCGGTGTTAGTGAGCGTAATGATAGATCTGAATCTGAATAAATACCCTGAAATCCACCGAAATTGGTGTGTGGCAGGGTGGCATTATCTCCGACCTGCCATATCATTCTCCTATTATTCTCTCTAATTCTCTATCGGTCCTACAATCAATTTCTCGAATATTGTCGGTGTGGTCGTGACGTCCTACGTAAGTTGGGCTCTTAATTACGCCTGATAATTCATCTTTAAAGTCTTCTGAACTAAATCTCTGCCTAGACTTTTCTCGCCGTTCCTCAAAAGACACCCATCCAAGCCCTTCTATCAGACTCCTGACACTTACTTGAGTGCGCTTCACGAAATGCGCTTCTTTTCGTTGAACATGCCGCTAAAATGGCAACCTTTCCACAAAATGTGTGAATTAAACGTTTAATAAGAGCGATTTCGAACTGTAGGCGGAAAAGGATGAACAGAATAAGACATAAATTAAATACATCAGAGCGTACGAGAAAAAACGTCGAAATAGCCGCTAGAACCGAGAGATACTACAGACCTTTTTTCCCAGACGCGATAAGAGGCGTTAGTTAGAGTTCATTTGGTGCAGTGACATCCCCTGGTTGCGGGGTTTCATGTAAATGTTATAGATCGAGGCCTTTTAGTTCTTTTTAGAGGCAGCGAAAAGAACCACAGATTCCACACTTTCCTTCCCGTTAATGAAAGAATCTTCCAATTATTTTTCATAAACTCGTAATAAAAGACTAACCTTCATAACAACATACCACGCCCACATCGACAAACATACACCGACGTTTTGTTTAATATCAACAGTTAAAAAACAACCTGAGGGGCTCGGCTAATTGTGTGCCGCGTTCCAAAAGTATAGCGCCATTTAAAATTGTGGCAGCAAGAGACACGAGCCTCCGTAGCCAAGGAATTCAAAGGATATTTTCGTCGGATGGCACCTCCTGCCACCCACCAATCTAGCAGTCTGCAGGGTAAAAAACGTGGCTATACTTTCTCACCCTCTTTTAAACTACTGCACTATTTCTATATATTCCTCCAACCCGGACTATATGCACATTATCATTGCTATCCTAGAGGCTCCAAGAAGTCTCTGGCAGTGGGTGTCAATGCACAATATCTACTATCTAAATATAATACAGTATTACCACCTCATCCTCCCACCATGTCTTGTAACCATTCACCACACATTAACCACCATTTCAAAGGATTATTACGCTCGTCTTATGGCTAAAGATCAAACTGATAAATCAGAATGCTGTAAAAGCCATAAAATGGTTGTTATGGCAAGCATTTTTTATTTTGGGAAAATTGTGATGTATCATCTACGTCAAGCACGTTCAACTCGAAGGGGCATCAGAGCCGTATTGACGCGATGGATGTTATGGAAGGGCCGCATTATGATTACAGGCATTTAACGAGGGCCAATTTTGACCAGCCGCAGTTAAGACACAGAAAGGTCCACACGCGGCCCGCCAGTTTGACGTGTCTAATCTACATCATACCCTGCAAGTCACATTATTGGTGGATCAGATTACATCTACAGATTAACCTCCACCTTTAACACCGCAATGCAATACGTATTTTTTAAAAAATATATACTTTTAGGTCTAAGCCTGTAACTTCAATAATATACGATTTATGTTGTTTCCCGCGAGCATTTAAGGACGAGGATTTCATCAACGAATTAGCCCATCTCGGCCTTCATTCAATCATCTTCAAAACAAATACCAGCCGTGACCGAGATACAGATGAGTAACAAAGATTAATGACATATCTTTCGCTCCACATTTTCATATCGATAGGGAGCCGTGTCAGTTTGTGTGTATGTATTGAGGACAACTAGGCATTTAAGGAAACCCAGTGAGCACTTACCAAAAGGAAAGCCGCTGGAGTGTCGGAGAGAGACATTTGTAGACGTAGATGATGGAGCTTTCAGGATGATAGAGACGAAGGGATCGTCCCGAAAGCTCCATCATCTACGTCTACAAATGTCTCTCTCCGACACCCCAGCGGCTCTCCTTTTGGTAAGTGCTCACTGGGTTTCCTTCAACACCTAGTTGCCCTAAATATTCTTATCTACCTTTCCTCTTTAATAATTATACAATTATATATATATATATATATGTGTGTGTAAGTATATATATAATTGCACCACACACCCGCATAAATCCCTGCCGTCGTCCTCCTTCGGTCGCACATCGAACGCTCTCTAGCGACAAAAACCCAGCCGACGTCGCCATCCTCTCTCAATCGCCTGCCTCATAACACGACCTCAATTTCACTCGAGGCGAGACCGATATTAGGACCAAGTCACTTTTTTCGGCCCCAACTTTCTCTCGGTCCTACTCCCACCCTCGCACGGGGCCGGGGGGGAGGTACTGGAGGAGGAGGAAGGAAAGAGGAGAGGAGGCACAAGCCAAGGTCTCTCCTTTCTACGCACCTACCCCCTTCTCTCTCTCACTCTCCCTCCTCTTGCCAACTCCTTCTCTCCTCCCTCTCTTTTTTCGCTTCCTGCTCCCCCTTCTCTCTCTCTCTCTCAACAGCGCAGGCAGAAGCCTCCTAAGTGGACTGCTGCCACCTCCAGCTCTCCCTCCTTCCCTCTCTCTCTCTTTCTTTCTCCCTACGCCTCTTTTGTCCCTCTTTATCTCGTAGATTCATTGTGCCCATATTATTGCTTACAGACTCAAATATCCGCGTGCTGTAGGGCACAAGAACGTACGCCGTTCGTTTCCGTACGGCTCTCCAAGTTTTACATCATTCTATCGGTAGGTTTCCGATTTTTTTTCACACACACCCACCCACCCCTTCTTGCGTGGGTGTTTCCCTGCAATGGGGTTTTCCCCGAGGTGCAGTTGGTATACTTTTCCATTATTTTTCCTCAAAAGTATCCTCCATTTTCAACTTCACCTCATGACGTGCTTTAAACTAATTTCGTGATTTCTACTAAGCAAAGAATTTTAGTAGTTGTATCCAAGTAAGTGTCACGAGCGTAACAGAAGAGCTGAGATGGAAGTCTCTGGAGGAACGGCGAGAAAAGTCTAGGCATCGGTTATTGCAGAGATTTAGTTCAGAAGACTTTAAAGATGAATTAACAAGAGTAATTAAGAGCCCAACTTACGTAGAAAGCCACGACCACACTGATAAGAATCGAGAATTTGATTGTACATCTACATGATACCCTGCAAATCACCAGATTGGTGGGTGACAGGAGAGTGCAACGCACCAAAACCTACATAATAACTTCTCTCGCGGGTAACAACTCTCCTGTTATGGTCTCGTATGGTCACTGGGAAAAACGAATCCTGATATCCCTCCGTCATACCCATATAAATAGGTGCCTCTAATACTCCTGAGACCACCTCTAACAGAACCTCCGACCTAAACTTCTCCAAAAGCCTTAATCTAGCGCTAAGTCTGCGATCCTCTAGCGACATCCAATTCAACTCCTTCAACAGTGGTGTCACGCTTAGCTTTTGCTCATATTTTTGTTTTACGAATCTGGCTTCTCTGGGATGTATTCTTTCTAACTCAAGAATCTGTCCCTTTTCGTAAAGAATGCTGGAAGAGTATTCTACCTGAGATCTGTACGATCTTGTAGGACGGATAGATAAAAGTGATCCTTCATCCCTAAGACGATAAGAGAGCACAATCGGAGAATAAGATGATAGGTCGGAGATCATCTTCCCCTGCCACACACCAATTTCGGTGGCTTGCAGGGGGTGCAGTTCACCAAGGTTCGCTAGTTTACCTACTTTACCACTTCCTATCCTGTTCCCTTATCGTCCTAGGGAAAAACGATCCTCTGTATCCTACAACCGATCTCACGGATCTTATCTTCGCTGTCCTGCCTTCTGATATATGCCGGACTTCTGATAAGATCAACTACCTCATACGCTAATCCCTGCAAAGAATAGGTTTGGTGTACTGCAACCCCCGTCACACAAAACTGATGAATTTAGGATCTTTTGGCGCACTGCCATCCACCAATAAGCTGACTTGCAGTATACCATGCAGATGCACGGAAGAAGAGAATTCTCACAGTACCACCCAAAAAACGACCACTATTTACCCATCTATCAGTCTCTCTCTCTCTCTCTCTCTCTCTCTCTCTATATATATATATATATATATATCCTCCGTCTCTCTTCTACTCTCCATCTTCCCTTTCTCTTCCCATCTCTTTCCTTTCTTCCATCATCCACCGTCCTCCCCCCTCTTTTCTTCCCCCCTCCCTCCTTCCTCCGAATTCCTCTCATTTTACCCCCTCTACCCTCTTCCTCCAATCCCTTTTCCATTCTCTCCCTCTCCTCCCTTCCCCACTCGCACGGGGACAGCTTTTCGTGTCTCTCCCTCTCTCCTCCCCCTCCCACTCCCCTCCCTCCCCTTTCCTTCTCTCTTGTCACCCGGAAGAGTCTCGAGAAGTCTCCCTCAAAAGTCCTCCCTCCCCTTCCCCCCTCTTTTCTCCTCCCTCCCTCTTCTAAAAACTACTAGCTCAACCTGCTTTGGCTTCCACCGAGAGATCGCCTTGCTCAACCGCGGCTGCCCTCGCAACACACTCGTTTTAAAAGAACGCGTGCACGTTTCTCCTTGGTGAGCACTTCATTACGCTCAAACGTAAATAAACTGACTCACGGTCGAAATTCTCCCGGAGCCGTAACCCGACGCGTCTATTCCGGTGGCGGCAAAAATAAGGTTGAGTTAAATAAAAAAAACGAGGATTTCGGAAAAAAATATGCGCATAGTAATCCGGAATCTTCTTCGGGGACTACGAGTTAAAGTGGTACCTCGCATAAAACCGCGGGGGTTACGTCCCCGACTTCACCCGCGGTTGTCAAAACCGCGATTGGCGAGGGCCTGAGCTTATGGGAAATTGGGGTTTAGGTGGGAGAGATCCCTGGGAGACAGAAATTTCTTTAGTGTACACTTCTATGTTAATAAAAATAAGCAAGCTATACTTTTAAAAATCATGTTTTGATGTAAATATAAAAATAAAACGTTCAAGGAACAAAGAAGAATCACATTAATAATACAATGGCAGACCATCCCCTGTTCGTGACTCCAGCTTGGCCTTACGCTCCAAAGAACGCCGGTGAAACTAACACTTCCGTAAAATTCCTCCAACCTTCACTTCCCGATTATTTCAACGTCATATCAGGAGCTGCAAGTCCGCACTTCCTATCTCTCTCCTTTAGTTAGTCACTAGTCAGTACGCAACTTCTTCAATGACATACATTTTAACATTAATAAAAACAGCCAACTAGACACACCCGCGGAGAGAACCGAGGATATCAAAGACTGGATACCGCGATTGGTAAAACCATCTATAACTTTTAAACTGCGGATACTGAAAACCGTGACTATAGCAGGGGTGGCCAAACCGCGGCTCACGAGCAACATGCGACTCTTTTGACTTAGTATGCGGCTCTTTTAAATCTCCATTCTGAGGTGTGTCAACGTTTTTCACTACAGAAAACAATGATGTAGTGTGCTGGAAATACCTAAAGGACATACATTATATGCATCTTAATTGCTTTGGATAGAGATTACGTATTACTATTCGTAAATTAATGAGACGAAATTGACAAACTGTGTGACATGCGGCTCTCGACCTTCTGAAGATTATCGTATGCGGCTCCGAAGGCAGTTCAGTTTGGCCACTACTGAACTATATGATATATTTACTTTAGCAGGTGGTTACCCGATTCTTCCGCGGGAGAACGCCACCGTCGCCGGGAGATCGCGATTTCTCGTCAAACGAGATAATAAGGCGAATCAAGGTCCTGGACAAGGACACTCCTCCTCCAAAAACATTTTCGCCCGGTTAATTTAGAGCGCGCCTACGACACAGACAGAGAGAGAAAGATGAGTGATCATTTCAGAATGCAGAAAAAAATCAGGAGACGGAATTGAATGAAGCCCCGCCAGGTGTCGCGTCGAAAAGATGACGCCTTTGTTTGCCTTTTCATTTATATATTTTTTTCGTGGCCTCAAGGGAAAAATTCCTGAAGACTCAGAAAGAAGAAAGTTATTGCACAACTTCTTACAGTTAGGAAGATGCGTAGGAGGAGGGATAAAATTTTTCTTCTAAAACTTAACCGTTCGAAGTAATAACACCGGAAATAAACTTTTGCCTATATTTCTCTCTCTGCGACAAATAAGATTGGTTACGCACGGCGCGACCGAGAGAGAAATGTCTCTCTGAAAGGTGCGACCTTTTAACGCTCATAAGAGGCTTTGAGAATGGAAAAAAAAGATGGAGACTTTGACCGAGGGACAAAGATATCTCGGAGTCCTTGTGGAAAATAATAAGCATTTACAGACCCTGAAAAAGAGGGTAAAACTAATTCGATGGAAAATGATGTGACGGTGCGTACAGAAGAAACTTTATGGGTCGAATTTCTAATCGATCTACATCTACATAATACCCTGCAAGTCACCAGATTGGTGGGTGGCAGGGGGTGCAGCGCACCAAAGCCTACCTAATAACTTCTCTAGCGGGAATCACTCTCCTGTTATGATCCCGTATGGTCCTTGGGAAAAATCGAACCCTGACATCGCTAAAATCTATAGAATGATTAATTCGATAACTAGAACATCAAGTTTGAGTACGCGTTGTACGCAGGGGCGGATTTATGGATAGTGGAGCCCTGCGCACAGCCTATTTTGAGACCCTATTTTTTTGATAATTTTGGAATTCAGCAGAACGGGGCCCTACTTCTGCGCGCACCTATAAATCCGCCCCTGGTTGTACGTCTATTTTTTTGCTCGCATGGGTACACACACAGAGGAACTACTATAAGTGAACATTTTCCACACAACTCGAAGTGAATTCATTTAACAGGACAAAATCTTCTTCCTATTATCTTTCTTCTATAACTCGAATTTTCCATAAGTCGAATATTTTTTGTTTTCCTCTAGGTTCTACTAATAGAAGTTCCACTGTATATACCTAAATACATACATACAGATTTACATACATATAAATACACCTATATAAACACATGGATACATACGTACATGGGTTCTTATGTAGGCGTACGCATGAAAACGCACGTAGTACGTACGTACAGAAAAGTGAAAGGAGTGGCCTTATCGGAGAAAGCGGACGAAAAAAAAAGAGAAACGTCGTCTCGACAAAAAGCCAGAGAATGATTTGTGATCGGAGCTCACGAAGCTTATGCGAAGAACACCAACGGATGATATAAACCGCGTATTGTAGGTACGTATCGTTGACGATCCTCGGTAACTCGAACCTCAAATGGAAGACGGAAATGGTTCGAGAAACCGGAAATTCGAGTAATAAGAGTTTATTTTCGCGAATACGAATGGGGTATATTTCTATTTCGGCTTCAAGGTACACTCAAACCGTAGAATTACACGGTTTCCTTTCACCGTTCTCGGTCTAGCACGGTTTTTCTTTTTCGAGAAATATCTCGAATTGACACGTCCATATAGCACGCATTAAAAAAAATCATTAAATGATTCGGTTTGGCTCAAGAGCTTAAAAGATGGAATAAAGGAATCGATTCTGAATACAAGGTGACTGAATAGCTGCATTTTGAGCTCGAGAAGGGCTCAAATTCAACCTCGTGTATTCATATGGGAAGACCCTACCCCACTTTGCACGGTTTCCCTTTACGCGGTCTCTTATAAGGACGCAACTACAGTGCAAAGCGAGGAATAATAGATGTGCAGACGTTCGAACCATCGGTGTTCGCCTGCGCACGTCACGACTACGGTCCGAAACGTTAATTTCGACATTCCACGCAGTTCCAGCCGATGTCGAGTCGATGGACGCTTCGAGAGAAATTTTCGAAAGGAAAGCTCCTAAATTTATGGGTTTGACTGACTAATACTAGAATGCAACCCACGCCTCCAAGCGTCATTTATCGAAACTTCTTGAGACACTTTCGGGGAAGAAAGATGCAACCGAAAGATGCCAACTCTAACAAAAAGACTCACGTATTCGAATTTCTTTCATCGGCTAAGCACTATTTGTTTAACAGAAAACTGTAGGAATATATCGATAAATGCAATATTATTTAATGTATCATTCTATAATTGTCGTTTTGATCATTAAATTGGTTTCAGTTTAGAAATATTTATTGGTTATTATGACAAAAACGATTAAGAGGTTCATCATATGAGGTCCATATGTTTTACCCCTTGTTTTATGCCATATAAAAGTAATATTATATTTCACAAATGCAAAATATTTAAGATTTTTAACAATGGTTTAAAGACCTCCAGCAATTAAATGTACAATCATTTTGCAATTGAGTATTATTATTTTCCTCTAATGGTGCGCAGTTTGTTTCGCTGGTTAATCTTATTCACATTTTTATTTGTTGTTCTGTTATGTTGATTTTTATATTTTCAATGACTTATTTTTTGTTGATGAATCCATCGTAAATGGTCTAATAGCGGCTGATTCTGAATTGAATTAAAATAAATAAATTATTACACTTGTTACCTAACTGGATCCATTATGGTCCTCGACTTTTTTTAAAATTTGAATACATTTTTAACGTAGCAAATTATTTGATAGTCGATTTATATTTTAGCTTCGTGAGGCACAAAAAAAATTAACGGGTTCACGAGACTCAAAAATATTGCTATATATTGCCGTTTAAATAATAATCACGGAGTACAAAATGGACTACATTGGTACCCAACTCAAAAAGTTTAAAACCTCCTGATCGACATAAATCCTCAGACCGTTGCTTTGGAGATGAATGACTCTCGACGCACTTAACAAAAGTGGGAGTTGAGGTCTCCTCCTCGATAGATTATGTTTTGTCAGACCGCAAAAATGGGCGTTCCGAAAAAGAAAACACGCGAACGTAGTTAGGACTCGAGAATTAGCGTTCGACCCGAATAGCCACGCGATATGTGTCGGGATCTGACGAAAAGATGGACGAAAGTAACGCTTCCGAAATCGACAAGTGGGTCAAATAGCTCCTCTCCAACGTTTCGATGAGACATTTGGCTGGAAAATTTTCGGCACGGACTGTATTCCCCTCTCTCGGGCATATTAACTCCGGCCGAGAAAAATCCGTTACCTGTTACAATGAGTGCTAAAGGAAAACTAACGTAGAAAGTAGCAGTTTGGCCCTTTCCTTTTCTCTTACCTGCGCCATCTTAAAAGCCGTTATATATAGATATATTTATTATTTTTAACTACCAATTAGGAATTTATCAGGTGGTGACAATTATATTAAAGCGGCTGGATGATCAATAGGTGAACAGTAAAAATATTTAATTAAATATTATGGATACCTCTATCGCAGAAATTTTTATTAAACCATAACTGCTGAGGTGCGGTCTTTGAGACACCACCTAAGTTAGAGCAGTGGTTCCCAAACTGTATGTAGTCGAGGCACCCTTTCAATGGTGAGCAGAACTGCGCAACACCCCAGCCTTGAAACAAGATGTTTACATTTTTACACACCGGTATTACGACCTTTTGATGCATCCATTTGTTGGTTCTATAGCGTAAACAATTTATTAGAGCAAAAGTTATTTCCCTGATGACCCATCTAAACTTTAAAATCGTTGGTTTTTTTGGTTAACAAAGTTTTTTGCGGAACACCTAAAAATCAGACGTGGCAACCCCGTGTGCCGCGGAACACGGCAGTTTGGGAACGACGGAGTTAAGAGTATCAAATTATCATCATATTAGTTTACATTTTATAAAAAATAAGGTGAATATTAATTCAACGGAAACTTATCGAGCTTGTTTTATGGCTGAAAAAAAAATCAAGAACAAGCACTTGAAAAGTACGTACTTATCTCGGGTATTTTCAACATCCAAAACAAAGTTATAAAAAGAAACTGATGCGCATTTCGGCAACGAAGCTGCCGTCTTCGGTGGTAACTGTAACTTTTAGAATCTTCGTTTTTCGGGGAATGACCACTGAAGATGGATGCTTTGCAGCCGAAATGCTTATCTGGAATTTTAAAAAATAACCTTGTATAGTGGCTGTTGAAGATACTTGAGGGAAGCACTTTTTTAAAGTGCTTGTTCTTGAAACTGAACATTACAATACAAAGTAATTCTACCTTTCGTTAGGCTTTTAAGGCACACACCACCAAATCCTGGCTATCCAAAGCCTTTCTCTTAAAATTCTCATATCCCATTCCTTCCTTTAATTAATCTAATATACCCTTCCTCTTCATGCCTCTTTCCTAACATTATTCCTTCCATGACTTCTTTCAGTAAACCGTTCTCTTTCAAATTTTGACCAACCCATTTCTTCTGTCTGTCCATTATTACTCTAATTAAGTTCCTCTCTTCCCCTGACATTCAAAACTTCCACATTCGTTTTCCTCTCTGTGTAACAGATTTTCTCTAATCTGCGCCATACCCACATCTCAAACGTCCCTAATCTCTACACGTCACATTTTTTCGTGACATGACCATTAGGAAAAAAAAAAGAAAGTGAATATTGCTTCCTTCTTTTAATCACCACTTAACCCTCGTGGATGATTATTAAACACGGAAAATTCAATCGCAGATTAAACTAGCGAATAAAGAATAATAAAAAAAAAACAATGTCTGAGAGACCGCACCTCAAGTTATGTGACCATAATTTCACCTCACAAGTTAAAAAAGATTTTTTTAAAATCAATCAAGTTCGAATCGTAAACAAGTCAATAATACATTTTTAAATCCTCCTGTAACTAGTGACAAACATTGCGTACAGTTTAGGTCGAGTGGATTAACAAAAAAAAAGAATTTATAGCGGTTGAGAAAATTTCCGACCACCTCCAGCAAGTCGTGGTTGTACAACGAAATATCTCGGGGTGCGTTCGTCTCTTTTTGTACCCAACTGCCTCACATTTCCTGGATCTATGTAGGTTGATCTGATAAAAAGGTCAAAACGATAGATACCTTCTTGTAGTTCACGAGATAGGGGAGAAGTCTTCCCCCGATCGTATCGCCTCCTCAAAAGCGAAGGGAGGGAAGGAAGATGCGGCGTTGCCGCTTGCGTATTCGCGCCCCAGATTGGCGCATAAATTGCTATATATTATAGACATAACGTTACCAGCCGCTGCATAATTATGCTACGAGACACTCTGCCAATTTGGTATTTTTCTATGCTAATGACCTCTATAACGGGATGTATTATAATCAAAATCCTTTCGGGGACTGTTGAATAAGTAGACGTGTTGTGAAAATCGGTAACGATAAACCTTCCTAGTTGCACGAAGTGGTTCATTTCAGCGCGACTTCAAATACGGACGATACCTTATTTAAATACGATTATATACTCGTTTTCTGACGAACTGTTGAGAATCTAGAACCGTGCACAGACGGCTGTCTGCAGAACAGAGGGATTTTTTTAAAATCCGACTCAGGATTATCTATAAAACGTGCATATTCGTCAAAATCTGTTCGAAATTCTTCAGAACACTTTCCCTAGGCCAGGGGTTCCCAACCTGGTGCTCGCGAGCACCGCTGTGCTCTTCGGAAACCTGATGGTGCTCTTTGACAGCCTGACTGTGCTCTCTTCTACGGTGCATAATATCCCATTTCTTAGGCCCAATAATTTAATTTGATCGGTCGATTTCTTTCAAAATGTATTCAAGATCATTACGAATAATTATGATTGGTTGGTTTGATTTTATTCATGAGCATTCCTATTTTTTTCAGAAATATGGTCGTGCTCGCTCGATATTCCAGGATACAACTTGGTGCTCGCCACATCGAAAAGGTTGGGAACCAACTGCCCTAGATACTTGGTATACGAGAGAAAGAACAGAGAGCCTCAGAAACAAAAATTGCGCGGCTCTAAAAAGAAAAAGAGGACACCGCATTGGATACAACTGAACAACCAAAATTCCGCCTCTGAAATAGTATCATTCAAGAGGACTGGGTGATTAGTCGACGCATTGCGCGAATCGCTCGCATAAGCCGTACACGATTTCTGTCGAGCCACGATCTCCTTACAAGGCACCCATTTAAGTGCAGGACTTTTCTGTTGGTCATCTGAACAAGGAAAAGGCACGAAAAGCCGCTCTCCTAAACGTCTACTCGAGTTTCCCTGCAAACGTCCCTTTAGATAGACGGACCATTTACAAATGGACGCCCACTCTCTTCTTCTCTCTCTTAAAACATCTGCTGCCCACGCAACAGATTAGCCACTTAAATTCGACTCCCTCAGGGGACTCGACTAATCCACACAGACTCTTAATCGCGCGGATGCGAATGCATCAATTTCGAAACGTGTATCATAGCTCGCGTTAAATTTATGCCTCCAATTTCATTTTTCAAGAATTTCGTTGAAACGCAACAATAAGAATTTAATACATTTTTAATGCCTAAAACGAGACGATTGATGTGTCGCTTTTTTTTTAGGAGCATTAACTTTGTACTTCGATATCTTTCGAATTATGTTTGTCTAAATGTTGAGTAAAGATGGCTCATATACATACATTTCTGAGCAAAGGGGAAGTCGGGACGTGTACGGACAACCGCTGCTGAGGCAGGATTGATAGGTCCGTACACGTGTACGTCGAACCAGTATGGAAGGGGGTTAAACACGTCCGCGATCATGGCCCAAACAATTTCTCCACATTTTCCTGTCCTCTTAAAACATTTTTCATTTCAAGATAACTCACATGGAAAAAGAGACTAACTACTAACAATCTCGCACTAATAAAGGTGAATCAATCTCATCCGTCTTAAAATCGCACAATAGTTTAATCCTTTTCAGCATTTTTTTAAATTCGCTAATGTAATCGTTTTGCACAATTCCGCGTCCGGTTAACTACTTCTACACCGTTCGATTTATAGCAACCAAATTTTGAGGGGTTATTCAGGACCGTAAGTTCTTCTCGCGGTTGAAATTCGAAGATACCAGGGGAAGCCTAAGAGGTGTATTATGTGGGGTAACAAAAAAACAGCCCTTAAGACCCGGTTCGTCAGTCCCTTACTTATTCTCCATCTTCCATCATACGTGCATACGTCATCTCAATAACTGCCTAATTTATTTTTTACTTCTTCTTCACTAGCAGATGCATTTCCATCCTTTTCTCCCACGTTTAAACCGGAACATTCAATGCTTTTAAACGTACAGACATACGCGTTCGTATCGCTTCGCTGGAAAATGATGATCGTTCACCTACTAAAGGCATAATCAAAGCAGCGAGAAGGGCACTTTGTAAATGCACTCGAACGTAAACGTGTTTTTAGAAGCCCGATTTAATTCAAGGAAGTCTAATTTCCAACTTCCAAACTAGGACTGGAATCAGAATCCACAAAGCTATAAAATTTCGGAGACTGAGCCTGCCGTTCTTGCCGCTGAACATTCATTACCTGCAATAAACGTTTTATTTGCGTTCCAAATTACTTCATTTGGGCTAAAAATTACTGATGATTTACAAATATTTTTTTTCTGGAAATCGTAATACATATATAAACATAGGTATATATTTTAGGGGTTGGCCAACACTAGTAACTTTTTACCTTTTTGCAGGGTTTTTAGGATTTCAGCAAGAGACTGCAATGGACTTTTTTCTCTTAAATCTAGACGCTTGCTACATTTCATCTTTAAGAAATGATTCTCCCTCAGTGAAGAGGAATGGTTAACTTTAACATCTTTTTAAAATTAAACGCAAAAAAATACGACAGAGATAGCTCCACGAAAAAAATTGAAAACGGTAAAATAAACAAGTAGCTGTAACCAGTGCTTATCAAGTGACCTTCCTTACTGAATTCCCTATAAACGGTCCGCAGAGGTAATTCGCCTTGGCATTTTTTTATATGATTCAGATTCGACAAGGAATCAACGGCATGCGACCTACCACTGACGACGACCACTTCGCGCCACATCTACCAATGGTGCATTAAATATCGTTTCAGGTCCACAGTAATTTAAGTTGCCTGTACTCATCTATTTGAAATTCTGTACGCGGACCTTACGCTTAAATGTTTGGCGCCCTCTTGACACGCAATCAGACAGAGGTGACTTACCACTGATGACGACCACTTGGCAACAGACACGTGGACGTCGTTCGTTCAAAAACAGTTTCTAGTCCAAAGTAGTTAAGATAACTGTACAAACTCATCTACCTGACATTCTGTACTCGGGACTTTTTACTAAAAATGTTTGCACCCTCCCTGCGTTATAAGTTTAAGAAAGAAAGAATGCAACCGGTCAAAGAGAGATCGAAAAAAATCTCCACAGCATAGCGACTAAATAACGAAGGCAAGCTACATGAGCAAGTAAGGCGCACCACCGGGAAGGAAGGGGGATGTGGGGTGGGGAGGCGGCAATGGCTGTCACGCAGTGGCCTCCGATGTAAGCAAGACCTACTGACCTAATAAACCGCAAGAAAGTAGCAGGGCAGCGGGCAATCTCGCACTTCTTTTTTAAACTGCCTGCGTGCATTTGTGTACGCATACAAACACACCTACAAATACGTAGCCGAACGTCGATAACTCGATGACGGAAGAACATGCGACTTATCGAATCCTCATTTTGCCATGCATGCATATTATACAGTCGAACGTCTATAACTGCTATTTTCCATAACCTGAAGAAGTGAATTAATTTTACAGGACAAAATCTTTTCCGTGTTATTTTTCTCCTATAACTCGAATTTTCTATAAGTCGAATATTTTTTTGTTTTCCTTGAGGTTCGACTTATAGAAGTTCACTGTATATACTTATGGAAGAGGGAAGGCATATAGGTTCTCTCTCTCTCTTGTGGAGACGAAGGGATCATTACGATAGTTACAATTTAAGTGTGTAAATGTCTCTCCGACACCCCAGCGGCTCTCCTTTTGGTGTTCACTGGGCATATATATATATATATATATATATATATATATATATATATATATATATATATATATATATATATATATATAGATAAAAATTCTAACGTAAAAAATTTCCATTTCGACTCATCGAAATTAGACCACACGCACATTCCAACCTAAAGATGTCCATTTCGACCCATCGAAAAACTCGAGTTATCGAAATTCGACCACACACATTCTAACGTAAAAATGTCCATTTCGACCCATCGAAAAACTCGACTGATCGAAAATCAACCACCCCCCACACACATCCTTACACGTAGATACCTAAATACACCTACATAATTTTTTCTTTAAAATTCCGAAAGCGACGGACCTTAATTTTTTTCATCAAAAGAATTCCCCGAGAGAAATCCAGGAACCATTCTCTCACCTACGGACGCGCTGAAAATCTAGTCCGAAGGGAGACAAACAAACAAGCGAGCGGCAATCGAGGAATTTCCTTTTATTTCTTTAAAAAAAAAAACCTCCTCGACGTATTATTCGAAAGTGAAAAATCAAGCTGGAGACCCAATTATTGGAGGTTCCTCGTTTCCTAGGGAGTTCGTTTAGCGATGGCGGTGGCGGTGGTAAATGGTAACGGGAAGGAAGGAAATGGGGACGACGTATTTTTGGAATCCCTCCGTCTCGTGGGATTCGATTCGAAAAATTTTTCTTAAATTCTTTCGTAAATTAAAAAAAAATCTCTTTCTAAGATCTGGATAGGAACTGCTGTTATTAACCAGGTTACGAGTTAAAAAAAATAAACAAAAGAGGTGGGTGGGAATCGAGAGAATGGGGTCAGTGATTACGGCAACGACGGTCAGAAATAAAGAAGAAAAAAAAGGATTGAGTGATACGGGTGGGCGAGATCGATTTTTTTTACAGGGGAGTGCGAACATTTTTTTTTTTAAGCGGTCGGCGTGCCACGTGCAGCCCGCGTCCTTTGATAAAAGGGACGTCGACGACAAAGTTTGTAAAACAAAAATATCACAACATAAAAATGTTTGAAATTACAGTAGAGGTGTCCGCAACGCGGGTGTTACGTTCTTGGACGAAACCGCGTTGCGCAAATTCAACGCCTCGTGGAAAAATCGCGTGGTCGTGCAGGCTGCAGATTTTCTCACGCCACATGAAAACGTAGAGTACAGTGTCAGCCTAATTTAGGACCACGTATAATTAAATTTGACGCGAGACGAGTAAATATGCGTCGCGCATAGTCAAATCCGCGTAGGCAAAACCCGCGTTGGACAAGGGTTGACTGTATTTTAATGATATAATAACCGAGGTAAAACTTGAGCCCTGACAAATCAAGGGAGAGAGACGACGTTGACGACAGATGCGCATGATATGGCAACGTCGCCATCCGATCATTTTCGACAACTCTCTCCAGTTTGATTTTCCTTGGCCTCTTAGAGCTCAAACTATAACCCGCTTGCTATATTGAAAATACTTTCTCTTTATACTGCGTATATGAGAAAGTAAAAAACGTAATACTTAGTACCTACTAGTCGAGCCAAATTACGTATAAGCTATAGCAAATTTTGAGGGACGTCCAAATAACAAGACATTTTGAATAATACCAATAAGGGGCACGTAAATCCAAAGAGTATATTCATGCTAAAAAAATTCGAATAAAATCAGTAATGGTTTAAATGTTTGAAACAGTTTTTTTTAAATAGAAGCATGGGCCTGTATCATAGCATAGGGCCTGAGGAAGTCTTAATCCGGCACTGAATAATAGGCTTTTAGAAGTGGAGAAGGCACAATTTCCGTTTAAATAGACATTTAGAAGACATTCAAATACCGCTCATTTAAGTTATAACCAAATTGCTTTTTTTTCCAAGGCAGGAAAAATAACATCCTAAAAAACAGTTTTATAAGGAAGGCGCTTACTTAAATTTTCCAATGGACCCCGAAATTTACAGGAAAAGCTCTTTATTGGTGCAAAATCAAGGTACCATTTACGGGTAACCCTAACAGCGGTGAGGTTGTCATGGATCTTCGGATTTGCAAAAAAAGACACGGCGAACTTTGCAGACTAAAATTTTATTTTCACTATTTAACGTGTAGACTATTTTAGCGTTATAGCATTCCAGACAAAAACTACAGTCCCAGCGTAGATTACGCGGGCTCTAATAATGTTGTTGCTTCGCATTAATGCGACTTTTAACTCTGGAGAATAAGTAATCTAATGCAATCGTTTTGCCTGTCAGTCCGTCCGTCACACCTCCGTGTCCGGTGGACTATTTCTACGCCGTTCAAGTTACTTCAACCAAAGTTTGAGGGAATATTAATGGACATGATTTCTTCCAGCGGTTGAAATTTGGAGACTCCAGTGGCAGCCTAAGGGATGCATTTTTTAAAATTAAAAAACGCCCTTAATATCTGATCCATCAGTTCTTTCCCTACATGTTATAAATTAATTTCCACCATGCAAACCAAGACGTTTTTTTAGCTAGCCCCTAGAGACGAAGAGGTCCAAGGAACCCATTCATTTTTTTAGAACCAACACAAAAGACTGTCAACGCTTCTTTTTTGTTTTTCTTTTCAGCGGCCGAGATAAACTCTCGGCGAAGCAATAGATAGCTTGAAGCATCCAGGTTCCAACGGTTCTTTCCTCCGCCGAAAAAAATTTAAAAAAAGTCCGACGTGCCCTGCCAAAAAAAAGGCATCAACTGTAACGGGACGTCACAAACACGCAGTGTCGTAAGGGAGTAAAACGTTCGCAAGAGAGTTTTGCGCAGATTCGGTGAGAAAGTTTTTCTTTTTTAAAGGAGAGGCGCCCTACTTTGCAGTTGGGACTTTATCTCTTGAGAGAGACAGGAAATCCAGCAATAAACTCAAAGAGGTTTTCTTCTGAAGAAAGGAATCCAAAAGAGAGAGTGGTGCTCGAAAGATTATGTTGCCGGACAATACAGTAAAATAACGGCCGTGATCTTCGTCTTAAAATATGCTCATTCCAGAGAGAGAGAGAGAGAGTACAACATTCTAGGACAGAGATTCCCGGCATGCGTCCCTCGAGGTGGTACATGCGAACCAAGGTTACAGATAAGACTAAATCGATTCAACTCAAGGCTGGTTCCAGACATATGACCCCGGGCCGCATGCGGGCCCCGAGTTCAATTCATGCGACCCTCGGTCATAGACCAAAATGAGAGTAAACAATAGATCAATACTAAATAGTACGAAATCAAATTATTCAATTCAAGAAAACGATTGGACCATATAACTACAACAAAGTTATCAAGCTCCTTCAGTCCATACAATAAATGAAAGCGAACTCACTCGCACACGCTTCATCAATTTGTAAAATTTTCTTTTCATAGTAAATATATGTGTATTAAATATAATTTTAGACTTTAAACTAGAATTAATACTAGACAAAAAGCGCGAACGCCATGTACCGTGAAAACTCCAACGTGGTCTGAAAGTATTTACGACTACCTCTTCTTCAGGAAAACGGCAATCAAAATACGGTCAGCGAGACACAAGACGACACAAACGCAGTTCCAATCACATACATTTTTCCGCAAAAGTCATTGTGAAATTTATCCGAGCTGGCTGATTTTAGAGAATGGATTTTCATCAAAGGTCAACTCTTTTTTGACAAAGTTTCAAGTGTGACAACGAATAATAATTCCGAAATTCCCTCATTTCGCTCAAAATTTCTCGTCCAAAACTAACATACGAAATGCTCGCGCAAAAGGGTCGGAATAGCATTAAACGTCACCTACGCTTTTCCCGTATAATTTGCACGAAAAAAAGGTCGATATGAAAACACTCGCTTGAACGAACAGAATTGCCCAAACCGAAACAAATCGCAGACGAGAACATCCGTAATAAAAAAAATTTTCTGTGCTCCGGTGAAAGGACAGCGAACCGTTAAATCGCTAAGGTACACTTTGGTAAGAATTCAATGAAAATTTTGTTGACGAAATCAATCCAAACTCTGAAAAAATACGACAATGCGTGAAAATACGACAAAACGCTTAAAATAACTAATAAGTAATAAGAATAGGTGGAAGCTTGGGTAAATAACTAAAAGAATGTCTAATTAACACGGATGGATAAAGTGATAATGTACGTAAGCAATTCCGCAAATATACTTGGTATTAAATGTTGAAACGATATATCTTAATGCAGCGATTCCCAACTTAAGGGTCGCACCGCAAAGGCGGATAACGAAACAATTTCAGGAGGGTCGCAAAGGCGGAAAAGTGCATATATAACATTTTCAATGCCTTATTTTTTTTAGGTAACTTTAATCATACAATTTTATTTCATTATTAATATTAACAATAATCCCGATCTCCTCTAAATATTCCAATCACATCTTACATTTATAGGTATGTATATGGATGGTGTTAAGAGGGTCGTGGTAAGGTCAGATGTAGTAATGGGGGGGAGAGGGGGGTCACGATATGATCGGCAGCCATAAGAGGGGGTCTCAGGTGCATAAAATTTGGGAACCGCTGGCGTAATGGGTACTACAACAAAGTTGGCCAAACTGTTTACGAGGCGAGCCGCATTATCAGCCACGAACGCTTCGCCGAGCCGCATTAGAGTTCATACGGTAAGTCATCTGAAAAAATTCAACGGAAATTATGTTTGAAGATCGATAACGTCATATTTGTCGCCATAACTAAGTGACGGTACAAAATTATCCGTATTAAATTTCGAGGTTCCCTGTCATTATGCCTTCACGTGCCGCATGAAATGCTCCTGCGGTCCTTATGCGGCCCGGCAAGTCGTAGTATGTCCACTCCTAGACTATAACCAACTGGTAGGTACCTTATCCACATAGCGGTTTTTGAAAGGAGATTATTACAATGGTTGACGTGGAACGAGAAGATGGGGGGGGGGGTAAGGAGATAACAGGCGAATGAAGATAGAGGGAGGAAGAGAAAGGGAGAGAGAAAAAGGAGGGGGAGAGGAAAGAAGAGAAAAGACGAGAGGAATGAAGAGATGAAAGAGGAGAGAGAGACGGACAGAGGATGAGAGGAGTGAGAGTGAGAGAGAGAGAGATAGGGACGAACAGACAGACAAACGACTTATTTGGGGTGAAATTGAGACTGAAGTGTGAGAGAAAGAGGGAGAGAGAGAGAGACAGAGAGAGAGAGACAGAGAGAGAGAGACAGAGAGAGGTAGAGAGAGAGACAGAGGTAGAGAGAGAGAGAGGTAGAGAGAGAGAGGTAGGGAGAGAGAGAGGTAGGGAGAGTGAGAGGGGCAGGGAGAGAGGAAGGAGGGGAGACAAATAGAGAAACTCAAATCGACAAAACCCATTCCGATGGATGAGTGCGCGAGGAGGACATTCACTTTTTTGAAAGGTACACTGGGCAGTCAATTAATAGAAAATAAACAAAAAGCTATTGTTTTCCCAAACGCGATTCCTAAAAATTTTCAGAACGCATTTGCATGCCTGGCAGCAAATCCGAGTTTTATATTTTATAGTTTTATAATTTATTGTGAAGCAATCAGGCAAGACACAACATGCAAACTTTCTGACATTTAACTACAACTGCCAAAGTTTTTTTACCACTTACAATTAGAGGTGCTCGATATGTGCACCAATGGTAACTCTACACCAAGGGTGGGCAAACTTTTCTGCATGGTGGGCCGCATCAGTGTTTGCGAATTCTTCAGCGGGCCGCATTGAAAGGTGCCATTGCTTAGGCGGGCCAGATTACAGTTTAAATCGGAATTGCTTAGATTCTTAGGCATCATACATAAGTGAAAACAATCACAAACAAGGATTTTATGGCTAAATTTTCAAAACTAATGGTTTTATTATCGCAATTTTACGAAAAGTAATATTAAATCGTGTTAAATTTTATGGATCGCTTTTTCACCGAAGCCTCGCGGGCCGCATGGAATGCTCTCGATGGCCGCATACGGCCCGCGGGCCGTGGTTTTCCAACCACTGCTCTACACCCACGAAATCGGTATTCCAGTTCCATACACACATTTTGCAGCATTTGGGGGCCGACAGATTCAACAGCACGTCCATTTCTGGTTCTGAGTTAATTTTATTTAGGCGAGGATTTGCTTTTCCAGCAATATGGGGTGCCTCTCCATTTTCATCACGAAGTAAGAAATTTCCTGGATAGGACTTTGCTCGAAAAATGGATAGGACGTGGTGGACCAACGTAGTGGCCCCCCCAAGGTCGCCAGACCTGACAACCTTAGACTTCTTTCCTCGAGGGCACGTACGTCAAGGAACGAGTTCATGTGCAACCAATGCCTGCCACATTGAATGAACTCAAAACCAGAACTAGACGTGCTGTTGAATCTTTGACAGTTGTAGTTTAATGCCAGAAAGATTGGATGTTGCATCTTATCTGATTGCGTCACAATAAGTTTCCGAAATGGTAAAGATCAATCGTACTCACCCTGTATATATAACGCACAGCAATTTTGCACAGCATTGTGTGACACATTTACGACGCCTTAGCGCCACACTGCGAGTCTCGCCCGCATATTTCTGACGGAAGAATTCGGTTAAGGTTTCAATATGGCGCGAGCGAACGTTCCATTGCAGCATAAAAATCGGTTTAAAGGAGTGAAAACACCGTTTTTGTCCGCGAAAGTGAACGATATTCAAATTCAAATCAATTACTACTGACACCTATTAATAGCACAAATTGCACCGCCAAATCTAAATAATGGCTAAGACTATTGTTGGGAACGCTGTTTGAGGCTATCAGGTTATGGAATCGATTCAGATGCATCTTTTATGAGCACTGCCAAAAGGATTCCTTAAAGTCCAAAAAGAGAATTGAATACACACAAAATAAATTTAATATGTTCTAATTCAAGCAGCTGCTTATTTCTTTAAGCGCAAATTCTTTGATATTAACACACGAAGGGTAACATAATCATACAGGGCTAACAAATTACGAAACGTTTCCTCGGTAAATCGCTAGAACAAAAACGAACTGAAATTTTCTCTCTCCAATATTGAGGCCCATTAAACTGCATAAAATACTTCACTCTTTTTATTCCTTGAACATTCGAATCCCCTGTTATTAAAACTTTTATCAAAACATCAATTCTAAGTTGGATTTTCCAACGATTACCTCCCTAGCGGAAAAAAACACCAACCACACTTTGTGGAGACTCACGCTTCTCTCATGTTTATCTATTTAAAAAAATCCATTCTGGCCATAAAACTATTATCGGCAAAAGGTTGAAACGTAACACAACGATTCCAAAAAAAGCAAGCTCAGCAGAAAAATAAGCGGCACATATATTTGTTTATAGTTCCTAGATAGTCTGTTTGCGATGAACTTGTTATGGGTAACAAACGCCTCCATAAAAGACCATTCCCACGATAGGATTCTAAGCCACGATTATACCATTACAAGGCAAGCAAGTTACCAGTCTATCACAGCAAAATGTTCGAGTAAATCTCATGCGGCCACTCCAGCGAAAAAAGTAGACGTCCTCTGGGGCAACTCGGTATATCGATAATCGAGAACTTCGATTAATCGAATTTCCCATGCCTTAAAATTTCGATAACTCGAACATTCCTTTGCGAGTACGTAATCTAATACAGTGTGTTAGCGTAAATATGTCGTTTATTTTCCTTCGCCGATTCGATAAGAAATAATTAGAACTCACACGACATAAGACCGGCGAACATCCGCCGATAAGGGAATATTCCGCAATTGGAATTCGCACATGGTTCTATCCCACAGCATCGCGCAGATTATAGAAAGGAATAATTTATTGACGTCAACGCAAGAAAGATGGGGAACTCGAGGCGAACATTTCAACACGGAATTTAAGTGGAACTGACATGATTTTAAAAAGAGAACAAGGATCCCTTTGGTTAAGGATTACATTTTATTTCGCATGGACCTTGACCACGTTTCGTACCGACAACTAACGATGAAGTTATTACGGGTAAACTTGCGCCTTGTGTTTTTTCCTTCTATTCGAAATAATGAGCAATTATTTACTGCTTTGTGTTCTTTTTCAAACCCATAAAAACGCTCTTTCCTTGATTCACGAGCGGCCCAAGACTTCCTATTCTTACCAATTGGCATGGTCGGCCAGAGGTACGGGCGAGCAGGGCGGCTGTCCGGGGCGCCAAAGTCTTGGGGGCGCTATACCAATTATATATCTATGCATTAATTGCAAGTGTATAAATATTGGATGCCAATTTATATCGCGGAACAGGCTATAATATTGATGATTACCTCATAAGTAGTTCACCGAATAAGTATAAATTTTTAGTTGAAATTGGCTCCATCCATCCGCTAAAATATTCTTTATAATCTCGTTTTTTAGTGTCTCATTACCGGTATGCAAAAGAGCTTCGAATTAGTTATTCTGTTGATAATATTTTCAAAAAAGATGCCAAAAGAAATTATTTTTACTGCCTTAGCTATTCATCGTGACACTGCGTGAACAACAACAACATGATGCCATGCAACTGGAAGAATTAAATTCACGAGGAATCAAGGAAATAACACGGGCCCAATGGGAGCCCTAGAATTTTTTCGAATGCAGAAAAAACTGAATTTTTTTAGCCGTTTCCCTTTTTCATCCTAATTTTTGAACGGATCTCCTGTTAATCATTATTTTTGGATAGAGTAATTTAAGAAACCCTAACCTTTTCAGCGTATTCCTAATAACTGATTTACAAATGAAACTTGGAAATTAATTTTTAACTGAACATGTGTATTTGTTGGGTGAGAGGTAGAGGGGCCGCGGGACCTTCCACCCCTAGTGACGCCACTGAAGTGCACTGGACAGAATCTACATATTTTCGCACTGTCTTCGTGCTAAATATTATTTAAATGTTTTCGCAGGGATAACAGAGCAGAACAACATGAACTCGATGCTCTACATATCGAATTTTCGATAAGTCGAGATTTCGATAAATCGTGATTTCGATAAATCGAGATTTCGATAACTCGGAATTTCGATATCCTATACCTCGAATACTCGGTAGCTCTTAACCTTCTTACACGAGTAATGTAAGTACCTCAAACGGGTTGGCGTTAATATCTCGTTTTTTAAATCCTCTTCGTGTAAGATCGAAATCGCGGAGGTTGGACTACAGGTCATTTTTATACTTCAGGAGACCAAAAAAAAAAAAACAGTCAAAGCGAACCGTGCGAATATCGACGTCACCGCGCGCTTCCCCACGTAACCTGCGAATCGCCGCTGCCCCCGATTTAAAAATATCTCCTTGGAATGAGGAAGTATCTCTTTCTCTCTCGCCTCTCTTTCTCATCTCTCACACACACTTCCGGAATTAAACCTGCTCCTTTTTCCCTTTTATCTCGCTGCATTTTGCAACGCATGAGATCGTGATATTATCTACAATACGTACGAATTGCGCTCTTATTAGCCTCTGAACGAATATTAAAAGCACTTACCGCCGACCAGAAAAAAGAACAGGCGTCGCCAAGCGGGATATGTCATTTTCTATCATTCATCAACGCGCGAAAATAACAGTTCTGAAGTATGAAAAATCATTTTTTGACGTCATTATGGGGCGTCACGGCAGAAAAAAGCAAAGGAGCGGAGCGAATGAAGGAAAAAAATAACTTTAAACAAATCGCTTCCTCGCCATAATTAAGGAAAATTACGCCTCCTCTATCCCCCAGAACAATCAAAATGATTGTTTTCGAGTCAACGAAACGCTATCCTCGGGTTATCTTCCAATTATGTGTGCAACGCACGCATCTTTTGGGAAGTATAAGATCACGAAACATCATAAATATCCCAAGTAATATACCGAATTTAAAAAACAAGATGGCACAAAACTGCATAGTCGCAACTTACTATAATAAATTACAGGATGCATCACTTGCTCGTACGTATATATTTAAAAAAAATCATATTTCTGCAGTGAAGTAGTCAAGATGGTTTCTTTCGAACTAACTGATGATGATGATGGCATTTCTTCATCACACACACGACTTGACGCTTGCAAGATGCAATAAAACCTCGTTTATACGAAACTGGCCGATGCAATAAAACCTCGTTTATACGAAACTGGTCGATGCAAAATGCTCGTTTATAAGAAGCGTCCTGCAGTCCTGTGTGAAAACTTAAGTATACGTCGCTCGTTATTGCCCCTTGAAGTTTGCACTAACGAGTTTATACTGCACCAAAGTGCTAAAAATAATTTTGCCGCTGCAAGCCAAGTCAATAAACTTATTATTATTGATTACTCGGGGAACTTGTACGTCAGGCCAGGGTGCAGAAATCTATTTAACATTGCAGGCCGCATTCGCAGTTCAGAATGCTTCAGAGGGCCACATTCGACGCTGCAAATGCTTCAGCGGTCCGGACGCGTTTACATTAGACGGCACGTAGAGATTGTGGTAATTAATAATGAAACATGAAAAATTATTTGCGTCAACATCTCCCCATAAAATGCTTCATGAGCATAATTTTAATTTACAGAAGACGAAATAATTAAATTTCAATGGTCGCTAGAACGTAACACCTTTATGAGTTATATAATACCCACATCCCGGTGAAGTACTTATATCTCGGGTATATACAATATCTACAACGAGGTTACGAAAAACCAGGATGCGCATTTCGGCCACAAAGCCATTGGTAATACACCAAAGTGGATTCTAAAAGAAAGCGCCAGATCTTGAATTTTCCAGCCATAAGACTAGCTCGATAACTCTCTGTCGAATTACATTTTCAGTATTGTCTTTTTTTATTAACGTGGGATATGATTAGGTGTTATCTCATATTTTACGCGATTCTACCCGCGTTGTAGCAAGGCGCGTTACTCGAATCCGCGTTGTAAACGACACGCGTCCCCCATGGGTATGTGTGTGTGTGGGGCTAAGGCGCGTTACCACAGGTTTTTGCCCACTACAAATCATTAGGCGAGACCGAATTTTTTTAAATAATCGATCCGGAGAATTCCTTCGAAAAGGAGCGAATAGGGGGGGGGGGGGAGATACGATACGCGACCCGGCTCAACGCGCAAAACCGACCATGGCGGCGAGAACCTTTTTATTTCCACGTTTCTAGAAAAATCTCACCGCCTCGTCACATAGGGGACATTTAAAGCGGCTATCGGGCAGGATCTGGCGGACAGCAGTACGGATCTCTCTCTCTCACTATACATCACATAGCAGTGGGTCATGACCGACGGGAATAGGGGGAAGGAGGTCATTAAGGGGGTGGGAAGGAAATTGGAGGGCAGGGAGGCGTTAAGACGTACTCAGAACGCGTCGCGACGTTCCTAAGGGGAACGACGTCTGTCCAGATAGGAACGAATCAAACATTCAACCATGACGATAGCCCTTAATTACCATTCAATTGTAACAAAAAATAATAATAACTTTACCAAGTTTTTTTCCAGTTCGTTATCAAGAAGTCAACGATTTTTTTCTGGGTTATCAAAAATAAATAAATAAACTTCCCTTCCAAGCTCCATAGAAGAGAAAATAAATTTCGTGGAGAAATGCAGATGACGGGATTGAAAAAAAAACTAAACAAACGAGGAACGTAGAACTTTGTTGCCGAACCTAGTAGACGCATGCGGCCCTCGAGAGCGTTTAATACGGCCCGCGAAACTATGACGAAAAACCGATCCGTGAAATTTAACACGAAAAATTTTGTATTTGTTAATATGAATAATTATGATCAAATAAACCGTGTGTTGGAATGTTTTGGATTGAGGTTTTCTTCCATGCAACATCACAGAATGTCTATGTATCTTCCAATGTAAGCTCTAATGTGGCTCCCTGGAGCATTCAGGACTCCCAATGCGGAAAGTTTGTCGACAAATGACTTAAACCAATAGCGGGCAAAGATTTCTACGTGGCAGGCCACATTGGTGGTTATGAATTTCTCGGCGGGCAAGCTGTCAATGGTTCGACGAGCCATATTAATAAGACCTCGAATCGGACGTTAACTAGAGATCCTGAAGTATAATATCAGTGAAAAATCAAGTCTAAATTAGGTTTTTAGGGTTGACATTTCAATGTCAAGTGCTTTACTGTAGTAATTTGAATTTATTTTATATTAATTTGGGCCAAATCTCTTTTTAATCACATCTTCGCGGGTCACGGGTCGCTCACCACTGGTTTAACGGTTGACAGGATGTTTCGCGACGACTGTCTTACAAGCTGTTGGCAACCAACGAATCCCAAACTCTTAAGATGAGAGTATTTACCGAAGATATAATAAAACGAACGATACGTATAAATAAGCATTAAAGGCATTAAGGATTCAGGTGACAATTGAATAACGGTAATGGGAAACGTCAATATGAATCGAAAAGATCACAGCCTCTCTCATTAAGAAAGACACAATTCGAAAATATCATCCAAAGGGGAAAATTAAAGAGGATTTCTAATGACCAAAATGGTCACCGAGGCAGGACTAACTGATCAGTGAACCAGGCATCACGTTGACACGTCAACAGGCTTGGCAACCTTTACGGTCATCGCTTCGCGAGGCATCCCAAAGATTTTTTTTTGTCCACTCGAAAAATAAAAATCCATTCTTTTTTACATCCTTCATTCCGATACGAAACGAGATGTGACATTAACATGTCTCTCGGAGAAAAAACCGCTCATAAGATCACGGCATCATCTACGTGCTATGCGCTTTCCTGCGGTGAGAACGAGGTGCGGAATCCGTGAGAAACCGAAAAAAAAAAGTCCGTCCAACACATGTGAACTGACATTCAGCAGGCCAGCTGACACGTTTATTAAACGAAAGCAGAGCCACGACAACCTCCTCTCTCGACCGAAAAACACCGCGTTTTTAATGTAAAACGTTATGTAAATTATTTTGCCTTTGACCTTTTAACAAGTTCACTGGAGAAAACGTGGGGAAAAATCCTTCCAAATAACCATCGACGAAAGTATTAAACATGAAACTTTCAAAGTTTCGCCAATTTGGGAAAGTTAACCTTTCAGCATTCCCATACGTATATAGCGATAAGTTCCAACTATTCGAAACTATTCGAATTATATAGAGCACGATATTTTATGGTTCGAAATTGGGTAATGTTACGATTCAAAGTCCTAAGAAATTGACATAATACCGACACATTAGAAGCCGCTCACTGTTATCACTCCTTACTCTTCTCGCTGATTATTTTAATCAGGCTGTTATTTAATCGAACGCGGAATTTCCAAAACCAAATCTAATTTTAAGGAAGGCTACCTTTTATTTTTATCTGTCGCTTGATGTCACTTATATTTAAACCCAGCGTGATCACATTCTTCGAAGATTACAGCGCCATAATCAAATCCACGACCAAAAAATTGCCGTTTACGGTTTTGAAATAAAAGCGGCCACTGATAATAGATGGCAGTGCAGTGCATGACGTCGCCAAAGAGTGCACACGCACTCGAGATCCGAAGCAGCAGAACGTTATCGCATTTCATCATCGTTCGGAAAAGTATAAATAAATTCGAAACGATTTCCAGTTGGGAGCAAAAGAAATCCTAGTTTTCGTTCCGTATCTCAAGACGGAAAAAAACCAGAACAAATTAAAATTCAATAAGTGTGCATCAGCGCAAACCAAATATAACAGCGATATTCTCGCGCAGTGGTGAGGGCGCTGGGTTGCTACGCTGAGCCAACCCGGTTCGAACCGGGTTGCCCGGCCCCCCAATTGC
This sequence comes from Uropetala carovei, assembly GCA_036926305.1. Classification (NCBI taxonomy): domain Eukaryota; kingdom Metazoa; phylum Arthropoda; class Insecta; order Odonata; family Petaluridae; genus Uropetala; species Uropetala carovei. The sequence goes on along the minus strand of JAXCHB010000015.1, from coordinate 6,702,938 downwards.
GTGGTTCAGAGGAGAACACGCGAATCAGCGCTCGTCCTTCGGAAGGGGCGTGATGCCGTTGGTGTTTCTCCATAGGGGTAGGCTAAAAATGCTCTCCTCCCTCGCTTTGTGATTTAGACTGAGAAGCCTTCTAGCGCTGGAGTCGTTTGAAGTCACAATGTCTCCCAATTGGCACGTTTTACTCAAGTTATAAATCAGAGATTGACGATTGTTTTCAGTTTATCTGTTTTAGGAAGTTGAAATTTTGCGATCATTTCTTCAATACTAAGTGACGAGTACTCTACTTGGAATTCGCAGATTTTTCCAATGTGTTCAAGTGATCATATTCCAATTCACATCTGATTATGCGATAGGAATGACCTCAAGGCACTATAATATACGATACGGTAACAGCGCAAACTAAATGAGGACAATCGTGTGTAGAAGTACATAGAATTAACGAATGGATAAGGATGATGATGACGACTTGCACCGCCTTGCACGGAAAGGTAACACGGTCACTAAGGAAACAAAAGGATAGGAACACTTCAGAACTACGAAAATTTGGGTTGGAAGGAAAAACCCCGAAAATAAAATACGAGGGGGAAAAAAGAGGAAGAAATGAAGAACGATAAGCGGAAAAAGGAATGATAACGTACTGATAAGAAAGAGCAACGCTAATTGGATAGGAAATTTCTTCAGAGAGGAAACTGAATCATTAAAAGGTGTGCTTTTAGCCTCTCTACCCTGGTTTTTAAGAATATATTTTTTTTAAACACAAGTATGAACGTACATTGCGTTATAGTTATCGGTTCCACCGCTATGAACGCCTCGACCGAGGTCATTGCGTGCGAACAAAGGGAGTATGTATGTATGTACATCCAGTACCTAAGGATCAAAATCAGCACGAAGTTTCATAACTAGAATTTAAAGTACGCAATTGTAACAACCGGGGTTAATGAACCTTTTAAGGAAATGGGGAAAGAAGGAAACAAGGATTGAAACATATGTGCAAAGGAGAGAGTTATCAGGAAATTAAGACAGAGGAGGACAGAAGAACGCGGAAAACCAGGTTTAACAGAACAATCACGGACGTCTGTGGACTGGAAACTCATCAATACGAAAAATTCCAACCGAATGTGCCCAAATACAACGAAGCTGTTCGGTCCGAATTATCTTATGGGAACGTCGAAAATTAGACGCCCAATATAAGTAGCACGCGCTACTTCGGGACAACCTACTCGATAAAACGCTCCCGTTTATAAAACAAACATCTCGGTTTTCCTGGTTAAAAAAAATACCTCTACCATCACAAATCGATATATCTGCCCGTAAATTTTGGTTAAAATACGGATAAAACAGTATCGTTCTTTTCTAGAAGCGTTAACTTTTTTACATTTAGAAAAAATCATTTTTCGTTAATATGATTAAAAAAAGATAAAAGAAAACGGGAATTCAAGTTTTCCGGAAAACAAAACAAACTCGCATTCCTCTTTCTTAGAATGGCCATCCATCCAGACATTCTTAATACAAATAATTAAATTAAATCGTGCATTGGAATAACCCACACAATGCCATGTTGCTTAGGACACTATGACACCAACAAACACACAGAATCTCTCTCAAAGGCGAATAACTTTCCTTCATTTCATATCAAATCATTCGTGGTGACCACGGGATTCATTTCAAGGACAAAAAGTATAAAAACCGAATTTCGAACACATAGACAAACTTCTCAACAAATACATTTCACCTATAACCTTTGTAATATTGATAACTTTCTGATTGAAAAACCATCCTGATGCACCAGGTTCGAGATACAAACTGCAAAATGCTAGAACCTGGGTTTAAAACTTTACAAATGGTTTCCAGGTGGAATGAATTTTATGGGAGAAAGAATGAAGAACAAACGATGGGTGCACAAGCACTTGAAAACAAGTTTGGAAAGTGTACAGCGTATCACAAACGGGCGCGTTTCGTGCAATGGAGTATTTAAAAAAAAATGATATACGTGGACGTAAGGGAAACAGCGTTTTAAAGTTCTTGTCTTCGTCATAAATAAACCATTTTCTTCCTATTTAAAAATATTCCATGAACACGTAGGGAGATTTAACGTATTTTTCTGGGATCGTTTATGTTTTACAACAATGAAGAAGTAGCCATGCCAGAAATTTTCTGTTCAACTAGAATTACGACTTTCTTGTATGATTTTCTTGATAATGGATATTCCTACGATAAAAATATACAGTAAAAGAAATACTCTACCTGTCTACCAATTTTATTTGAAAACTATTTTGATACGACCAATACGAGATATGACGGAATGTTCACTTTTTATCACTAGTAAAGTGGTACCCCTGATTGACTTACGTGAGTCATTTATGTGATTTTCTTATTATCTTCGGTTGTAAATTCTTAATATCAAATGTCATGAAAATCCGTTCGGTAGAGGACGAGAACGAACATGCGGACGGACAAACCGACGATAATATGCTGGAAGCGAAACGCGCCTAAAAAACAACGGAAATTAAAAAAAACTGTTGGTAAAGGTTTCACGCAACTCAAAATAGCACTACATAAGAAGTAAGATACCCTTATTATAGTAAAAGGCAGAAGCGCGTTTTATTAACAATTTTCAGGTTTTTGGTTTATCTACCCCTTTGGGGGAGGGGGCAACTTGGATTGTAGATCCTCACTATACCTTGCGATCCGCGTAAACTTCCCTCCTCTAGCTTCAGTAGTTTGCCATTTCAAAGTTTTGAATTTTCCGAATTTGAAGCTGCCCGGCGAAAAATATATGAACTATTTGGAAAATTCTACGAGCTATCTAATGCAAAAAGAAGTTTCAATATAATATCCCTTAAAACAAAAAAGTCACCTATCCACAGACGGACAGACAGAATAGTCACATAGGTAGATCAGGGGTTTTCAAAACATACAATAAGGGCCTCAAGATAGTGTCGATCTAAGATGTTTTAACGCAATATTTAGGCTACATTGTTGCCAAGGTAGTCAACATCATTAAATGGGATTTAAAGTTTATAAAATCGTACCGTTTTGATTGTAATTGCATACTCAGAAATTCTTACTTGACAGTGTTTTAAAAGGTATAATTTTGGTGGGCCGAATACCACATTCTCTATTAATGTTGGGCCGCGGGGAAAAAAGTTTGAAAAATCCTGCATTACATCCACGTTAGCCGGCTTTTGCTTTTATGTAAGAAACGCATCCGTACGCCCATTCGGATGATTTAATAATGGCTTACTGAGGGGGAGATCACTATGCAACTCACCCTATACGAGCTATGAAGCTGTGAGATAGATAAATCGCAACTTTGGATGCGCGACTGTCATCGCGTTAGGATTATATCACTCTTCCTCACAACAAAAGCGATAAAAAGCCTTTTCGAAACAAAAGGAAGACGACGATCGAACGGTGAGAAACGAGTGACATGTTATAAACAAAACCGCGACACGGTCGCAACAAAAAAAAAGGAAGATTTGCCGGACAATTTGAGCAGGAAGCGAAATCATCTTTAAAATTCCAGGGAAAGCGAGACGGACGATGGATGCGGTCGGATCAGTGTCGCGATGGAAACGGCGCACAAAATGTCGACAGAAAGAAGACAGGATTATCCAAGGGTGGAAAATTCTTAAGACTTTTTTGTCTAGGGAACGCAGAAATAATCTGTGATCTGGGTAGATGCAAATAGACATATCTCATTAATTCACTAGATAATCATCTAACTCGTCTTATGACTAAAAATAAATCCTAGGATAAGAAATTCAGTTAGGTAAAGTGGGGTAAGTGTAACGCACGCACCTAATAAATAACTAATATCTGCTGGCAATTTCTAGTCACGATGACTTTTAAAATTTTTTAACTGTTTTTTATGTGTTGTATTACACAAGTGTCGTTTTATTCAGAAGTTACCTTATCTTAAGCAAGCGCTAATCTGAAACGAAGCATACAACTTTAAAAAATAAATTGTATTAAGTATCTAAACAAAATGATTTTTATTTCATATCCCGAACTTGCACCCGCAGAAAGGTGAGGCTGTCATCGTGATCAAAGCGCCAAAAATATTTTTTAAATATTAATCATATGCTATATTACACTCCCCCCATTAACCAGGGGTAGGTGTAGAATGCTGACTCAAACTACAACATCGTATATATTGTTGCAACGGCTTAGCCAATCCAAAGACATTTTTATGGGCAGTAGGCAAGTAGTTAGTGAAGACGCACACAAATTTTCAATCCGCTACGGTAATCCGTTTCGACGGCACACCGTGTTAAAGTTGACCTATTGAAATTTTAGCGTACACTTAGCCCACTTTACCTTGTCGAAAATTGAAAAAAAAATAAGTCCTTAACTTTGGTATCTAAGATAACCATAACAGGGTTATGAGAATGGTTTTTACTTTACCTTGTTATAGCTTGGAATAATACCTAAGGCAAGTACTTAATTTTTCAGTTTTTGAAACCAAATCCCTTACTCTGGAATAACTCCTACGGCAACAAACCAGTTGAGAAAATCAGATTCGCGTCACAACTAAAAACAAATTCCCCCTTCAGTTGCACTCTAGCGACCGATTACTTTTATAGAATTCTTTCTTAAATGGCTCAATCAATACTCCAAAGCTATCAGATTTGATACAGAGGGCATATATCGTCGAAAATTATCATGGATACAATGACGAACTTTAAACTCACAAGCTACTAAAGCTAGTCACTTCCCAAGTCTAACTCTCACAGAAATTAATTCTGAGAGTATTGGTAGAACAGAAAAGTTGTCCTCTAAAAACCATGGCATAAAACAAATTATTACTGCCAATCCATGCAAGACTAACTAAACAAACTACGCTGTCATTTGAAATCCTTCGTCCCAATTCATAACAAATCTACGCAAACACTAATGAGCACTAAAAACTCAAAATAAAAAAAGGTGCTCATCTTAAGTACCTGAAAATGTTGCGATTTTTTAAAATTTTCTTGTGGCTATTGGGGATACCCCTCAATAACAATTTTCTATCAATTTATATTTATTTAAAGCAATTATATTTCGAATATGTTTTTATTTGTATTAGAGCGAACCCTTTCTTATTTAAAACATACGAAACAAGTTCACTTCTCGAAATAAACAACCGCTGCATCACCACTGACGACGGCTCCTTCGAATATTTTCATTTCGACAGTTTTATGTTTACCGGCGCATCACCACTGATGACGATTCCTTCGCATATTTACTATTCTATGACTACCGGAGTAACCTTAACTGTGTACACCCTTGAGACAACGCGAAACTGCACATTCACGCATGGATGCACACTTAACATGCACCCACAAGCACGCACACACACACGCACGCATAAATACACGCGTATACACCCCCACACGCCCTATGCGCGTTCGGGTAGGGTTAAACGGGGTCCGCTTGACCCGGGATGAGAGACAGCTCATTGAGATGCAAGCCAAGACGTCAATATCGTTAGTCTCATCGATTCATCGACGATCGGAGAGGATCATTGATATTCCGCTCAAATAGTGTCCAGAATCGATTTCGCTCGCACCATTTAAAAAAAAAATTCCCGCCGACTCCTTTAAGGAAAAAATAATAAATAATTAAAAGGGCGAATTAAAAAAATAAATAAAGGTTTCCGTTCCTCTCTTCACGAATTTGTCCGTCCGATAGAAAACCCTATTCCGATTGCTTTGACGCGGGGCAGAAGGAACGCTTTATCTCTTTTGGACGTCGATCCTTTCCATCCCTAACGAATTTTTTGTTTTTACAACGCCGTTTCGAAATAGCGGGACGTTTCGAGTGACATCTAGAACAAAGTCGACCCACCTCCTTTCTCTCCACCTCTTTCTCCCCTCCCTTCTCTCTCCACCTCTCTCTCTCTCTCCCCTCCTCTCTCTCTCTCTCTCTCGCGCACGTTCTATTACTTAACCCTTTCGAAGCGTTGGGCTGCGTCGATGACGTGGATTAATATGCTATCCGTGACGTCAAGTTGGGTTTTTGGGTGACGTCAATTGCAAAACGTTTTCGGGTTCGTTGGATCTGTTTTGGGTTGCTTGCATTTTTACTTTCTCGTATTGAGAAAGTATTGTTATCGCGAAAAAATTCGACCTCGAGATTTTTTACGGAAATATACGTTTTAGGTGTCGCTGAGTGCGACAAGGTGGTTTTCACAATGCCGTCTGTCTGTCTGTTACAGGAACTAGAGCCTAAACGGTGAAGCGAAAATGAATGAAATCTCGTAATTGGGCATTTCATCATACAGAGCAGAGTACATGAAGAAATGGTTGACATTGCTCAATAATTAAGGGAAGTTTATTCTACGCATTTTGAACAACAGTTTGATTTTCTCAAAAACGGCGATAACGATTTTGATCAAATTTCGTACAGTTACTTGAGTTTACGTCTTCAATAATACCAAATAGTTCATATTTCTCGAAAAATTAATATCAGGCTATTTTATTCTGGACAACTTTAACAATAATTTGATTTTCTCAAAAACGACTCGAACGATTTTATAAAATTTCGTACCGTTACTTGAGTATACGTCTGCAATAACACTACATATTTAATTTTTCTCAATGTATGAATATAAGGCTAGTTTATTCTTTGGCAACTTTAACAAAAATTGGATTTTCTAAAAACCGGCTCATACGATTTTCATTTTCTAAAGACAACTAAACGACGCATTAGTATATGAGAAAGTTTGTACAATGTATGTTGTACCGATTTTTTTATCAGAAAGATAGTTTGTAGAAGGGAGGGGGAAATTCGTTAGAAGGGAAAACACATTAAAGATGACCTACGGATTATTACCTATCTCGATAATTCGAACGCCGATAATTCGAATGTCGATACCTCGATTTTTCCGTCGAGTATTTCACGTCCATTTTTAAATAGCTTGTAAACAGAACTTCTACGACCTTTCACGACGGCCATTTCACCATCAACAACAACAACGTTTACGTGCGGCAGCTACCGTGGCAGGACATGAACCCGCGACTCTAGAATTTAGAGGCTAACGCACTTTAACCACCTTTTTAAATACAAAATTAGGCGAATTAGAAGGTTATGCAGGGGGTTTTTTGAGTCGCCCTCGTCTCATTTCACAGCTATTTACATTTCTTTCCGCTGGCATTCCAAATACGTTGGTTTGCAGTCCCATCACTCGCGATTTTATGACTATTTTTTTCAATATGTGGCAGAATCGACGAAATTGGATCGTCCTTACTTGTGGTAGCGGCCATATCTAAACAAGGCGGTGTAAACTTTACGACTAACACATGACATTGAAACGCCACTTCTTTAGATGTACAAGGAGCGAATTGTGACAGAATATAATAGCAGCGGTTTCCCAAGCATTCCTCTATATCATGCTCAATCTAAGTTCCAAAAAAAAGTATACATACATCTACATAATACCCTGCAAATCACCAGATTGGTGGGTGGCAAGGGGTGCAGCGTACCAAAACCTACCTAATAACGTCCCTCGTGGAAATCACTCCCCTATTATGATCCCGTATGGTCCTACGATTGCCATTAATATAACCACTTCATGAAAAATAAGGACGCAAACGATGCGTCATGAACGCTCGAGGGTTAGAATTTTGGTTGCTGCATATTGCACGTCTTGCGATTAGAAAAGCCTAAAAGACTGTGTGTGTGTGTGTATATATATATATTATTACCTCTTTTCTTTAAGCATATATATATATATGCTTAAAGAAAAGAGGTAATAATAAAGATGGCAACAAGGTGTTGGAGGAAGCCCAGTGGACACTTATCTAGATTGAAGAGCTGCTGGGGGTGCTGAGGACACACGAAAAACACAAAAACAACACAAATATGGAGCTTTCGGGCTGACGCCCTTCTCCAGCGACGGAGAGACACATACTGTTTGGCGTTTTTTTGTGTTTTCCGTGCGTCCTCAGCATCCCCAGCGGCTCTTCAATCTAGGTTCCACTGGGCTTCCTCCAACACCTTGTTGCCACCTTTATATACATATATATGCCAAATATCCTGCGCGCCCCCACAGCTTGGAAAACACTGTAACGAGGGATGATTTCTTCGTTTTAATTCTACAAGCAAACGAGACGGAATCGAAGAAATGGAAAGAAACGATTCACGGAGAGAAACTACAGCTTAAAATGCAGTTGACAAATACCAAAATGTAGCAAATTTGTTGTGAAGGTGGAACGCGTCAGGCGTCTTGGTCGACTAAGAATCAGAAAATTTCGTTCGTTTGGCCATAGTCCTTTTACCCACAGCTTTTGACGAAAGTCTGAAATTGCAGGGAACTACATGTTTATGTAGATGTTTTTCTATCACTGCTGTCTTCGTATTCCCTCACACAAGCAGGGAATTTGGCAAACTAAGAGCACGGGATTACACCTGGCCTTCCTACAATATGGGTTCATGTTTCGTAGATTCGTTAAGACACGGTTTGTTTTTTTCGATACGGAAAATTCTTGCGACGTGAAATGCTTAGAGTTAACGCGGTTTAGTTGGACTTGGCATGTTGGGATTCCAGATTGCAAAGCGAAGAAGAGACGTGACGGAGTGTCCTAGTGCATTGTTTATAAGATTAGATAACCAGCAACAACACTCAATTTGTAAATGCATGTGCATCAGTGAGATGTTTCGTAATCTGCAGGATGATGCCTGAAACGCAAACCACCTTTCACTATTTCCAGCCACGTTCACATAACGCAGATTCACATTACACGACCCCTTTTCAGAACAACATCCCCCGCGTTACACGAGGACAGGGTGTGTGTGTGTCTGTAAATGGAGGGAACATTAAACACACACACAACTACACACAACGCCGATTCACATTACACCATCCTTTATTTTCAGAATATGTACACATCTCCCGCGTTGCCGGGAGGGCCTGTGACGCGTAAATCGAGAGAATCAAGTAAAATAAAAATTACGCGTACCTGGACAGCGTTCCCTTTAGAAGCGGATTGGGTCCAACGTAGTACCCGCCCATCATCTTGGTGCCTCCGGAATCAACCCCAGCCTCCCATTCACCGAGACCACGGCCACCCCTTCGCTCCGAGTGGCATCACCGCTGCACGGCGGCCACCCACCGCCGCCGCTACACGACGCCACCGCCACAGCACCAATACAACAACAACTCCGCACCACCGACACTTTTTTCTTTCCCTCTCTCTCTGTCAGAAGAACACTCCCCGACTCTCTCTCTCTCTCTCTCCACTAATACTTCTTCCTTCCTCGTCTGAAAGCGGGTTGGACCCGACTTACTGGGTTGTACTTCACGGAAGAATCTACCGCCCCTCTGGCGTTCCTGCAGAAATTACAAACAGCAGGAGGGGGAAGGAAATAATTATTACACAGAGTTCACCGTCTCCCTATATCTATATATATATATACTATCTTCTTCATCTACAAACGTCACCATTAACGATTAATCATTCGGGCGCTCTTATGTTAACAAATATATATGTATAGATGGCGCCCACATCTAAAAAAAAACACAACACACCGCAGCGAGACACACACGGACGTAAACAAAACGCGAGAGCGGACACGAAACGTGCACACTTGGGGAGAACTCGTTTTTTTTAAACAATACAAAAAATAAACACCTCCACTTACTGTGGCTAAGGTTTAAAAAAAAAAAACACCACAGCTGACAACAACACCAACTCCGTGGAAACAACAACGGCCAGCAAAGCTATCTCTCTCTCCCTCTCTTCGTCGTCTCACACTGTCTCCCTTCTCTTCTCCTCCTCTCCGCAGCGAGGGAGGAATGTAAAGCGTGCCACCACCACACAGCCGATCAATCCGGTGCGGGGGCCACGGCCCCTACCTCCCCTGCCGCGCCGCCCTTTGCTGCCGCCTCCTGAATCCCACCGCCGCCCCCGGGGTCCCCACTAAACCCTCCGCCTTCCATGGGCCGCCTACTATCCGCGGCGGGATACGAATCCTGTGGTCTTTTATTTTGTCACTGCTCCTCTAAAAAAAAAAAAGCAGGACGGGGACACACACACACGAAAAGGCGTTTCACACACACGCGGGCGCACACACACTCAATAGCGAACGACAACTCCGTTCTCGAAATACACTCTTTTTTCAACGAAACGGCATGACAGGTGAGTAGAGATATTTTTCCTAGGATCCTCTGTCTACCCACAGAAGAAACTTTTCCTTTTTAAAATAAAAATAAAAAACAAAACAACGACGCGAACGTGGTCCTCTTCTTCTTTTTTGAAACACGTGTCAAACTCACGCGAAATATCCACTTACTAGGGCGACTAAAAAAATATATCCTTTAAAAAAAATAATTCCGCTAGGAATGACGTCCAGCCGAACTCCAGAGCGGACGAAGGTAAAATAGGCAAGGAGATGGAATTAAGATGGGAATTTCAGAGATACACAGAAAGGGGTGGCAGTAGGAAAAGGGGTGTCGGTCGTGGCCGAAGAGTCTTAAGTCACGTGGCCGGGGAAAGAGGGCGAAAATAATCCCAGAAGGGGGTAGGAGGGAGGTGGATGGAGAGGGGGAGAGAGCGACACACAGACACACACACACGCCTTCTTACAAAATGACGACGCACCGACACGACGCGAACGCAACGCTAACGTCGGCTGGACTGACTCCATCCTACCATACCAGTAGAGGGAAAGGAGGAGGAGGGAGGGAGAGAGGGAGAAAGAGGGAGGTGAGTAGAGAGAGAGAGAGAGAGTTGGAAGGGGAGAGAAAAAGAGAGCAAGGAGGGAGAGGTGCTGTTGCGGGCTTCTGCCGCCTATTTCGCCGCGGCGCTCACAACAGCGGAGCTCTCTTCCAACGCTTTCCCCGCCCACCTACGCGAGAGAGAGAGAGAGAGAGAAAGAGAAAAGAGAGATCGGGAGGGAGAGAGGAGAAAAAAGGAGTGGAGTAAAAGCCGAAGCGGCAAGCTTGCTTGCACTTTCGATAAAACCGAAAACGGATGCGCAAATACGTAGTACGGAGAGCGGGAACCGCGGTTTTCGACGGATGCCCCCCTCCCCAACCCTTTTTCCCCTGAACCGCTATTACGATGTGTTTTCAGAGGGAAAACGCACAAACCCCCTTTTAAAAAAAAATTATTTGCATGAAAATGGCAGCATAATATCGATCATGCAACTTTCTAAAACGCATCGTGAAGTTTACTATAACGCCTGGCCTCGGTAGGATGGTTAACGCGTTTGCCTCCCGATCGTGAGATGCTAGGTTCGAATCCTGTAACGGAACTGGATTTCTGTGACTGCATTTTAACAAAAATAAATAAATACCTTTTGAATCTTTATATCTTCTACCCTATATAAACAATAACACCGGCGAGCCGCATGCGACCTTCAAAGTGTTTTATGCTGCCCGTGACGAAAAAATAAACCGTCAAATTAAACACAAAAATTCACGCCTTTTAAATTTAAATTATGACGATAAAACATTTAAAATGCATCGAGATGTTGGTCCTTAAAAAACCTCAGACTTGATTTTCGCTTATATGGTACCTCAGAATCACTAAATAACTTCCGATTTAAACTCTTTATAAGGCCCGCCCAAGCATTGACAACTTCCAATGCGGCTCCTCAAAAGGATTCTATACCATCCATGCGTCCCAATATATATATTTATATATATAGAAAAGCCTGTCCACCACTGATTTAGAAGAAACGGTAAAAGTAGTTTTTTTTCAAATCAGGTTGATTCCCGGATGGCAAAGGATAAGAGACAGATTCATAAAATGGCCACGAGTTGCCAGCGAGTTTCTTTAATGACGAGGCGAAGGTATTCGCCGTGAAAACAAAAGCCCAACGAGAATTTCAAAAGGTGGAACATACCAGATAAATAACTTACGTCAAGACTCTACAGCCAAGAAAATAAACATTCACTTTTGGTTGCGTTTTGACTGAAAATAATGTAAGGCGTGCGAAATAAATACAAGAAAATGAACAGACAAGACGGCATCGAACCAGAAATGGTAACGGGGAGTATCAAAGACCATACAAATCCAAATTACTTTTTTCTCTTCGTGACTAATTATTCGTACTTTTGAGCGCTAAGTTATGCCGTGTAATTGAAATTTCAAAATTTGTAACTTAAGACTGGCGAAACTGAAAGGATCTTATTAAAAACGGAAAATTAGAACACTAGGCGCTAATGTGAGTTAAAAAAAACACTGATATGATGGGTTGCATTACTGTGCCTCATGATCTCCGAAGAAAGAAAGCAGACAGAAAGATTTTGCGAATCGAGAAGGCCATCCCGTCTGAGAATTAAACAAACTAGGCAAATTCAAGAATGGGCACTTCGATACAAAAAAAAAACCGAATAAAGTTATGTATTTATCTTAGGCATCTCCAATAGACATAGCAAGGTTATGAAAAACAAGATGCGCATTTCGGCTGCAATGCAGACCTCTTCAATGGCGATTCACCGAAAGTAGATTTTAACAAGTTAGAAAAGTGCTGCGAAAGCAGATAAAATACATATAAGGCAATTTTTTTACAAGCCCCTCCCCTTTTGGCCCCGCCCATCCCCAGCAGCTGATCCTGGATCCACCAAATTCCTTACCACATGTAGCTCTCACGTGTAGTAACTCATCCTGAAAATTTGGTTCCTCTAGGTTGAACCATTTCAGAGATATCGCCTGAACAGACGGACGGACAGACAAAGTGAATACATACGCGATTTTTTTACAAAAAAAATCGCTAAAAAGGGCTTCCCTTAACGTTGTCAAGGCTATTTTTTTTGGCATTGAAGCGAGCTTATCCTTGAATTTGTTTTCAGCTATAAGACGAGCTCGATAATTTTCTAGAGCAGAGATTTTCAATATTTTTAGACCTGAGAACCATTATTGGAACATCTGAAATCCTACGGACACCCCAAAGCACGTGGATTTGACATTTCACAACAAATCGAGGAGTGGAAGCACTTGTTATTTGCTCTGAAAGACCTTACAACAGAGCAATGTTTCCACAGCAACAGATTCCTTTTAAATTATTACCAATTAATAATTAGTTATCGCTTTCCTAAATCAATGTAAAAGTATTTTCTCTGCGAGCTTTTGCGGACCCCCATTTGGGAAACCTTGCTCTACCGATTTAAACAAGGTTTATCCAATGCGGTAGGAGATGAGAAGGACCTTAATTAAGAGTAATTATGCAGAGCCGGGAGAAACGGGTGATTAAGATTTTCAGAGGAAATGCAAAGCAGACAGAAGTCCCAGAGAGGAAGTACATACGTACATGCATACTAGGAAAAATAAACAGGAAGAAAACAGGGAATTTGGACAGTCCAAAAACGGCGATGAACAACAACTTCTAAGAAAGGGGACCGCGCTTAGAGTTACGTAGGGTTTCGAGGGGCAGAAATAAAAATACTATGAGGACAAGTGCACTCAATAAATGTAGAAGAGCTTTCAAAGCCGTTCTTTACTGTATCACATTAGGCCAAACAGAACAGGGGTTACCAAAGTGTGGTCCGCGACATTAACTTTACGCGGCCCGGGACCAATTTCGTACTAGTATATTATTATTATTACTATGGTATACCCCGTCAAAAATGACGGGAGCAAAAATTCAATCGTTCAAGCTATTTATGGAGATCAAATTGACATAAGAAACATAAATTGTCTTGAAAATCATTTCCCTCTCCTTCCCTCTCTCGTATTAAAGGCATTCAAAGCACGCTTACACCTATAAGGATTGATATAACAATAGGATTTCGAGGTCTAACAATGTAGTTGGTAGGCAAGGCAACATCCCGTTAAAATGGAAAGATTTCCCCAAAACATGTGAATTAAACATTTAACATGAGCGATTTCGAACTATAGGCGGAAAAAAACGAATAGAATAAGAACCTTTGTAATGTTTTATTCAAAATGGTTGAAATCCGAAGTTCGTAAGTGAATTCTTTCTAATTATGATCTCAAAATTAATGAAAGCCTGCACGTCAAAAAGTCGCGTTACCTTATGGATAATGGAAAGGTCTTCCTCGGAGTCAAACCCGGGACTTTTTTCGAGATTTTTTTCGCCATCACCTTAAAATATGTGAATCGAGCATTCCTTCCAAAATTTAGAGTTTCAATCACGCAATGTCGACCCAACAATTAAACCGTTTAGTTGACTCAAATCATTCTTCAATTTTATTTTCGACTGGGTGTGGGTCGCGAAAGAGGGCGGAAGTGGGCTATGTGGCCCGCGATGAGGGGCGAAACGAGTCATGTGGGCCTCGAACCGAAAAATTTTGGTGCCACTGTAATAGGACTTTTACACGCATCTCGTAATTTGTCATCCAAATCCTCTTGAGCGGTTAAAGAGGTGAAAGACGCGACAGACAGACAGTGCCCGTTAAGGCGTTCCGCCGCGCCGATAGTCATTTCATCCCTGTTCGCCCCACAATGCGGCTTTGGCTTTGTGGCTTAGTGAAATAGATGGCACAGATATTTAGGTTTGAGTCATGGGCCGCACACGTGTACGTTGATATAGTTTTGAGTTTGTTTTCCAAGAATCACTTTACACTGGTCGCGGTTTGCAAAAACAAAGAGAGACGCTTTGCGATGCGTGCGTTTTTTTGCGGATTCCGCGCGCGACCTTCGTTGTCGAAGCACTTGTCTCAGGCACTTAACGCTTTATTGATCGTTAAGAGTTAGATAATCTCCCATGTTAAATAAAAATGGCCAAGAATCCGATAGGAAACGACGTACCTTAGCGATGGAATTCTCCGAAAGACCGATTGAGATCAATCTACCTAGTTACCACAGTCGAACGCGGTCAATGCGAAACTCAATTTTTCCTTAATTATAACAATTATAATTATAAGGATTCCATTAGCATCGCTAATGTCCTTATAATTTATATCCAAAATTAACCGTATTTTCCTTTCATTTACAATCAGAGTTAATTTTCTGTAACATATCGTCAGAGTCGGGCAAGCACTGAAGGGGGCCCGGTTGCTAATATCAATGGGGGCCCCCACGATATTAATATCTACAGTAATAACGAACGATTTATGGAGCCCAGTTTAACATTATAACTTTTACGGAGTGTTTCTTTATTTGAAATCGGTTTGCATGTAATTTTTTATAAACGTTCATGCAAAATTTACACTCGATACTTGAATAATTGAGAACTTCTAGGGGCCCCATTATTCGGAAGCCCGGATGCCTCGCATCCGCTGCATCTCCCCTTTGGCCGGGTCTGCCTTTCGTTAACTTCAAGGTGACATTCAAGGTAAATGACTTCTAATTTTATTTTTGATCGAGCGATTTCTGTGGACTGTTACGACTTTGAAGGAACTGCATTGCAACCCAAAATAATTCGAATTTAATAAATACGCATTTTTGAAATTTTAGGTTCTTTTGTACAATAGCCCCGCATTTTCAAAAATGCTTAAGTAAACAGCAACCAAAACAAATCAATACATTATTGTTTTTACAACTGATTGGCCTGTCTCGATATTTACAAACCCAATCACCGGACAAGAAACTGATTGGCCTGTCTTGACATTTACAAACCCAATCTCCGGACAACGTGGAGGGTTTCTTTGGTTCCGGGCGAGGCGAAGGGCGCGGTAGCGCCCGGAGACGACTACCATTACAACAAAGCGAGCCGAAGGATCGTCAATATATCCTTTCAATATTATATCCTCTCAAAAAAAATGGAGGATATATCGGCGAGCCTGCGGCTCGCTTTGTTGTAATGGGTAGTCGTCTCCGGGATTCCCCCCCCCCCCCCACACGCCTCGCCCCGAACCAAAGAAACCCTCCACGTTGTCCGGAGATTGGGTTTGTCAATGTCGAGACCGGCCAATCAGTTTCTGTTAATGTTGTTTCAACAATGCCTTATAGATTCGTTTGACTTTCCTTGGTGATCTTTTCGCTGCATTTTTGAAAATGCGGGGTTGTTGTACAAAAGAACCCAATTTTATTTATTCGGATAAAATAATAATTTGGGTCACAGACGGTTGAGACGCGACTATATACAATGCCCATCGACGTTGAAACGAGCGACAACTCTCCTCCGCCTACGTCAAGATATTTAAACATTCCGAAGCGCAGACATTTTACCGAGTCAGCGCCTCTAGCGGGAAAAATACCAACCTCTTACGTAAATTATCACATGGCGGTTGGAAACATTTCCCTCAGGAGTCGCGCAACGAAAACAAAATACGTCCAGGAGAAAGAAAAACACTAAAAACAATTCGATCGAATAAAAAAAAACCAACGAAAAAATGACGAGAAACGATAAAATTCGAACATTCTTTTAACGTTTCATGAAAAAAAGAAATAGCGCCCTTTAAAATAGTCGCAATTCGTGGCGCGTTACGCCGATGGCGTTTTTCACGCTAGCCGTCCGGCGGTGTGAATGATCCCCGATTGGAAACCGGCTCACGTTTATCTCCTCCTCGAAGAAAAGAGTAATTAACCGGCGGGGTTAAAAACTCATCCGATTCCGGCCGACGGACGTGTCTCCGTACACGTGCACGCGATGACAGTTTCCGTGACTTGCGCTAAAGGTCTGAAGTCTATGTAGAAATGAGAAAATGGCTCTCCTGAAGACGATCCGAAACAGACTGATCCATTTCGATTAAAAGAAAGTCGTAGATTAATTAAATTTTTAAAAATGGATCGTCAAGCTCGTTTTATACGGCTAATAATTTAAGAGCAGGCGTCGTCCAACTACGGTCCCCGGGCCGCACGCGGCTCTATAGAGACCGTTTTATGTGGCTGGCGAACATACGATGAAAATCCACAGTATCTTTTTAATTAAAACCACGACGAAAAACAGATGTTGAAACGTTTGGGCTAAAAATCATTTTCGATTCCATTTTCGCTTACACGATGCGACAGATGTTCTACGTGCCTTCCGATGTTAAGTCATAATGTGGCCAGCAGAAGAATTCGAAACTCCCAATACGGCCTTTCGCAACTTTCAATGCCTCCCGCCCAAAGCATTCGCATAAAAGTCTTTCGACCCGATTTGCAGAATCAAAGACTGGTGGATTGCCACTGACGACGGCTGTTTTTTCTAAGCCGAAATGCGCATCTGTTTGTCCCCTGACAAATTCGTGGGTATCTGAGTTACTTTAACCATAGACAGAGATGACTTGAAAAGCGGGTTTAAAAAAGCCAACAACGCAAAAGTTGAATAAACTGAGTTGGGTTGTTCAACTTTCGGTAAAATTTACGTCTGGCATTATTCTACTGCCCGACCCGGCGTAGTAGGCCTATAAACCTAATTTATACAATAACGTTAAGTGTTTTCTTAAAGCATTTTTTTTAACTCTTTCTTAATGGTTACTTAATTCTCTCATTTGTTCCCACTATGACCCGTCGAAGTAGGCATTATCGATATAGGCTCTGTCCAGTGCTGCAGTGGAGGTTATACGGTGGTATACGCCGTATACACCCTCTGCTTTTTTCGAGTGAATAGGGTATACCCTCTGCTTTGTCGAACAAATAGCGCATATCCAAGCCTTATTAACAATTATACAGGTCGATTGAAAAAAACCGCTCATACGTTTTCTCCTGGCATCGTAACAACATTACTATCGTGTAATTTGCTCTAAAAAAACTGGGTAAGAGCCCTCCCTCAAAGTTTTACCTTAGTATACAGTATACCCTCTGCTTTTTTTACGACTGCATCACTGGCTCTGTCCCGAGGTAATGTAATGTAATAAATTCTGTTCCTAAGAGATTCTTGAAATAAGCGCTGGAGGAAATTTAATATGGTTTTCCCATTTAAAAAAATATTTAATATTGAAACACACCGAGCATCCCCTTTAATTCTGTCGACGACAGATTTAGGACGGATAATTTGTAGCTGCAATGTATTAACGGATCTCTAGACCAGAAATGGGTAACCTTTTCTGGATGATGGGCCGCAATGATGGTAGTGAATCCTTCGGTGGGTCGCATTGGACGCTTTGGCGGACTAGAGTAGAGTTAAATCGGAAGTTACCTAGAGATTTTTGAGCACCATATGAGTGAAAATCAAGTTGTAATTTGGTTTTCAGGGTTAACACAATTCAATGTCAGAAATCATTATGGTATTCAATCTTACAAATATCTTTGAGAAAAGGTTATAGAAAAACTTAAACATCAAATTATTTGAATTGAGGATTATTTACTAAGGAGCCTAAATTTAATTCAGGATATTTTGATAGATTTTGCTAGATAAAAAATAATATTTAGCAGGTAAATCAAAAGAAAACGGGGAAAAAAGTTTTGAAAACTATGAAACGCTGGCTGTTAAGACGCATAAAACTGCTTAGTGGGCCGCAGGTTGGGCACCCCCTACTACTATGTACTACCGTGTAAGTTTATAGGAGCTATAACTATAACATTAAACCTCACGTTAGATACGTTACCCAAAATAAAATTTATTACACACGAAGGAGAAGTTTCTAAAAAAAAATACACCGTGATATCAGAAACCACTAACAAGCAAGAGGAAAATTGTTAAACAGAAAGCTGATACAGTTCGCACTACCGGACATGAAGTCCCTCCACCATATCTGATGAAACCGCGCTGATTAAACGCAATTAACGAAGACGGACAGTAGTAGTAGTAGTAGTAAATCAGAGACGCTCTCTCTGCGAAAAAAATCAGGTTTTCAAACATTTAACGCGACTCAAATTAGATTGAAACGCAGCATAGAGAGGCGATTAAGGGAGGTGCATTGCGGCAGGAGATTAACGTGTCGGATAGTTTATTTTGTTTTACGAAGCGATAAGACGGATTCAATTAGCCGTCCAATCAGCAGATGCAGCTGCTGTGACGTATTTCCGCCAACAACGCCGTTTCGAACGACTCCTTCAGATTCGCCAATTTCGGCACTTACACAGAGGAAAACCACACAATTACTCAGGTATAGGTAAAAACCTTTGCAGGCAAAAATGGTGGAATTAAAAAAAAGTAGATTCAACGACCTTTGAATCGTTAATTTTTATAGATAGTAATAGGATTTCACCAACTGCATTTGTTGACTAACTACGACTCTCCGATACCTTTAAGTAGTATGAAATTATTAGAGTGATCCATTATTAACAACTGAACAAAAAATAATTCTGCATGAGAATAAACGGCTGGATGGGCTTTTCTAGCGCTGAGTATAAAAATTAATAAAACGCAGCGCAATTTTAGGGTAATTCGTGATTGGAAAGTTACTAATTTCATTTCCTGCTCAAGCCTTAAAAAAAAGCTGGAAAACCAATACGTAACGTTCGGCTACATGAAATAGCCGTCATCTGTGGTCAGGGGCGGTCCGAGGAATTTTGGCGCCCCGGGCGAGATAGCACACTAACGCCTCCCCCCCTCCGTAAATGTTTGTTGAGACAATTACGAAGTACGTGTTAAATTTATTCATCGCTCTGTAAAGATTATAGATAAAGAAAAAACAGAATGAATGCTATACAGATTCCATCCAGTTCGGCGATATAAATCGGTATCCAATATTTATTCACTTGCAAGTAATGCATAGATATACGGTCGCAATAGCGCGCCCAAAGATTTTGGCGCCCCGGGCAGGCGTCCGCCGGTACCTCGTGCAGGCACTGTCAGTGGTATTACATACATCGTGACTTCTGAAAAAGAATCAAATATCGGTAAAAATTCACTTACGATAGCGGCTTTTGAAAAACGAATGACTCACCACTGATGACTATTGCTTTACGGCCATAGTGCGTATCCGGTTTTCCTAAACTTTTTATGGCAATTTTATAACATCCGTAAAGCAAGATCGATAATTCGTTCTTAGAAGATCAATTAACAGTCGTAGCCGTCATGAGTGATAATTTTCCGTTTGCAGCTTCTAATTATTATAATCGATCTATAGTTAAGTAGCTAACTAACGGTTAACGTGTTCGTAAACCATTTACCCAATAATTTTTCTCCTGTGGGGTGAAGCCATCCTCGGTGGTTATTCAATACACGTTAGTTTAAATATAAACGCTGAATTACCACTTAATTAGGCAGCTGAAACGAAGATCTGAGTCACGAAAAAAGATATTTGAAATTTGTCCGCATACTCCCACATGACGGCCATTTCAGGCATTCATGTAAGTAAAAAACACTCCACGCGAACCTCTGACAAATGAAAAGCGCCCCCCGAATATGCAAGCAGAGCCCCAATTACTTTATTTTTATCATTCGAGGAACAAGTCATCGATAAAGAAAAATTAAACACGATTAAAGAAATAAACTATCAGAACGATTAAAAAACATTTTCCAAGATTAAAAAAAAAATCAAGGAAAATTATAAACACGCAAGGTTGTTCGGAGTAACGCTTCCGGTTCGAACGGACATTTTCGAAGGAAGTGATTAATTCCTCGCGGGACGGAACGATAGTCTCGCCATATTTTATTCGCAACCCGTTGAAAACGTTTCAGTCGGGGAGTTTCATTTGCTACTCGGATGGACTATCTAGTTACTCCGGCCCAAACTAAAAAAAAAATGGGGGAGGTGGGAACTTCCGTACGACTTTGCGTCAGTTATGACGCTATTGCAACGAGATAAAAATAAGAAAGGGGATTTCCGCTAAAGAGAGGGAGAGGGGAGAGAGAGAGGAGAAATGGCAGGAGAGAAATAAGACGTGAGAGAGAGGAAGACGGGGAAGAGATAAGGAGGGGAAAATTAGGGCCCGCGATAGGGAGAGAAAGGAGGGAGAGAGGGGGTAGGGAGAGGGGATAAAGGGGCAGGAAGAAGAGGAGAAGGGGGTGTAAAGGGAGGAAAAGACAGAATGAGTGGGATGAGGGAGGGATAGAAGGGGGTCAAGAGAAGGAGTGGGAGGAATCGGGAATATAGGGAATGGCGAGGAAGGAAATTCAAAGGAATGAAGGAAAGGAGAAGAAAGGGGGAGGGAGGTAGTGGGAGAGGAAAGGTGAGAAGAGATATAGAAGAAAGAGAAGAGATAAAAAGAAGCGAAGGAGAAAATAGAGGAGGATAGGGAGGAAAGAAGAGTGGAGAGGGAGAGGAAGAGAGAGAGAAGAGAGGGAGAGAGATAGTGGTAGAAAGAGATAAGAGGAACAGATAGTGGGGGAGATAGAGATAGAGGGGGAGAGATAGAGGGGATATATATATATACAGAGCCAGATAGAGGGGGGGCAGCAGGGCCAGTTTGCCCGGGCCAAGAGGGGCCCCTTAAATTTATTCTAAAGGTTATGTGTTCAATATATTTATTGTAATATATTGAACGAATAACCCTGGCGCAAATAAGCACCGATCAACAGTTAAAGGGGAAGGGAGGGTTGGACTATGTAGAGATAGAGAAAATTTTACGATCCTTTCGGTGAAAATATTTTGTCGTCCAGGTTAACGGGGTGGGGCCCCACATTTTTGACTGGCCCGGGCCCCATTTCACCTGTCTCAGGCCCTGTGTATATATATATATATGTATATATGTATATATATGTATATATATATGTATATATATGTATATATATATATGTGTGTATATATATACATATATAAATATACATGTATATACATGTATATTTATATATACATATATAAATATACATGTATATGTATATATATATATATATACACACACAGTAAAACTCGTTTAATACGTATTTGAGGGGACCGACTCATTGCTTCGTTATAAGCGTAACTACGTTATATACGAGAAACATGGTTTTTGGCCTATACATCCCATATAACACGTATACACATACAGTAAAAGCTGTGCTATCCGGCTATTTAGAACCGGCCAGCCTTAGATATCGGCATTACACAAATACAATTCATTTTGTATTTATTTTTCTTTTTTTTATAAATTTTTGTGTGAATTGTATGTGTAATACCACAACTTCCACTTTAAAATTTCTTAAAATATAAGATGTATATATAACGTATTTACTCCGTATACTTCTGCGGCTGCCGAGTAAGCATGGTGTTTTTGGTTACATATGCCAATTGCATTGTCTAGATGTTTTGGTGTACTTCTACAATTTCCAGTTTTATCGCGTTTTATTATTTAAAAAATTACCCATCCATTGAATATGGCATCAAAATAAATACCTAAAAGCAAGGAACAGGAGAGAAAAAGTTGTTTTAATGCTAACACAAAAGCTGGAGTTGATCAAACGAATTGAAAAAGGAAAAACTAGAGCAGCCATAGCAAAAGAATTCAACGTCGGATCTTTTACGCTCTACGATATCAAGGCTCATAAGGCTAAATTAATGAAATTTGTGTTATCTTCTGAAACGAGTAAATCAATTAATAAACATCATACGCTTCATAAGCCAAAAATGGAGGAACTGGATAAAATATTATATGACTGGTTTTCACAGAAATGTTCAGAAGAATTAAATAATTTCGTCCTTTTCTAATATAGTAAATAAAGATAAATAAGAAAGATATAATCCAATAAATTCAATTTTGGGAACAGGCTCACTGCCGTAATCCCCAAACTTCCCGGACGCCCTAAACTTTTCAATAGTCTTTTTGTTTTGCATGTAAGCGTAGCAACGTATTAAATAAGAATGGGTAAATAGTGTCTATATCTAACTACATGTGGAAGAATTAAAATGGAAAATGCAAACCCCATGCATAGTTATGTTTGGGGAGTACGATAGTGAACCTAAGCCCAATTTTGTTTGGTTATTGCTAAATTTGCGATTTCAAAATCTAAAATAGCTCCCTTAACCGGCTATTTCTCCTAATCGGCTTTCCACAATCCCCAAGATAGCCGGATAACGCAGCTTTTACTGTATTTGCAGTGAGTCGACTTCAATGCCGTACTTACATATGTAAAGAGATGCTTATCAACTTCGCGGCATGTAAAATGTTCGACTGCTATTACATACGATTTTTTAAATGGTTAATTAATATTATTATTATGGTCATTAATTTACATAAACATTTCACATTTTTAATATCAATTTCAAAACATAGGGACTGTGGAAATTCGTATGGAAGGGGTAGATGGAGGAAGGAGACCTCTACGAACAAGTGCGCGGTAAACGGGCGGAAACTATTCATTACTTATCTCTCTGCTCGCCAAAATTCGTTATATAAGGGGCATTTTTTGCCACGGGACCAAACATTTGTTCGTTACAGCCGAGATTTCGTTTTAGGCGTGATCGTTATAAACGAGTTTTACTGTGTGTGTGTGTGTATAAATATCATCATCATCAGCCTTTTTCAATCCACCGACGGATGACGGCCTCCCCCAGATATATACGTATATGTGTGTGTGTGTGTATATAGGGTAGGGAAAGAGGGATAGAGAGGGAAGATAGGGAGAGTGGGATAAGGAGAGGGGGTGGAAGAGAAGTGAGAGAGCGACAGAGGGGGAGAGAAAAGGAGGATGAGCAGAAGACAAGAGGGAGGGTGGAAGCAGAGGGGGGGGGGGGAAATAGGGAGGTGGGGGAGAGGGAAGGAGGCAGGTAGAGAAAGGGAGGCAAGCAGTGATTGAAAAGTGAAAATAGGTGGATTTAAAAGCTGAGTGTAAGAGGTGACAGCATATAAGCGACGGAGAGGGGGGAAGGGAGAGGATTGATATAAACTAAGGATGGTCTACGAGTGATTTTTGTCTTAAGGGGAATAGGACAAGTAAACCATCCAATTACGCTGAAATAACATACTAAAAAGGTATCAATTTAATCGCGACGTAGCAGTTGCGCCTAACTTCTACATCAGTTGCCCTTGTATTAACATAGTATCTATATTTCTATAATATCAATAAGTTACCGGTGGCCAGTCTGAAATTCCCCAGATTCCAACCTTGGAAGTTCGCCGTCATATAAGAAACGAACACGACTTATAACCGACAGAGAGGATAAACAACTCCACGGGTCTAACCAACCTGATTCATCCATCGACATTCTACGGTACTTCTACGAAAGGAATGGGCAAACTTTTTACGTGGCGAGCTGCAGTATAGCTTTCATGCGATTCAACTTGGAAAGTTACGGTCGACTCTTTTGTCAACGAACAATAAATACATTTTCGACGCCATAACCCAACCGTAAAAACATTTCCCGGCCACAATTTTTACGACAAAATCACGAAATTATCAACATTTAAATTTAATCTCACCCCTCCACTGAATTCCTCCGCGGGTCTCATAAAACCCTCCCACGTGGGCCTCAAGAACGCGACCCTCTGGACCTTAAAAAAAAAATTTCCACCTCCGACCTACCACCACCGACGCGAAACCTTACATGACGGTAGGTCATGGGCTACAACCTTGGTTGCAGAATAAGAACCCACGCGCCCGAGTGTAATATGGTTGCAAACCGAGCAGGACGAGATTTAAAAAAGAAGAAAAAGCGGGATCGAAAACACTTCCTTCCCGAACTCTGGCAAAATTCCCACGCGAGATGGAACCTCCGACCGATCTTTTCGAGATGTAAAAAAAACTCCGACGACAAAAAATATATAAAAAATAGAAAAGAAATCCAAAGAGGTCCTAGAAAAAGACCCACAGGCATAGTTCGTATCCTTCGGGGCCGTTGGGTGGGAGGGGAAAGGGGAGGGGAGAGGAGAGGGGGGAGTGGAGAAGGGGGAGAGGAGAGAGAGGGGGGAGAAGAGAGAGAGGGGAGGGAAATGGGGGAGGGGAGAAGAGTGGAAGGGAGGAATAAGGGGAGTGGTGGAAGGATGCCGTTAAGTTTCTCCAAGTTCAATGCCCCACCGTAGCACACTTGGCCAACGAGGTGAGTCTTAATAGGATGAAGGAGGAGTTGTGAGCGGTCTCTGAAGGAGATTCCGAAGAGAGAGAGAGAGAGAGGGGGGGGGAGGGAGGGGAGGTATGAGGCTGCGACGCGCACACACGCACACACACATGCTTATTCTTCAAACCGAACTCCCAATTACGGATGTTTTCGTGATGACCGTGGAGAACAAGACGTAAACAACGCCTCCCTGCCACGGAGACGATTATAACGAGAAAAAAAAACAGGAAGAAGCGTCGTTTCTAAAGTTCTAAGTTTTTGACTGTCGAAACGGAAACGATACCCGTGAATCAAGGACCAGTAAGGAGGGAGGGTTGGAAAATTAAAGGGCCGTGGGCCGCGTGCGGCTTGCAATGCTATGACGAAAGAGCGACACGTAAAATTTAACGCACAAATTCATATATATTTTTATTTAAAATTTATTTATTCAGGCGTTAACATCGTGGGGTTTTAAAAATCACTGTAAAAAAACAATAATTGACGGAAATGCGACCCAGGTTCAACGGTTAAATATCGTCTTCAGGTACAAAATATCGCTGTGAACTGATTTACATACAAAACACGTGGGGATAACCTACCTGTGACAGCATATGAAAGCAAGTGAGAACAAACGAAATAAAAAAACCAAAATTTTTCCTCGACATTATGACAATGAAGCATTTAACCCTGAAAATTCAACCCTTAAACCTAATACGTAGACAGATAACTTCCGATATGAATACGGTTCGCCGAAGCATGGACAATTTTCAATGCGGCCCGCCGAAAGATCCGCATCCACCAATGCGGCTCGCCATTTAGAAAAGGTCCCTGCTCTGGACGATGGGATGGACACGAAACGACACCTTTTCGAACAATGCCGCGAGACCTCATCCCCCTCTTTCAAGATGCACAAGTTTCTCGAACATTTCGAATACGTTACACTATCCCGAGACGTGCCAAACACAAACACGCATCGGTTCCTTTAATTTCGTCATTTACAATTTCACGAAACTTGTAGAATGTCGTTTCTAATCGTTCCATTACATCTTCATCGAGTGAACAAAGAACGCTGAATAAAGTTACGTCCGCGAAGACAAAATATCGATTGTAGAACACAACGACACAAAGAAGGGGCAGTTTTCCACAGGAGACACAACAGCAGGGCCAAATGTGCGTGAAGGATATGTTGCAGAACCTGCCATCCTGAGATCTGGCAAATCGCAAGCCAATATGCAGACGCACATATGGTTGAACATCGAAAATCCTCAACTAAGGCCGCTGATAGAGTACTAGTCTTTTTATGGTTATATTTTGTCACTGTGTCTTATCTAACCTTTTTGCATATTTATATATTTCACCTTGTGGCATTTTCCTTGCCTCCAGGCCTAGAGCCCAATTGCTTTGTATATTCTTAATAAGAATCGTAATAACAATAATTAAATTAAATTACTTTACTCAATAAATTAATTACAATGAAGTCACATATGAATAATGATAACAATACTGATAATGATGACAATAATATCCTAATGGAGGTAGGACACACCACATCATCCATGGTACTCTAGCGATTATTCCGTAAAAATCTGGCGAACGGAAGAGAACATAACGTCCACTAAAAAAATTACACGGTCGACTTCTACGTAAACCATGACGAATCCTAAACTACCACCGAAATAACATACCTTTACGGCGACAACTACACGTCTGTGAAACTTGACATGAAGAATAAGACGAAAACAACAGGCCGAAATGTTAGAACGCCGACTGATTGTACAAAGACAATTTTACGGCTTAAGTATTTCGAGAATGACTCTCAAAAAGGTGTCCCAAAACTTAAATATAAGCGAGAATATATTCGCGTATATAGTGACGGCATTAACGCGTACAGAAAGAACTTCTCCGATCACCTCGGGAGACGAATTTGAAGATCGAATGTCTAATCCGTTTAATTATTTTTTTAAAAACATACACTGATTCATGTGTACGATACGTAACGTACGGTTAACTGGGTAAATACTGACTTTAAACAATCGTCGCGGACGTAAGTCCTAGGGATGACACTTTATTTATTTTTTTAAATTTCGACAAACACCTGAATCAATATGTGACTACACCATATACAGCAGGATTCTTCAACCTTTCATTTTTTAACGGCCGCGTATCCCAAAGTACATTTTAGAGCAATGGCGGATGCAGAGGGGAATACTGGGGTAATTACACCCCCCCCCCAAAAAGAGATAATCTTTATTAGAGTATTATCTCAATTCATGTTTTGGTACTTTCCTGTTAACGGGAATACCTCCAGAACCCTTCGCAGGACCTGGTACTTACGTGTTATCCGCATGCCATACTTACGTACAACATTAACAGAAACAAACCCAATCACCGGACAAGAAACTGATTGGCCTGTCTCGACATTTACAAACCCAATCTCCGGACAACGTGGAGGGTTTTTTTGGTTCCGGGCGACGCGAAGGGCGCGGTAGCGCCCGGAGACGACTACCCATTACAACAAAGCGAGCCGAAGGCTCGTCAATACATCCTTTCAATGTTATATCCTCTTGATTGTTGTGCCGCAAATTGAGAGGATATATCGGCGAGCCTTCGGCTCGCTTTGTTGTAATGGGTAGTCGTCTCCGGGCGCTACCGCGCCCGTCGCTTCGCCCGGAACCAAAGAAACCCTCCACGTTGTCCGGAGATTGGGTTTGTAAATGTCGAGACCGGCCAATCAGTTTCTGTTAATGTTGTCTATAAAATATCGTAAATCCAACAATACGTCAAAATATCCTTTCAATGTTATATCCTCTCAAACAATCATAACAATACGTTCATTTTTTAAGGTATTCCCGTTAACAGGAAAGTACCCATGTTTTTATATACCATTGGAATTCTAGAAATATTTTGCAAACATCCGAATGATGTATAATATAGAATGTATACGTATTTATTATAACGAGACGTTATTTTATATCAATATTTGCTGCCCGTACAGCTCCGAAATTGGATCTCTGTTGGAGTATTCCCCTCAAGCGTGGCTGAGGAAAAGTGGAGGGGAAGCTTTGCTTCAGGTTGTGACTGACGCAGGCCTTCCCTTAATTAATATATACGTTGATGTATTAGTGAATGTTTCTTTTCTTATTACCCCCCTCTAAGCTATGCACCTAGACCCGCCTCTGTTTTAAAGAGGTAACGATATGAATAACTCTTGTATTAAAATAGATAACCCATGTTTATAACGTTATCATTCAGAGATTTTAGCGTATTTTTGTTTTATAACGTCATTTTTAAACATAAAATTCCAATTTTTGATATCTAAGTCATGCATTAAAGGCGAATTGCATTATTTAACACTAGCACGAACACCTTTAAAACTTTGGACATAACCAAGGTTGAAAAACCTTAATATAGTAGAAGCATTCTTCTTCCGGATTTCCAGCGCTAGAAAATGTCGGTTATAGAGACGCCATCGGTCACAAAATAGACACGTCCAGATCGAATAGTTTAGATTTTTTTTTCATATCCTTTGTTCCAAGAGCTATTGAGACTCGGAAACAAAAGTATTAAAAAAAAAAGAAACTGCTAGGGAGAGAGAGAGAGAGAGAGAGAGAGATAAACGGCGGAGCCACACGAAAAAAATCACACAAAAGGTAAGATTGGGAACCAAAATACGGTAAAGATTGGTCCTAAACGGCAGAAAACGACGGCCGGGTACGTGGCATAAAACAAAAGAGAAGCAAGTTATAAAAAAATACGCAGCGTAAAGAGACAGGACCGCTGCGCACGTAAAAGGTCAACGTTAAAAGCCCCTTCTTCTTTTCCGTCACAAAAAGATCGCACTCGTTGCTTGGGATTTACCCACGCACACAGTAGAACCTCAATAACTCGAGTGCCTACGACTCGATGCTTCAAAAAGTTGACCGTATGTATGAGTGTTTGGCTAATCAGCATTTTGGGCTATTATAGGCATCATTCTACACCTGACATACACGTAAGGGAGGAAGGAAACCCGGTGCCGGCATTAGCTTACTCTTTAAAAAGAGCACCAAGGGAGCCAACTGCTTAACATGTTTTTCGAAGGACGAAGTGCTGACTTGCACGGTCTCCAACAAGTTGACCGTGTGTGTATGTGTGTATATATGTGTGTGTGTGTACGTGCGCGCGTATGCATAATAATAAATAAATAATAAAAAAAATAGTTTCAAGAGCACCCATTCTCCAAAGGCCGCAAGCGTCGTACGTTTTGGACGACGGAAGAGCAAGTGTCAAAAAAAAAATGAAATCAGTTTCACCATTAAAAATGCGTATTCGCAAAACACAATACACGTCACGCGCGTCAAAGTATTCCATCAAGTAAGGAGGCAACAAATTTTTTAAAAACCCTTCGTCTCACCACGGGTTTTAACATTTCCTCTTTGTCCCGCGCCTAGCCGCCGAAAATAAATAAATTAAAAAAAACACAAACGAAATAAAAATGAATAGAAAACGCGCGCGCAAAAAAACTCGCACTGGCACCGAAAGTGCGCGGGCCGGCAACGCCAGAGAGTATTCGCAAATAAATTATAAAAGAGAGAGAGAGAGAAGAGTGAGAGGCGAAATAAAGGTGGGGGATGGGTAAATCCCCGTGAAGAGCCCGAGAAAGGAATTTCCCCTACGCGAAGGGCGAGAGAGGATGACGGGAGGAAATGGCCGCGCGGAGAGAGAGGAGTCGTGCCTTTCGCATCGCAACTAATCAGCACCCCCGTTTCAGTTAAAGGACGAAAAAAAAAATTCGTTCATGACTTTCTCCTATCTGAGTGAGATTTTTGCGAAACGAGGAGAGACATTTTCCTCAGCGGCAGGAGAGAAATAGAGAGAGAAAGGCCGATGCATTCCCAGCGTATTTAACAAGAAAACAAAACCTTCGCGTGCAATACGTTAAATATCGACGGAACCGAATAACCCACAGCGCTTTCCATTACTTTACAACGCCGAGCACCCCATCGCCTAAGAAAGAAGTTAGGAAAGTGTACAGCGTATCACAAATGGGCGCGTTTCGTGCAATGGAGTATTTGAAAGAAATGATATACGTGGACGTAAGGGAAAAGTTTTAAAGTTATTTTCTTCGACACAAATAATCCATTTTCTTCCTACTGAAAAATACTGCATGCACACGCAAGGGAATTAAACGTACTTTTGTAAGATTGTTTATGATAGCAACGATGAAGAAGTAACCATGCAAGAAAAATTCTGTTAAACGAAGACTATTTTGTTTGATTTTCTTAATAACGGCTACTCCTACGATAAAAAAGTAAAGGAAAATCAATACTCTACTAGTTCTACAAATTTTTCTTTTTGAAAACTATTTTCATATGACCAATACTTGACGAGATATGACGGAAAGTTCATTTTTTGTTACCAGTAAAGTGGTACCCCCGATTGGCTTAAGTGATTCATTTACGTTACTTTCTTATTGCCTTTGACTGTAAGTCCTTCATATAAAATTTCATGAAAATCCATTCGGTAGAAGACGAAAACGAACATGCGGACGGACGGACCGACGCTAATAGGCGCTTATGCTGGAAGCGAAACGCGCCTGAAAATGTCTTCGCGCTTCTCCTGTATAACATGTTCAATCCAAGTCCACAAACAAAACCTAATGGATCTACAATTTCAATTAATATTGCCACTTTAAGAAAAACATGGACGGAAACGGGACTTACTAGCCACTTTAAGGGCTGGAATTCAGCTGATTCAAATCGTAGGACTCGCGATTATGATAGTCGGACAGCAAATACGATGCCAATGTTGCACCATTGAAATTTGACCCACAAGTCCGTTACGCGCTCAGCGAGACACATGCGGCTTCTGGGTCACATGCGGCACGCGGTCCACATGCTATTGGGCCATCTCTATTTTTTGTAATATCACTGTAAATACGAGGGCGCATACTAAGCGGTCACCGAGTGGCATAAACTTACGAAACAATGCCAGCAATTGTTAAATTGCTTAAGTATATACGGAAAAAAATGTTTTCATTAAGACGTTTACCGTTCTTACAGAGCTTATTTACACGATAAATAAGTTCGTTTGCCTTGTAGATGGGCCGACATAAACACATTCGAACCATGGAAAATGGAAACGTTAAGAGAAATCGTAAAAAGCTATCGAACCTCCGAATTATGGAAATTAATCGAAAGCGTGAGAACACACGTCGGAAAATTTCCTTTGTAGATTTCTCGGAAGTTTGAGTGATGCACTTTTGCCGGAACTTTGAAAATACTTATTTAGTCCTCGTGGCATTCTAAGCTCCTGATTTAACTTATTATGTCCCCTCTCTTAAAAAAAATCACCTCGACCTTTAGTAAATTTGTCGGAGAAATTGCCACCACTCAGCTATAACAATTTTCAAGCGTCTTCTAGTGTTACGAAGGGGCATAAGCCCTAAGCAACGATGAAATTTTTCGAGACATCTTCCTCAGGGCGATGTTTTTACTAGCTGGAAAGTATTCTGTCTGTTTTTTTACGTTTTAATGAGATGCTGACGTGCGTAACATTTTTTTATGATACTGCGGGGAAGATTTTATTGAACAGAAAGCATAAAATGCTTGTCAAAAGTGACGCGACACCCCAGAGCGCAGTCGTGGAATTATAATATCAATAAATGCTCCTGTACAGCAATGGGGGGAAACATATTTCACCATAACAAAACCCCTAATCTTATTATGTGATAACCTAAACATATACGAAACGCATTCAGTTAAGATACAAAGCGATAAACCGTACATCGAACGGAACGTAAATTATTCATAACGGGCGGAAGGCACATATCGACCGACGGACGCATCGAAAACAAAGCAGTTCGGTCATTGCGAAGTGGGTTGATACGAAAATCACGACTCGACGACGTATCACTCTCAGGTCACCGGTGAGTCAATCGATGATTATACAAAAAAGCCAAGCTTCAGGATTATACCAGCTCTTTTTTTCCTGTTCGCAACGAAGAAAAAATGTGGATGAATCGCATACCGTTCACCTCTCCATAACTCTTGAAAAAATTACAAATTCTTTTTCCACGCCCTGGGCGTTGACCCGGATCGTGCGTCGCCCTTATATAACGACACGGATTGCCGTTCCCTAGGAACAATCGAGGAATACTGTGCACGCGTCCCACAGGGTGGCGTTTTAGGTCTCGTCGAGTTTTTTCCCATTTATTACTACGCCTCGGCTTTCCGCAGGTGAATCCAATTATTTTGCGGCCAACTGCGCACGCTAACAAACAATACCGAGCATTTTTCGAATTCTAAATCTTTTATTTTTGTCGTATTTAAATTCTACTAATGTCTAGGAATGTGAGAAATAAGTTTGTTGACAAATTAATCAGCGATTTCAAATATGCCTTATGTAACCACGGTAAATATTTCTAACATTACAAGGCTAAAAATATATGCGGTTTTTCGAAAATTATAAATAATCCGAGATTATTTGAACAGAATACAAATGTCCTTTATAAAAAATGCAGGTTAAATACAAATTCTACCGACTCGGAAATATTTCCCAGAGAGATAAGAAAAATATCACCATTACGAGGAAGACGGAGAAGGCTTTTGCAAATAACCGAGTTTCTGGAAACGGCGGTCCTAGTGATTCGAATCCAACCGTTTGCGCCGCGACTCGTGGACAAGATACGTACTTCCCGGAATCCACACGATGTTCTACATTAAATTTTTGAACGGTTACTCGGACGCATTAATCTTCCAAAGAAAAAAATCTCGCAAATTCTGCGTGAGAAAAACGTTCGGCGGAGGAATCATTACAGATTTAGAATTTAAATCCTTGCTTGCTCGAGAATTTCCTTAGAAGCGTTGAAGAGAGATGTTTTTCCGACGCGCATTCGAGAAATCCACGCACAGCACTAAGCGCCACGACATACAGCGCGAGTAAATACGCCGCTTTTTTGACCCGGAAGGAGCCGATATGAAGTATGGCATTCGTTCCGCGAATCGCGCGGTGACGTAGCGAGAAAGAGAGACACGTTTTTGGATTTCCACAAAACGTCGTTTTTCTCTCTCTCTCTCTCGCCTTAAGGCATATATAACGAATGGGATCCTTTCTTTTTTGAAGTGCTTTCTGGGAATAAAACGGCTATAAAATGTCATACCCTCGTTGGCGTTGCTAAGGAAACGATCAATCACATCTTCATAACGACCCGTGTATATGGACCCGGCGATTACTAATCGACGAGAAGTACAGCGAATCAGTTGTACATTTACAGCCAATGAAAACTGATCATCCACTTCATGACCGAGAGCCTAACGAAGAATACACACGAACGTTTTCTCGACTGAATGAGTAGCGTAAAAATAAGACTAATCGATTATATCGAGAGACAATCGAATAATACGAATTCATGGAAAAACTTCGACCTATCGAAACGTCAACATTCACTTCAACTTGTACGAATGCGAACGAGTAAAAAAAAAAAGTTTAGGTTCGGCGAAAATTCGAGTCGTAGAAGTTCGAGTTAACGAGGCGCCATTGCAACTCCTGGAGACTTTAAAACGAAATAGCGAATTAGGTTGGGATGACTTGGGCATCATACATAGCCGAATAACCCCGTTGAACCGCATACCTTAAAGCCGAGATGCGCTTCCAGTACAATCGATACTTTCATGCCCGTTATGATTTATCTCTAAAAGAGAAATTTATAAGAGCTCGCCTTACAAAAGTCCGGAATCCGATTGATAAATTCGGTAGTTCCAATAGCCGCAAATGGCTATGGGAAACCAGATGCGCAATTCAGCTACATATCGGACGTCATCAGCGGTGATTTACCGATGGAAGACCGCCTATCTTTTCGTGACTACTGGGACTAGCTAATATACATACGAGTTATCTCGATCGTCAAGACGAGAGCGAGCTACATAATACGTTTTTCAGCCATTAAAACGTCGGCTGAGATAATTAAGTAACACAGATGATCAATAAATAACTAACATTTTAACACGGACACCATTCATGGTTCGGGGTTTGATGGAGAGGGAAGAAAAATCCTACCGAAAATAAAAGAAATAATTCCGCAGTTCTGTTCCAGGTGGATGTAAATAGTAATAAAAGAAAGAATTCCGTAGTTTCATTCATTCCACGTGGATATAAATGATAAATAATGCATCAACAATTTTTCGAAAGAGTTGCAGTGTAAGCTACCTCCTGTGATAAGGCAGCAACGAGGATTATCTTGTCAATGGCCGTTTCATTTTCTATTCCCCTCCGAGTTCATCCAATCACGAGAAAGCAATTCATCCACGGCGCATGCTTACGTAAACAAGCTGGGAAGTTTTCAAACTTCGCGCCATTTACATGCGCGATTTAAATCCTCACAACAAATTTACGCTACACTTCCATTTTTTATGTCGTATTTTTAGAGCGTTTTATTTTTATAAACGCGCTTATGTTTTCGCTCTGTCTGTCCGTCTATGCAATTGTTTAAATTAGAATAGCAAGTAAACGGTAAGAGATATAAGACTGAAATTTGCAGGGTGTATGTGATCTAGGATGCCGTTTATTACACACTGCCACGGAATTTAAAAAAAAATGATGGGCGGCAGGGGATGCCTTCAATATTTTCAAATTAAGATTCCGAGCATATGGTTAGAGGAAGGAAGTTAAAATTTCTTAATTAATTATTGAATGAATTACGTTGCCATACAATTATATTACTAAACTTATAAAGAATTTTAAGATTAAATTCTAAATAAACCACGATAAATAAAACGCGCTTATCCATAATATAAATTCTATAATAAATTCACATGAAAAACCTTTGTTTTGACCAATAACGCAGTAGGCATGGCACTGAGTCCATATTTTACTCTTTCTAAAGGCGTTACTTTATTTCATTGCGGTCGAACCTCGATAGATCGAATCTCAAGGGAAACATAGAAAAGGTCCCAGTTACAGAAACTTTGCGTCACAGCAACTTCGAGCAATAGAACCGAATTTTAACGCATATTTGAATACTGAACGTGAGGAAAAATCACTTCCGAGTCTCGAAGATTCGAGTTACAGGCGTTCGTGTTAATCGAGGTACGATTTTCGGTGTATTTTATACTGAACTCCAGGGGCAAAAATAGCCAAACGATAACACGCCGACCGAAAGTTTATTCGTTGTCATGGATATCAAAGAGGGCCTTTTAACAATCAAAATCCAATTCGACCATAGTGGCGCTATAATATGCGCAGGGACTAATGGACGGGCACGGCGACCCAAATAGGAGCGAGCAAATAAAGCTTCGGAACGCGGCCAAATGTACGATTCCGTCCCGAAAATCAGTTTCATCAACGGACGACGACGTGCACTTTCACCTCGACGACGCGTGGGTAACTTTGGCCGCCATCGCGAAAATCCCTTGCGCGCAATTCGTCATTCGTTTTCTTCGTCACGAACTCATTAATGCAGATCACGGAGTTTTAAAATAATTCATAGACAGAACAAAAAAAAATAACGTCCAATGACTCAAAAAATAAAAGATTCGAACCCACGCGAAAACACGTGTTACGATACGCACTAAATGCTCCGCTACAGGGAGCGAGAGGAAGACTGCCATTATCTTTTACGTCTGGTAAACAAGATTAAATATACAGTGCAAGTAGTAGTAGAACACACAGACCTCGAATAGCACGGGTTCGCTTTACGCGGTTTTGATTTGGCGCCGTTTACATTTTAGAAAACTTATCTCGCATTGCATTGCCGTCAATTTCGCCTCTTGAGAATTGACCGGCCTTGGTAAAAGGGCATCAATCTCCCAATTCAAGGGTCGCGGGTTCGAATCCTGCCGAGGGCATGTACGCAAGCGTGTTTTTCAAAATTTTTTTGCGCTCGTTGCACAATGGCTAGTGAATCATATAAAACGAACATGAAATGCTCCAGTTCGAAAAAAGAAAGGACAAAGGAAAAGAGGCCGAATGCAATATCAATAAACCACCGAAAATTGAACGAAAGATACCCCCAGATTAAACCGCATGTAGCGCTAGGACTCCACTTTACGCGGTTTCACATTACACGGTCGGATCATACCTAAAGTGCAAAGCGAGGAGTGAGAGTAGCAGCAGATTCTGATCTACTTACTAATCACCACTGACGACGGCTGCTCCGTAGCCGAAATGCGAACCTGCTTTTCTCCACCCTTTTTAATGACATTTGGAAATGCACGTTATTTCAATTCGATTTCGGCCACGATAACTCTTCTCTCGCATCGAAATCCAAATCCATAATTAATTTTTCGAATCTATCTCTATATTTAAAAAAAAAACATCCGGAAACGAATCCGCTCTTAATTACAACGAAACGAAAAGGTAAAGCCATGCCGGCATTAACCAGAGACATTCTCGCCGACAATAGCATCGGAATCGTTCGTCACGGTGAGAGGAAAACTAATATCCTTCCGTTTTCCGCCATCGTTTCGAAATAACCCTTCCCCCCGGATCCGACCTGACACCCGCATTAAAGCGCAGACGAATTTAAAAATATATATATATAATATGGGCACATTCTGCGCAGAAAAAAATACACGAATTCAACGACCTCTATCTCCTCCTACGTGTCCTTTTTTTTTCTTTTTATGGTCGATGAACACTGTGCCGAAATTAAAAAAGTTAAAATAGGTTCGAACCGTGGGTTTACTCGCGGGAGACGGACGCTTATAAACCAACGCGGCTCTCGTGCGTCGAGAAGGGAGGATATCTATCTAAGAAATGAAGAATTGCATATTTTTTACCCATGAACCCAGCAAAGTATTCATATCCCCGACAACTGTTTTTTTTTACACTTGTAAAATAATCGAAACGAGGACCTTCGATTGGGGTGCCCAAGGCCGTCCTTTAAGTGGACAGCTCGGATACGGGATCTAACACAAAGTTGAAAGAATAGATGCGGTCGGTGGGCGCTTATTAATTTAATGAATACATATGTTATATATATATATATATATATATATATATATATGTGTGTGTGTGTGTGTGTGTGTGTGTGTGTGTGTGTCTCCAACACCCCATTGGCTCTCCTTCCGGTAAGTGCTCACTGGGTTTCCTTCAACACCTAGTTGCCCTAAATATCCTCATTTACCTTTCCACTTCCGTAATGTGTGTGTGTATATATATATATATATATATATATATATATATATATATATATATGTATGTATATATATATAAAATTGTGTGTGTGTGTCTCCGTCGCTGAGGAAGGGCGTCAGCAACAAAAACATAATGGAATGCAGACGTGCGTTCCGGCTACATATTAGATTGCACTATGAGTATATCGCCACTAAAGTTCGACTTAAAAAAAATATAAGGCTCGGCCATATTCGTTTAAGTTCTTCGGTTAACGAACTGCACGTATTTGGGGGACTGGAAATGCTTTTTTATTACAAAAAAAAGAGAGATACCTGAACATCCGGCGTCGACTTATCGGGCAGAAAAATTAATAAAAAAAGAAAAAAGATATCCGAACATTTTTAGAGTTATTTCTGTTTACACTGACAAGTAAACAAGAGAACGTCTCCGGAGATCCGTCGCCCGTTCGCTAGACTTCCATTATCACCCGCCGCGAAGTGATAAGAGACCATTTTCTCCCCTTTTTTATGAGGCCACTGACATGCGCGAAGGACGCACCTATGGAAACGTAATAAATATCTTTCCGCTTATTAGATAATGGATCGGTAACCCACGGCGCGTGTACCGCATGCGGCCCCCGTGGGTCGTTTCGTGCGGCCCGGGAGGATGAGTCCAAAAAAACGATCGGTAATTCAACAAAGACGATTTAGTATTTATCTCGGCATGCAGTCTGTCTGTACGCCTTTCTAGGGCATAAACGATTCGACGAAATCAAATGAACTTTCGTATTTAGGCATATTATCAACCATAAAAGAACCTACGATGAGATGAACGATATAGCGCAGGGGTCTCAAACTCAAATCGTACGCGGGCCAAAAACGAAAAAATTGCACTTCAAAAGGACTAAAGCCATTTTTTAATCTTTAAATTAAAAAAATTCTTCGACACTGAGCCGGGCCGAATTATATAATTAGAATAAGATCAGTGAGAGGGCCGCATAAAATGAACAAGCGGGCCGCGAGTTTGAGACCCTTGATATAGCGCAACAATTACGGTTAGCTTATTCTAGTTGATTTCTACAAAATATAGATGTATTTCTTCTGCTCTGTTTCTCATTATTTCACTGTTTTTATTGTCTTTGTGGTGTTAAGATTGTTTTGTTGTTAATACCCTATATTTTCTGTTAATTTATATACTGTTAATCGTTCAGCTGTAATTGGCCTCGTGCTGTAAGCCGATTGTTTATTAATAAATAAATAACTTGCTGTAATGATTTTTTATTAAAATTCAGTTAGTTACAAAGCCTGATGTTATAGACAATACTACATAGCCCATATATCTAAATAAATAACTACATAGCGACATTATAATACATCGTTTTAAGGTCTAGTTACCGTCCAGCTCTCCGCAGTCCTTTGACGTCATTCCACTATCTACGCCCAGCAATAATGCTTCAGAGCCTATGTGGCTTTGCCCGACCCACATAATACTTGACATTTATGTATGATACGTTAACTATCAAATATTATTTTCACATATACGACGTTCTCAATACTAGCTGTACCCCGCGTAACATAGGTGTACGCTGATCTTGCAGATCTTAAAGGTTCTTAATTAAACATTCA
The DNA here is from genome assembly GCA_036926305.1 of Uropetala carovei. Taxonomy (NCBI): domain Eukaryota; kingdom Metazoa; phylum Arthropoda; class Insecta; order Odonata; family Petaluridae; genus Uropetala; species Uropetala carovei. The sequence continues at coordinate 6,664,565 of JAXCHB010000015.1, read as the reverse complement.
GGAATTTATTTTTTTAACTTATATTTTTTAATAAAATATTTCTCTAAAGACACAACTGTCAACTTCTGGGTTCTTTCCTGACACTACAGTAAGCGAATCAAACGATCTGACTCTTGATACAGCAACATATAATTGTCCATGACTAAAAACAGGCTTAGGTAGGTAAAGGCAGTTTATCAAATGTTTGGCCTTGTGACTTATTGATTGTCATTGAAAAATCCAATCTCATGGCGAATTGTTTTTTTCGTTTGAAACTGAATGGTAAATTTGTGTCTGATGGAATGAGTGAGATTCTTGGTATAACTACCGTGTCTTGAGTTTGCTGCACCGATCACTTTTACTTCGATTATGTGTTTGTATTCGAGTAACAGTAAGTCTTGTACCATTACATTGTCCTCTCAATGGCATTAGGTTTCTAAGGAGCATGATAACGGCTCCTACTTTAAGCTTCAGTTCATGAGGAGGCATTCCGGCTGGAGCTGTACCCACGTAATGTTTATAAGGATTTTTTTCAAATAATTTATTAATAATAATGTGAATCAATTCTTGCATTATTGATATATCTCCCTTTCTCTCTCCCTATCTCCCCCCCTCTCCTTTCCCCCCTCCCTCACCATGTCTCCTTTTCCCATTACCCTCTCTCTATTACTACATTCCTGCATAACCCTTCTTCTCCCCTATTTCCCTCCTCTCTCCCCTCTCTCTCTCCCTATCCTCCTTTCTCCTGCTTCCCCCTCCCCCTCTCTCCCCTTTCCCTATCTCCCTTTCACCTCTTTTCCCTTCCCTCCCTCCCCTCTCTCCTTTTCTCCTCCCTCTCTTCATTTAAACGGCTTATAAAACATGTTAATTTTACGCTCGTAAGCTATATACGATTTTACAACAATATGACTTCTTTCTTTAAACGATCCAGGTCCGAAGCTCAGACGTCAATATTTCGAATTTACATGTGCAAATGAATAAAATCCTGCACATCGAAAAGTCGAGTTGTTGCAGACATCCTAAGCCTTTTATAGGTACTAGCTGAACCCGCGCAATATTTGCGCGTTATTTTTCAATTAATTTATCAAAAATTAAGGTGTTTAAAAAAGGTTGATCTCAATAATTCACATTTAAATATACTAATGAATTTTCCAGGTATTGGTAAGGTTCGCGGGTTCGAACCTCTGTGAGGGCACGGCTGTGTGTGCGTATTGACAATTTATTATGCGAAGCCAGTCAGATACCTGCATTTTAAATTTCATACTAGAGAGGAAATTAACGCTACGCAGTAATTGATTGCAAACTTTTCCATTTCACATAAAATAACACGTAAAAATAGAATTCTCGACCTGCAGGCTTTCATTTCTTTTCAGATAAAAATAATAAAGTATTGTCCTACAATCTTCGGTTGTGAAACATTTTTAATAAAACATTATAAAGTTTCTTATTCTGTTCATCATTTTCCGCCTACAGTTCGAAATAGCTCAATTTAAACGTTTTATGCATGTAATACTGGAATTCAAGTGGAAGAAAAGAGTAACTGAAATGGTAAGATCAGTTTATAGAGGAATGTTAACAATGAATAAAATAACTCCACAGAGGTATATTTTTCCACTTCCATTATCTCAATGAAGAGAAGATAACCATGTAATGTGTCAAAAAAATGACGTATGTCCCTATTCTCATCTAATTTGAAATTTATGCGTGAGACTATTTGCGTTAATAAGCATTATAAATGTGCAATATAATGGTTCTACGTACTAAAATGTAAGATTCAAGCATTCAATCGATGAAATGAAGATTCACCTGCTTTGAATAAATCGTTAGAAACACTTCCCATACGCAGTTTACTGAATAATAATTATCCGTAAATATTTACGTTTCTATGTATACTAAAGTTTAAAGTATTCTTTTTAGTAACTAATTTTATCGGACTATACACTCAAGTCGTATGATCATATAGTACAATTCAATTCCTTCAGCTAGAGGTTTCTTTAAGTAAAGGGGTTCTGCCCCTTACCGCTGTCCGGTTTACACTCATGAGATTGGTGGAAAAAATACAGCATACCTTTCTAGCTCTGTTTAAGAGCTTGTGCGATAAGTCTTCCGTCTCTTTTCCACATCCATTCGGGAGAATAACCCATAAGTCAGTCAGAAATCTGCATTTTAAGTCATATTAGAGAGGATATTAATACTACACAGTACTTGATCACCAACATTTATGTTTATAATTTTCTTTGTTTCTTATTATTGAATAATATATCCTTTCTTTTTTATATAACAATCAATGCAACCGTTTATTTAGATTAGCTACGAAGAGAAGATAACCGTGTAACTTTCAATATGTATAAAAAAATATCGTACGTCCCTATTCCCATCTAATTTTGAATATATGCGTGAGCCTATTTGCGTAAATATGCATTACATCTGTATAATATAATAATTTTACTTACGAAAAGGTAAGATTCCAGCATTCAAATGATGAAATGAAGATCAACTGCTTCGATTAAATCGTGAGAAACGTTTCCCATATGCAGTCAACAGAATAATTATCCGTAAATATTTATGTTGCTATGCATCATTAATTTCAATACTTAAACAAAAGTGCGATGCGAATAAAGCTTTCTTTCACCTATTTGAAGGTTTAATTGCCATTGATTGAATCGGAGGCAACAATGACGGCCGCCTTGGCAACGCCCGAAAAGAGTACGAAATATCCGCTAAATTTCGAAAACAATTGCGTATTTCTGAAAATCTCGACGGTTTAACATGTAAACATCAAAAGAATAAGATAGTATAGAGTTTTAGCCGTCGAATAAAGTAAAAACGAAGAAAATCGGTCCACATTTACGTGTTTTAATGAATGAAGGAAAAAAATCTTGCACCCTGAAAAATCGAAAATCCCGTGTAAACTTATGGGAACATATAATTGTCTCCTGGATTCGAACCCGGAACTTTATGAAAATGAAAATAGTTTTCTAGGGACCTCCTAGCTTGTAGAAACAAAACGCAGTTTACCGCATATCTCTACTACAAACAGCTTTCGAGATAGAGGGGCGAACGGATGGACGGACCGACACTTCCAAAATTACGTATAGGATAGATGTTCATACTATTAAAAGGCAAGAATCCCATATAAAAGCACTGTAGTGTTTCCATGGTAGATAAAATTTCCCATTATAAATTTTTAAAATTCTCGTTTTTATGTAGTTAAAATCAAATATTTAAGCTAATTCGGCATGAATTCGTAATCTCTTATCAAAAATAATAATTTTCACTCTTTCTTCCATTTAATATTTCAAGTCCGGAGTCTGTATCATAATTTTAAAATGTAATTAAAAATGGCTTGCACCGATTTCAATGTTTTTCTTATGGGAAATGGAAGTTTGGGGTCAAAAAGACCCCCTCAAAATGGAAAATGTTCGGATTTTCGATTTTTCCTGTTGGTTGTGACTCGTGACTGATCATCTCCTCAAATTTCAAGTTTCTAGCATATCTAGAAGTACCTAAACTTTCTTGTTTTAAACCGACACACGTAACTAATATCTCTTTTCCGGAAACATACCTAAGCCTTCTATATATAGATATTGGCACAATTTCCCGTTGAATTTCAACGGATTTAGTGAAGCTACTACAGCACAACATACAAACTCTTTAAAATATCTATATAGTAGATACTTTTTAACTTACAATTAGCTTTTCTTAACAATTAATCAATTTGCTTGTAACAATCCGTTTCCGAACGTATTGCATTAAAATATAATGATAATTGTATTTCTTTTCATATCACTTTCGCCAAATCCAGCTTCATTTCTTGTGTAATTGACGTTAAAAAGGATGTTTTAAAATCGTTCTGTGATTCCTCTGAATTTGCTGTTAAATCTTTTAACAGCGATTTATAAATGGGGTCCAGATGGTAGTGGTGGCCTAAGTCTCTATAAACAGAAGTTTTCGAGTGGAAATGGTGAAACGTGTGACGATTCTAGTGTTATAACTACGTTGGTGGTTCCGATACAAATTTGTTGTGAAAATAAGTGTTTACCTAATAAAAAAGTAGTGCTGTGGCAAAATCCACTATCTTCTTCAACGCGCTTTTGTATGCCTATACGAATCCAATATATAAAAGAGACATCAGACATAATAAGGAGAGAGTTTGATATATATTAAAGAGCAAATAAAACACCTGCAACCCACAAGACTGACTACTGGCAATCGGGAACTATTTGTTGAACATTCATTACTGAAAACTATGGTCGATGTCAAGGTGTGTAACTCTTTGATGTCAAATACCGCAACTCAAATGTGTTATTACGTCAAGCTAAACCAAAAGATATTAACAATTTAGAAGCGGTAAAACAACGGCCTTGTGACACATCAGCGTTTAACTTCGGCTTATCGATTCTGCATGAATACGATACATCAGGTTCTTTGAGTGTTTATTACACATATCGTATATGATTAACATTAAAAAATCTGATGTGGCCAACACATGACTTTCTCCATATTCTCCATATATTTAAATTATTATGAATAGCATTATAAGGCAAAATTATTATTTCGTATCGTAAAAGAATACCATCGTCCTTGTTGCCGTAAATTACGTATATTTTGAATGTTTACAGAATTCTCCGCTACATGGTTTTGGCGCTGTTTACTGGTATTAAGATAAAGCGAAATATATCCGAAATGGATGGTTCTACGAAAATTAGTTTCAAACAAAACTTGGAAGAAATATTATTCTCTACAACTTTGGTCCTTACGAAGATTACCAATAACGATGTTTTTAAGGAGATATTTAACGGAAACCGAAAAACCGGTTATTTATAAATAACTCCTAAACAATAACTCCTATAGAAAATTGTTTCAAATAAAAACTGTAGGAAATTAGATTCTCTGTAACATTTGTATAGAATTGTATATACAATAATGATGTTCTAACGAAGAAATATCGCAAAAACCGAATCAGGTTTCGAATAAACCTCGACTTCCGGTTAACCGTTATTGTCCAAAAACTAATCAGTTCTTTGTGCTCATGTTCAAGTGTTATATATGAAGTTTGGTAACGATATGGCACGTACTTTTTGAGTTAGAGCGCCCACAATAACATACACACACACAGACATCATTCCGAAAATAGTCTAAACGTGTTCTAGGGACCTCAAAACATGTATTTCCGTTGAAATCTCGAAGTCGATTTTTTTCATGAATACAATACTTTCCCATTACTACGTATGGAGAAAGTAAAAATGGCAAAGTTCGTGGCACTAGCGATAAAGAAAAGTAACTGTCAAAGAAACAAGAGTATTATCCAAACATTTCGTCAGAAGATGGGTTCATTGGTGGAGATTCCAAAACAAAGGTTTGATAAGACTAATGACGGAAACACTGCGCGCCGACTTTTTCAAAATTCTGCCCTGTCGGCTGATATAACTGGCACTGACGAAAAACTGATACGTCGATTTTCAACCATATTGCGGACAATATCTTGCGGTTTTGATATACAGCCGGAAGCATTCGATGAATATGCATTTGAAACCTCGAAATTATACGTAAGTCTGTACCATTGGTTTCCAGTGCCGACAAGTGTTCATAAAATTTTAATTCATGGGGCACAGGTCAAAAAAACATTACTCCTGGACAATTGCCAGGGGAGGTACAGGAAGCTCGACATAAAGAGGTGAAACGCTACAGGGAGCATAATACCCGGAAGTTACCCGGAAAAAATACGAACGAAGATTTGTTTCGTATGCCCGTAATTTCACATATTAGACCACTTCCTCATAAGAGGAGTGGTGTTTTATCTGGGGAAATGATTTCACTAATCAAAACACCAGAATCTAATGTGTATATGCCATGTAGATAGTGACGCTGAGTGTGATTGTGATGGCATAGATAGCAACTAATTATATATGGTGTATATAATTCAGTTTATTCGAAGGACAAATATTTCAATTCATAAAGTCTTACTTAGATTCCGGTAGAAAAACGGTAAAACGGTCGTGGGGGAGGGGGTGGGAAAGCTGAATGGGAGGGAGTTGAAACGGTTGGAAAATAGGTTACAAAATAAATGACATTTGAGGGTAATTGAAGAGCGTAACTAGGCGTGGACAAGGAAATGGGGGAGGGGATTAACGGTTGGAAATTGCTTACAAAATATAAAAAAAAAGTAGTTAGAAATAATAAGCTGGAGTGGAAGAGATTATCGTCGAGAATTTTCTGTTGTTAATGTGTGATTATTTCCACCTGTTCAAGGTCATTGAGTAAGGTACTTTTAGTCGCAAAATGATAGATTTTGGGGAGAGAAAAAAAATGGAGGTGTGATAATTTTCTACTAAATGTTCGGCTAAATGTTATGTATTTAAATCTTTGAAGAAGCATTGCCTGTGTACTAAACATCTAGTAGAAAATATGTTCCGGTTTGAGCATTATAATGGGCATTACTTTGATCGCACATCAACTGCTAAACTCAACATGTTTTATCGAGTGAATATTGTGATGTAGGTTAAAATAAGTGGGTTTTTATTCATGAATTGCGTGTTATTAAACTAAAAGAATAAAATTAAGGGCAATTTTGCCCAAAAACATGATACACTATTTTTGTCCCTGTAGAACTGGATTTTGGACCATCGTGCGGCAATGCGTTCACCTGATGATGTTGCACGGCAACGAAACCTAAGTCGTTTTTAAAAAAAATATTTGTGGAATTACCAAGTAAATCTTTTTTTATTTCGACGCTCTTTCTCGTCGTTTTACGATATAGCTGAAATATTTATTAATACTCTGAACTCGTAAAATGTTTGACGAATGGGTTGCGATGTGAGGCTAACAAGCTTCGACCTCGCCCAGATAAAAGCAATTAATTATCTCTCTCTCATATACGGTTTTCACTTTTGTTACACCTGACGCATTTGCCCATTAACGTGAATTTGCACTTTAAAGAAGCACGACTGGAATGCTCATGTAAGTTTTTTTTTGCCACTTCACGTAATCTCCAGCAAACCTTCAAAGTCTTTTGAGCATCGTGTACAGAGAACGAACGTACCCTTTAAGCGTGGGAAGAGAAAGAAACCTGCCAGGCAACAACTCAACGACACGGGAGAGACCCAGCGACCTAAGTAGCCTCCCTCCTCGGGGCGGGGGGGGAAAGCTAAAAATATACGGGGTGGCACACCAAAATTTGACAGTTAACACATATAAAAGCGTAGATCGGTATTTTTATTGTGCCAATGCTGAATTAACGTCAATTAAGCCTTTGATAGACCAAAGGATATAGTTACTCGCTTCGCACTTTTGTTTAAGCAACGAAATTATCAATCTTGATACACCGCAACATAAATATATCCTATATATAATTTTGGAAGTATCCGTCCGTCCGTCCCCCCCCCCCCTCAATCTCGAAAGCCCTTTGTCGTAGAGATATGCGGTAAACTGCGTTTTGTTTATATACAGCCCAACCACAAATGATAAAATAAAGTTCACATGGAGTAAGGAAAATATAACGCAATTTCCTGTAATTTATCTATTAAAACTTATCCGATCACAAAAGGAAATACACAGTCAAAGGCAGTGTGCAATAGCAATTTCTTTTCTCGTCATCGGAGTTGGTAGCGATTCGATTATCGGCAGGGGAAGAATTTTTTGCGCTACTATTTTTTAATGGAACCTTTAATAAATCCCGGTTTCCGGTTAATCACGGTTTGTCGAAATTTCCAGTTATTTACCAATTCCGATTTTGGACGTAGTTTTTTTTTTGACATTCCGGTTATTGGACTTTGTACCGTTTATCCGAAACGTATCGAGATGGCGGTCTGAGTCGTTTCCATGGTTACCGGAGGAATGCAGAAGAAGACGGAACCCGTGTCTCTCCCCTCCCTCGAAAGATTCAAGATGACTGCGAGGAGAAAGTAGTCCATCGAATCTCACCTTTCACTCGGAGTTAGTAGCCGCGTGCGCGGAGATTCTTAATGGGTAAAAAACAAATCTTGGCTCTACTATAAGAAAGCGCGCGTTTTCGACCTTTTGAGTAAGTTCTTTTTATCTTACGAGGTTCGATTTCTGCTTTTGTTTAAAAAAAAAAAAGCTCATTTAAGGATCCACTTCCACTCTTGCTGCGCCGTAAGAGAACGGCAAGGCTGTGCAAAATTGAAAGAAAAACATTTAGAAAGGAATCCGACGCACGATACTTGAGAAAAACAAAATGAAGGGCGTTTCCAAAATATAAATAAATATTTTTGCATCCGCGTTCAAAATTTCCCATCCGTTGAAGACTACATTCCGCGCAGCATAACTTGAGCTCTGAAAGCAAAAAACTTTTTTGAGTCGGGGTGGTAAAAATAAAAGGTTCCAGACAATCAACGGTTAGCAACGTTGCCCCACTGTGCACAACCGCTGCCCCTGGCCTTTCTCTTCTTTTGTGTAATTCGGCAACAATGCTCCTTGTATTTTGTAAGAGCTCAAGTTAGACTTGGCCAAATACATAACACCTAATCATCAATTTCAAAAGGCGTATTAAGTCAATGAAAAAAAACGATATAAGTCTCGTTCTCTTATGGTATCAATGTATTACCACATATATGTGAAAATCAAACTTGATAAATAGTTATATCATAAATAAGTATAAATTATATATTATGCGGATTGGCAAAGGCAAACAGGCGCTGAAGCATTAATGCCGAACGAAGATTGTTGAGAGAACTGGGAAGAGCTGGGTGTAAAATCCGATACATTATCATGTCGCTGGACGCAATATTGTTATCTTTTGAGAAATCTGGCTTATACAGTACCGTTTATGACCCCGAGTTCTATAACTTATCGAATTTTAATCAAAATCGTTAAAGCCTTTTTAAAAAATAAATCGACAGCCTTTTTACATGGTTCTCGGTGAACGAATCAGAAGTCGGAAGTACCTCGGCGGGTCGAATCGAAACTACTCAAGGGATCGTACACGATTTTTTAAAAACGAAAATCAAGTATAGATCTTCACCGAACAACGTCTCATGGCGACAATCTTAATTAAAATACATGGAATTACATCTGTATTATACAATATCAAAGACCGCAACTTTATCAAAGCATTACGGGCCGAAGGTTGCACCCCCTGGTTTAGTCTCTGACGACAGACAGAGACGTAATAGCAAAAAAAAAACACTTTAACAGACTCAGGGACACAAAAAATGCACATTCGTCAAAAATCTCGAATTAAAAAAATTCACCACCCTTTCTCTCTCTCTCTCTCTCTCTCTCTCTCTCTCTCTCTCTCTCTCTCTATATATATATATATATATATATATATATACCATGCGCGTGTGAAAACGATATACATATATATATACATATATATATACACATATATACACACACACATACACACACCATGCGCGTGTGAAAACGATATATATATATATATACCATGCGCGTGTGAAAACGATAATATTTTTCAGCCAGTTATTACCCAAGTATTCCAAGAAGACGCCATCGATAAGGTCGGGATTTTAATCTAATTCTCCTCTCGTCAAATCCACAGATTTTCATCCGTTAAAACTTCGCGCCTGCCAACGCGATGCGCGACAAGATCGCACGTCACATTTTTTCGAAAAAACGAGGTCAAGGAAATGAGACGTACTTTTGTTCGGTTTTCATTTTTTTTTAAATAAAAAAAATTTCCCCGACCGGACTTGCATAACCTATTTTTTTCCTCAAAAAAAAAACCCGGATCGAATAAAAAAGAATAACGACTCCATTTCAGGCGGCTTGACGAAAATCACTCGAAAGACGAACTTTGGCCAAACCAAAACAGCTCTCTCTCTCTCTTTCTGTATATATAACTCTTTAAGACGGAACGCCTCCTGGGACACGGTGGAACCTTCGAGTTCCTTTCCTACCGAAAACATGCGAACTTTTTTTTTATTTTTCTCTTCGCGCTGGAATTGGCATGCGCGCAAGAGAAGGGCGATGACGGCCCCTGGCGTCTGCAGAGGAAGTTGCAGGGATAAAAAAAACGTCACCACGAGAATAGCCACGAAGAGGGTGCATTTCTTTTGACGTCCCGATTGCGATGATCTGCATCCGTTGTTAAGAGGTGGAGGATGACAGCTCAAATGGGAGTGACAAAAGTGAGATATACAAGGAATGGGAGGATGGGTCTCTTTCCAAGTGACCTTGGGAATAATAAAAAATACCTCGGGAATTGTGTTGGTATTTACCCTAGGTTGGCGGACGACGATGAATATTCGAGATGTGACGGCGATGATTTACTAATCTAGTATGTAATCGAATGAAGACGCGGAAAATATTTGTTGTACGACCTTATTTAATGTTGCATAGTAGTGTCGACGCTATCTATTCGATGAGACAGCTATCGTGTAATAAATTACCCTAAGATCGAATAAAATGGGGGAAAATCTTCGTTAAAAAACTATTTGCTAACGTTACTTCGTATCGTACCGTATGTGTTCGATATAAAAGGATATTTCTCGTATCTTTTCCTCCCTAGCACATATAAGGGAAAGTGTAAAGATGTTAAGAAATCGTTCACTGTAATTCTACCTTCCAGTAGGTCATTAAGCACGCCGAATTCAACCTGTGCCATCCAAGGCCCTTCCCTTCATGTTCGCACACCCAATTCCTTATTTTAGTGCATCTAATACATTAAGGATATTACTCAAAATACGATTAAATCTGCCATCATTTATAAACTTTACATTAAATATTACGTTGGAGATTAGCGTGGAACATAAAAAAGTGTAATTCTGAATGAACTTCCTCGAGATATTTTACCCTTATTTTGAACACCACGTAAACGACTAATTCAATCGAGATTCGATAAAACTTTAAGGCTTCGATGGCATTATTGTTTGTTTCATTTCCTGGCGAATCAGCTTCTTGGGCTAATGTGGCCGAAAACTCCTTCCACACCTATATAACACACAAAGCAAGGGAGGGAGAGAAACCCGGTGCCGGCATCAGCCCACTCTTTACTATAAGAGCGCAAAGGGAGCCAACTGCTTAAACGTCCCTTCCGAAAGACGGAGCGCGCTGACTTGCACGTTCTTCCTAAAACCGCACAAGGAGGGAGACCAAGATTGACCTCCGCCGTATTTGAACCCGGGACCAGCTTTGTGGAAGGCCAACGCTCTAGCTAATTCATAACAGCAACCCCCTCGCTAACAACGTCACACGATAAAAGTGCATTCATTCGAAAAGGAAAATTACATAGGATCTATTTTCTTCGCAGCTCAAAACAAAAAATGTTTATCTTTTCCTTCTGATAGTTTTTTTTCCTGACAGATGCGCGACTACCACGACATTTTCGTTTTTTTTTTCATTTCAACTAAGGTTTCAGGATGCCAAGTCTGACCATAATGTGCGAAACGGCGAAACTCGGAAAAGACGTGCTTCCTCAAAAAAAAAAATTCCAATGGAAAGAAACGGACCGAAAAAATTAACGTCATAAACCTAGACGACAACGAAAAAAAAAACACCCCGTCGCCATGACGACATCCCCTTACGCAAAGAGATGGGCAATAAACTTTAAGTACGCAACACGCGTCTAGGCTGAGCTTTCGAGAATCGCTTAATTCACACGAGATTGGTATGCGGACCATCTTACGTCACCCCTGCCGACTTTCCGAGGAACTACAAAAAAGAAAAAGAAGGAGAAGATTCTAAACTTCGTCAGCCGACGTAGTTGCGATGCGACGCAACGTAAAGAAATTGCTAACGCGACTCGTCGTTTCCACGACGAACTTCCACAGCGAATCAAGTTTTATTTTTCTCTTCTTTTCCCAAATTAGAACGCAAGGGAAGTAGTAACAGCATGAAAAAATATATATACATACATTTTATATATATATATATATATATATATGTATGTATGTGTGTGTGAGTATATTTATTTATTTAGGACAACTAGTTGTGTCTCTCGTGCTGACGAAGGGATAATCCGGAAAGCTCCAATAACTTCTACAAATGTGTCTCTCCAACACCCCTGCGGCTCTCCTTCCGGTAAGTGCTCACTGGGTTTCCTTCAACACCTAGTTGTCCTAAATATCCTCATTTACCTTTTCTCTTCCGTAGTGTGTGTGTGTGTGTGTGTGTGTGTATATACACACACACATGCAGCAAGAACTTGCACGAGAAAGTTTCTAGGTAAAAAAAAAGGTTGCTCGGACAACCGTGTGGCCAGAGTGGATATTTCTCAACCAAATTCCCCGGTCTTGACCTAAATTTCGCCGGGGATACCCCAATATAAAATACGCGCTCGGAAAGAAATAACGCAACTTTGGACATTTGGAAAAATAATCAAACAAAAGGAAACGTTTTTAATTGCTCAGATTGGTCCCACAGATTAAAATCTTTAAAAAATAAAATTTTACCCAATTAAAAAAAATGAATAAATAAAATCTAATGATTTTTTCGCAAGAATCAGAGGGTACACACGTGATTACTACCGCTCATTGATTAAATATTAACAGTTAAAACATTTTTATGCGGGTAGCTCCTGTAACCGTAAAAATGGTTTGCCAATAAGGTCCGTTCTCGTTTGCATCGACGATCGCTGATTATTATCACGGAGAAAGGCGGCCGCCATCCATCAGAAATACGTCCATTTTGTGGTCCGGGGGAATTAAACTTGGTAACTGCCAAATGCCGAGCTCGCTGATTTAATTTTCAAAAACTTCTTTTGTGCACGAGGTCCTGCATTATTATTGCAAATACGAGAACGGTAAAACGTCAATTAACCAATTTTCCAAATACGGGCAATTATGACCGCGAAAAAATGTTAGCAGTTCGGCACATTCTGACGGCTTTTTAGGCACATTTCAAATAAGTAGACAAATTCTTCCGATAATGGATAGTAAAACTTTTAACGCATTTAAACCCTATTTTTTTGGCTTGTGTGCAAGATAAGGGCCTCGCTTTCTTCGCACTCCGACGTCTTCTCCGTCGTATAAAACATAGTCTTACGGCAATTCTCCACTGGCTTTACATTTTACACAAATCATACTTTTGTTACTTAATATTTATATGACATTTTGATGTATGTGCTCAAAATAATACATATAAGGCTACTTTGTGGTACGACAATAAGATAACAACAGAGGATAATTTCTCAAAATTATCTTTAGCATTCCAATTTCATGCAAGTGAAGTTTTGTCGGCACATGGCGTTTAAGCAAAAAGATTTTTTTCAAATATCCAATTACATATTCCGCATAATAAACCCTCTGCCATACTTAAAACGACATATAAAGGTAATATGATAAAGCACAGCGGGAAACCTCTTGTGTTCCGTCTTCTGGCGTTAGTTTTACTTGAAGAGATTTAAACAATTCTTATTTTGAGGCGCCTTTACAATAAGGACAGCTGCGTAAGGATTTTTTTGCGGTAAAACTTGCTAGTTCGAACGTGCGAACAAAACGGGGAAACGTTATCGAATAGCGAACGAATCTTTACTTCGACATAACCTAACAACTCTTTAAAAACACACGCGTTTGCAAAAAAAAATATGCCGTATTTGGTAGAGAAGTCGCCAGTTGCCTCAACGGCCTGAACTAAACGCATTTGAAACACTAACAGCCCTTTAAGTGCAAGGGAAAATTTTTATATGAAATGCAAGAGATAGCACGAAAACTCGGCAATTAAAAGATCCACAAATTTTCTCAAAATAAACAGCCGCTACCCGAGTTCCGACTTAAAACATCGCCATAGTAACAAGTCGAATGCGATATAGATTAAAAAAAAAACAAATTGACGCATTATTTGAAAGACACATAAAAACGAAAAGAAAGATAATCTCGGAAGCATTAAAAAAAATTCCAGTCAGACGTTCGAGCGACAGAGATTAGAATTTTAGAAGCGTGTGAGTAAAAGAAGAAAACTCCCCTCTCTCAAGAAAAGAAAAAAAGAATAGAAAGCCTCCCATTCTCATTCAAATGCGCTCGTGATGCATAAAAGGTTCTCTTCCTCACTCTCTAGACAGCGAAATTATGCTAACGACGAGCTCGACTTTTTTTCGTGGGATATCCCCTCAAAAAAATACGAAATAAATAAAAATTCGGTCGTAATAATTTTTTTTGTGGTTTGCTTTGACTGCGTCGCGAGGTACGGCTGCCAACAAGGATTATTCAACTTTTTTCAAGAGCAAAAATTCGGGGTCTCGACCTCTCGCTTCCACAAAAAAAAAAGACGATCGGGAATTTCAAAACGCTACGAAAATAACTTAAGGCGGTAATAGAGCACGAAAATAAAACAAAATCCGCGGAATGGACGAAAATTAAAATGAAAAACAGATCTCAACTAAGTTTTTATTGATTCAGAGCAGGGGTGAGAAATTTTAACTGCGTGGCTGGACACTGCGAATGCTCCGGAGGGCCGCATTGGAAGTTCCGATTGCTATGCTTGGCCGAATAAAAGCTTACATAAGGATTTTCGTACAGATTTGGAGGTATGTTCGTATAAAAGGTGTCCAGGAAACCCTTGGCAGTTCTGTGTGCGCGTGAATATCGCATTTAACATTTCATACAGAGTTTATTTGCATATAATTAATTTCATTCTTCATATTTCGTAGTAGGTGCCAGAGTTGGAGAATAGAATTAATGAATACATTTAATTACGGTTTTGTCAAATTTCCAGGGACTTCCTGTACACACTATATGGAAATGGAAACCGTGCCTTAACATAACATCAACATAAAAAGCTTTTAAAAGCCACAATTTCAAATGGCAAATGCGGAATTGCGCGTTGAATTACATGAGATGGTTTTTTATCGTAGCTTCGGGGGGGGGGTCGCATAAAATTTCTCGCGAGCCACACTAGGCCAGCGTGACTCTGTTGTGCTCTCGGACAAGGATTACGTTTCATGCCCCCCAGTTCCCCTTGCTTGTCGCCACGTGACACTAATTCTACGTGGACAAAATTATTTAACATTTCTTATTTATTTTTTATCAATTTTCGGAACAAACATTTTCCCGGAGAGACGTATCTCCGATCACATAATGTTCGTACGTGGGAAAATGTGTTTCGCAAAAAAACGTCATTTCGATGTACGTGGGACTTTTCAAAAGGAACCCATCCGTTTCGCGTAAGAGAGAGAGAGAGAACAAAACGTGTGTCCGCTACTCGCCTGAAGTAATAAGAAAATTAAATCTTACAACCTCATCTGATCCCGTAGAGACCTTGTGCTCTTAAAAGGGTTATTTCCAGGGACACGCCAACGATATCCAACAAGAATGAGATGATCGGCGCAGTTGTGGCGAAATGGTTACCAAATTCGCCACGTGACGCAAAACGTACGCGATGTTAATAATTTCCAAGTTGGTTTCAGGTTGTATAATTCCTTATAAACTGTCATTATTACTGTCGATATCAGTGGTGTAAAAAACACCTACGAAGCCATGATGAAAAAGCAATACGAAAAACCAACACACATGCATTTTTATGAAAATTTTTATAATAAACAACATCGGAATGCCTTGGACTTGATTTTCACATAAATGGCACCTCGGTATAAATACGTAGATAACTTTCGATTTAAAATATAATCCGGCCCGTAGAAGAATTGGCAAATTCCAATGCGGCCCGCCGAAGGACTCTCAACCGCCGATATGACCCGCCATGTAGATAAAGTTGGGCACCACTGGTCTACATAATTTAATCGGAAATTCGTTATCCATATTTTATAGTGATAAATTTACTACTAATCGTTCAGAAATAAGTGAAGGAAGAATTGCAGAGCAAATTACGTAAGGCTGTTTTTCCATTGAAGTAAAGAATCGCAGATGCGACGTATATTGCTGGTTGCCTACATTTTCGGCAGCATGTCCTTATTAACGATATTTCACGATTACTCCCCAGCAGATGATACTAGATCCATCCAATTTTGACACAGATTAAACCAACACGAACAGATTCTAACCTCGACGACTAGAAGGTCTTCAATTAGAATTTTCCGTAAGTCATAGTAGACATTTTTACCGCTGGTATTCAAGGGCGCTTAAAACAGTGGTGCCCAAACTACGGCCCGCGGGCCACATCCGGCCCGCCATGAGTTTAACAATTAAAGGACACAATGTAACATGAAAGTGAAACAGAAAATTATAAAAACAATATATTGTGCGTTTAATTTCGACTCACAGCTACATCATTCATTTTTCTTAAACCCTATTTTCGACTGGGTATGGCCCGCGAAGAGTACGAAATTGAACCATGCGGCCCGCGATGAGTGCAGCAATAGGTTATTTGACCCTAGGGCCGAAAAGTTTGGGCAACACTGGCTTAAAAGAAGCTCTAAAATTCGAAGACTCCATGATATCCCAAGAGGCTGATTAGCCATAAAAACACAAAAAAATTGGAGGACTATAAACTCGACCGTGTCCTGTCTACCATTGAGGGCACAAATTAACGAGGTTTTCTTCACCAAAAGATAAGAGCTAAAATCACAACGTATCCTACACTAAACAATTTCAGCCGCAACGCGACCTCTACAGCTCTCTTTTTAACCGTTAACTAATTATCGAACGCGATTGCGACGCAATTGCACTACGAGGAGGTCCACGTTCCGACATATACGGACAAGACATGTTTAACACCTCAGCAGGGAGCAGGGAGCAAGGCGTAAAGGGATCGGAATGAAAAATAAGATTTTTAACGGAACGGAGAAGCGGAAGGGATCGAAGGGGATGCGATTTGTGTGCACCGGATAGCAGAGAGAGAGAGAGAGAGAATCAGGGCGAGGGAATTCAAAAGGGGGAGACGCCAACCAAAGCAGGGGCACAGCACACGTTAAAGGAGGGGAGCCAGTGAATGGGAGAGGTTTTTTTTTTAAAAGGAGACTGAAAGAGATAGAGAGAGAGAGAGGTGCATGAAACAGCCGATGTGGGGAGAATAGCAGCCGGGAGACCGGTTGAGCGAAAGAGACAAGAAATACACACACACACAATGGTCTCTACCTTAATTCCTTTAAAAAAATAAAAGATCATCACCGGAGGAGGAGGGGTAGAAAGATAGAACGCATCTTGCTCTTGCGAAAATGAATACCGATCAAGAGGAGACGGAAACGAGGGAGAAAAATGGCTGCATGGAGATAGAGAAGACGAGGGGGGAGAAAGGGGGGAAGAAAGGAGATGGCGGGAAGCCAAAGGGGGGAGGGGGGAGAAGAAGAGAATGAGAGAGAGGGAGAAAAGTAGAGAGAGAGAGAGAGAGTGGGGGAGAGTGAGGGAAGGAAATATGAAGGGAGGGAACTGAGGGAAGGGTGAGATAGGGAGGGGATAGAGAGAGGGAGGCGGAAAGAGTAGGAGAGATGTAGAGAGCGAGAGGGGAAAGGGAGAGAGAGAGAGGGAGGGGAGGGAGAGAGGGAGGGAAGGAGGGAGGGAGGGGGAAAGGGAGTGATGGTATAAGAAAAGGAGCGAGTAATGGGAAAAGAGGGGGAGGTGACAGACACAGGAGAGGGTTGAAGAAAGTGAAAGAGACACAGGAGAGAGAGAGAGGCGAAGGATAGAGAGATACAACGAGAGGGAGGAAGCGGGCGAGGGTTGACTTTGGGTAAATATATAGAGTAAGGGATGTAAGAGGGATGGAAATGGAGACAGAGAGAAGGAAAGAAGAGCAGAGAAAGAGAGAGGGTGGATATAGGGAAGGTATATGTATATATATAGTAGGGGATGTAGGAAGGATTGAGAGGGAGAGAGAGAAGTAGATCAAAAGGGAGAGAGAAAAGGGAGGAGAGTGGGGGGGGGGGGAGGAAAGAAGGGCTGAGAGGGAGAGAGAGGGTTGTTGGAGGGTAGGTATATAGAGTAGGTGGATAGGGAGAAAGAGAGAAAAAGAGGGCAGAGTGAGAGAGGGAGAAAAAAGTGGAAGGGATAGGGAGAAAGAGGGGAAATAAGGACAGAGAGGGGGAGGGGGGGGAAGAGAAGGATGGATGGAAGGCACATAGAGTAAGGGATGGGTGGAGAGAGATGAGAGCAAAAGGGATATAGAGGGAGGAAGGAGAAGGTGAATGAGAGAGGGGATACAGAGAGAGAGGGGGGAGGAGAGGGGGGAGGAGAGGGGGGAGGAGAGGGGGGAGATAGGAGAGAAGAGGGGGGGGGGAGAGGTGGGAATACAGAGAGAGGGGGGGAGAGAGAGAGAAAGAGGGAGAGAGGGTGGTTGGGCGGAGTGAAGGTGTACAGAGAGGGATGGGGAGGGAGAGGCGCGGGATTGGAGAGGGGAGGACAGCGTGCAAGCAAAGGGGGGAGGATCGATGGTCTTGGCGGTTCGATAAGAGCGCTGGGATAAGGGGGTGTGGGAAGGGTGTGACCACGTGGTAGTGCTGCCGCTGCGTGACGGAGAGAACGTAGGAGGAGACGACGACCACCAAGAAGAAAGGAGCAGCAGCAACACACCACACCCATATCATCTCTTAACCCGTTCTGAAAAAAAAACCCCTGCCCTCCATTCAACCTCTTCACCTCGCGAAAACGGCAGGAAAAAAGGGTTTTTCCTCCCCTGGAAGGCGAGTGTGAAAGAGAGAGAGAGACAGACAGACAGACGACTTTATTGAGGGCGAAATTGAGACTACATAGTCCCTTCTCACATTTAATCCCAAGTTAACGATTACAAAGGAGAATAAAAAATAATAATGATTATCTCTCTGTATTATAAAATCGTAACGGTCATCACGATGCGTAACGCTCTAATTTTGTGAATAACACGATTAGAAATAAAATTAGAAGCCTGAAATTTCTCACGATTTCGGTGTTGATGAATCTTTACGTTATGACTAAAAAGAATTTAGAAAAAGGTCAAGGGTTCGACTCCAGGAGAAGAATGTCGGTTACCATAAGATAACACGTAAAAACCACATTTATAGTTTGAAGGCTTTCATTCTTTTACTCTTTCAAATATCTTAAAATTAAGTTATCGACACGAAATTTGCGCTAAAACACGCCAACATGAATGAGGATTCTTATTCATACCGTCGAATACTCGATCTCATTCGAATTCGCTCATATTTTGAATTTATACTCGAATTTTGGTAAATTTTTTAACATTTAAATAATAAGATTCCATGGTTACCTGTATTGTTGTCCTCGGTAATTTCCGTGCATATGCACTTAAATAAAGGATTAAAGATCGAAAATAAGATTAAAACTTGCTCGAAATGACCGAAGATATGAACTTAATGCAAATAAATCGAACGCAGTATTCATGTTAATTATATTTTTTATCTATATTATTAAAATCCTCTCTCTCTCTCTCTCTCTTTAACGCTCTATACCTCAGCCATTTTTAATCTCCGGGAATTTCAGCCCTCTAAGTTTATTTTTTATCGAGTTATTCAACTAATTTCCTTAATTTGTTATTAAAAACCAAACATACATCCCTTATAGAATATATATTCATTAAACTCATATTCAAAACATATTCCCGCTAAACTAATCCAAATCCAATAGGTACAAACATGGTAGGAACGAAGAAACAGCGGGTAAAGGAAGAGAGGGGTGGCGAGCGACAGCGAGGAGGGATCTTGCCCCCTAGGACGTGTATATACATATACACATACAAACACATTCGCAGAAGAAAAAACCTGAAAGAGAGAGAGAAGCAAAGTAGAGGTCTGCATATCCGCAATTTATCCGACCCGACCCGCGGATATCCGCACGAAAAGTTGCGGTTCGGGTCGGACTATGCCTAACTTTTTGCGGATGAGGGTCGGATTCGGATATATAGCCTACGGCTCGGGTGCGGATATGAAAATCAGTGTCCGTGCTAAACTCAAAATTCAGTGTCTTGAGTATGAGAAAAAACAATAACGTTGGTTGCACCCTTCTCCTACCCCGTCCAAACCAATAACCCTAAAGGTTATTTTGACCCTATCCCTTACCTTTCGAGGGACGCGGCTTTCTTTGGGAGCTATTGGTGGGATTTTCCAAAACATTCTACGCATTGAGGGTCATTGACATGTTCTGCCGCGAGTCATTTTCTTTTGAATTTTTGGGTTTTGGTCCGTAGATGTTGCTCCGGATAATTTTTGCCTGCGGATGCGACTTAAGCTTGCGGGTCGGGTTGGGTCGGTCAATTTATTCCTGCGGGTCGAATCGGGTCGGGTAATTTAGAAATTTTTGCGGGTACAGTTCGGATACGGATATGCAGCCTGCGGGTACGGGTACGGAAATCTGTATCCGTGCAGATCTCTAATGCCGATTACAGAAAGCTCCTGATATAACCACGCAAATTACGCCGGGGTAGAAAATGCGCTAAATCGCTTCCCAGGAATGGGGATGAGATGGAGAGAAAGAGACGGAGATGTGGGAGGCAGTCGTTAAGGAATGAAGCGCATCCGAAAATAGAAGGGCGGTGTGCGAGTGTATGCGCGGCCTCTTACAAAACGACCCTAATTCGGAGGGGAGAGGGGGTGGGAGGGGAGGAGAGAAACAGAGAGTAAACAAGAAATTTTTAAAAAAAGTTCATTTGCTAAATTATTTTCATTTTTTGTGTGTAGCAAAAAACTGCCCGATTTCAAAATTTTATTACAGGATAACCATGGGATTGAAATAATCAAGTGGATTAATCAGGAAAAGCGTCAAATTTTTTAAACTAAAATTAACCTTTTTTGTCGTGCTTAAAAAATGTCTCATGCAACAGCTAAGAGCCTATAGGTATGTATTAGGAGTGTAGTCCTGCGGGTTGTAATCAGCAACTTGTACTGCACCCATTTGCACGTGTGCTCAGAATGACGGAAGACATTTTGAAAATCCGTATTGATGGAAATAAATTTCTGAGATCCCTTTATCAACTGGATTTTGTTTCAGGCTCATATCACAGTTAATTTATTCTTCTTTTTTAATTAAATGTTGAGTTGGGGTACATTTTTTTTTGTCCCACCATGTATGGAAGCCCTACTGCGGCGCAATCGAGCCGAAACTTCAGACGGAGAAATAAGTCCTCGATATGTTGAACACTGTATAAAAATACATTTCCGCGAAAGCAGGCGGCTATTCTATCGTTAAAGTGATTTGGTATTATTTAAATTGAGGTCCTTCGAGGGTCGGAAAAGGCCTTTTTTTTAAAAAAACTAGCATCGTGGCGGTAACGGGACTCAACGACGTCAGGACGCTTCTTTCGATTTGAAACATTCCCTTGAGTATTAACATAAAAAGACTTTTCCTATAAAAAACATAAAGCGATCTCAGGTTAAGAGCAATTAAGCTAGCGCAGTCCCCGAAATTCTCCGCAAAGGAGGACGTTTCCCAAAATACGTTTCCTGTGGCCTCGATTTAATTTCGAATCAAACAGATGATGATGATGATGATGATATTTTTAACGAAACCGTTTGAAACGACGCTGCCGAATAAAATATGGTTATAAACCGTGGCTTTACGAGAACCACCGTCATTCAAATCGATGTTTATTTTTTCCCTAAAAGTTGGTAAATGTTTCTGACGTGAAAACAAAAAACAACGAACGAAATTACTCCTGGTTTTGTGAAAACTAAACAAGCGGAAGACGAAATATATATGTATAATATATATCCTAAAATGTTAACCCAAGGCAAATTAAGATATTCAATATTTAATTACCAAGCTCATCCTAAGACAACTACCAACGATGAAGACTACACAAACTCACGGGCAATAACCGACCTTGGATGTTCAACGACCGCATTCTTTCATAAAGATGCCCCTCCCGTAACACTGAATCGCTACAACATGTTTCTTTTTAATAAAAAAGTAATAAAATTGTCAGAGAACGCGGATTAAGGCGCAAGAAAAACACTCAAGACAACCACGATTGCTAAACTAATTATAAGGCTCATTTTTATGGCTAAAACGAAATTTACGAACCATTTCTCTCCAACAGACATGGAATGTTTGGGTTAGAACCACATTTTGGAAGGGAAGCAGCCTTCATCAGTGGTAATTCTCCGCCAAGCTTCAAACTCTTTGAATCGTCAATAATGAAGGCCGCTTTGTAGCCAACGCACTCACCAGGTCTTCCTAAAACCTTTAATGGTCACTCACCCATAATTTTATTCACATGTTGGAGTCTTTTATTCACAATCAGAGAATAAAATACTCAAATCAATGTAAATGTGTAAATACATCGCCAAAGAACAACGACACAATAAACTTAAAATGTAACGAGAGTGAATATGAAAGACGAGACTCCAACAATGTAAACGTGGAAATAATTCGACTCCTCGCACACGACCCCGGATAATCCACCTCACGAATAATCCACCCCCACGGATAATCGGCGCTCTACTGTACTTCCGAAACGTTAATCCGGCCGAAGCCCGAAGAATTTCTGTCTTTCGGTGAAATTTCAGCTATAACAGTATTCATTGTAGAAGGATTTCCGTTATAACGGCATTCGTTGTAATCAGATTTTAGTTGTTAACGGTGTCCGCTGCAGTGATATTTCGCTGCATTCCAAAAATTAAAACTTAAATTCTATAGAACAGGAGCGCAACCTTTTCTAGATGGCGGGCCCGCATTGCTGGCTGCAAATCCTTCGGCGGGCCACATCGGAAGTTGTCAATGCCGGATTAAAGTTTGAACCGGAAGTTACATACAGATTTTGAGACGTAATATGTGTAAAAATCGAGTATAAAATGAGCATTTTAGGGGTTAAAAATTCTATATTGAATATTTTATTATCATGAATTGATTTTTTTATATGCATCTGCCTGTTAAATTATACGGATCTGCTTTACCTCACAGTCTCGTGGGGTCCCATAAAACGCTCTCGGCCCTAGATTTCTCTCCTCTGCTTTAAATAAACTCGTCATGAATGTCGACTTACTAAAATAAACTAATGCTGAGAGAGAATTATCAATCTCGTCTTGTGGCTGAATAAAAAATTAAGATCAAGCACTTAAACAGGCACTTAGCCCAGGTATCAACAACAGCCAAAGCAAAGTTATGAAAAATCAGATCCCGGCTACAAATCAGTCGTATTCGGTGGTAATTCGCCCTCCTACTTTCGACGAATTAGCTCTGAAGACGACTACTTTGTAGCCGAAATGCGCATCCGATTTTTCATAACCTTGTTGTGGCTATATGAAGACATCCGAGACAAATACGTACTTTTTTCATGTGCTTCTTAAAAACTTAAGCTAGTTGTATTATAATTAAAATTAAAACCATACAATCCACTCTCTGTTCCACCCCTCTCTTTCTTCCTCTCCCACTTTCTTCCTCTCTATTTATTGAACCGTTGGTTACTGTCACCTGGCGATGCTACGATCGCAGTGAAACCGGTCGTGTTTTATTAAAAACCTTTTTTAGTGGAAGATACAACATAGTTTTTCATCCTTTTAATTATGAGCGAATTCCACAGAGTGGACCCTGGTTTCATTAATGTGGTTAAGCTAAGTTATGTTTATCTTATGCACGTAACAACCATTTTCGGATTTACCCTAAGGCGATTTAGACAATTGGAGGCGGCGCTGTAGCGCAGGCGTACTGCGCTCCATCTATAGTCTTTATTTAATATACGGGTGCACCTAACCATTTTCAAGCAATAAAGGGGCATTTTAACATAATTCCCTAAGCCGCTAATACCTTTAAATCCGGCCCTGGTAGCAATTAATGGACTCCAAATTGAATCCGCGTTAAACGTTTCGTCGAAATCGAAATTAAAGAAGCTTTATCCTATCCCTCCAAAGGACGCGAATGGAAAAAACCGAATCACCTCTCCTCCCGTTTCCCAGAGATGCATCGCCAATCCGTTCCCTTCGTGACGACGCGTGCATTGCCAGGACGAAAGACCTCGAAAAAGAGAGAAAGTTTGCAGTTCCGATTAAAACGAAACGTCTCTCGCTAACGTAAACGCCATTCGAGGTTTCCCGTTTCAAAAAAAATAATAAATAAACTCTACCGCGACCGCTGGATTGTGGTCCGTTAAAAAAACAAACGTACCTGAACAAACTTCTCGCTAAACGGTTGAAAAAGAGCAAGCACGTTAAATGACTCTTCAATACGGCGGCGGCCGGACCGAAAAACTGCATTTTTTTAACCAACTACTACGACTACTGCCCGACACGTGATATTTAATTTGAGTAAGATTATTATCATATGGCGTATTTACATGGGGGGCACCTGGGGCCATGGCAACGGGGTCTGATTGACCTCGGGACCCTACAAACATGGCACAACTAAATGAGAAATACTTAAACCTACCCTTCAACTTTATTTATTCAATATGTAAATGTATCTGTTTGTCTGTGTGTGTGCCGAACGATATAGAAATCCTAGATAAGATAATGGGAATAATCTGAAATCAGAATAATTAAATTCTGTTATGACACAAAATGCAGCGTAGCACCAAGACCAACAACAAAATATCCAACACTTATGCTTGCTTTAGGGAAATTTACAATGAGAAGACTAATTTACCTGGATGCATTCTTCAAAAAATCCATCAAGTCGTCCTAAAATCTCCCCAAAAGGAATCTCCCAATTTAGCGCAATTATTACGAAGAAGAACTTTCTAAACGCTAATTATAACACTATTGGTGTATTTTATATGCCTATGATTGGAAGAGTTCGATCCATCTGTATTCATACCTATATAAAAGTTTCATTTTGATCATGAATGAACGTAATCCTCTGTTACATCATTGTTTCTATGATAAAATCGATCACGACTGACGACGTCTCGACTTACAGCACCTTTTCTAGGAACGTAACTTGACGTAAGTCTGAGGACCGTCTATATATGCACACAATTCATAAAGAGGAACGTTAAAAATAAGATATGGGCAGCAATTACGCGTCGCAGGAATATTCATAACCCCTTAAAATTCACCATCTTCTATCAGCTACGACCTTTCTAATTATCGGACTCGTCTTATGATTTAAAAACGAATTCAAAGAAATAGACATTTTCGAAATCTAAATTTTAATATTACTTAAACCATCTAGGATATCTCCAATATCCAAGGGAATGTTATATGAAAAATCACACGAGCGTTTCACCAGCAAAGCAGCCGTCTTCAGTGGCGATTCGCTAAAAGCACTCTTAAACCTTGTGTCTATAGCAGATAGTACCAAAGGTACGAGGAACATCTAAGTTATTGTTTCCCAAGCCTTCGTTTTAGAAGATTAACATTTTTATTATGACGTCACCGGTCGGGTACTTTCGACGACGAAAACAAAATCCTTTACAGGGAAATTTTAAATCTATGAAGATTTTATCGATCAATTAAACTTTTCGATCTACAAATGTTGGACCCGGTGAAAAAAAACCGAATGATCCAAAAAATAAATAGAATTAAAAAAACAAAGCACGCTGGAGCCAAAATAAATATACTCGCGAAAAATAAGATCTATGGGCCATAAAATTATGACAATGCTGCGTTAAGGGCACAGAGTAATATCGGAAGCCATTCACAGTCGCGATAAAAAATAACGACGGAAACAAAACACCAACCACTCCGCGCACGCCAGAGAGAGGGGGAAAAAATTACACACGCACGCACGCACACACACACACACACAGACACAAACACAAGTCTGTTAGACCTCGAAAAGGAACGGTTATCAAAAATCGATAATTCCCGTCTTTTACGCGTGAAAGCTTTATCTGGAGGAACCAAAACAATGGTAGCTTGCTTACACAAAATGGACGCTAAATATAGTACGCTACTCAGAGAGTCACAAATACGTAACAAAAAACGCCCGGACGAAAGAATGAAACGTGAAAGGAAGATGACCAGAATGACGACAAATAAGGAATTTGAAAAAAATCTGATATGTCCAGCACATGCATTTCTCCATACATAGTTTTTTTAAAACTACGTAACTTAAATAATCAGACGTAGATTTTCCACAAATTGTGAGTGGATAAATCGTTTCATCGTTTCCAAAGTATTGTTGATATAAACAATTTTCTCGTAATAGAACTCATGGACGAGCTAATAGCCGGAGATATTCACTCTGTATTTAATAAACGTTCTCTATTTTCTTTTTTGTCTTTCGTTAAATGAATTACTTTCGTTTGTTCCTTTGTTCAAATACCGTGTTCATGATGGTTTTGCTTACAGTTTTCGTTTTGAAGATATCGTCACGAAACTTCCGATAAGTATATAATTTTACCCTGCGAGTAACATAGGCTATATGGCGATAAAAAATTTGGGGGGAGGGAGAGCTTAATACGATAATTATTTTCCCATCAATTGACACGTAATTTTCGATTGTCCACAGAGCAAGATTTTCTTCGTTTTTGCTTTATTGGACGGTTAAAACTGTGTACTATGTTATTTATACGATGTTTAAATGTTACACAGTCGAAGTATTAGATTCACTACATCCGTTGAAATTCAACGGGCACTTCTGCTAGTATTTACATAAAATGAGTCCTAAAGGAGATAATTGAAAAAAATCTGATGTGGCCAACACATGACTCTCCATACAGAGCAATGAATATGTTTGCTCTCGATATCGGCGTTCTCAAAAATAGTTATCATCGATTGCACTCGAGAATAATTTTAAAATGATGGGATGAATTATTAATACGAATAATTCGTATAACAAAACACCTTAAACTTTCACAGATTCCACACAAATTTTACAAAACACGACCGGTTTCGGAGGATAATCACCATCATCAGGTAACAAGTAATTACGAGAGGGGTGGAAGGGGGGATATATTGTGGCGGGAGGGGGAAGCGCAGATATGAGTAAAAGAGAATAAATTTAGAATAAAAATCAATATCTCTGAAACTACCGTTTTCGTGAAAAATTGTTTAAACACAAAACTTGTAGAAAATTGCGTTATCTATAATTTTTATAATAACAACTATTTCAAAAATTGAATTTTTAAGGAGATATTTGAAAAAAAAACGGAAAAACGACTAAAATAAACAGCCACTTCCGGTGGACCAGTTTCAGCCAAAAAACCCTTTCAAATCTTCATTTGCTAATAAAATTCTTCAATATGTTCTGCGCTGATCTGATTATTAGTTTTTTTGAGTTAGAGCGCCCACAAAATTACTATCATCAGGCCCACGCCGGCCATATTTGCCCCCCGGGTGCAAGCAGTTTATGCCGCCCCTTACGGAATTATAAATGCGCCCTGGCCCAGATTTTTTTCGGTTTTTAGATTAAAAGTTGCATTTAATTTAAGAAATAAATTGTGCAAAACAGATTCCGCAAACTTTCTCGTATACGAATCGTCTCGATATATTACGTAAAAATACTTTCCTTTAGAAGGCGGTCTATCACATGAGTTTACAAACACAGCGGATGGTAAAGGACGTTTGTATGTTTGTAAAACACAACATTAGGAGAGATTCTTGCCTCCGCCCGTAAATTGCCGCCACTAATATGTTGCCCCCCGGGTGCGATGCACCCCTTGTACCCATAGGCCGGCGCGGCCCTGATATCATACACACCAGTGCCGTAACTAGGGTGTGGCGAAGGTGGCATTTGCCATAGGTACCGCTTGAAAAAGGCGCCAAATTTTCCCACAAAAAGCGCGAAAAGTTAATTTTCCCATAAGTAAGTGTTATTTTAATACTTAAACTTTGACTTATTTATAATAAAGACGCTATTGTTTTTATTAAATCGCATAAAAATGATATCCTACACAACCAAGGTGTTTCCGAAAATTTTGCCATAAGCGCCATATCGGAAAGGCACGCCTCCGATACACGCACACATCATCCAGAAAATAGTTGAAAACGTACTCGAAAAACGTGTATTATTACCGTTGAAATCTCGAATCCGATTTTTTTTCACGAATACAACACTTTCTCCGACACGCTACGTATGGAGAAAGCAAAAAAAAAAGGAATCGTCAAACTGCGAAGCTTTTTTTGAGGGACTCGATTCGAAAATAGCTGAAAAATCTCCTGAACTACCTCGTACATTTTTTCCGTAGCGTTACGAGGCTCCGCAAAATTCCCGGAATCTAGAAAATTGAATAGCGTACTCTAGAAAACCCTTGTTTTGATAGATTTCTCAGAAAGAAGCCAGGGAGGTGTACTACCGGTTGATTTAACGAAGAGAGGGAACGCGATCCGTAAAATACCGACAATTTGCGAGGTCGGCAGAAATAAAGGTAAAAAGTTTTTTTATAGTATTCGAAAGGAAAAGCGAAATTAATATCAAAAAGCGGAATGCGATGCGTAAAATACGGAGAACTCCATGAGAGGTAGAGGGAAGGGTGGGAGGGGGGAAGCGTAGTACATACTCGGGAGAAATGAGAGGAAGAGCGAACTGGTAACCATGGCAACGTTTTCGGGCGAAAGTGACCTCCACGTTATATAAAAGAGCGAAAACTCGTTCCGCGCGCGCCGCTACGCAGCCGAATCGATTACGGCGGAACATAAGATGACTCGGAACCTAAAAACGTAAGACGGAAAAGTTCGAGTTATAAAAATTTCGAGCTATAAAAAGTTCGAGTTATAGAACGTTCGAGTTATAAAAAGTTCGAATTATAGAAAGTTCGAATTATGGAAATTACGAGTTATAGAAAGTTCGAGTTATAGAAACTTCGAGTTAAAGATTACTTCGGGTTAAAGATCTACATCTTGAGGTAGTCGAACATCTCTATAAATCGAAGTGGATAGTTTTTAAGTTCGTATTTAAAAAAACTTTAGAAACGAAATACGATATAACTCGACGTCACGGTTATCGAAACTTCGAATCAAAGATCTTTTATCTATAGGTTTTCGAACCTCGATAAGTCGAGGGGGATAATTTTCAACTTGGCGTTTGTGAACTTAAAAAAAGAAATATATGACTCGATGTTTGGATAAGCCGAACTTTTTTTGCCTTCAGTCGAGGTTCGAGATACCGAGAATGGACTCTATTTATATGTAATTTTCAAGTTCACTTTTATATTAGACATTAAAAGATATATAACTCGAATGTTCTATAATATAACTTACTGTCACCTAACTCGAGGTTCGATTTTATCTAGGATGAACTGTATACGAACACGTACAAGGGTAAAAAAATATACCAACTTCGACCTACCGAGGTTCGGCTGTGCAGTAGAACGCCTATAACACGAATTAGTGAATTAATTTTAGAAGACAAAATGGCTCATGTCGAATAAGTGGGACCATCTCCAAAATTGACCGCAGCAGAGACCCTTCGACCCTCATTAACTCGGATTAGGAGCTCGAACCTAGAGGCCCAGGCCCAAATCCGAGCCCACGTACCTGTACCCTAGCAGCAAGGGGGCACTAGCCGACCACGTTTTTTGCAATAAAATTTTAACTATTTTATGATGTTAACTTAGTGAGATAGTGACTTCAAGCTTCAAATTCGAGTGAATGGACTGATTAAGAGCGTCTTTTAAACGTAATTCTACGACAAATAATAAGATATTTACGATCACATCTAATCTTGACGCCCAGGAGTGTTTGGGACGGGATTGTACTGAAAGCAGTCATGACTTCTCGTAGGAACTATTAATGTATGTATATGGCCTCCTTAGCATACTCACAAAATCTGTCCTGTCGCTTCGAGTTTAACCACATTGACACACAACAGATCCAATTATATTCTAAATTGCATCCATTGTTTCTTACTTAAATTTGGGGACTATTAGCTAAGGACCATTTCTTTGATAGGAAACAAGCCCAGCAGATTAGCTGCATATTGAAAGATTCGAAGATTAATACCTCAATATAATTTTGATTAGGAAGGCCGGAAGCTAAACGAAAAAATTAACTAATTGTCCTCAGAGAGTAACGTAATGGGTCACGATACAGTGGCAAAGTAATTTAACGAAGTTTAGTTCGCACCTTTAAACTCGTGCTTTAAAAAAAAGATTACGAGAATAAAAAAAAACTAGAACTAAAAAAAACACGGTGAAAAGATTTTTTTCCGTCCTTTCCGCGAGATTAGACGAGGTGTATGGAACTTCTACACGTTGGGACACACGGTTGGACGGTAGCAGGCAGAACCGGGAAAGGCAAAAAATTAACGATAAGCCCAAACGCCAAGGCTGTCCACTTTTCTCAGCCTTATTCGCTTTTATGTGAAAAGAGAATCGGGTGTTAAGATGGATGGAGTGAGAGAGACACAGACACACACAATGGTATACGTATTCGGAAATAAAAAAATTACGTTAAAGTCAGTTACCGAAGATTGCGGTCGAACCTCGGATAGATACTGTAACTCGAACTTTCGACAGGTCGAAGTAGATATTTATCACGTTCATTTTTTTTAAAGGATGCCTAAAAAAGCGATGATTCCATCAACCGAACTTTATCTCTTCCATTCAAGGTTTCAGGAATCGAGATCAGATTTTTAGAAGCTCGCACCAAAACTGCCTCCAGGTGGCGGACGATACGGCTATATCACGTGACCAGTGAAAAAATAAGATTTTATAAAACCATGCCATGACTAAACGTTAGTCTACCTCAAGGGGCAAATTACAGATCGTGGTTAGATAATACCTCCATCTAGAACAAAGATCTCAAAACTCAAATTCCGCAGAGTAAAATACATATCGTACAGTCGAACTTCTATAAGTACGTCTAACGCCTATTAACTCTAATTTTCCACAACTCGAAGCGACTTCATTTTGCAGGACAACATCTTTTCCATGCTGTTTTTCTTCTACAAATCGAACTTGTCTATAATTCGAATATTTTTTGTTTCACTGAGGTTCGACTGTAATTTCGAAACATGAGAGGGTCGCATGAAATAATAATGAGTAACGAGGGGTCCGCATTTTTTTCCAAACGACACACATGCGACCCTCGATAGACACGTTCGAGAACCTCCGATCTAGAACATCCTACACCCAGTTGGATTGAATCGTTGGAAGAAATTCAATACGTTTTTTTTATTTCAGCATGAATTGAAGTGGAAAAAATCTTACGTGCCTAAGTTTTAAAGCCAGGAGAACCCCGTTTCTTTTTTACATACTTTAACGTGGTTTCTAAGCAACTTCCGACGTGAATTCTTACGCGAATAACTCGCAACTTCTAAAGAGGCGGTCCGATTAAAAGTTTAACCCGTGTTCGGTATAAATCAAACGTATATGGAGAACTGCGCGCATGGCAAGTTGAAATTAAAAGTGTAGCGAGAACTTATCGAATATTAATTTGTCTCCGTGAAAAAGGAAGATAAAAAAAAGAAAAATTCAAGCTATCTTACTCCCTATTCGGCAAAAAAAGAGAAATTACCAAAGAGGCAACAAAATTTTAGTACCACGATAAAACTGAAAACGCCTTTTTTAGGCGCGCTTCGCTTCCAGCTATTAGCGTCGGTTTGTCCGTCTGTCCGTCCGCATTTTCGTTCTCGGCTTCTACCGAACGGATTTTCATAAATTTTGATATTACGGACTACAGTGGCGTAGCAAACTCTTATGGGACCCCAGCGCAGAATTCGGTTTTGGGGCCCGTAACAATAGCGCCCCTTTACTCCCCCCCCCCCCCCCCCTCCCTCCTTTATCCGCAATTCCGTGCAATTCGAAGTACTTCTCAAAAAATAGAAAACCGAACTAAACTGATATTTCAATGTAAAGCGAAACCGTGCTAAACAGAAAACGCGCAATTCGAGGGATCTGAGCGTATGACGGTTTGGGGACGCCTTAAAAAATAATTATATAAAAAAAGCGACCTGTTTAAAGCATTCGAGTTCCCTTTAACAGGAGCAGATAACTCTCCCAGTTTTCAACGACGAAAAGTGAAAAGGAGCATCGTCGGATTCTATCAAAGTCACAAATGAACTGGTGCGACGAGAGAAAATTCTCCGAATTCTCTCATGCCGCTAAAAAAAACATACCTTTCCAGGAACTCGCCAAAAACAAACAACACGAGGAACTTTTGCTGCTCTTGACAAAAAATCGGTACAGTATACATTGTGCAAACTTTCTCATATACTAATGCGTAGTTTAGTTATCTTTTGAAAAATATGTACAATGTAGAATCATCATAAAAATCAACTTAACTATACGAAATTAGATGAAAATCGTAAGAGCCGTTTAGGCTATAGAGCCGAGAACAGACACACACAGACGGCAAGGCGAAAACCACCTTTTCGGACTTAGGCACACCTAAAACAGGGATGGCAAATACGTGGCACGCGTGCGATTTTACTTGGCAAGCATAAGCTTGTATTTTCCGTATAAAATATGAGGTTTCTTACGAGGGAAAGAATAAACTAGTGGCCCGGGAAAAAAAATTCTAGTTCACACTACTTTCTTGGCACGCGATCGAAAATCATTTGCCATCCATGACCTAAAACGTATATTCCCATCAAAATCTCGAGGTCGAATTTTTTCGCTATTACTATACTTTCTCGGTATACTACGTATATGAGAAAGTAAAAACTAACTAAAAAAAGAAACTTTCGGGCACGACAACACCGCGCCACGGTTCGAAAAAATCTCATACATCCGGACCTCCATAATTCGAATCTCGATGGAAAACGGAATAAGTTCGAAATATCGAATGGCAAATAATTTTTTTAAACGCGTACCACTACGAACGGCGAAAAAGTAAAACATCTACCTCGGCCCGTCGAAAGACGAGAAACTTTTGCGGCCTTCAACAAAAACTGGAAGAGAAAATAAAACTAACAACAAAACCAGTAACGGTTAGAACAAACACATACATTGGAACCTCTATAATTCGAATCTCGACAGAAGACGGAATTAAGTTCGACACATCGAAATCTCGAATGCAGAACCTTCGTTTTTTTTTTAAATAAGACACATCGACACAAACTGTTTAAAAAAAAACAACCCACCGTAAGTTCGACGTCATATGACCTTCGAGTTGTCAAGATTCGACCGTAAAAAAGCGCCCACTTGAACGATTAGCTTTTCAAAAGAAACCGTCGTTTTCGTAAGTGAACTTACTTGTTAGTCGGAGTCTCGGGTTGAACGAACTTTCGACAAGTTTTCGTTATTGGAAAATACCCGACCGAACCTTGCTTCCGTCAACGGCGACGTAAACATCGCCGTAAGGATGCGCTATTAATCCGTCCACGGTTACGCGCTGTTTAAGGGGCACGTACCTACCTACCTATACTCGCCTCTCTGATTCCTGGAACACAATACGCGTTGCTAGGAAAAGCGAGGCTCATTCACGACGCGCGCTCAACGCGATCAATGGAAGTCTAGGCCGATCTGTCGAGTCTAATTAAAATCGAACGGCAGCCACTTTCATTAAACCCGTACGTAGAATTCCGCAAATAGCTCCCCCGCGCGGCGGAGTTTCGAATTTCCTTTCCCGATAAAATAGCGAGCGAGGATCTAGAGCTTCGATTGCTTTTATTTTATTTTTTTGTCGCGGGAAAAAAAAACTTTCGCTTCGTTTTCCCCAGAATACCACTTTTTTTCCTATCCGATATAGAATATTAAAGGCGAAAGATTTAAAGTGAATAGACGATTTTCAAATTACTCTCGCCGAGTAGTATATTGCACGACATCAAATCGAATCGGTCGTATCGAAATGAAATGCTGCTTTAAATACAGGCTTTAAAAATCCGAATAAATTTCTTTAATATTTGAAAAAAACATGTATTTTAAATGATACCGCACAAACGCAATTAACTGAACACCGTATAAAATTCCACAAATTAAAGTCATTCTAAAATTACATTTTCTGGTCGATAACAAAAAAAGTCGCAACTTTAAGCGAACGTCACATTTTGATATGTATTATGAAATACCTCGGGTGTCACGAAAAAAAAAAGAAACGCGAAAATTAACGGCAGATAACGCGAAACTTTCGAGATATCCAAAATTCTCTGATGAATAAAGATAAAAAGAGAAAAATGTCAACGAGAAATTTGGATTTTATAGGTAAGCGGCGGAAACGTCACACTTTTAGAGCAAGCTAAATAACCTATTCGATTAAACACAATCGAGAGAAGCATCGGTCAGAAAATTCTTCCATTAAAAGGATCGAAACGTTCGACAAATAAAATGTCAAATTCTTCGGCATACGAAAAAACCAAGCAAATTATAGAGTAAAATGTCATAGGACAATTTAAAAAATTAACCGAGGAAAAGAGTAAAAAAAAGATAGTTACATATAATACACGTAGCGAATTACTTTATACATCCAACCTTTAAGAAAAAAAAAGCGCCCAAAAGACCAAAAAGAGACGGCGAACCGACCTATTCCGCTCGAGCGGAACGAATCCTAGACGGTGGCAACAACCGAAATTGCACCCACGGAGCGAAACGGTGTAATAAAAAGTTTCCAAGTTTTCGGAGGGGAAGGAATAAACTTTCCCCCATTATGCATGAATACACAGGTAGGGTCTTAGGAGGGATGGAGAGAAGGGGTAGGGAGAGCTAATTGCAGGAAACAAGAGAGAAACGAAATAAAAAAACAACATCGGTCACACGCTCGCTTCCTGGTATAGATTTAAAAAAAAAAGATTCGTTGCCAATGCGCCTCGAGATTCCGCACGCGGATGGCGAGACAGTCGAATCCGAGTACTCGCGTATTTAATTAGAAAAGCGACGTCGATTCCTTTTTTTAAAAAAAGTCACGTTACGCGTAAAAATTTCATTGAGAGGAAACGGCATTTCCGAGGGTGATAAACAACTCTGATAAAATGCGGCCGGATATAAAAACAGATTAACTTGAATTTAATCAAAGGTTAAGTGAAAAATATAAAAATGTTGACAGCAAATCCCGAGTGAATGGAAAAAAATGACATCTCGTGAGCGTGACAAAGGTATATGACTTGAACCACTAGAATTCATCTCATGCATAGAAATATATCCGTAATCCTTACTCCTCTTTTATACGAAGTGTACTTCAGCCTTCGGGCGAAAACATCGGTATAAAAACCTTCAATATGATAGACCTGATTACTGCAAACCTCAATATAACAAAACCCCACAATTAAAATCTCTTCAAGGTCGTATTAACAAAGTTGTTTGATTTATAGCTGCCATTCCTTACACCACGCTTAAATTGATTTTTAAATCATTCTGAAGATACTGATGGTCTTCCGGATTGCTTATTTCTCTATAAATGACGGTGTCGCCAGCGAAAAACCTAATTTTATTTTTAACTACTAAGCTGAGATCGTTTATATAAATTAGAAATAATCACTTAGGGAAGCACTTAAAATAAATTCAGACGAAAAATCAAAATAGCTCTTAAACAATCGGTATCATGAAAAAATGTTTCAAAAAAACTTATAGGAAATTACATAGTCTACAACCATAATAGTACCAAACATTTGCGTAAATGAAGTTCTAAAAGGATGTATTTGGAAAATACTGAAAAAATGACAAAATTAGAGCGCCCACAAAATTCTGTCACACACACAAACGCAGGCATCATCGAGAAAATAGTCAAAACGTACAAAGGGTACCTCAAAATGTACATTTCCTTTGAAATATATAATTCGATTTTTTTCACGAATACAATAATATCTCCTATACTACGTATGAATACAGTACAAAGGAAATCTTCTTTTAAAATATGACCTTTAGTCACACTACTTTTAAGAAACTTTCATAATTTTTTATGTAATTGAAAAAGTTGTAATTCATGTAAAATTTTATCAATAAAAAACATTTTTTTAGAACTACATAGGAACGGTTCCGGATCCGGAATCGAACCGTTCCTTCTTTTGATCACTCGGAACCGAACTAGGAACGAGTTGGAAAATTTAAGGTCGGAGCCGGAGCGCACGGAACCGAACCGGAACGTCCCAGCTCTGATTATTATTTCTGTTCGCAAAAAAAAACCAGAATGAGACCGACGCGAAAATCGCCCGGTTTCGTTAACTTATACATAATATTAAACCTTTCGCGAAAGAAACCTGACCACGTACAATATCCAACCTTTTGATCCGCTACATCTTAAACAACGATCTCCTCTAAATCCTCTAGACCAGGGGTCCAAAACCTGAGGCCAACTAAGCAATTTTATGCGTCCCACCGCCAGCCAACTATCATATATCATTTTCCATGTAGCAAATCTGTTAAGATATCTGACGTTAAATTGCCACCTCTTATTGTTAGTAAATATTTCTCAATTCAAGTAAGCTCTTTTTAATGCTGTCTTTGATATTTTTCTCGAAGATATTTCTAATATTGAATCCCATAATGATTTTTAATACTGAAATGTTAAACCTAAAAATCTAATTTTATTTAACTTGATTTTCACTCATATGGTGCCTAAGAATCTTTAGGTAACTTCCGATTTAACTCGAATCAGTCTGCCGAAGCATTGGTAATTTCCAATGCGGCCCACCGAAGGATTCATTGCCGCCAATGCGACCCACAATGCCGAAAAGGTTGCCCAGCACTGCTCTATACGTTAACGATTATTTAAAACATTTCCGGGATCCGTTTTGTTTTTTTAAAGGGAGAATCGCCACGGGAGTGAAATAACCGAGTTTTAACGCACGTCACTGAAGGAAAAGGACCAGACGGCGTCGGCGTATTGGTTAATCGTTGGAAATTTTAAAACCGCAACTCAAAGATATGCCGATTCAGCGTTTCGAAGCGTACAATTGAGCGAACCTTATGGGAGGGGGGATCTGCTTTCGAAGGGTTCACGTGATCGGACCGCTTCCTCCGAATTTTAAAACAATATAACGGGATTTTTTTTAAAATGATCGCAGAGACAACTATAAAATCAATGCAGTCGAACCTCTCTATAAGTCGAACTTCTATAACTCAAATTTTCCATAACTCGAAGCGAATTAGCTTCACAGGAAGAATAATTTTTTTTCGTGTTATTTTTCTCCTATGACTCCAATTTTCTATACAAGTCGAATATTTTTTGTTTTGCCTTCTGAGGTTCGATTTTAATGGGGGGGGGGGGGGGGGGGGGGGGGAGGCCCAGAAGTTCTCAATTATTCAAGTATCGAGTGTAAATTTTGCAATATGCAAACTGATTTCCAATTAAAAAAACACTCCGTAAAAGTTATAATATTAAACTGGGGCTCCATAAATCGTTCCTTATTACTATAAATATTACTATCCTGGAGGATCCCCCTTCAGTGCTTGGCCGACTCTGCTTATGGAAGTTCCACTGTAATTCCACGTCGTCGGCGTAAACCGGCCCCTCCCCTCTACAGGAACCTGGCCGTTTTAGATGACCCTTCCCCTTCCTCCTGCATCCCTAACGCGAGCCGAACCTAATCTTTTAAACGTCCCGACCACCCCGCGTCAATCAATGCAGACGGAATTAATATTAAATAAATAAAACCACGATCGCCGCCGAGGTGGGAGAATCTTTATATGCACGACCTTATAGAGAGATAGAGAAACCATCGAATGAAAAATACCTCGAGGAGGAAGATTAGATAGGAAAAGCCACATCCATGGACTCTCGTGGTTTCCGAGAATAATGTAGTTTCTAGGCGGATAACTTCTGACGCAGAAACGTAGTCGAGCATCCCTCTATATATGTATTACCTCTTCAGCTACGAGGTTTTATTATTCTTAGATTACATCTCTCGTAAAATACGCCGGGATGCAAGTGACTCGACGAGTCTGCCAGTGGGCTCGAAGACTTCTATATAACGAGTCCTGGAATTCGCGACATGTTTTTAACCCTTGTTCCGCAAGATATTGTGAATTACGTCCCTGGCCTTATATCAATTCGCACGAACACCACCAAGATGATGATTCCGTACGTGCGCACGGTTTTTCAACTTAAAAAAAAAAAATTTTAATTACTTAACGTAAAATATTTCCTGTGTGGACACCATTAAAGGCTATTAAAGATTTCAAAAAATTGTTAACGATTACATATGAGTGGATCGAGACATCTACAAACAATCTCCAAACAGGTTTCGGGAATACATCAAGACGAATAAAATGATGAATCTAAGTAAATAATACACGCTCGGCAATGACAAGACGAGAAACGCTTTTTGGAGAAACCATTCGCGAGCTTGCATATGCTGAGCATCCATCCTCAGTGGCAACACAAAAAACCAACGAACGGTGAGAGAGGAAAATTGTGACGGATGTTTCGCATTCATAAAAAAAAACGATTCCGTCTCGAAACCGACTAACGCTATGAATCAGAAAAAAGTGAGTTCGTGCATTCCCAACTTCCTCATTTAATTAACTGAGACGAAGGTGGGAAAACGCGAGAAAATTCCACGCATTATCACTGCCTGCAGACGTTGATGCGAACGCACGTCGAAGAAGGAAAATGATTAACGGAACTTTTCTAAAAAAACCAAAATTGAATTTTTTGACGAAATGCGGATTTGATACGTGTATATTCTTCTGGCCTCCGCGGGATATTATCGAACGCTTGCACGTCGACTTAATGAGGGTTATGGCGCGGCGGTGCCATCCCGCAAGAGAGGTGTGCAATACGTCGAGAATGGAGACCTAATTTAGATGACTTTCCTACGCACGGCCCCTTTTGGGGTAGGTGGGGGCGGCATTTATAAATGACACTTTCACAAAACGGTCGAGTTTAAACATCCACGCGCATACCTCAAAAGTATATTTAAAGAAATCGTTTGAATAATTACGTTGACGTCTAGAACGAAACGCTTTATTTCTACGCTTTATTCCACGATAAGCACCCATAATCTCAATAACAAAAGTTTCACTACGGAGTCTATGGATCCTCGCGAGATGTTAAAAGAAACAACGGCCTTCGCAGAAAAGGGCTGCAAATTCAATCAGCTGACGATAATTTTTTCACAATCTGGAACTACGTGCGTGACAACACACGCGTTATCAACAAATACAAACGCCGAATTCTACGCTACGCCCACGCAATGGATTTACTCCCGAAGACGAAAAAGAAAACACATACGCATAGTTATGGCGGACGCTGAGGTATGCAGAGCAAGTAGAGGTTGCCATGCCTTCACGGTTCCATTTGGACGACGGTTCGAGCGGCGGCGGGAAGTTCAAATGGGATCTTTATTTTTTTCACCACAGATGCATTCTTATCGGTCCTTCTTCCACAAATAATCGTCATAGCGTTCTCTATCGACCTTCCAGATTACACACTATTTGATTGATTGACGCGGAATATTTTTTTTACAACATATCAGATAAATATTGGTTTGCTGTGATTCCTCAAATCATTTTAAAATTAAAAAATCCTCGACTGATAATAAATAATGTTTGTAACAGAGTATTAACACACCTGCCTAAAGCCTAATGTTGATTAATGGTCAATATCAAAAGCCTTAAACGTTTGGGATCTTAAAACATTGGAATTTTGGTTACAAAACTGTTCCCCTCATCTGTAAGACACTGTTCCTTTTTGTAATATGAAATATTTCAATTGCCACTGAAGAAGGCTATTTGGTAGCTAAAATTCATGCCTAGTTTTTCCTACCCTTCTTGGCTTTCAGAGTTACCATGATTATCACCTAGATTCCAGTCAAAGACTGATCTTGATGTTACATTACTGAACATGATGCTGAGGTTATCCTCATCCTCTAAATTACTAAAATCACTAATACCTGCACGTTGTTCGTCAAGAAAGATGAAAATCACTTCTCATAAATGATTAATGCCACAGAAAAATAAAATCTATGTTACCACTGAATCTTTCAAGCTACATTTTGAAAATCACAAAAAAATAATCTGTAATATGAATCCAAATAGTATGCCCTTTACAGTAAAATTGCTTTTGAAAAAAAAGGTTTAACAGCATGTTTTCCATTAAAGCACATAATTTCAGAAATGCTAATAATTCCACTAGAAAATCTATCTGAATACGTGCTTAAGGGCTTTTCCTCATTACAATTATCTTGATTGCAGAAAATGCCAAAACAAAAATTTCCAAAGATCAAGTCAAACGTGAAGCATTAACAGTAAGGAAAAAACCAAAGACTTTATTTATAGACAAAGATAAAGAATGAAGAACGTGACATGGTCCAACATTCGAAAAATTGATGACCGAATTCACCAAACTGCTTGAATCAAATCGATTAAATTATAACTGCAGCAATCAAGAAACGAATGGGAAAATCTGATAAACATTTTGGCTACAAACCAGACATCCTAAGTGTTGAATCACTGATTGCCATTTCTAAAAAGTTTTGGTTCTCAACAATGAGTACAGCTGCACTGTAACTAAAAAGGCTATCCAGTTACCTCAACAATTTCATATTTAATGGTGATATATTTTCATCATAACGCCTAAAAAAGATTTGAGAAGATGGCAAAATCTCTTTCGATAATATGTA
Organism: Uropetala carovei; assembly: GCA_036926305.1. Taxonomy (NCBI): domain Eukaryota; kingdom Metazoa; phylum Arthropoda; class Insecta; order Odonata; family Petaluridae; genus Uropetala; species Uropetala carovei. The sequence continues at coordinate 6,624,474 of JAXCHB010000015.1, read as the reverse complement.
TTTGAATTTATAACGATCAAATAATAGACAATTTATTACTTAACTTATTTGACGATTATAGACCCTTTCAATCCACCAAAATGTATAATATATTTTTAGAATCCTAGCAGTGAGTAGCAACCAATCAAGCGTGAATTATTTTAATTTAAATGATTGAAAATTCATCTATCATTTACACTGTTACTTACAGCATTGAGTATGAAGACCAAAGTGCATTTAGCTTATTAATGCCCAGTTAAGGACTAATTATGTAAATACCTCAAAACGTATAACAATTAATGGCTGTAAGAGGTTTACAAAAGACTTTTTTTAAACTGCCTTTTCAAAATGATTCCACAGCACAAGGTATATTCAGTTGGTTTTAAAATAATGTTCTATTTAACTTTTTAATTAGTGTTGGTGTGTTGCTAGACATTCTATCACCCAATGAGATTCCTTTCATATTAACTTCCTCGAGGATGCATTTTAAATTATTTTAAATGACATCATCAACATATTTTGTAATAATTGTGCAAGCTAAGTTAAGAAATGTACATAACCGGTCAAAGGAAGGCTTATGCAGATAAAATATGATTCTAAAAACATGTAGATTCATGTCATTCAACTTTCCTATCAATAGGAGCTTAAAAACAAATTTGGATACAGAAAATATCAGAAACAGAATTTCAGTTAGAATGCAATTTTGAAATGCTTTTTATGGACCATAAAGCTTTTTCAAAGTACTTTAAAACAATCCTTTGCATTCCCTAGATTCATCTACACGGGCAAAAACTAACCAATTTTCTTTCCAGCGAAATAAAGCACTGAGCACTTATCAATCATCATTTAAAATAGTTATTATCATTTTTCTAAACATCTCTGTAGATATGTAAAGCTATCATATTAAATTCACATATAAAATACAACATATTTTTGCTACTATGTGACCACTTGACTCGATTCAGATGCACAAACAGGTAAATCAAGCGTACATCAGCAAAATGAGATTCCAAATATTTAAAACAAATGATAAAAACCAATATGTACTTTGAGCACTGTCTATGTAAAATAACTGGAACTAAATGACACATGTTGATAAAAATATCTTAAACAGCTTGGACAAATAGTACACTTCATCATATTAAAGCTGAATATTGTCTACTTAACTCATAACACAACAAATCAAAATGTACTTAATTAATGAAACTATCCCTAGATGAGCAAGTTAATAAGTGGACCAAACTGACCGTTAACTGTAACTTTTTGTTATGCATTTGTAAAGGGCAAGAAAAAGATAAAAGAAACTTTTTTGAGTAATGAAATACCCTCAAAAATATAAAATTATCATACCCATGGGACATAGTAGATGTACACGTGAATATATTACTGAGAAATAAAAATTCCAAGAAAAGGAAAACCATTTTCCGAGTAAAGGTTATGATGATGGCAGGATATAGCAGTGGGCGTGTATCGAAAGTGATAATGCTGAAATTATGTCTCAGAGTTCTGCATTCAATAAATATAACAAGTATACATAAGATATATTTTGTCCAGAACATCTGACAATATGAATTTACGTTTACAATTCGAAAGAAATGTATGCATGAGAATGGCACATGCAAAACCCCACAGTTGAGCATATGAAATAACAAGGAATGATAAATGACATTTTTTTGTTTCTTCAAATTGGAAATACCCTGGTTTCTAAAATTGAAAAGTAGAAATAAAGAAAACGGTTACACTAAACTTCAGAGAAGGATTCTTTAAACAAAAAACTTTAGGCTTAATAAAATAAATGTTCAAGAATGTTACAAATAAACAATATTTCAGAAATTTCACCTCAAAAAAACAGGAAATGTTTATTAAATACTTCTGCGATGAAAATAGCGAGAGTTTGAGTAAAAGAACATCAGCATCCTATCAAAAAAGATGTATACTTCATAGGTAAAATTAAGTTAAAAATGCAAAATATGACGATGTAGAAACAAAGCTGACATATATTTGGGCACTCAATGTTGAAGTTTCATTCATCGAAATATATTTTAACACCCTTTAATTTTCATATTTCATTAAAGACTAACTAATCTGACAGTAATAGATAATGGAATACAATAACATGGTTCATTAAAGATGAATTAAATATCGTTATAAGATATAAGTCAAGTATTTACAATCCAGATATACTACATCAATCAGATAAAACTTAAGAAAAATCCTAAGGTTAACGCCTATATATAATACACAACATTTAGCCACTGCTTTTCTTTAAGTTTAGTAGCTCATTGAGACTGTATAATAAGGATTAAATAAATATAATTCCTCACTGATCAAACGTTTACGCCAGTATAATTAGTGAGGATAATTTAAAATGAAAGTTTCGTAAGGTAAAGCATAAAATGGAATCTCCAGCCACTATGATAACAAACAAGAACTACCATCAATGGAAAAGTTATACGGAAAAATATTTCACACAAGACTGACAATAAAATCGTTAAGTTCTCCTTTACCAATTGTGCACAAAATAAGTAATACGATACGAGTAAATTTGTCACATACTAAAAATAGGATCGAACAATTTCGCCCGATTAATGGCTATTCACATTTTGCCACCGCTACTCTAAAACCATTCTTAACACAAAATTCATAAAAATCAATTGTACATTATTATGAAATAATCCAGTAATACAATTTCATTTGCATATTACTTGAGAAAAGAATGAATGCTGCATGGTACTTACTTCTTAATTTAGGTCACGACCATCCGTTTCACTCGGAATTATTTTTGGTTGGATCACAAATGCAAATGTTTACATAAAACTCGTTCAAATGTTTAGAAGTATGTACTTAATAAAAAAATCCTGATAGTAAAAAAAGTTACTTAAATTTACAAACTTCGTAGAACTGTTAACACTTTTCACAAAATAGGTACACTTTCACATTTCTTTTTCTGCATGTTGTAAAGTACATTCGTAAATACATTAAAAGACAATATGCAATTACTGTAAGTTTAATTGTATTATATCTTGCCAAATAATTGCTATCAACATTGTGATACACAGACGTATTGTACTCCCGTTTTAACAGGTCGTATCACTACGCGTCGAAGCAATGGCATCGTAAGTGATAAAATTATTTTATTATGGAATCTTGATTTTTAGTAGAAAATTCTCAAAATTTAACATTTTTTCACAAAAAACACATATTCTATCATTTTAATACGTTCTATTTTATGCAAGTATTAGAGCAAAGTAGAAACAAAGAAAAAGACGAAAACCTATTACGTCACAACTATCGGCTACAAATTTGTGGCGCCATGCCAAATAGCATTATGTTAGTTGTGTGAGCCTTAGAAAGTGATAATATTACACCAATGAACATGTGAGAATTAGAATTATTCCACAGGTAACGCAGAACATAAAAAAAGCAGTGGACTTATAATGTCATTCACTATTATGTCCAATAAAACATGTGAGTATCGGTTTGCGTTTGCAATAGAATATTTAAATTTGAATCATTAGATTGTTTTCGTTGTGTGTGTGAATATGCTTTTTCTCCACTATTTAGAGCATACATTTTTCGAACTGTTAAGTGCGAGAGAGGAGGTTCCAGTATTCGCATACTATTATGAGATTTAAACACCTCTTCATAAGTAACCCGTTATTTTATCATTTACGAGCAATTCTAATTAATCAGCTTTGAAATCTTCCATATATCAACCATTCATCCAGGTAGCATTCTCTTTTGTAATGTCTCGCTTCCTGTGCCCGTATATTTATTTTTAACTCATTTTATTTTGTGAACATTATTTTAAAAGATTAAAATTTCTCTATAGGTTTAATTCACTTTGATCATAATCATTTACTTTTACCAATTATGTGCCAAAACTCTTGTAATCTTACAGCCGCAGATAAAGGACATGCCGCTGCATTCACCGAATAGTTTCAATAATTAGTTTTGGAGCTTACGTTATATCTGAAACCGAGTTTATATCAGATTTTATTTCTAGAAAAGTAATTACCTATTGTTAGTTACGAACGAGGATGGCTGCTTCGAGGTTTTACTTTGCGTGCAATAATTTTTTACTGATCAATGAAACTTTTAATGCAACAACCTAATGGTTGGTTTTATCTTCCATAACCTTTCAATTATTAATTCTACAAAATTTACTTTGGTATTATGATCATCCAATTAATTCACATTGAAATGTTTCCATTAATGCGAAGACAACTATTTTATCAATATTCTCACTTCCCACATTTGATTACTAATATTCTTCACAAGGTATGAGAATTCCAGAAAACTAATTTTTCAACACGTTTAATTTTTCCTTTGCTGGGCTTGTAGAGCAGTCCCTAACCTTCCATGCTAAACGTTTTTGGTCATTCTTGCAACTGGAATCTTTTTCTCACAGGACGTAGCTCTTTGTGGATAATTAACCCTAGGACTACCAAGGTGGCCTCCCTGAAAAATTTCATCTATATTATTGTGATAAAAATTATCAAAACTTGTGCATAGCCTTGTTATAATCAAGCAGGCATGGTTTTCAAGAGATTTTACACGTTCCTAGTTTGAACGATTATTTTAATGACAAACGGGTGGCCAAAATTAAATAGTCAAGTGTGATGTGTCGAGAGTATAACATACTTGTTCATTTGTTAATACTTCCATGAATTTGACGGTAGTTTGCACTCTCGTTGTAATATTAATGAGCATACAAAAATAGCAAGGATGTGAAAAAAGTTATTTCAGAGAGAGAAATTAAACTGCATGTTCTTTATGGAAAAATTCATCACAATCCTCGTATGCATCATTTCACAATTCATAAAGAAATTAAAATTAGAACCCAAGAAAGTTTGTGGACATATAGGTATTGAACAAGATTAAACTGGAAACTAGGATCATTAGGAAAAGTAACGAAGTATCTGATGGCCATCCCACATCTATAAGGCGTTTTTTTGCATAAAACTTTTCATTTCCAATTCTAACGCACTTAAGTGTAAATTTCTGTTCATATATCAGCACTACATGCTGTGGGAATAAAAAAACCAATATATACCATTGGTGGATCATCACGGTATAAACAAGATCATTCAATATAAACAACGTGTCAACATATTCCTTGTGCAATGTTCAAGTTTGCTTACTTTGGATGTACATAAGTCAACTGTATACTGGGTATCCAAGCACATCTTGTAACATATGAATTCAAGACAAGATTTCTACCTTGAAAAAAATTGCCATCCATCCCAACATGTAACTTCATTAGTATTCCAACCACTGAATCCAAAATTAAGGTTTTAATTAATACAGAAGAGCTTGAACATTAACAAATGCATGATTTGGAAGAGCAGGCAAAGTGGGTCATTAAATTAGGCCATACCTTGGAAGGATATATGAACTATCGTATTTAAATTATAGTTAAGCTACAATGAGTTAAAACTTAAGAAATGGGCCTTCTCGTGCAGATCATAGTTTTTCTCTATAATTGCTCCACCCAAGGCTATTTGTAAAACAGGATTATATATGAACAAACCATCAAAGGCAATAGCTTAACTCAGATGCAAAGGTTGGATATTGGGGAAGTTATGTTGTCCATAATGTATACTTTTTAACACATTACTAAATATATGATGCAATTATTCAAATTGTGTAATAGGAAGGTTTATTAGCTGTATAAACTTGATGCAATAAACAGTAAAAGATGGTTGATATTTAAATAATTATGCCATGAAAATTACACTTCTATTTTTTTATGATAATAGAAAGAAAACAAAATCTAAATCCCTTCATAGGTGATATATTATCAGGGATCAATAACCATAACTGAAAATGCATTTCAAACTAATCACAATAATTATAAAATCCATAATAGCTGATGTTATAATTGCTTTTTTCATTTTGGTGTTGCTGGTTGATATTAGTATCAAATGACAAAAAATGCTTCAGTTTTAACAGTAGTATGATTTCCAAGAATATACTTCAAATTCAGTCAAACTGCTGAGTGTTCCTGTGAGGACAGTGCCAATAGCTTCTAAACATAATACAAACAAAATCTGCTACCGTGAAAACTAAAATACAATATATTTTTATGGGAACAAATACTTCCCATAAATGCTGGTAGTATTTTGGTGAAATTATATTTTTCTTAATGCAAGTCAGCATAGCCTGCCTCCATGGAACACCCAGTTATACATAAACCACATGATCAATACAGCACAACTGTAATCACTTTATGAACAATGGATCAATAATAATGAGAAATATAAGTCTACAGAAGTTTTATTTTTTAATAAAATCCTAAACACACAAAGATAAGCATCTTGTAGCATTTACTACAAGATGTAGGTTTCAATGCGAAATTTTTTTCTCCCAAAAATCATTTGTTAGTAACAGATATATATCTATTCTAATTACCCTTATATTAAACAAATGGTTCTAATCATAATGCCTGTACATTACAAATGTTGACTTTTTTGTGCTAAAATATTTAGGCTATAATACAATTACTCTTAAAATGAAAGTTGAAAACAACCATAATCGCAAAACTTTTTCTTCCACAATACTTGTATCAAATAAATTTCTTCTTATGCACTTTGTTTTATAACCTAGTCATCTTATCAATTTTGTGCAAGAAAATGCTTCATTTAAAGTATATAATAAGATTAAGTAAATTATTAAGCATAACCATGATAAAATAGCCAAATAATTCAAATTTATGTCAGACCTTGCATAAAATCAGCATGTTCAAATCAGAGTTACACTTTACTTATAAAGAAAACATAAGATCTCATTATAAGATGAAATAGATTTAATTATATTAAAAGTGATAATAATAAACACTTTCCACTTTTATATTCCAATGTGTAAAGTGAACAGATTTTTTTAAAAGGTAATTTTTGATTAATAAAACATTTCTCCTTATGTAAAGCCACATTATAACAATTTACACCGAAGAATCAACGTCTCTCTTTGGTTTGACAATGCTAATTATCATGGTCCCTTGTGGTTTTTCAACGAAAGCAGAATATTAAACTCCACGTGGTACAAAAAGTTGTAAGTGTACTTATGAAATCATTACAATAATATGAATGGATATGCTGGAGAGCAAATGAGTCAATTTAAAAAAAAAACAATTTTAAGCAGTTGTCAACGAATTAAGATATAACCACAAGACAATATGAAAGATGTTTACTTCACCATTGCATTAGCCAACACACTTTTCATGAAGTAAACAGTGAGACTCGACAGTCAACCGACTTCACGTCGCCAATATAAAGATCAACAGTGGGGCAGGCACACATTCACACTTCTCTCAACCTTTTTATATCCATCACAACTGTCTCCTGATATATATATTTTCGCAGAGCTGCATGTTTATCGGCTCTACACAACCAAGCACAAAATGTGACAACACCACCTGACAGATTTTTTAAATTTTCTTTATCGAGTCAAGAAGGAATCAAAAAAATCCTTCCGATTATATAGGCATGGGAGGGATGTAAAAATCGAGTTTTCCGACAATTTTAATGCACAATTTGAATGTGGGCATGTGTGGACCAAATGGAATAGTTCAGGTCTGCAGAAGTGGGAAGAGGATCAAATCAGAAGACCCTGACAAATGGCGAAGTATGGAAGTAACGCACTGGACCTTCAAAGGCCTTCCAAGTAGTCAGGTCATCCATAGTCCCCAATCAAGTACGACAATAGCCACTCAGGAGGCACATCAAAACCGGGCCCTTATGTACACTGATGAAGCATCGTGATCTCCGTACCCAAGACGCTTGGCGTGCTTGAAAACTTCGTTCGCTGCAGCTGTTAGTGGCAGCGGTTGCTCAAGTTGGTCTCCCATGCACAGTGACAATTTGAGATCCTTTTGTAAGTGCTGAAGAGGCAAGTGACACTGAAAGCCACCTTCTATGATGCCTGTAGAAAAATTAGAATGTAAATAATCAAGTAAAGTACTGATACCATTTTCTTGATGAACCAAAAGTTAATATTGCAATACTATCATCATTAACAGTTTGGCACAAGGTTGCTTAACCGTTGTCCATTCGCATACTTCCCATCAGAACAGTATAATTACGACCATTTAATGACTTCACCTCTGTAATCAAACTGGAAAATGGGAGAAATTTGAAATCATGAAAAAATCTGGGTTACAACTTGCTGGGCAGATATTCTACCACTGAACTACTGTGACAGAATTCAGTGATAGAATATATGCCAGGCAACTGGAATGCCCAGGTTCAATTCCAAGCCATTTTTTCTCTTGATTTCAAGTTTCTACTATATTCTAACTTTTGCCTATCACATACACATTCACAATCCATTCTTTCTCTGATGTTCTGTAGTCAAGGTTAATCATTGATTTCCAGTTAATATGCCATTTGGCTTGCAGACCACAGGTTAAGAGCCTCTGGTTTTGATTTAATTTCCTGCAGAGCTCTGGCAATGCAAACATTGACATTTTTCTTGCCCTGACCTGCCAATTTAAAAACCAATTTTGTACAAATTTCTCAAATTGTAATAATTTTACTGAATGCTTTTTGTTTTGTTCAACATAACCTTATCAGACATATTGCAACAAAAACATGGTTAAAAAACAAATTCAGTTATAATGAATATCGTTGGGGCAATTTCATTTTTAGTTTTTGTTCCACACAAGTCAATTTCACAAAGTTAAGGACACTTCCATCACCTTTACCAGTTAATTATATAATACAGGCAACTCCCGAGATTCGACCGTTTGAGATTTAACCAAATCGAGAATTCGACCGGTCGAATCGACCTAGCCGATCGATCGGTCAAATTAGAAACTAGTTTACACGAAGTAATTTTTGGACCGCCCGACCACGAGAGGTTTAGTTTCAGTCTAGACATCGTTATTCCTGCTCTAATTGTTTGAATTTGTGCTGATTTGACATTCGACTGTTCGATATTCAACCACGTTTTCAGGAATGCATCCCCGTCGAATCTCGGAAGTCGCCAGTATTTACAATCTTGATTAAGAAATTAAGAGGAACTCATTAGGCTTAGATCCTTTGATAAAGTTACCTTTCTAGGCCTAAAAGCAGGAATGGCCATGTGCTTTCTTGCTGACCTTCAACCAGTACCTAGAGACCATAGCCAATAAATGACATATACTGCACTAAGTGGACCAGTGATTTCAGTTAGTTAAGGAGTATTAGATAATGAGAGAACAAATTCACAACAGCCAACAACCTATACATCCAACCACTGTCTTAACCAATAAAATTATTTTACATTTCACTATTAATTACATATGGTAATTGATAAAGCTTTTAACCTTTCCTTTACAAAGATCCTTCTGAAAAAAATTTTGCATTTTAAAGGGTAGCATCAACTAAAGTGAATTAACTTGTTGTAGATGACGCTGATATAAACAAACTTGCCATATTAGAGGAAATGCATTACCAACCATTGATTATGAGGTAAATAACTCTAGTTCTGCAATTTACATTGTATGGATGCAAAAACTAAACTTCCCATGAAATCAGCTGCTACATTATTGTTTAATAATGGTACATTTTATTTTGGAATCCTGAAATTATCACTGCTACCAATAATACAGTTTAGCCAAACTTCTTGATATTGCTCTGAATGACATAGCCACTGTTGTAAGGCTACCCTGTCAATTTTTGGCAGTCAATTGTCAGGAAAGAATTCCAAAAAGTTGAATTTTTTGGAAATCTAAGGCCTTGACCAGATCCAGATATTGAACAAATAATTTTAAAACTACATATTTTTATTCATTGCAACACTCCTGCAAAAAAAACATTTAATTTGTTGGTACAAAGAGTATCCTCATTTTAACCTATCAGAATATGGTAGCCCTACACTGTTGCAAATGAAATCTGAATTAGAATCACTTTGTTAAGGCAATAAAATGACTAATGTGAATGGACACTTCAATACATTAAACATACTCCCTATTAACCTAAGGTGCACTTTCATGAAAATGTGAATAATAGATATTATGTAATGAAATCTTTCAATCAATACATGAAACATAAAATATTCAATTCTCTCAATTTTTATAAATAAATTTAATATCTTGTCAGGAGATATTAAAAGTTGTCAATTTCAGTTTCACATTCATTAAACAACAAAATTAATAGAAAGCAAATGCTAAATAAAAGTTGATACAACGCAATTGAAAGCTACACCAATGTACAAAATTTTAAGTTTATTGTACACAAATATTTGATTTTATTACACAGAGAACTATAAATTATATAATTCCATAAATGAAAAACAATGAAATTAAAATATATTTCTATAAAAAATATAATTTTAAGAGTTTTCAATAAAATTAAGTTGTACATACTGTAATCACTTTACCGATTTTAATCACAAAACCTTAGCAAAAGATCTATCCCTAGCAAATCCAATCTTACAGGATTTATGCCTTTTTACATCCTGGAAGTACAAAAAAATACTCTTTATACTTTTACTAAGCTCAACGATAAGTGATATAACAAATTGTAAACTACAAATAAGAGACTGAGCTTTTATTTATACCCAACTTTCCTTTAAGTTATTACTCATACATTTACTTAGAAATACAGATATCGACAGTTAACCTGCTAAGACAGCATCAATTTGAAAAAGTTAATAAAAATAAACATTGCAAAACAAATATTGTTCCCTACAGTAACTGGGTTTATGTTACAATTTAAATCCCTTTTGTTAATACAAATGAGACAACTTATGATGAACTAAGTTTGGTTTCATGGTGCCTTATTTATTACTATGCAAAAAAATTCACAATTCAGTCTGTGCACAAGTGATGCTAGCAGCTCTTTACACAATGCTCCATAAATTAAAACCTACGCTTAAACTCTATGGATATAAGCAAATATGTACAAATTAGGTTCAAAATGTATAGAATTTGAAACACAAAATAATGTGTTATCACTTAACAAAAAATATCACATACAAAAGCTGAAATATTTGTTATGCCCCTGTAGAACATAAAAGTGTTTATGTTCTATGAAAAGAAAATCAAGAGCCTTTTACTGTTTAAGGACTAATAACATACGTTAATAAGGAAATCAAATAGGTTAGGCTGCATGAAAGCATAAGAATTTAACAATACTTACATTTGCCTTTCTCAAGAATAGTTGGACAAGCTAACGATGTTAGTTCCAACACTTCTAGCACATCTTTCTGCTGAAGTCCAGCCCTGTCTGCCAAAGCCATTCCTTCAGCCAAACCAGCAAGCGTCACACCAGCCATCAGTTGTAATACCAGATTCATCTTCGATGCATTGCCTACTTCACCTTTAAACCCAAGGAAATAATTACTGGCTTGACGAACAGGACCAGAACTACAGATTTAAAACTTTCCCGGCAGATGATCATGGTCAATTTCTCTCAGGCTTCTAGCCGGGTTATAGCAGTCTTCATGGCCGACGTTTCGGCGACTAGCTCTGTTGCCACCATCAGAGAACCTAGTCGCCGAAACGTCGGCCATGAAGACCGCTATAACCAGGCTAGAAGCCTGAGAGAAATTGACCAGGACCAGGACTACACTTTAATCTTTAATGCTATGTCATACAACATATGTGCCACAGGTGAGGCAGTCAAATTCTATTCTCTTGAATATAATGAATCATTCCAAACTTTGTGTTATGCTCTTCAGGTAACGTTAGGACGTCTTTCCTTTGAAATACTTTGCAAATAGGCAAATTAGGGATTGAAAAAAATAATTTTTATGGCTTATGATACTGAAATGTTTATAGCTCAGCTGTGCCCAGCTCACTTTGCCATGTAATAGCTGTCTACGAAAAGCTTTTCTCTGCCTAACTGAATTGGGAATTAAGGTACTGTAGCAATTACCATTCTCAAGAGGAATCAGGAAGTGAGAATGAAACGAAGGTGAGGCAAGTGAACTTTCCAATGGTATATACAAGCAAAACTCATTGCATGACATAATTTATCTCTAGTTCATCTTTAAAATATCTTTTATTTGGATATTTTATGACTAATAGTTTAGGATATATGATTACTTTTATTAATATATTAAAATACCATCAGAATGCAGATTTAAAGGTTAATCAAGATACATAAAAGAAGCCCATAAACACAATAAGCAAGTGAACATTATTTATGCTGTCACTCTTCAGTAAGGAACTGCAAAAATCATCTTTAGAGCAAGAAAATTTAAATTACTGATATCTTTAACAGCATGGAAAAATATCAGAAAAAAGTTTCCCATACATCATGCCAGTCATAAGTTACATTAAATGAAATAAAACTTCATTTATATAAAAATTATAAATAGGAATATATCAAACACAGCATATTATCTGATTTGTAAACCTTGTAACTTGAAATTTCTGATGGAATCCAAATGTTTTATATAGCATTTGTATATTTATTAGTGACCATTGCAAGGGAACTTTAAAATCAAATCCACACTATCATCAAGTTGAATCCTTTACATGAACATGTATGAAAAATAAAACACACAAGGTGTATAAAATGATAAAATATATATAAATAACAGTAACAGTTCACTTTCAAGTTATGATTCATTTTCCTATCTATAAATTGACACAAGAATTCTGACGAATTCTTGCAAAATAAACTTACCCAAATAAAACGAGTTCTTTCCCATGGCTTCAAAACAAGATTGGCACTCATCAAACAGAGTTCGATCACCAGCAGCCAAAATTACCAGGGTCCCTTCTTCCGCTTGAGTCTTACTGCCCTGCACCTGAGCCTCCAAATAGCGACCTCCTTTAGCTTGTATGGCCTGCAACACACAAACAAACACACCATTTAGGATTGATTTAAAATGTAAGAACACATTTGTCAAAATTTTAAAAAATATGTGGTCAGCTATAGCAAATGTATTGCTTTGAGAGATGTGTTTACATCTAAATTCAATTCTTTCAACTCTTTTACACCTTAAATTTTATGAATGTAAGTGGCCACAAAACATTGTTTGATCTTACATTTAAAATAATTAAAAATGACTAATTTAATGGTCAATTAAATAATAACACACAAATATGAAAAGATTTCCCTGCCTATTGTTAATTTTACACAGGTTTTCATTTAAAAATTCAACCACATGTTCTAAGACTATTTAAGATACATACTTAACTAGATTTCCATTCACGTGCGAACATGCTTACTGCCCAATGTGACTTACTTTCTCCATTATTTAAACAGAAAGTAAAAATAACAATTACCTCAGCAATATCTTGTGAAGTTTCTGCATCAATTCCAGTCATTTCCACATACCCCTTGGATGATGACGCTTCCAGCAAAACTCCACAGTTGCCAAAGACCATCTGTAAAAAATCATTACATAGTAAGCATGTACATCCAGAAATAAAAAACCAGAAATGGACGATCAAGCATCCCATAAATATATAACTAAAATAAATTCAGTCACTCCTATGTTATCTAAACAAAAATGCACAACCTTGGTTTCGTTAACTTATAAAAATCATCAACTGCAGCACAACACTAGAGAATTAGAGATAAAACATTCTTAAACAAAGACTTCAAAGTTGCTATAAAATAAAAGTGAATGACTGAAGTTGTTTTGCTTACAAAAAGGCATGGTAAATACTAGTCACGAAAGAATGACTGCAATCAAGTGTTTCACAGCTTAACTCAAGGTTGCTACTAAGTTTATAGTTACTGGACAATAAAAGTCACACCTTCTTGGCAGTGGAAGAGAATTTTATGTTCCAGCATTAAAACATTAATGCAGCAATATCTCGGTATAGTGCCATGCTTAGCAAATATGTATTTAATATTTAGGGGCATGCTTTGAGGCATGTAACGATATGCACTAATACAGGGATGGCAAATACGTGGTACGCTTGCTATTTTACTTGGCATGCGCAAGCTTGTATTTTCTGTATAAAATATGAAGTTCCTTAGAGAAGGAGTAAACTAGTGGCATACGAAAAAAAATTCTGATGCTTTCACATTACTTTCTTGGCACGCGACACAAAAACCATCTGCACATTTTCAGCCATATTTAAGGGTTGTGTACAATTTAACGAATTAAAAAATCGACCACAATTACAGTGTAACATATTCTACATGGGCATGCCTTTGGACTGCATTGACAGAACAAGTAATGTCAATGGTGAGAAAAAACTCTTAACTCAATACATGTCCCGATCTGTTTGGTGTTACAAATTAGACGATTTTGTAGGTGTCATCAGAGAAGAGATACATAGTATTTCTTCTATGATTGTGCCTCTTCTACTGAAAGAAGGCACTTGCCTGGGGCCTCGACACTCATGGGGGCCTCAAAACTCGATTTTTTTCAATATTTAGTAAAATATTTCACAATCAGTATAACCTACTACTTACTAATCGTGTTTTTACTTAGGTTTGCTACAATGTAACATCCCTTGCATCATTCGAAAACACATCTCACAGTTATAATTCCGTTTTTGTTTATTTTTCAACGTTCAAGTTTATATAATAAAAATTAAATTTTTTATTTATGCATTTCCGTAATTCAATTTATTTAACCTGCTGCATAAATTTTTTCCATTCGTAAGTTATAAAAATTTTTGTAGATTGGGTACCTCCTCCAGATCAGTTGGGGGCCTCCCAATTTTTTTGCGCCTGGGGCCTTCAGATACCTTAATCCGCCACTGCCCCCTCTCCTTCACATTTTCCTGCTCCTACACTCAAATCAACATTGCTTTTAGATACAAAAAGATACAATCCAGTAATGTCAAGGATGAAAACAGGCGTACTCTGCTTGTGAATAACAAGACATGCGAAACTATTTTTCTAATGAGATAAATTTGATATTTACATGAAATTGTCATTTAAAACAGCACGAAACGACGTTAAATCAAAATAACAGAAAGTTAGAAATTATGGTAGAAATAAAGTGACTACATTCATGTTAAATGAGCTGATACTGTGTGATGACAATAGAAGCTAACTTGGAAAATACGAAGTAGCCACCAGCTCTCTTTTATCCAATGAGTCACAAAAGCATTCTAAAACAATTTTCAATAAAAAAATAGGATGATTTACTTTTAATCACACCATTGCGATGTTTTTTGTGTACTTTTTATTACAGAGAATCCATCTAGTAACATTTGAGGATAAATTTGGCTACATTAAGGAAATAAAGTTGACACTCGTTGTCACTGTAGCTAGTTACTGCACCAGCAAAGCAGCACAACGCAGTGCTGCAGTGACGGTGGGAATTTTGGGCAACGATGTTATATAGAAACGACGTAAAGTGGGGCGACTTAAATCAAGGACTTACTGTATAAGATGGACTGACCATCAAACCAGGTAAAGTAAAATTCCTGTCTTACTGTTAATTTGAGACTAATGAATGAAGCCCCGTATCCACTTACATCTTTTGCTGCTTGAGGATCGGCAACACAAGAGAATGTTATGTCTGCCATTTGCACTACATCCGAGGGTGTCATTCCCTTTTCTGCACCAGCTTTAATGAAATCTTTGCACTGAAACAAAAAAATGAACAATTCAGACATGAAGATGTGAAAAGTGATACTTCTTAATATAAGTCATAAAATTTTAATTCATTTACGTCTTATACATCCATCCACACATCTTTGTAAATTTCACACAGCATTTTCTACAACATCCGAAATTACATCATCACATAAAAAAGGAGAAGCTTAGCAATGACCCTATAAATACCATAATGACAAACTCACAAAGTGACCAACCAAGAAAAAAATGGGATTGAAGAGTAAATATCAGCAAAATCTTATAATTATACTGGTGCTTTCTGTAGGATAAATTGTAAAGCATAGGCAAGTATTAGGCATCTAAAACAGACCCACAAAAAAATATAATGTTCCAATGACATAATTTTATCAATGTTTCAACATTATAAGCACTAAGAGATAACAATGTTCTCACATATCTGAGAGTTATTTAAACCATTCTTTTGGGCAATGCCAACAGCTTATTGGTGACTAAAAAAGGCAGGTTTGGTTGAATCCAAATTTTTAAAAAATAAGGTAAACAAGTTTTACAATTTACAAATTAGGTAGTAACTAACTTATTACTGCTTCCCAGTTACTTATGGTTGAATAACATGAAATATGACAAGACTTTAATCAGCAAATAACTATTCTAATGTATATTTCTTCACTGAATGCTCTTAATCATTGATTAATACAGCGTGAATTTATAATTCACACTAATGGAAAAGCATACTGTACATCACCTAGCAAAGTTTAAACCAGTAGCTGCCAAACCATATTCAATACAATTTTACCAAAAAAAATTTCCACTGCCCTCATTATGGAAACTATTTCATAGAGCAAGTAAAGATGCAAAAAATGTACGTGAAAAAAATAAAGGTATTTTTTACAAACAAATAACACTGGCAGCAGATATATTTCAAACATTTTTAACACAGTGAAACTAGTCATTTCAATGAGAACTCTGAGAATGACGCGACGCAGTTCTACTGATGATGCGAGCCTCTATGTTGAATAAATTTATCCTTATACCTCTTCTCTTACTTATTTTTAACATATTTCTCTGCTTAGTTAGCACTGAAACCATTCTCCACAAAATATGATGTTGGAAATGCTACAATCAATAATTTTACTAAAATTTTCTCTAAGTCCAGTTTCTGCAATGATGGAAATTGGTTTTAAGTTCTCAATGGCCAAGGTTATTTTTAAGCACAGTCAATTTACTTATTGATTGATATGGTCTTTATTTGGAGTAAGATTGAGACTAAGAAGTCCCATCTTGCACCTAACCTCTTTTCAAGGTACAGACGACGCCCAAGATTCGACTGGGATGCATTCCTGAAAACGCGGTCGAATCCTGAGCAGTCGAATGTTGAGCGCCATTTTCCCATAAAAGTATACGTAATTATTGGCGGATGCGTTCCAGCATCTCAGGAGAAAATTATTCATTTCCATCTCATATTACATAAAGTTAAAATAACATTACGAAAGTGTAAAGAAAACAATATTGAATCATTAAAAGCAAAAAGATGCTCTGACTGCAAAAGAAATCTAATAAGCCGAGACTCTCGAGATTATTTCTTGGTCTGCTAGCAGGGAACGATGTGGGGCTGAGATCGAATTAGCTGACGGACATAACCCGAACATTAGAAGTGACCTCACAGAAAATTCATCAGTAGATGCCTTTACAGGTATATCCTAAAAATATTCCATTTTATTTCATGGAGATTTGATTGATTCTTTGAATGAAATCGCAGAAATTTATGTAATTATATGTGGTTCACAACTGATTGATCCGCTCAGTCGAATAGGCGAGCTTCGACCGGTCAAAAGTCGAGTTGAGGTTATAATGAATAAGTCGAATGCTCCAGTCAGTTGAATCTCGGGCTTTGCCTGTATCTCCGATAAGAAGCATAAACATATTGCATTTTTGTTGTCTGCTATGCAAGAGCATTGCAGCACATATTTGGCAGGTCACTTTCTGCAAAAGATCCATGAAAATGAAAGGGACCCTAACAGTGGGAAGAGGTGCCTCATGTGGTGAGTGGTGAACATGTCTTACACTGCTTATTTAGTGGACTCCATGAATGCCAATCCTCTCCAGGCAATGGCCTACATCTAAAAGTGACTCCATTTATTAATGTCTGTACACTGCTACAGTATGGCAATAACTACAGTATGTAATCGATTGTAAGCCAACCTTTTTTAATTTTTTTACCTCCTTAAAAATTGCCACTAGTCTTAGAATCGGGTCTTATAAATCGATGAACGAAAAAGTAATCAGTGCCTGTAGTTATATTATAACTCTAGATATAAGCGTATTAATGTATAAGTAAACAATCTACTTTAAATGTATGTAAAAAGAATCACAATAATTGAATAGGAAGAAACAAATGTTTCGATACATTCACTCCCGAGCCATCTCTACTATGCGTGTAATCCTGGGGTTCCTCAAGCCATCTCTAGTATGCGCATGTGCATAATCCTAGGATTTCCCGAGCCAACCGTCATTTCCTCGTGCCTTCGCAAGCATAAATTTTTGTCATTTACTTTGATGAGTTTTTCAGTTTTTTTTAAATAATCCCATAATGGGACAAACACATTATTCTGCCGACTTTAAGAAAAATTGATAGCATATGCAGAAGAAACATCAAACCTTGCTGCACAATGGTGCTACGGGATTTATGAGTTGAGTGTGAGACGTTGGAGAATACTAAGAGCGAAACTGCGATATTTTTGTTGCAAGATTAAAAATTTGGGACATAACCGGGACAAATTACATTTTTAGTAAAAATTGTATTGAATGCTTGAACATAACATAATTTGTGTTGTTGTATTTTAGTTAATACCTTTTTTATTTAATTACAAATTGAAAAAACTGGTGCATTTATACTTTATGGTATTTTTTGCGACAAATCCCAGAAAACCCAACATAGAATTTTCCTCGTGTGCCCTTGTGAGAAGTAGGGGTCAGCTTACAATAGATTAAATACAGTATTGCATTCACATAAAAATTTTCAACTTCCATAGTCTATCCATATCCTAATACTACAACACAACATTGGTTGTATGAATTAACCTAGATATCCAGTACCCCAAAATATCCTCAATGCCTCCTAAGGGGATGCTACTGCCCACTGTGTGGACCACTGTTTTAAACCTTCAGAATAAATGGACGCAGGTGACAATACATGAAGATTTTTTCAAAAATTAAATTCCACAGTATTTAATCATTCCAGATCTTGAGAAAAAATATCAAATTTTTATTTTTAAAATTATCTTTTAATCATTAATAACATGGCTGTCCCTAGGGAATGGTGAATCGGGGCAACAGCTCCGGGCCCCGTGATTTCTGAGGCCCCATGCTTCTACATTACAGCAAGGAAAATCTAAATTTAATTTGGCGGTTAATGATGAATCAACAAATATTCTTAATTTCTCAGAGGATCTATTCTATTATCTTTTCCTGTTTGTTAATTTATTATTTATAGTAGTTATTAAGGCTTCCTTGTATTTTGACAGTTGTGCTGTTTTGGAGACTCATTATCAAATAAGCAACTAACATTTAATCTTGCAATAAGAGCATGGACTTTGTGTATACAGGGGTGATTTTGTCTTTCCACGGAAAATTATAAACCTTTGCTGATGCACCAAAAGGCGGCTGTTAAGAAAAAAATACCATCAAATGTATTAAACGACCGAATGAAAAATGAGCCACCTTCGAAATATACTGCAACAATTTCTCATCATTTTATCTGACAAATGTCCTGTTCTTCACCGCGCATCGTGCCTGATAATGGGGTTTGAATAAAAACCACCGCCGGGTCGATATGAACGCCGCGTATATGCCTTTGCATACAGGTAGTCGGGAGAATACACAGTTGAAATCGTTGAAGAGGGAAGCGGAAATGGGTAGCCTGAGCAAGGAAGGTTTACACAATGGAAGGCAGTCGAGTGGATTTAGAGGGAGGACGTGAGAGACATAAGGATGAAGTGGGGTAAAGAACGGGGAGGAGGGAGAAAAGATTACACAGATAAACCGTCTTTTATTAGATATACCCGAGGATAATTGAGGGGAGAGTGGTGGACACTCGCAACAAACCGATAGAAAGTCATGGGGCGGGTAAAATAACTTGCAGGAAATGAGGGACTGGAGGGATGGCGGAGGGGAAGTCGTTGTAGCAGAGAGAAAGAAAGAGTGGAGGTGGGTTGCCGGGTAGGGGAAGCGCGGGAATAAAAACGGGTACGGGAAGGAAATACGAAGCAGTGGGAGAAGAGAGTGTGAAAGAAGGTTGGGAGGTACGAAAAGAGAGAGAGAGACGACAATGCGAAGAGAAACGTGAGGAAAACACGTCGCGACGATGACGCCAGAAAGCAGTTGATGCAACGCCCTCATAGATGGCAGTGCAGTCGCCATTAGAAACCACCTTCCGGCATGTCTGGTTAGACATAAGTCTGGGTTGTTGGTATCGCTCGAATCGCGTGGCACGCTCTCGAGTAAGAGGATAAAAAGTTTGCATTACTATTCGTTACGTATGCCGCGTTATAAAAACAAAATAATTTTAATAATATTTATGGCGTTAAAGCTCGAAGACGTCACGAGGTAGCGTGCATGCGAAATCAAATCGTGCACATGTACTTAGAAAGCCAAACGCTGCCATCTTCCCACAAGGGAAGGCAAATGGCGAATATCAACAGCGCGCGTAAAAAAACAGGTGGAACTCGAACACACGCAGCAACTGATCGTCGCATTGCACCACCCACCCGGAGAAATGAGGACGTTACGAGATTCGGTGAATAAATAGGTATAGGGAATACCCAAGATGGCGTCTGCACTCGACCGAGTTTAAAACTTCCTTATGGAGATAAAAAATTCAGATTAAGCAAGATTGGAGAATTTCCGCGAGCGCCCCGAATGATAAGTAATCACGCTAAGTAACGGCATTATAAACTTCGACTAAGTTTTGGGAAGTAAATACGAAATTAATTGAAACGCGATTATACCTGATGAGATAAGCACGCCACCTGGAGTAGCCGCAAATATTTCCGTTAATTTTAGAAAATTTTTTACGTGCACTAAATATAACAAAAGATATCTTTTGCTGCATCCCATTAAATACACGACGTAGGCCGGCAGTCATCGATTAATAGGGTCCCTCCCCGCTTTCACTTGGCAGCATCAAGAACGGTTCGGCGAAACGCTCGTACAAATCGCTTTTTCGCCGGAACAATGCACGCGTAGAATTCGAAAAATTTCAGTTTAGCGACTGAAAACATAACAGAACATTTTATCGCGCCACGATTTTCACGTTGATGACGCGAAATTCATCGTCCAAGCTTCCAAAGCTGAAAGGAGCGAAAAACGGAACGTGAAAAAATAATTTTCCTACGAAATGCATACGAACCGTCACAAACCTTGCTTGGTTTCGTAGAAATTCGACTTTGACATAAATTTTCCTCGCTAGCCTACGCTAAGCAGTTAACACAACTCGACGAATAATTAAAACCGTTAGAACTGCGTTAGTCCACGGCATTAGTAGCACCTGGGGTATACACTCCTTAAGTATATACCCCTTTATATAGTTAATTTTTTTTATAACTACCGATTAGTAATTTAAAATTAAAAATGGCACCCAAATAATTTAAACGCGTAAAAATCCTAAGGAGGCGTGAGAAAAAAAAGCATGACTCGTTTAATTCCAATTTCCTAACGCTTGAAAACTTTTCAACAACTTCTTTCGCAAAAGATTACTCCCTTGCGCCAAAGAAGGAATTCGAATAACGCGCGGCACGTAAAAAAAACAAGACTTACGCAATTTAAAAATGTACCAATAATTACGCCATAATCTATAACATCGACACATTCTAAATCATCGACAACAGATAAATACGTACGACGTCATTGGTTTTGCCAGTGGAATCAAACCCCCTTTCTTTCGAACCCAAAAAACTCTGGACACGGTCGAATCGTGAACAGTGCAGGCAACACTTAAAAGGCCTCGGGCCCAGATCCGGCCAGCCAGACGCGTTTTTTTTTTGCCGTTCAGAGCGCACTCATATTAATGAGAGTACGGAACGGTCTTTCTCCATCCGAGCAACTCTTCTTCTGCTCTTACGAAATCGCTAAACAGTTCTGCTACTTCTTCTCCTTCTTTGCAGAGGCTGCTTCGCGGCGCAGAACTTGCAAGGGGGGTATTTTTGCACGAATTACAGGAGTCGATACCGGCATTAACGTTCATAGCAGTCGACAACGTGCAAGTGATGTAATGTCGAATCTTAACTAGGAAACCGTTGCGCGTCTTTAAAGAGAAGCTTTTTAAAGCAGACGGAACGTAAACCCGATTCCCGCGATGTCTGGTCCTACGTCGAATACTAATAAAAGTAGAAATCGTTAAAAACGTAATTACGACAAATAAAAACAATTAATCTTTGAGTGGGGCGCGTGAGGTGTATGCGTATGACCACACTATAGATATTTGCTTTCTAACGTCATTTTAGCATATATTTTCATCAATATAATTCACCAAATAAATAGAATAAACGTCGTCATGACTGACAGAGAAATGTAACGTGTGGTCGTATAAATTCCAGGCGCCCATTGTGTGTACTCTAGCGTTATTTATTCCTCGAATGAATGTACAGGAATATTACAACAAATAAAGGAATTCGCAATAAAAAACCCGCCTTTAAATTTCGTTTTACAGTTACGCGCGGACGAATGGAAAAATAACCTCCTTACGCTCCAGTAAACACGACCATTTGACCTTCCAAGTAGCGGAAACTATACATGACGATACATATACGACTGCTACGCCCAAAGTGATCAAGATCGGTTAACGCCAATTTAACAAACTAAATCTCTTCACGATTAGATTTCATTCGGGATTCCAATACACCCTCAATCCAGTGGCGGATTTACTTATAGGCCCGGGCCTAGAGCGGCAAATTTTAGGGGCGACAGTTTTTGATAAAAAAATTATAATATATAATAATGACAATAATTAACATAAAAACCAACGAAGTTTTTATTGATAAAGAAAGTATCTATAGATTTCATTTAAACAGACGAACGTATTGCAGCAAAGTATTATGTAGATGAAGCAGTGACGTAGCTTCAGAGTGGCTCGCAGAAGATTGAATCCTGTGATCGAAATGTTGACGCTGCTGCCATAAATATATTTAAATGTTTATATCGATAATAAAAACCTTTATAATAATTTAAATTACATCATTAATAAACTAAGTGGAGCGGCAATAAGTTTAGTGCCTATGGACGGCAAAATGATAAATACGCCCCTGCCTCAATCTATATACAAGTCTGGATGCTTTTCAATAAATCTGATAATTCATCCGTTCTCGAGTGCTTAGCCTGTTGAAGCGTTTTGCCCCGATTAAGGTCATAATACAGCTCACTCGCCACGTGGCGAAACGGGCACAGACTTGCACTTCATCGGTTATAAATATTTTGTAGAAGATGCTCGGCTTGGGATTTTTTTCTGCCGAAATTCGAGACAATGGCGAAAGAAGATGGTTGTCAAGTGTCACACTGAAAGTTTACATTAGTAATAATAAATACATTATCTGCCTATTATGACGTTTACTTTGCCAGTGTACACGTAGTAAAGCTGCTGGTCTTTTCTGGATAAATAATACAAAAATGACAGTTTCATTTGCAGACGCAATGTGAGAAAGTTCGTTTTATTTAGAATTGCAAATTTAAATTTCTTCACAATGTTAGTAATATAAATAAATGATAATGTATTCAACGTTAATTAAAAATTTTAATTTTACCTCTAATCATTTGCCCAGATACTTAAAATGAAAATTTTGAAGGCACCCCCTGCCAGCCACCGATTTCTCCGAAAAAATATTATTTGGCAGCGTAATAAATGGCATCATACATTACATACACCTTGCAAATATCAGTCTGTTTACTTGCTTCATTTTAATTTAATCGATTCCACACACGGTCAAGCAGAAAACATAAGCGTGTTTATAAAACAAAACGCTTTCAAAATAACTAATATGGATTAATAAATTTCTTTCAAAAGATTAATAAACAATTTCCTTTTTAATATCTCCTCTATTTAGAGTTAAATGACGAATACGGTGGCCGATTCGCCAAGACTTTGGCGAGTCCCTTTAACTCTTTGGGACGGCGCTGATATTCTCTCATCCTTAAAACGTTTCTTAATTCGTCCGCCGTTTCATCTTCCATTTCACTTGTGAGACCTACAAAATGGCTCCCACGCAAATTGGACTCATCGACCAAAATTAAAACATCGCACGCGTCTTTCTCGCGCGCTCCAATAAAATAGCCTAGATTCTTCCGCGCTTATCCTAGACGTGGGAGTTTTTAAACCCAAACAAAACGAACCTTTGAGAAAATCTAAAAGAGTCCCGAGTAATGAAGAGTTTCAAGGAATAAAAACAGTCACGGAGAACAGCATGCCCATTTTCAAAAATGACAGAAAATTCAATTTGTGCAAAGTAATAGTCAAGACGTGGTGATGAATTTGAATTAATCAACGACTTTAGAATATTTAGCAAAGGTTGATTGATTAAAATAACATTACTGAGCTCGCTTTACGGCTGCAATCAAATGGAAAACATTAACATCTCCAATAGACATAAAAAGTTGGGAAAAACCAGATGCGCATTTCGGCTGCGACGAAGCCGTCGTCAGTGGTGATTTACCGGTCGTAGGTGGATTGTTTTTAAATTTTACTTTTCAAAGGTCGAATGACTTCCCCACATCGTCACAAAAGCAATTTTAAGTAACAACTCAAATTGATCGACCTTGTCCTTGATTCCTCGATTCAAAGCGTTTTATAAAAATCCCTAAATGAAAATGTAGAAAAATTACACGCGTGAATAACGGCGACACGTATTTAAAGGCACGCTTCGATGGGGCGTGTTAAAGTTTTCGCAAAACAGAATTCTCCGAAAGAATCCTTTCTATTACTCGATATTGCGTGAAAACGTCCTTGCTCGCAAAAAAATGGATAAAAGCCAGATCTACATAAATAGCCGCCATTTATTCATTTCCTGCGGGTGACACGGAATATCGCTTTCTCTCTCTCTACAAACTAGCAGCGACGCAAAACGCTTTAAAAATTCCGACAAATATGAGCACAGCTACGTCACCGTAATTCGCCTGTATATAACACACCAAGCGCGGTCGGAATGAGATGCCACCAGGGAGCGCGGATTTGAACAGGAGGGGATCTCGGAGAGACTGGAGAAGGGGGAGAGCGGGTGGGAAGATGGATTGAGAAGGAACGGGGCGGTAGAGAGAGAATGGGGGGAAAGAGGGTGGATAGGAGAGAGAGGGATAGAGAAATGGGGGAGAGAGAAGGGAGGAAAGGACAGAGGAAAGGACAGAGGAGGGAGGGTAGGAGAGAGGAGGTAGGATAGGAGGAGGGAGGGTAGGAGAGAGGAGGGAGGGTAGGAGAGAGGAGGGAGGGTAGGAGAGAGGAGGGAGGGTAGGAGAGAGGAGGGAGGGTAGGAGAGGAGGGAGGGTAGGAGAGAGGAGGGAGGGTAGGAGAGAGGAGGGAGGGTAGGAGAGAGGAGGGAGGGTAGGAGAGAGGAGGGAGGGTAGGAGAGGAGGGATTAAGGGGGAAAGAGAGGGGGATAGGGAGAGGGGCGGGAGGAAAGGATCCAGGAAGAAAGAGATGGTGGGAGGGGGAGAGAGGATGGAGGGAGGGGAAGAATCGATTGAGAGAGAGGAGATAAAGAGTAGGGGAGGAAGTGAGGGAGGGAAAGTTGGGGGAGGAAGAGAGAGAGAGGAGATCGAGGGGGAGAGAGTGGGGGAGGAAGAGAAGGAAGGAGGTAGGGGGATGGGTGAGATAAATAGAGGGGGAAGGAAGCAGAGAGAGGGACGGAGAAGATAAGTTTTGAATGGATAGGGAGTAAAGTAGGATCAACAGACGAGCCTCGCGCATCCCACCGCTCGGTGTGGGCAGAGGCGCATCGGAGTTCGTGGCAGCGCCCTAAATTCCGTGCCCCTCGTCTTGGAAAACGTAAACACACTGATCTTAGCGCCCAGAGTTTTTACGGCTTTATTTTTTTCCTAATGGAAACCCCGAACCAAGTTGCGTTCTAGGCTGTTAAAAATTACGACTCAAAATGGAACTAAAAAAAAAAAAAGAATACAAACCCTTGGACGCCCACGTAGTACACGTGACCGAAAAAAAGCGTTTTCATGCCGGAACGAGAGCGAAACTGCTTTTACGTGTCGAGGAGCTGTTTCTCGTTCTCGAGGAAGAGAATGGTTCCATTGTTTTCCGAGGTGCTGCTATCTTCCTCTCTTTAGAGAGAAAGTTGCCATTTGCCGGGCAGAAAACGCCCGACAAACAGGCGCGAAAACTTAAAACTGCGAATAGCACATCGTATCTCTCCTAGCGTTGCAACGAGGAAAGCACGAATGCCGCGGCAAAAAAAAGGTCGCATTTAACTACAGGCGTGCGAAAAGTAAAGGATATTGCAAAATACACACAATCAGTAACTTGCTATTATCGGGTCGCTGCAGTCAACGTCGTCGCAAACCCTGTCGCGTTAACCCTTTCTAATTTTAAAAGCGTTCCATTTATAATTTAAACGGGCAATGTTTTTCTTTCGACGAGAGTTTTATCTATAAATCTCATTAGCGGCTGTTTTATAGGAATAACAAATTTTTTTTAAACTTTTATTTCAGCTAGTTATGCGTCCATAACTTTTTTGAATCGCGTTAAGAAATATACATTAAACTTAAGTCAGAGACACAAATATAAGTTTCCTCAAACCACATTCAAATTATAAAGAAATCAATGTTTTCGTGAAACTCGTAAAAAAATGTTCTTTCCGATTATAATACGCAACGAGTAGATTTTTCTTTATTCAGTGCCGTCACGGATATGCACCTAAGCAAATTTTGTGAGTGCCACACAATCTATCGAATCAATATCAATACTTATTGGTTTTATACGAAACAATCCTCTTTAAAAATCAGAGTTCAATGCAAAAATTACAACCAGGTTAGAACGAGAAAAATACGAGATTCCATAAAACAACGGTTTCTGAACGTTGCAAAGACGCGTTCCCCACCCTCAACCTAAGAAAACCATCTTCGTTTCTCTTCTCTACACCACACTCAATCACAGTTCGTACCTACTAGACATAACACTGCCATTAATATGAACACATTAAGAAAATTATTAACGGAAACGATACGTAATAAGGCACTTGAGGGACAGAATTTGACAATTGCATAAATGTAGGATGGTTCAACTGACAGTAAATAAGATGTTCCCCGACCTACCCACCGAGCCCTACTGGGAACCACTGCCTCCATATAAATAGAGTTACGTAGGTCAGCTTACGGCTCAAATCAAATAGACACATCGTCTATAAAAAATCGGTACAACATATATTGTACAAACTTTCTCATATACTAATGCGTCGTTTAGTTATCTTTAGAAAATGAAAATCGTATGAGCCGGCTTTTAGAAAATCCAATTTTTGTTC
Source organism: Uropetala carovei (assembly GCA_036926305.1). NCBI lineage: Eukaryota > Metazoa > Arthropoda > Insecta > Odonata > Petaluridae > Uropetala > Uropetala carovei. Next base: position 6,597,506 of record JAXCHB010000015.1, on the reverse strand, counting down.
AAGTTGCCTAAGAATAAACTAGCCTTATATTCATTTATTGAGAAATATGAACTATTTGGTATTATTGAAGCCGTAAACTCAAGTAAATGTACGAAATTTTATCGAAATCGTTCGAGCCGTTTTTGAGAAAATCATATTGTTGTTAAAATGCGTAGAATAAACTACCCTTAATTATTTATCAATGTCAACCATTTCTTCATAGCCTCTACTGTGTATGGTAAAATGCCTACGTAGGAGATTTCATTCATTTTCGCTCTACCATTTAGGCCCTAATGCCAATACCAGACAGACAGATCGCAATGCGAAAACCACTTTTTCGGACTCAATTACACCTAAAACGTATATTTCCGTCAAAATCTCGAGGTCGAATATTTTCGCGATTACAATACTTTCTCAATATACTTCGTATATGAGAAAGTAAAAATGCCATATAACCGTTTCCCAACTTTTTTTTACGGCTGCCGGAGAGAGACCGTTCGCCTATTAAGATATATAGTATAGACAAATAATAAAACAACGATGGAATTCACCTAAGATTAACTATCAGCTACTGAGGTGAGACAGCTAAAGTTATAGCGCCAAATTATCCCGCTAGTTTACTTTCCACAAGTACACATTTTACAAAGAAAATAAGTACACGTATACTAATTTTTTTCTTTTTATTAACACACAACCATCACGGCAGATTACCAAACACGTAAAATACAATTTCACATATAGGTATTGAATAATAAAACAATAGCGGTCTGGGAGACCGCGCCTCAATTACTACGCTTTCATAATTTCACCTCCGTAGTCAAGAGGTTAATAATAAATAAATGTCACCGCAAACACCGAGTTCTCAACGATAGAAAAAACTGATTTAAAAAAGCCAAAATAATGTTTTCGCCGTCTGCGCATGCGCTCCATTATTCCGAAACGACTTACCACAAGCCACCGCTCGTGCGCTGCGGGGCTCTTTCGGTCGGGATTCCAGTTGGCATGTACAATATTACGTGCACAAAAGGGGTTAAGAGCGATGGGAATGCGCTCCTTTAAAAAAAAAAAGAGCTGGCACGAAAGGAACCCGGCCGTTAAAAAAAATACCATAAAATTTGAACGAGTTTCTGCGAACGCTTCCACGAACTACAGAGAGAAACGAAGAAATAAATTTTCAGAGAAACAATACGTACACAATCTTTCGAAAACGGACATTTATTGCCCATTTTAAAGCGAAGCGAAACAATATATTTTTTTACCGAGTCAAGTAGATGTCCAAGACCTAGTGGATAAAAATGTGTGGACGTGAAAACTGAGTGGGTAATTAAACTCCGTCGTGGGCGAACTGCAGCTATTAAAACGAGAAAGTCAGTTCACTGGAGAAGAATGTAAGGCGGAAAAAACGGGGACGATAGAAGTCTGCGTTGATAAGTATCTCACGCGTTAGTGTAGAAGAGAAAGTCTTCGACATTCCGAGGGTACACGCGTCGAGATGCAACACGCGTACGATGAATTCCAGTACTAAACGATCTACGATCATACATCCCGGTAACAGAAATGGGATAGGCAATTAAAAACAACCAACTTCGTATGATACAGCCATAAATTTAACGGACATTAAAATTTTCGCGGGCAGACCAAGTGATATGGCGACTGAAAAATAATCGACTTAATCGAAAGTGCAATACTACCAACGCAATCTGTTGACCTTCAAGACACCTCTTCAATGATAAATTTCTCTTTCTTTGCTTTCGCTCAAAGATAAGGAAAAATTGAAAGCAATCCGAAGAGTATATGCGAGTGAATGTACGAACAATCACACGATTTTAAAATACAGGGAGAAGTTCTTCAAAAACGCGAGTTTAATAAGGAATAAACGATAAAAGATTCTCATCACGTAGTACTAATCCTATATTATCCATAGTAAAATTAAAAATGATTAAACGTTTGCGGATGGGAACTCTTGTTCTTATAACCTGTGGTTGTTACTATGGACATACTATGTCCACATACAATTGCACGATCCTTTTAAGGTAAAAAAATAACACACTCGCGCGTACGTTGCTCTCGTTATTTATTTAATGAATGAATTCTACAGAAACCTCCGCCACCTTCCTCACAAAATAGGAACTAAACCTTACCGAAAAATATCGACTGTTCATCCGATTGTTCAAGCCCGCAACAGCTGTGACATAAGCGAATAGAGAGAGGGAGACAATCACACGCATGCGCACTGGCACGGTTTCCCCTTTTTTTCCCGCCTTTGTAAGGCAAGCGAAGAAGACGTGGCTTGCAACGAAGCCTGCACACACAAGCCGAAATCGATACAACTACATCCCTTACATTATACCCTTAATATATTTCACCACAGAACTCGGTGGCAGGTGGAGAAATGCACAGAGGGAGGAGAAAGCCGGCAATAAAAATAAAACTCCCCATCCCGTGCAAGGCACACGCTGGCTTACCAATGACACAAAATAAAAATATAGGGCAAGAAGAATAGGTTTTGCAGAGCGCCCACCATTGGCAAGATAGCTTAACGGTCAAGGTGAGCCGGTTAAAGGTGGCGAATTGCGAATGAATGTGCACAGAATCCTTGGCGATCAAAACTCGTTATATTATTTAATGAATTTTTTGTTTTAAAACGCCTTTAAGTGTGATGAAATTAAGTTGTGCGTGGCCGAGTAGTTTACATGGAAAGGGAAAGGCTGCGTTTATTCAATCAGCCACATTGTGCCTCTTAGGTCGGATGATTGAGAACTTCTAACAATCTCGCAGATCAATCCAACGTGCACAGTTAAGCCAAATTAACCATTACGACACGAGGGTTTCATTTGAACATATACCTCACCTGCCGAGACTGATTATTCCACCGCCAGGTCGAAGTTAAAGCTTTGGGAAAATAATATCACAAGAGAACTAGTAAAACCATTGAAATAAAATAAAAACCGTTACATAGCGAATTTATTTCTTCATAGAAATAGATATTTTTATTAGTTTTTAGTATTTGTGATATATTTGGAAGTTTTAAAAATATATAAAATTACGTCATGGGGTTAAAGTAAGTTAAAGGGAAGTACTAATACTGTTTTCAAAAAATCGCTGCTGGTAAGAACGTTATCAAAAGTGCAAAATGTTTATCGCGACGATCTTATAGAACTCGGGCACTGTTTATCGTACACTATGGTTTTGTCCCTAATCAAAACAGTTTCTGAGACAAACTTAATGCTCCCGGAGCAAGCGAAAAATTATTCCCATCGTTTATGTTACAGACGCTAAGTACACACAATCGAACCACAGCCTGTCGCGCAATTAGACTTATGCATATGTTGCGACCTCGAAGAGCACACGATTTTCTCCCGCCATCTGGCTGTCCGTGCACGTGCTAATGTAATTGTGAAGTTACATACGGCAAGAAATATTTTTTCTCCCTTCCTGTCACGGACGAGTGAAGGGAAAAGTAACCAGCGAAGCCTTAAGCTTGACGACACCCTATTTTAAGTGACACGGTTGGCTGGTGCAAAACTTAGAAAAGGTGACCTTTCAAGACTTGATTCTTGCGAACTGAGAACATTCTCAAGAATTAGGTATAAATAAATATGTATATACACACATATATATAGACATACACACAGCAACGATTCAAAAATAGCATCGCAAAGGTTGTTGAGATGTCGTAAACGGCACTTGAAATGGATGTGCAGATACGAAACAACCTCTTAGGTCCCCATTGCACGCAATAAAAAACAGGATTATGAGGGAAATTCCAAGGTCTCTTCAGGCGAGAAAATATGCGCAAGATACAAAGTTCAACAGTACGTTATCAGGGGGAAAAGGAACGAGACAAAGCATTCTCTCGGTTTCGCACGAGGAAATTCCAAGTGTGACAATGAGGCCAAACTCGATCATAGCGCAAAAAAATTAATTTTTTAAGGGCTCTTTGCGTAAAAGAACATGATAAACATGAGAAAGAAACGAGTTAGTGGTTAGAAAAAGGTAATTTTCTAAATAACTTCCGTAAAGAAAGAAACCAGGGGTAGGCAAAGTTTTCTACGTGGTTGGCCGCGTCAGTGGTTGCGAATACTTCGGCGGGCCGGATCAGAGTTTAAATCGGAAGTTATTTAGTGATTCTGAGGTGTTATATTAAAGAAAATCGAGGATGTGCGGGTTAAACTTCAAAATGAGCGGTTTTATTTTTTCAATTTTACCAAAAAAATACGACTTTACAGATAGCATTGACATCATAATTCCGCGGGCCGCTTAAAATGCTCTCGGGGAAAGTAGGTCTCCCATCCATGCCTAAAACCATTATTTAAACATCCATAACACTTTTTAGAAATTAATTCTAAGTTGGTATGAAACTCGTTTTAAAAAATGGTAATTTGTTCGGCTTTTAACAAAAGAAAATTTACTTAAAAATTCATGAAGCCATCGTTTATATCCACTAAAAAGTAAACAATAAACACAAAAAAAGGATTTAAAACTTTCCCGGCGAATATTATTAGTGAATTGTTCTCGGGTTTCACACCGGGTGATGTCTTGAATAAAATTCGACGTTTCGGCGTATGTCACATCCGCCATCTTCAGGAACAACTGAGTGAAGATGGCGGATGTGACATACGCCGAAACGTCGAATTTTATTCAAGACATCACCTGGTGTGAAACCCGAGAACAATTCACTAATAAACACAAAATTCACAACCGAACGTTCCAGAAAGAAACAATAGTTTTGGGCATATAAAAGTTGTGTAGCAAAGAAATATTAACGAAGATTTATTTGTTAAACACAATGCATGCCAACACAAAATTTTTTATACGCAGAAAACTATTTTTACTTACCGGAGCATTCCAATTACGTGAATTTTAGATTTTTCTTTTTAGTCTATATTAATTTCATTCAAATAAATTTTACTTTCATTTTTACTCGAACGATTAAAAACTTAGCAGTCGCAGAAAATATCCTTCAAAATTCAGTAATTTTAATCACTATTCCTTACTCAATGAACACAACATCATCGAATAATTGTTTATTTTCGTTGATGTTGGTGTTTTCCGGCAGTGGGGTTTTTCCTAAGGTCAACTAATCTTAGTTTTTCCATACAAACAACTATCTTTATATCGTGGGCGTACAATGAAAATCCACAACTCCAACTTTAGGCTACATTGAACTATTTATGCCACAATGCCCCAAATTGAACGTTCTAGCTATTAACTTCTATCTAGTTCCAGTTCGCTGCTATGATGCTCGTATTTTTCTGACAGTGAAAATCCACTAAAATCCAATTTACTCAAATACAGGTCTCGAGGACTTGGTGTATTTTCCTTGTACGCCCACGATATTCTTAACTCGTTTTTGTACATACATAGCAGACCGTCTAACGTATTTTTAAAAATCATTTGTGAATTTTAATTGTATTTTATTTTATCTAAAAAATTTCCTAAGTTATTAATTTTTGTAACTGACAATGGGTTAGACGGCAGAAGGGACTGTCCAGTCTCCATCTCGCTCAGAAATAGAGATGGTACCTGTCTATCTCTACCTCTCCCTATACGATATTCTTTTGTTACATATCCTTATTGTTTAACCTTCAAAACAGAATCGAAACTGACGAATAACGGAAAAGTTTTGTGTCGCTAACTTAAACAGCAGCGGAAGAACGTCATATATTGTACATATTAAATTTGTAAATTGAGAAAATTCCAAGAAACTCTTAAATATTCTCGGAAATAATTTTATACTATTCACCGAATAGTTTATATTTTTAATCTGATCGAAACAGATTTTGATTACGCGATTTAAAATGAATCAATCCAACGGAGCATTATAGACACACAACTGACTTTTATTATAACATACACACGGTCGAACTTCTCTAACTCGAATTTTCCATAACTCGAAGTGAATTCTTTTTAAAGGACACAATCTTTTTCATGTAATTTTTCCTATATATTAACTCGAATTTTCTACAAGTCTAATATTTTTCGTTTCCCTTTAGGTCCGACTTATAGAAGTTCCATTATATATAAAATTGGAAATTATTAATAAAGTCATTAATATAAAAAAAAACGTAAGAAATGCCTCCAAAATTCCCGTAAGAGAAAAAACAGGAGAGGAGAGAGGATTTAACACGTGATCAAGGCCGTGGGAATCTCCAGCGAACCCCTTGTTTATCCAAGCTCCACCTATCTCCCGGGGAGATTCCAGGAATCAGATTAGCGCGAATACCATTCCGTGCTGCGGCGCCAGGCATCACGCTCGAATACGTTTCGATTCGTGTGCACGGAGAGAGGAAGTCGCACACGCTAACGTCAACTCTCTCTCTCTCTCTCTCTCGTACGTGTAAAAAAAAAACTTTAAAAAATGCGACGAGTTTTAATTTTATTTTCATCCGTCCGGCCGGCTTTTCCACATGGCCGACGCCTTTAAAAATCCTTTCCAAACAAAAGCATCCAGCGAATTTTCATTTAATAATTGAAAACTGACACCTGAAAAGTTCTTGGAAAGTGGAACTTTCACTTTTCGCTTGAAAACGTGACATTTTAAAGCGCCGCGCTCCAGGTCTGTATTTATTTTGTCGCGAATTATTAAATGTTCTCTGCGTTTACATTCTTGTTGCCGGAGTACATCTACGTAATACCCTGCAAGTCAACAGATTGGTGGGTGGCAGGGGGTGCAGCGCACCAAAGTCTATCTAATAACTTCTCTAGCGAGAATCACTCTCCTGTTACGATCCCCTATGGTAACGAACCCTGATATCGCTGTGTCCTACAGTCGATCTCTCGTATTTTATCCTCGTGATCGTGCCTACCCATGTAAGTAGGTGCCTTTAATATTCCAGAGACCTCCTCTAATAGAACTTCCGACTTAAATTTCTCCAGAAGCCTTAACCTAGCGCTAATTTTGCGGTCCTCCAGCGATATCCAATTCAACTCCTTCAAGAGTGATGTGACGCTTAACTTTTGCTAATATTTTTACTTTACGAATCTGGCTGCTATGCGTTGGATATTTTCCATAGAAAACGTTAGTACATATTTTAAAATTACACGAAACTGTGAAAAAGGATTAAAAGCAAGAAAAAAATATGTACATTTTGAACATAAATGTACAAAAGAGAATAAAGGATGTAGTGAAACTTAGTGGGAAAAGCTGAATGTGAAAAGAGCTTATCAAATTTAGTAAAAACCCACTTGCGGGAAAACACCCACAAGAAGGGGTTGTGAAAACCCTGCGTAAACCTACAGTAGGAGAGCCCACGGAATTTAGGACGACAAAATACTAACGATTACTTCTTTCCTCCTTACCAAACAAATACACATGTCCAATTTAAACTAAAACCCACTGTAAAGTCACCAAGTTGCACTTACCAATCAATTATCAGGAGTAATGTTGAAAAGGCTAGACTTTTAAAATTATTCTATCCATTAATATAAACCTTAACCGGGAAGTCATTAAGAAATTAGGATACAAAACAGAAATAGCCAAATAAATCTTAATTTTTTCTATATTCGGAAAAATTCGAGGGATCTCCCCAGGGCCGAAGCATTTGGCCACCCACGTCACCTCATTGTTACGCAACTGTTTAGAGGCAGATTCTTAAAATAATCGAAAGACAAAGTGGTAAATTGGGTAAATGCAAATTGGAATAAAATCCCCGATCTATTATCAACTAGTCGCCAATTATTAGACCTTTTCATTTTTCGAAAGCTCGACCCACGACCGAATTCCCGAATGCAATTTAGAAGGTAATGGAATAACCTATAAGGATGTTTTCCTGCCATAAAGATTAAAATTCCATTTTCACAGCAGTCTCCCATCGCTTTTTCTTCATATTAACCTAGCAAGTTACCCGTTTATGTAAATTTAATTCACTCGATGGACTTAAAAGCGCCATACATTTTAACTACGTTATCTGAATAGCGCAAGGTTGACTAATAGCAAGCGATTAAAAAAAACTTTGTCCATTCTTTTAACCTTTTAACTACTTAGACGCGTTCTGTGAGACACCGCTTAGGTTATAGTGCCATATTAGCCCGCTAGTTTATAATGTACAAAGAAATAAAATTAATCTTATGTTTCTCTCTTTTAATTCTCTCTTCGCCCTTATCACATTATTGGTCAAGGGAAATCCAATCATAGATACAGTTAATGAGTAAGTAATATCAAAACAGAGTTAAACTTCTATAAGTCGAACGTCTATAAGTCAAATTTTCCGTAACTCGATGTCAATTCTTTTTACAGGACAAAATGTTTTTAGTATTCTTTTTCTTCTACAACTCGAATTTTCTATAAGTCGAATGTTTTTTGTTTCCTCTGAGGTTCGACTTATAGAAGTTCCACCGTATAACAGCGGTCTGGGAGATCTCACCTAGGATACAACTCGTTCGTTATTTCACTTCACTAGTTAAAGGTTAACATAGTTTTGAAGGAAGCGCTCGCTTTCTCGGAATTCCAAACAATTTAGATAGCAAATAAAAAAAAATATCGTACGCCCATTCCTTTACGAATCGAACAAAAAGGAAACTTTCGGGGAATCGAGCCCGTGCACAGACGAATAACCGCCCATAACACCTTAAACCCATTCAATGTTTTGCCCCAGACTGACAACATCCACGTTTTAAAAAATATTTGCCCTAGTTAACTACGGCTATCCCATTTCACTACCTTTTTCATTATTTCCCCGAAACATTTTTTTACATTTAATATGTAACGCGTAAAAAATCCCAGTATTTTGATGGCGACAGTATTTTTTGGTATATAATTAAAAAGAAGAAAAAACTGTTTAAATCTATGTATCTATTTAATACTGTGGTCATAAAAAATCTGTATTTTTTATGGCTACAGTACTTTGTTGGTGAAGTATCAAACACACATACGAAAGAATAGCTTGATCTATGTATGTGTACGGCATATTATAAGGGCGCGCAAACTGAAAAAATCCTACTTTCGCAGGATTCGTACAGCGTACGCTCGACGTAGTAGGCCAAGCCCTCACCTCTTTGTCACGTTATTAGAGGGATAATAAGGACACCACGAGTTCACTTAAGAAAATCTCGTACCCTAAAGGGAGCATTCTGAAACCCATCCCCATTCATACGCACCACCATTTTATAACTCCGTAACGAACCAAACGGGATGACACACACGTCAACCTTTATATACGCAACACAAAATGCACGAGCCGAGGGAACTCTTTTTTTCCTCCTCTCCTCCCTAACAGCTACCATGTACTTCTTTCGCCGAGGAGAATCCCCGTTTATACTCAAGAAGACGGAGTGAATGGCCTCTTGGGGAGGGAGGAAGGGGGGGGAAGTAACACACTCACGCACCTCTCCCCTCCCCCCCTCACACACCACCCTCCAGTTCCTAACCCTCCTTTCCTTCTCCAACCCTCTCTCACGCGAACGCGCGAAATGGGATTGCCATATTTTTTTACCCAGAGGTCTGATGTGAGTGGAGGATTGACGTCACGATTTCTTTTTTTAACCCTTCAAAAGCTTAAACCACAAACTGCCTGTTCCCTACAATGTTTTCTCCCCCTTTAAAGCATTCTACGCTTCCGAATATATATACGAGTATACATATACAAACGTGTGTGTATATGTGTTTTTGTGTGTGTATATATATATATATATATATATATATACATATACATATTTAGGGCAACTAGGAGTTGTGTCTCTCTTGTGCTGACGAAGGGATCATCCCGAAAGCTCTATCCTCTACAAATGTCTCTCTCCAACACCCCAGCGGCACTACTTCCGGTAAGTGTTCACTGGGTTTCCTTCAACACCTAGTTGCCCTAAATATCCTTACTTACCTTTCCTTTTCCGTAGTGTATATATATATATGTGTATATATATATATATATATATATATATATATATATATGTGTGTGTATATATATATATATGTGTATGTATGTATGTGTATGTGTGTATATATATATATATATATATATAAGCAGCGATTCTTGGCCTTTTTTAGACTGCGATTCATGTCCTCAAACAGCTAACTTGTTGAGAGTATTAAAAATTAACAGGAATTAAATACGTCAATTAATTTTATTTTAAAGCTCACAGTCCATTAGCGTATAACAGGTTGTTAGGAGGGATGTTATAATTGGGTTTTAAAAAAACGGCCACAGAAGTAAATATGGGACAAACACAAAATGGCTTGGCGACCCAATTTTAGAAACCCGTTTTTATGCCCCGTATTCACGCTCTTTGGCGTTTTCGAATTTTTCTAGAAGCTGCGATAATCCTTGGGCTGACATCGATCTAATTTCGTGAATAGTACAAGAACCAGATTAATTTTAATACTGCAAACTCTCTCGTTGCTCAATAATTCGCATCGTCTCCCATTTTAAAGCTAACAATAAGACGAAGATTATTCACCGGTCACCATTATACTTTGTAACCAATCCGTTATAATCGCATTAATTTCTGCAGAATTCCCCTCCTTGCTCTTTCTGCCCTCCCACATCGTCTTTTACTAAACAATCATCGATTGTCTGTTTTCCTACCTCATAGTCCGTCGTTTTTGTGCTCTGTATTTAAGTTTCATACGCTAAATTTATCGCGAATCTAGTGGAATTTCTGATAAAATGTTGCTTTATTTAATAAGGAGAAAATTATTAAAAGGTTAATCAATTGAAGGAAGATAAGGAGTAGGCGGAAGATGCTAACGCCGGTCGTCGAGTGTCAAAACACGAGCACTTCTGCTTTAATATACTTGCACACCCCCTTGGAAAGACCTCGCGTACCACCAGGGTTGCAAGACCAATCGAAAGACTGAGATACTGCTGATGAAGATATGATATAAATTATAAAGAAAATAATACTTAAAAAAACAAAATTTCAGGAACTTTTATTTCCAACGTTACGAAATGTTCGTCACAATGGAGGAAATCCATCAAGTTTGATTTCGCAACTCCCCAAAAATCAATTCGCAGCTACCCGTTAAAGAAGGCCCTCCCATTCTCCATACACTTCACCATCAAAGTTACCCAACTCGGGTGTCATCCTGACTCGAGGGGATTTATAAGACACGCGACGACGACGCAGCTACGACATTCCATTAACCATGGACAAAAAATAATAATTCAAAAAACATCAATTCTTTATAATCTGTCTTGGTGTACTCGAACGTCTTTGCGTATATTTACATTTTTAAATACAAACGCCGTTTAATGACAGACCAAGACATTATTAAAGAAAGTAACTCCTTTAAACGGAATCTGTATTTAATTAAGTAAAGATACCAAGAAATCAACAAAGAAAAATATACCTTCAAATTCTTTGATCCTCAAATACAAGCACCGTTCTTACTTTTAGGCAAGATCACAACATGCGTTCCATGCCGCTTTAAAACTTCGCAAATCTTGAGAACTGCTTTGTACCACGGAGTTGGGACCTTTGGGCTTTTACTGCATAACCTATCGAGACAATGGAATTTACAAACGTAGCAGTAGAAACTTTCTGGAACCTTTCCATATATATATAATATATAAACGAGTGGAAAGAACATTTCAAAATCTCCAACGCTTTTCAGCCGCGGAAATTTCCGACCGTCCTTTTTTTCCAATTCTTCTGAAATGTCGAGTTGGTAATCGGAAAAAAAAGAAGTTCTCGGTAAATTTCCGGGGGGAAAAATCCAGAAAAAACAACGCCCGGACATTTCGGGATGGAGGGAACATATGTGCCAGAAATGGGATCCGAACTCGTGACCTTAAGGTTCCAGGCGGCGCAGCTTTTACCTACCTACCTCTTCGCCACCCAAGGTCGACACTTTGACCTTTACTCCCACGTCAGTCCGCCTCGCCATTCCCGCGGGTCACGGGGGAATACCGAGCCCTTTTCATTCGAGAAAAACGTTTCGCGGAAGTGCAAACACTTCTAAAAAAAACCAAAGGAAACTATTCTATGCCTTTGTGCGATCCTCTTTTTTTCCTTTCACAGCACTACCTTAACAATATTTTTGTTACGACATAGTTAGTTCCCTTCGTAATATTCCATTCTTATCAAATTGGAATCCTTTTTAAAGATGACCTACCTTACATGTTATTGCAGTTGGAGATTCAAAGAATAACATCATTTAAACCGAATTCACGTAATGATATTTATATTACAATATAATCATTCCCTTTCATAATACTGGATCCTTATTCGATTGGAATTGTTTTATAGTTGATGTACATTACGTTATCGCATTTAAGACTAAGTATAATAGTTTAAAACTTGAGAATATAAACTTTTTATTAAATCCTTCATCGAATTTCAAAAATCAAACAATTTGGAAAACACGCATGTTAACTAAGGTAGATTATTTTCTGAAAGGAAAAATATGAACTATATTCAGCTTAAACTTCTTCGGTCAACTATTATTCGATCTTCAAGGGAATAGAAATTCGTTTAATAATTTGAAAGAGATTTTAGCATCACGGCGTTTGGAGAATTATAATTTAGCACAAACACGAATGAACCTATTATAGCCAAACCTTTGCAGACCTTGAATTACTAATAAAAATATTAAATTAAGTTTCCTGCTGATTAGATTGGTAGTTCTGGAGTTAGAACGCCCACAAACACACGCACACCATCGAGAAAACTACGAAAACGTACTCAGCTGACCGTTAAAAGCGTATTTCCGTTGAAATCTCGAATTCGATCTCTTTCAGGGAAAAAAATCTTGCTCTATACTGCGCACGGAGAAAGTAATAACCGCTATTACGTACGTGGAATAAAACAGCTACGTTTAGAACGCTACACAGAAAGTCAACCCAAACCATTAATCCTGAGATTGCGGAAACATCGTGGTTTTTTTTGATATCGCATCCCTAAAATTCTTTCGTTTCATATGCCAATTGCCGCATCGATATCCGCATCAAAACTTCCGATCGGAACATCCTCCCCTCTTAACACTGCTCTCCCTCTCTCTGCACGCTAACCACGTGCGCTGCGGCATTGACGCTTGAACACGACCAGCTGCACGAATCGTGCCCTCGTAAAAGTTTTAGCGGCAAGACGGTTCGTCTATATAAGCGCAAATACCATCGTGTCGGCGAATCCCTCGAGTTCAATATATATATATATTATCGTACTCGGCTAATAATTCGCATCAACTAGCAATAAAACGGTTGGACATATTTATTTCCGATACAATACAGCCTCCCTCAGCGGTAATTCGCCGACATTGATCTTCAGAAGTTAGAAAAACATTTCTTACCACGAAGATTGCCACTTACGAATGCTACAAAATGGTTCAAATTTGTCAAACGGTTTCCTAGAAATTTTATTTACGAGTTACAATACACCCTCTATAACTCCAATGCAATGAAAACACAAGATATTCAAGATGGGGACTGATTAATTTCCACCGAATCTCTTTAAATAAGAATTATCTGTTATTTTTCCCAAAAAAAATGCACTATCGAAAATAACCACTCCATTTTCACCCACTGCGTCGCTTCATTTCAACGTCCAAAATAACTATTCCACGTACATCAAGACAAAGGAAAACAATAGGAAAACGATCAATTCGAATTAGAACAATTAACGTTATCGAAGTTCTGTGCGTTAACGATATCACCGATTAGACAAGCTGAATGATCACGAAGATAAATCAGACGACCACAAAACGATCGGAACGCTACAGAACAGACGTCCTCAGCGCTAATTTACAGATAAACGATCCTTAAAATAAATAGATAAATACTTCGTATCACTTCATCCGTTTCATGGCTTTTCGGAATTATCTCGGCCGTAAAATGTATCCCAGTCGTAAAAAAATCGAGCAATATAATTCATTTTGGGAAATTTATATGCTATTTTAACAGATGTTAGAATATGTAATATCGACAAATTACCGCCAAATACGGACGCTTTTACACGCGGCTGATCTTTTTATAACGGAATTAATACGACCATCGATCGGATTCAAGCCGTTAGAGATAATCAATTTTTCGAGTCGTTTATCTATAGAGATAATTATTCTCTCCCCAAGCGGCTTCCAGAGTGCTGCTCATCTGAGTTCATAACCCTACTCCGGAAATTAAACGCAGCACTTCCTTTCCACCCATCCCATTCTCTTTCCTCTCCCGACCACCTTCCCCCGCTTTTGGGGGGGGCGAAATTCGCGCACCACTCGTCAAGGTGACCTCTCAAAAACGCCGATAATATATGGGATGAAGTGGGGATGGTGTTTTTATCCTTCCGGGCCTTTGTGAGATAGGAGCCCTTATTCATTAAAGCCTTTTCACCCTAACCGTCCCGCAAGGGAAGGCGTCTTATGAGAGGTGGAAATGAAGGAGGATAATGTCGCACTATAACTCCCGTTAGGAGCCGTGTCTTACGACACTCACTGTCTTCCTTTGTGAGTTTCACTTCGAAAAAGAAATGAATCATTGAGAAAATCATTTGGATGCAATCCAATATATTCTCTCGCTACAATAGGATTCAGATGCTTTACAGTCGAAACCTATTTACATACATCTATATACACAGGGTAATTACTAAGTAGATTTACTACAATTTCAAACAGATGAATAAAACTTGACGCATTTCTTTGTCATGTAACTTGTTTTCCTTTCGTGTGACAAGTCTATAAGAATAAATGTTAGAAGTTGTAAAGCTACGATTTAATAATCCAGTGTCAATACAGTGGAACTTTTATAAGCCGAATCTCGAGGGAAACAAAAAAAATATTCGACTTATAGAAAATTCGAATTATAGGAAAAATTAACACGAAAATGATTTTGACTAATAAAATGAATTCACTTCGAGTTAATGCAAAGTCGAGTTATAGACGTTCGACTGTGTGTGTGTATGCGCGCGCGCATGCGTCATGTACACGCGATTTTGTGAAGATTCACTCCGACAAAAACCCCAAGGTCATTTTTAACGACTTGAAAATTTTAAATGTTATTGGCTTAATTTGTATAGCTGTGAGAATCAAAACCCACTCTAGGTTTCAACTTTTTTTAAAAGTTCGTATATATTATATAATGTGCTCTGACAAAAATGGCGCCTCCAGGGGAACACTCGCCCAGCTGAGGCAAAATATTGGCCACGCCACCGGTCACTAAATACAAAATTTTCGGAAAGTTTCCCGTTCCCACGCCCATCGGTATCAATTCAAAGGTGGGATTAATATTAGCCACGGGATTATTTATGGGGAAACGAAATAAATATACAATTTCTCATCTGACGTTCGCAGAAACGTCAGCGATCGTAGGTCGACAAATTTCCTGCCTTCCTCAACCTATCGTTCTAAGGCTCGTTTTTCCCTAGAACGATAACTGAGCAGAACAGAAGTTCGATAAGAAATCGGCCGACGTAGAGTGATACTAGCCATTATTATGCGCTTTCCCTTAGTGCTATTGCACCCCCTGCCACACACACCATTGCGGTAGCTTGCAGGGTGAACTGTAGATATAACCTTCATTTCCCTATAACTCTCATTTCCTGTTAGAGCGATCTAACGGGAGAACACTTTTACTTCCTTTAAAGATTTTCTAGGAATTCGGGCTTTAATATTTGTAACTTGAAGTCTGACGTCGGTTTTAGAGACGTGAAAGTCGGAAATGTATGACGCAATACCAAACTAATATTGACAAAAAATCACTCGAAGCTATCGATGGATGTTGCCGGTATCTGAAATCTCATCAAATCCTCCAAGACCTTTTAACATGTGAACCGAAAATCGATAAAAACCTTATGAAATCTGCAATAGTCTCTCTTAAAGAGTCTGACCGTTCTGCCTTAACCCAGGGGTGGGTCAACTTTTCTGCATGGTGGGCCGCATCGGTGTTTGCGAATTCTTCTGCGGGCCACATTAAAAGGTGCCAAGCTTAGGCGGGCCAGATTAGAGTTTAAATCGGAATTTACTTAGATTCTTAGGCATCATACATAAGTGCAAAACAAGCACAAACAAGGATTTTAGGGCTAAATTTTAAAAGCTTTTTATTATTGTAATTTTACCAAAAGTAATATGAAATTGTGTTAAATTTTACGGATCGCTTTTTTTCATCAAAGCTTCGCGGGCCGCATGATATGCTCTTGGGGACCGCATACTGTTCGCGGTCCGTAGTTTGCCCACCCCTGCCTTAACCTCATCAACCTTTTAATAAACATACAAAATATAATACTAGTCAATTCAAAATTTTATATTTACCTTATTTGAGCAAAAATAACTACTCTAAATATTTTCCACGCATATAACTTTAAAAATAAACCAGAAACATTGTTTTCGCGGCTCCCAGTTTGGAAACCACTGCAGTAACGCATTCACAGAATGAATTATTTGGCCCCAAGGTCCCAAACTCAAATTTCATGACAGAAAAATAATTTTGAAATAAATCGCGGGCCGATAATGATTAATTCAATATACGCGACGGGTCGCATGTCGTAATAATGAGCTTGAAATATAATATTTATTTCAAAATGTCATATTTACCTTAAGTGCGCAAAAATAACTCTATTCTAAATATTTTCCACGCACAAACTTTAAAAATAAACCAGAAACATTGTTTTCGCGGCCCCCAGTTTGGGAACCAATGCAGTAACGCATTCACAGAATGAATTATGTAGCCCAAAGGTCCCAAACTCAAATTGCATGGCGGCCTGATAAATAATTTTGAAAGAAATGAATGACAAGTCGATTGCGATTATTTCAATATACGCATGTCGTAAACTTAAAAATCATACTACTAAAAAAATGTATTATATTATAATTAAGATCAAATTATCATACAACTAGTGTAATGCCCGTTGAAATATCAACGGAAGAATTATAGATAGAGAAATAATTATTTTCATATAAAATAATTAATATCACACTTTTACATATGAAATATTCCGTCATATACAACATTTCTAGTGAATATTCTGTTGTTGACGGGCTATCTTTAGTTAAAATAGTTGCCTCTCTTTCCCTCTCACACACCCTCTCTCCCCCTCCACCTCTCTCTCGTATTAAAAGCATTCAAAGCACGTTTATACCCACAAGGAATGAATTAACAATATGATACAGAGGTCTAACAATGGAATTGGTAGGCAAGGCAACATCCCGTTAAAATGGCTAGATTTCCTCAAACTGTATGAATTAAACGTTTACATTGAGAAATTTCAAACTGTAGGCGGAAAAAAGATGTACAGAATAAGAAACTTGATAATGTTTTCTTTAAAATGGTTCATATCCGAAGATTGTAGGCCAAATCTTTCTAATTTTAATCTAAAAAAGAATGAAAGCCTGCACGTCATAAAGCCGATTTTACGTGTTAACTTATTGGAAATGAAAATTAGCCCCTGGAGTCGAACCCGGGTCTTTAATCTCGAGTTCGATACATTAAAACGTTTTGTTATTACATCATAACGCTATCCTGAAAATTTCATCAAATTCGGTTCAGTCGTTTGCGAGATATTAAGCTTCAAAAAGCATTACATGAAAAAGGGACAACGTGACACTCTTTTATATTACTTTTATGATTCTTTGATCATATCACACACCTCTTATTGTTAGACTATTAAACATTGTTAAATCGTTTTCTATTTACCGCTGTCTCCTTTACGCTTCTATATTCCACCTACTTACGGTAGAATCAAAGCGACGAGAGGGCCACATTCGGCCCACGTGTTTGAAGCCCCTCGTAGTTCCTACGACACGGAGAGACGTAGAAACGGTAAAATTAGCACGGAGGAGTGGTAAACCCCCTAAAGATCGATAAGATTCGCTGGTGATAAAACCTGGCGGATTAATACAAAAAAAACGATAAAGAGGGGAAGACGACGAGGAGGTGGTCCTTTTTTCATCCGGCGGAACACTAAAAGGAGACGGAGATACAAGTATATTGGAAACGTACGAGAAAGCTGGGGAGAAAATCGATCGGCCGCAGAAGGCACATATATAAAACGAGGAAGTTACCCAGCCGACGAGGAAAGAATCGCGGACCGCTAAAGGCGAGTGCTAACTACAAAGGGAAAAGTTCCTCGTACAGAAAGAGTCGTACGTTTAACTTGGAGTACGGAGAACCGTGATGTAAGAACACTTTGTAGGAAACAATCTGCAAGTCGGAGATTTAAAAACTGCTGGGAATAACCCAGCTATCGACGAAAGACACAAAATGACGTTTCCAACAGTTATATTACTTCTTAAATGTTTTTTTCATCCCTCTAAATCTTTTAACGTTAACTCTCTGACTGGCGCGTTTTAAACAAATGCGCTTATATAGTTTCACTTTGGTATCTGTCGGTCTGATCGTCCGTGCACTTGCTTAAATTGAAATTGTGACGAAACCGTAAAAGACAGAGAGCGGAAACTGAGTGTAGACGCCTGAAATTCTGTTATCTGCTTTACTTTGGATTTGAGCTTTGAAAAATAATTAGGGTCGGTTAGGGGTTCACTCAAAAATATTGGTTTTAATATCTCCGAAGGTATAAATCTGAAATTTTAAGCGTACATTTCCGTATTGATTCCGCTTATAAACGAGGCTCCATTGACCAAATATGTGGCGGTATAACCACACAAAAAATAAATTACGATAAACTGAATTTCAGATTCTCCTCAATTCGTCAATTAGGTTCAAAAAAGAAGAAAGTGAGCGCCAATTTTATACATGGATAACACTACTTGCTTGTGACTATAACGAAGCTTAAACTCCTTTAATTTTATGGATATTTCTATAATGAATTTCATATAAAAACTTATTTATTATCAAATTTTAAAATGACGTATAGTTTATTTAGTGCACATATAATTACATGTCAACATCTAAGACCGACATTAAACCGAGAAAATGTCACGGCCGCGAAGCAAACAGACGCATTTGGGCAGACGGTATTAAACAAGCTTCACATTTAAATACATCAAAAATAACACTTTTCCTTCTTCACGAAAGAGAATCTCAGGGTCAAATTATGAAACCTCCGGGTAAAATTAGAAATTCTCCAGATCACTGACGATTTTCGAAGCGGCAACCCTGTTTACGATTCAGAAACCCCTTTTCTTAGGAAATTCGCAGAAAGGTGACAAACACTTCCCACAACGACTTGGAACTAAATTATTCAAAGGTAATCTCCAAGGTTACGGATTACAAAAAATACGTCCATTTAAAGCAACCGGAATGACAAATGGGGTCTCCGGAAGGGACTGTAAAATAAAAATAAAAAACCGTCGAAACTTCGCGATAATCGCTGACCCAATTTTTTTCGACTCCAACAATAACTGTCCGACGACGTCCGTAACTGCGATTATATCCATTTTTTTTATTTTCCACCTTACTGATCCCTCTCTCGTGCTACAATACGTTAAAAATAAAATTCCACTTTATCACTCTTGAAGGAGTTGAATTGGATGTCGCTAGAGGACCGCAGAATTAGCGCTAGGTTAAGGCTTCTGGAGAAATTTAGTCGGAAGTTCTATTAGAGGAGGTCTCAGGAATATTAAAGGCACCTACTTACATGGGTAGGCACGATCACGAGGATAAAATACGAGAGATTGACTGTAGAACAGAGCGATACCAGGGTTCGTTTTTCCCAAGAACCATACGAGATCATAACAGGAGAGTAATTCCCGCGGGAGAAGTTATTATGTAGGCTTTGGTGCGCTGCACCCCCTGCCACCCACCAATCTGGTGATTTGCAGGGTATTATTATGTACTCGTAGATCCCCTTACCGCATCTTTTCCCTCCACGTTCCGTGCTCTTCCGTATCCCATATCTGCATGCAATATCTACGGCCACGTGACGCACGAGCATCGATTTTATTATTTCTCGACAACCACCCACAATTCCCTTGACCGCTTATCCCCTTCAAAAGCTCCCAATCTATTTACGCGTATATGTATACTCTTCGCCGCACGTCATCAAGGTTGTCCATTATTTGCCATTGCAATTATCGCCGTTTCTCAATGCTAGAGGCACGTATTGCGTTATCGCAGGGACGACAAGGGGAAGGAGAAGAGGGAGGAGAGGGGGAGGGGGAGAAAATACGCTTTCGTCGTTATTCGTCGCTTAAAATCACGAACCATCGTAGGGATTGGTTCCTAACATCGCTATCAACCGGAAGATCGACGTACAGTAAAACCCCGCTATACGTTGTTTCGCATATACATCGCCAATCAATTATAAGTGCGTTTCCCGAAGTCGTACGGGTCAGATTCGCAGTGTTCCGTCCGCATTCGGGTTATTTCGCTTAGGCTACGACCCAATGTTGCCACATTTCGAATTTCGCTCATTTCAACAGCAGCTGTGGACGAATGAAGTTCTGAGAGCAATCGTGTCAACAGCACTCGTCAAGAATTTTTGAAAGGCGTGGGAAATTTAAGACCTCTTATTGGCTGACACTTTCTCCCCCTCACCCTACAAGTCCAACCGTAGACACGCCTCACCCGTACGATCTCTGGAAACGCAGTATAAGGAACGTTTCGTTATAAGTTGTGTCGCTTCGCATATACATCGTTTGTGAAATACTAAAAGCAAAATTTCAGAAATTCCAATTGCGGTGCATAAATTATAACTATAACAATAAAAACCCTCTATTCGGCTTTTAATTTCATGTTTATCGTTATTTATATGAATTAATTTAATTTCATGTTTATCAGTTCGTGTAAAATCATACTCAGAATAAACATTTGCTGGCCACGTGTTTGAGAGATCACGACGGGTTAGGTGGTTCACAAGATACACAGGGGATAAAAGGGACTGTCCCAATTTTAATGACGATATGTAAAAACATAATTCTGAGCGACAGACAGCTATAAGAGAGCTTTGTGAACAGTTGTGTCTAACATTTTGTGTGTTTAAGTTTTCGTTGATATCTCATGAGATATTGGATATATACTTTGGATTGCGAAATTTGATTGAAAAGTACTCTGAAGTGCGTATCAGTGTACGTGTAAGTAAAAGAAAACGTTTTTGTGCTCCATCACACTATAGACAATTATTTTCGGTGATTTCTGAATTTATTATTGCAATCGGTTACTCGTTGTTACGATTAAATGTATATTAAACCCTAGTAGCAATGAGTGGTAAACACATTGTGGTAACATATTATGTCCAATGTACTGTAATGATATGTATTATTTGGGAAACAAATGTGTCACAAAATATCCGCCAGGAACGTAACCCCTAACTTTTATCATAGTTCTTATGGTAATCTTTGTTTCGCTATACGTTGTTTCGTTATAAGTCGCATTTTTCAGGAACGCATCTCCGACGTACAGCGGGGTAATACTGTACTCTCTCCGGACATTTTTAACAGTCGGAATCCAAGCACGAGCAATCGGAAGGATTCATGAACAAGCACTTGAAGAAATACTTGTCTCAGTTATCTCCAATAACCACAAAAAGGTCATAAAGGAAAACCGAATGCGGATTTCGGTTACAAAGCAGCCGTCTTCAGTGGCAATTCACAGAAAGTAGGTTCTAAAAGAACATTTAGGGACTGTTTTCGGAGAATTGCCACTGAACACGGCCGGTTTGTTCTTGTAGAACAGGAATGGCGAACCAACTGGCATGCGAGTCACAAAGTGACACATCAAGGACTTAAGCCTGCCACGGAAGATAAATTGAAGTTCTAAGCTCTAAAACTTAGCCCGTGGGCGAAAATGGATAGGAGCAAGCGGGTATATCAGGGAAACCCAAAAATTTCCCTCCGCTCACCCGCTGGCATGGGTTTCTCCCAAGCGTTCCACTCTTTTCTTGAAAATGGTCCCAACGGGGACCGTGCAATGTGCAGTACAGCATCGAATTTAAAGGATTCATATAGGTGTAGTTTGTCACCTTAAATTTACTTTGAATTACGTACGGATAATTAAGTCGACTTCAAAACTCAGAAAAAAGTTGGGGAAATCGGATGCGAAACATTATCACAACATAACAAGGTGTCTCAAAGGCGTAGCGTACATGTAGCGAACCGGTGCAATGCAACAGGGCCCCCAGCCAAAGGGGTCCCACAAATGTCCCTAACATCTTATATCTTTCAAGATAAAATTAATGACAGGGGCACGGGGACCCCATAAGAGTTTGCTACGACACTGGGGTGCCTATAAATGTTTTTTACCTTTACAAGTTGCTATTACCCAGAAAGTATTAAATATATGAACCTGAAAAGAGAAGCATCGTGAAGAGCATCTCAAAAAGTTGAGAAAATTTCTACTCGATTTCGAGTGGACCATGCAGTCAGACCTGGATTATCCATTGGGCACAGTGCCCAGGGCCCACGAAAAAGTTTAAGGCCCCAAAAAATCATAGATGAGTAAGAAATGAGTCAAGGAAACCTAAATAATTTGCTTTAATTGAATTACTTTACAAAACCTTTTTATTATACTAATAAATTTACAAATGTTGAAGTATATATACATATGAAAATATTTATCTATAGCTCCATCTTTGGAGCCTACGATTATGAGAGTGCCAAGGGCCTACAAAGAGTTTAATCCGGCCCTGCGTGCAATGTCGCTTCGACATTCCACCTCCTGCACGATTTTTCCAAGTGTCCTGATCAATCTGTTCAAACAGGCATCCATCGTTCACAAACTATTATACCACGCAAGTATCGACAATTTATTTGGACGATTTCTGTCTCTGAACTGTTACGACTGATCTCGTGTTATGGCACGCTTAGGGTTGACACCTTTTCCTCAGAGGCAAACCAGAAGATTTCCAATTTCGACCCTAAGAGCGTGAAGTAAACTAACTAACACGAAACAAACTTTTTGAACTGCTCTTCACGATGCTTCTTGTTTCAGATTCGTATCTTTCATACTTTCCTAGTAATAGCAACTTGTAATGGTAAAGAACATTTATAGACATCCTGTACAGTCCTTGGATCGTTGATTGACCTTACATTTTAAACAAGAGTTTTAAGAGACTGGAGGAGAGAGAGAGAGAGAGAGAGTCCGAGGCTGACCTCATGACGTCAGGAGGGCGGAAGCGCTTGACCTTACGCCGGGCGTAAAAACTCGATATATTGTAATGTCACTGGAGGGTTATAAAATGTATATTTTTTTAGAAAAGAGAACAATAAAGATGAAGTCAAGAGGTGATCCCGATATTTTTTCGTTTGACATTTTACGAAAAAGTTTGACTCGGGTAGAATTTCCTATTTACATATTCTTATTCATTCAAGAATAAGCACTTAAATAATTCTCGGGTTTCTCCAACAGCCACAAAATGATTATGAAAAAAAACAGATGCGCATTTCTGCTACATCTTCAGTGGTAATCCACCGAAAATAGATTTTTTAAAACTTGGAATCTACTTTCGGTGAATTATCACTGAAGACGGCTACTTTGTAGCCTAAATGCGCATATGGTTTTTCTTAACCTTGTTCTGGCTATTGAAGCTAACTGACAATGAGGCAAGTATTTTTAAAAATTGCTTCTTGATTCTTTTCAGCCATGGAACAAGATTCACAATTCACTTAAATTTATGTATTATTATTATGAATAAAAATATTCTCGCGACATTTTCGTTTTCTTGATTCGATGCCTGTTATGCTAAATCCATTCCTACACGATTCACTCCACGGTAATGATTCTCCATCGCTAGAAAAATCCTTTGTCCGACTTTGAAATAACATTACGTTTACGCAGTAGCGAGTAATCACTCGATTTTCGCCAAACGGATGGCTGGACGGTAAACATTCTTCATTCTGTTGACCCACGCCGTCGTTTCTCCTACGCCCCCCCCCCCCTCCTCCTCAGGACTACGAAATCCAATAACGCTATCCTTTTCCGTTCGCGAGAACAGGGTCGATAGGTTAGGAAGGCAAAGCGAAATGGAATTTCGCGCACAAACCGCATTACGAAAAAAAATTGTAATTCCTTGGATTTTCACTTCCGCACATAAACCATTGAGGTGGGAACGTTGCCGTGTAAGGTACGACGCATTTAGAGACGAAACAAAAAATCTTTTTAAAAACTTTTACGAAAAACTCGTTTATCTCGTGCCAAAATTACATTTGATATAATGCCACCGGCTGTTTCTTTACTTTTGAATACGACAAAAGTTCGCAAAAACGTGGCTCGTTACAACGCGGATTCGGGTATAAAAAAAACGCGGTCAAGTGACACAAACGGCGACGCACATGAGCAAAAAAATTAGTTTTGCAAAACTCCGATGATGAAGCAATGACGTGGTTGGAGCAAATAAAGCGATCACGTGCATCTTGATATCTCCCATCAATCCTTGCGTGTCGTGAAAACATCATCAGTCACGTCAAAAGAAAACATCAGGGTATGTATACTTATGCGCTGCTAAGTAAACTGCAAGTATACAATAGAAAGTGATGAATAGTTAATAATTTCAAGGCGTGGTTGTGCACAGAACTGTGTGCCTCGACATTTTGCCGACTGAACCGAGACAAAATATGAAGCCACTCATTATTTTTACGCATGTCAAAGGTAGAAAGTTGAAGCAAAACGAAACATCGAAATTTTCACTTTATCTGCACGCGAAAAAATTTGAATTCGAGATTTCAAAGGAAATGCGCCTTTTTAAGGTCTGCTGAATACGTTTTCACTATTATCTCTATGATAGGAATGTTTTGCGCGCTATAATTAAAAAATTAACGATCAGATCAGCACAAAACTTTATATTGTCTGAGAGATATTTCGATTATAATGTGCTGAACACATCAGATTTTTAACATAAATAAACGCAGAGAACACGCACAATTTATCCAAACACTTGACAACCGAGGAGTAATGTTTCCATGGCAATAGAGTCCGTTTAAATTATTGCTAATTAATTACCTAATTACCACTTCTCCAAATAAGAACATTTTTTTAACAAGTGCCACGGAATACCAACTGGAAAACCCTAGGCGCCACACGGTTAAGAGAGCCTCTTTTACATCGTAACACATTTTTTATTTTCTTTTATTATGTGATTACGCACAAAAGTTTTAATTCAATTTATAGCTACAATCAGAAACTAAATATGACATTTCCCATGAAATTTAAAAGGGTTTATTTATTTCGAAGGTCATCATTTAGATCTTTTCGCCAGGGCGCGAAACCATTCCCATCCGGCCATGTTAACACTCCGTGCACGGAAGATCAATAGGAGTGCACCGGCTCCTCTGCTCCGCTTTGCGTGTGCACGCCGAGGAATTCCGGTACGATAATGCCAGCGTGTATCCCAAGGTCAACTCAGTACCATTCACGCTAAAATAGACGGTTTACTGTAACGCTGCCAAAAAAAAGGTTTCCTGGCAATAAAAGATTTACAAAAAAATGAATGATAATGGTAAGATCACTGCGTCCATTTCCAGAGGCGCCTGAGGGTATAGCCTACGCCTCCTCACCCATCTACACTGGTTGTCCATGTATTTACCCCATATGGAAGTTCCATGGCAACATTTACCTAACCTGCTGCATTAAAATTCACAATAATAACACGAAACCGCATAAATAATATTTTCCAACGCATAAACCGACAAGTTACTAAGGGGAAAACAGCATTTCTTTATTTACAGCAGTATCCAACATCTTCCAATGCGCTAACCGACAAGCTCTTTCGGTTCCAAGAAAACGCTCGCTTTTAAAATTACTCTTCAAATCGTCGCCAAAAGACGCCTTAACCGAATAAAAGGGGATTAATTCCACTCGTAAGGAAAATTTTCCGTCAATTGCACAACGCCCACCCCCCCCCCCCCCCCCACCCCCCGAATTGAAATCCGCCCTCAATTCGACACACCCTCTTTTCAGAAAAAAGAAAACAAAAACAGACTCCGTGGAAACAATTAAAAGGGACACGAGAATAGCGAAACATCCTACTGCGTCTTACCGACAAGAGGAAGCGACGTTTGACTCTTATCGGAAGATAAGAGGAAAAAATTCTTCTCCGAGTGCGAAAATAATTCGGAGCCGCTTCTCGAATGAACGACACATGAAAACGAATATCTTCAACTGATCCTCAATGCCGGGAGATGAAAGTACTTCTTCGTATCAAACCTGGCGACGATCACGTGAACACTAGACTCGGTTGGCGTGGAAGGTAAAAACAAGCGGGTGAAATCGAAGAGGTAAGTTTTGCTGTTATGTAGTACGTCAACGGCGTAGGAAGCACCGCTCGAAAAGCTTTCACTTCTTAAGCGCGTCTTACCAAATTTATATAAAATCATAAAAGCTTGTCTTTGCCATCATGCTGACCGTGCTGATTTTACTCGATACTGTACTGATTTTGGCGATGTTTTTCAAAATAAACCTGTACTGATTTTTGCACCGATTCGCGAATATTATTGAGAATATAAGTGTGGGCTCAATGTATTCAACAAGCTCACTTAATGGTACTATTTAAAACAGTGGTTCTAAAACTCTCAACTGTCGCGGCCCCCTTCGATTTAAAAATAGTAAAAATAATAAACTTTGTTACAAATTCCTTTAATTTATATAATATAATAATTTTTAATGACATCGTATTTCCTATAATTTCCTTATGAAATTTTGTTAATTGTGAATATTTTATATTTTGGCTATTCACCTAACTTCAAAAATAATTTTCCGGGCCACTGGGGGGCCGCGGCCCATAGTTAGAGATACACTGATTTAAAAGAACTTACACTTATATTCTCCTTATTAAAAACCGTTCTCGTACAGTGCTGGCCCAAGCTAAAAAAAAATAGGGTGTGAAAAATATAAATTGCGTCCTTTATCTAAATTGTATATTTTAATATATTTTGCAATGCAAAATTTTAAATAATTTACGTAAATTAAAATCACATAGTATAATCGGAATGGCACTTCATAAAACTTAATTTCTAATCAAGTATTACGAAAATAGAACTTTCGATCTTGTAACCCAGCAGGAATTTCCATTAATTTCTCCAGGTGTTCCATTTTTATGGTAAGAATTGCTAATTTTAGTGTTTCGCACCACTAAGATTTTGCGCCTCTAAAATTATGCGCCGAGTTCTTTGCACCTTTCGCACTCGCCTTGATTCTGCCTTGCTCGTACCCATTAAAATTGCTTAAAATGCTGATTGAGCGAGTGAAATTAAACGGCAGGGATGCGTAGAAAATTATGTACTCTCTCTCTCTCTCGGTGGGATTCAATACCAGAACGCGGTATTACGACGAGAATTTCGTCTCGAATTAACTCGAGGCGCAAACGTAGGACACAAAGGCGGAACGCCAAGTAACGCGGCAACGCTGAAGCGACAATATCGAAAACTAATACATACAAATATTTTGTGATATTGACTCGGGCATATCCAAACTCGGTCAGCCGTTGGGTTAATCTCTAAGGGTACATCCAAACTCGGCTAGCGGTCAGAAAGGCACCCAGGAAGGAACATCCAAACTCGGCCAGGATATCTTGAACCACACGTACTTTCACTTCGCACTTTCGCAAATTTTTACTCTGAACAAGCTACGAAAAATCTTATGCCTTACGCACATCATTTTCTTTATTATAACAGGGAAATTATAATAGGGAATTCGTTGTTTTTTCATTACTGTTCGAGCTTTTCCCATTTTAAAATCTGTAAACTTATTTCTTAAGTACATGTTTAAAGTGCATTTCAGGAATTTGTGTGAAAATTCCAGCCAATAAGAGATCGTGTATTTATTTATATTGGCTACTAATTGTAAGCCAATAGTATATTTCTATTGGCTAAGGACACGTGTTTGAAAGGGGCCTAGACCTTCCTCCCCCAAAACCACAAAAATATCTGAAAAGGATAGTAAGTAAATGAATAACTCTGGTTTTCCCTACTTTCACATTTCATCAATCTTAGGCGTTCCTCGGAGTGTAACCGCTGGCCGAGTTTGGATGTTCTCTTCCGCTACCTGAAAAGTTCTACCTCTTGCCCACTGACCGCTGGCCGAGTTTGGATATGCCCACTGACTCTAACACCTTTTAACGAAAGGAATTTATACCGATTTCTTCATCTGTTCCGACGAAATTCCTGTAGTTGCCGCTTTTTACGGCGATAAATAAAATATGTAATGATTTCAGTTCGAATAAAAAAATCTGCCAAATTACCCGTACCATAGAACAGAGGTTCACGCCATTTCTTACGACCAATAATTTAATTTGCTCGGTCAATTTCTTTCTAAATGTATTCATGATCGTTAAGAATGACTTTGATGTTGGTTTGATTTTATTCATTACTAGTAGGGGAAAGGGGGGCATAACCGGGTAGCGGAGTACAATCGGGTACTCCCTCCGTCTTCCTGAAGAGGGTGGTGCAGCCTAGTGGGAATAATTGGAACCAGTTAGAGAAAACCTGTCAACAAGGCCCGTCGAATGGTGACCGATTTGGCGTTCGTTTTATGCTTCATCTGAAGAAATAGTGAATACAGAGGTAAGTTATCTTAAATACACTATGTTTAAACTAGTCTGAAGTTATCTTCTGTTTACCGTAGGAGTAATCTTTGATGATAGTTCGGAAGCTAACATTTTAGTCTTTCTCAACACGGTTTTCGTTCAGGCGTATAGGTTGTGGTTCACTCCCAGACTAATATAAAGCAAAATGGCACGCTCGGGGCACAACCGGGTGGGGCAACACCGGGTAGTACCCGGTTCTGCCCCATATTTTATTATAAAATATTTGCGCCCAATACAATCTACTTAATGATAGTTGATATTTGTTTAGCTACATTCAAGCAGCTTGCACTCAGTACATCACAATATGAGATATAGTATGAGGGCTATAGAAATAAATTAATTTCCACTCACTGCAAATTAGGCTAACGTTTTCAAAATAAGAATGGAAAAATTGAAACCTATTTTATAGCCTTGTATAAAATGTTTTGGGGGAAAAGAGGAAGAACAACCTTACGGAATCGCCATATAAATGTGAGCTACTTGAATCGGCAACAAAATCTAACAAGAAATCAACCTCGAAAGTAGCAGCAAAGCTGACATTGGACCTGGTCAAACAGTTCAGACCGAAGAAAAAAACCTTTAAAACGAGCTCTTAACATATCGGAAGACGAAGAGTCAATTGAAGATGACGAAAATGAAGCTCTCTGCTTGTATTGCAAAGAAAAGTACAGTGCAACTAAACGCAGTGATGGCTGGGTGCAGTGCACTGCTTGTAAAAAATGGGCCCACGAAGGAAGTACTAGACTGAGGGATGAAGAATTAAACACATTTTTGTGTCATAAATGTTCATGTTCTCTTAGATTGTAAGTTTTTTCACATTTTAAAATTATATGTTTTTAAAGTTTTTGTTGGAGCATAACCGGATATTCACCCGGTTATGTCCCGAGCATCACCCGGTTGTGCCCCTACCCTGGGGCAAGACCGTGTATTGTAATGTTTGACATTTTAACAAGTTTTCATATTTTAATACCAAATTTTGATTCTACTACTTAAACTGTAGTTAGTTTGATTAGTAACGATAGGAAAATTATGATTAATTCAATAAAATTCTTACAAACGAAACTGATGTGCCTTTTTTTTCTTAAGTACTCGGTATTGCCCCCCTTTCCCCTATAAGTCCCGCCAAAAATGACGGGGATGATCGATTATTCTGAAATAAAATTGAGGTAGTCTTCTTTGACCTGAAATCATACCTCCTGCTGAGATGGTTGCCTTCGATCCGAGCGAAAGTTCGAAACCCTCGCCGCGAGTATCTATTGTGCTTCAAAAGCTGACCTTAGTCCCCTCTTGCCAGGTATATTTCTGTTTTTCAAAGCGTGACAGAGGGATTGACAAAAGGACAGAATACGGCTTTTATATATTACCGATACATTAAAACGTTTTTTATTATATCATAATGCTATCCTGAAAATTTCATCAAATTCGGTTCAGTCGTTTAGGAGATATTAAGCTTCAAAAAGCATGACGCACAACGTTTGCTAAGGCTTTTATTTATATGATCACTCATATTTTTTCAGAAATATAGTGGTGCTCGCTTGATATTTGAGGATACAACTCGGTGCTCGTCACATAGACAAGGTTGGAAACCCCTGCTATAGAAAGCGAAGAAACGTTCCCCTACTTGAAGTTAGCATCGGCCTGAGACCACGGGAGTTATGTCGAGTGTTAGAAACAGTTCAGAATTCGGAGAAAACGTACAAATATAAGAAAACAATTTTTAATGATGCAATGACGAATTATTATCGGCACGAAAACTTACAACACTCTCACCCCTTTCAGAAAGCGCTATTCTTCGGGGAGAATTTTTTAAATCATCTAATTTATATTTTGTTCGCGATTAAATACAGTTGTAATCCTTAAAAGGGGGCCCGTCACGATGATATATCTTTTTTTGTACTCAAGTAACTACTTTTCCAACTTCATTTATGCCTCATAGCACAGCCATTAACTTTCCTTGGTTCTGAACTACAAACATTGCACAATGTGTACAGCGTAGAAGAATTGAGGGCGCGATTACAAAGCAAACAACACGCTTTGCCAGCATTTTGAACTTCGTCGGTTAACGTGAAACAGTGAACGCACGAATGGCTTTGATAAAGGACGTCAAATAACTGCTTGGAAGAATAAAATTTAAAAAGGAAATTGTTAGCGTGGCGAGTTCTCATGAAAGCCTTTGGCTGCGTCCGCTATTTTTTCTATAATTATAGTTGAAATTCGATAATTACGGGCAAACTTCCGATGACTGTAATCGAACCTAGATAATAGTGGTCGAACCTCGATAACTCGAAATTTCGACAAGCCGTAATGGATATTTGTCATAGTTTATACTAATGCGTCGAATGAAACCCTTCAACTTCAAGTTTCGATAAATATAATTTTTGCCATGCTTAAAAGTTCGAGTTATCTAGGTTCAACCGCAATACTACGAAAAATAGATACGGCAGCTACTTATTTCTCTTTCTAGTACGACTTTAGCATCAACCTACACTTCTCTAGGGCGGTGTTTCTCAACCTTTAGTGGACCTGGAAGAGCTTAGAGATATTCACCAACTTAGGAGCAGCACTAAAACAAACTTTTCAGGAAAACATTTGTTACCTAACAGCTGGAATGTCCATCATAGTACACTTGACAGTATAAAAACGATCCAAGAAAAAAATGAACGAACTCAAAAACCGAAGTGAAATTAAACACGATCTCACACATATTATGTATGTTGGTTATTTAATTTAAAAAAAATGCCATACAAAATGATGAATGGAAAGCTTGCGGAGCACCGGCTGAGAAACGCTGCTCTAGGGGAATGCTTTCAAAAGTAGCCATCCTTCCTCGCTCATAACGACTGCAAATATGCCACTTTCCCTTTTAAGTTTCACACAAGTCCAACATTTAACCCAAAATATACTCCCAACAGGAAAACCGCTACAAAAGTGCGCACAAACAAACAACCGTGTCGAGCAAACGCTAATTCTATCGACGAAACGCGTCCAAAATAATCTCGACATGTTTGCTTCCGATTAGGAAGTGGACAAACGAATCACTACCCATGATCGATATAAAAAATATTGGGAATGTTAGACTTGTCAGGTCACGATAAGAAGGTCATGCGTTCGTTCAAAATCTTACACAAACAATGAGCCTACAAGCGTTATCAAAACGGTTGGATTAGAATAGTTAAGTATACAGCGTTTCGCGCGACGGAGAATTTGGAAATAAACGATATACTACAAATTATGTACTACTACAAACGAACTTGCAACATAAAAGGGCGAAACACAATTTTTCGATTATATACATATTATCTGTCAGGTAAAATTTTTTACCCTCTCCTACATTGGTGCATTAATAAGCCTATTTACATAATCTTAGTATGACTAAACACCGAAAAACGACGTATCTGAAATTATGCCAAGGAAATAATATTAATTTTTAATTTACCGATGTATTTGCCGGCAACATACATACTTTTACCTTAAAAAATTGGGCACATGGAAGGATTTGAAAAAATAATATCATTCTACAAATACACAGGTAGGATTTGGGAAAAGGATCTTTTAAAATAATAACTGTCATGCAAAACGTTATAATATTCTTATTATCACTTCATCCATAATCTCCATTTCAGAAGGGTTATGCAAGCTTTCGCTTACAATTAGTAACAACTCTTAATCGCATGTCATAATACGACTACTAAATAATTGTTAAAAATTCGCTCCTTCGGAATAGTTACATCGTTTTAGTTACTCTTTTGTTTGTTTTATTATCACTTTTTGTTCATTTAGGTGACTACGAAGTGCTACGGAGTACATTATTTTTGGCCGCTGGAGGTGTTACTATCTCTGGCCGTACAATAATTTATTATGCTAAACGACAAATAAGTTACTTTTTATTTGTTTGATGTTATATTCCTGCTGTTTATTCTACTTGATCGTACAAAACTCGGTTCGGGTCACCGACGACCCGACGCGACTAGTTACGTAATATTTTGAACGCGACTAGTTGAGGGCTAAGGAAAATAAGCGTATTTTCCTTTCCTAACTTGTTTACTTCAGTCATTGTAAAAGTTGTTTACGTGGACAACAATTGCGTATCCAGGCATGATTTTTTTCTAAGTTCAAAGCGAATTTACATTCATGTTTGATTTTCTTGATAATGGCTACTCCTAAGATAAAAAAATATATATTTAGCATGAAATCCTCTATTTGGCTAGTTCTACAAATCTTATTTGAAAAATTTTTCTATATGACTAATATGTTACGAGAGGTGAGAAAAATTTCGGTTCTTTGCTTCCAGTAAAGTAGCATGCTGAAAGCGAAACGGGCCTAAAAAGAGTACCTACATATGCGACAGCATGAAACGCGTAACCACTTTGTCGACCTTCCGACAAGCTTCTTTCGAGCGCATTATAACTGGGTGCCACTTCTCCAAGAGGAGAGCCGTTACGCAACCTTCTACTTGTGGGTACAAAGTATTCCGAAAGGAAAAATGATATCGAACGCGTTCTGTGGAGCGGAAAGATCAGATAACGCATTCCTCGACAGGATCTTCGTTTCTCAAATGGAATCCTAGGCAAAAACACCCCACACGCCACGATTAAACCGACCGATCGGGTCGAGAACAAAAAATATTCTCCAAGAATCGACACACTTAAAATTAAGCGAAGCGGTTTAATTGTATATTGTCGCATAACAATTAGCGTCAGAATATCTAATCATAATAGATAATATATACAAGTTATACCTTAAGTTTCTCAAATGTAACCCTCGCCAAACACTCCATGACATGATTAAACCGACTGATCAGGTCTACAACAATAAAAATTCTCCAACATTCGACACACTAAAAAAATAAGCGATTTTAGCGTATATTGTCGGCAAAACAATTGACGTCAGAACGTCTGACAACAATCGATAACATACTAGACATACTTCAGCCCTATTGATCGAAAACCGATAATTAAGGAGGCATTCATAGCCTTAAGACGGCGCCAATACGTTTAACGCGCGTACTTCGCGATAAAAAAAAACGCGGTCGATTCTAACATGTGCGTCGAGAGCGCGGAGAGACGATAAGAATTCGTACTCCTTTCGTCCAATGGCTTCTTCCTGTCTTTTCACGGACCAATTGGAGCATGAAGTGGTTACCCGCCCGCAGAAGTCATCCATTTATCCACCAATTACACCGTAGAATCGCCGAAGGCGTACCTCTCACTGCCGCCACGAAGCTCCAAAGAGGGTAGACGACATTTCCGAAAGCAGGATTCGAAAACATGTGTGCAGGATCACCTAACAAATTTAAACCCATTTACGCCCTATATACTCACTTCATTTTTGCCAATTTTATATATATCTTAGCATTTAAGAAACCAAGGAGTGTAACATAATCGAACTATTCGAATTTGGATCTTTCTTGAATGATTTTAAAGACCGTTCTCGATTTCAATCGGAAACATTCTAATCGGTAGAATAAAAGAAACGAGCACAGGTTTCACCAATGAGTTATTACAGTGATTTGTTTCAAGTAGCAACATTTTCACAGCGGACAACGCTAAAAACGTGCATCGCGTTTCAAAGCTATCGAACAAATAAATAATAACCATTAGGTTAACTTCTAGTTGATTCAAGATTTCTACTCAATCTTCAACGGACTTTCTTGAATACGGAACACATCTTAATTCCACATCTTCCACTAGGTCGGCTGAATTACCGTAACTGTATTTTCAAACGGCATAGGCAGCAGCGCTCTCGAGTGTTATGCAACCTTCCGCCGCCGATTCTAATCGAGGGGCTAATTAACTCCGAAGACGGTTGGCTCTAGTTGTATGCGAAGAATGGCAGGCAAACGTATTGACCACTGGGAAATAATACGCCGTCCATTAAAATGTGAAAGTCCTCCCAGAAACTAGAATGCGGTTATGGTCAACTCAACACCCTAAATGAGGGGGTGCACAAGCTGGTTCAATTTCTTTTATGTCAAAAATACAATTCAAATTTCTAAGTAAATTATATTTGTTTGCCACAAAAATATTACAAGTAAAATTCGTTATGGTAATTAAAAAATACACAATAGTGTACTTAAATTTTTAACATGCCCAACATTTTCACAGCGCACCCTCAACCCTCAAATGGACTTACCACTACAGTTGATCGATAAAAGGCGCGGTTTCAAAATGTTATAATTTTTTTCAACTACTCGAATAATAGACAACCCCTCTCGACGCGTAATTGCGATCAAAACTAAGTGAATGGAAACATCCGACTCGCTCCCTTAACGATCCTTTTTTTATGTAATGGGATTGTACATACAATGAGAACACGCCATCTTCGGGAGAATGGGTTGGGTCAAGAAACGCTAAGGAGAGTAGCCTGCAGAGAGCAACCCCTTTTCTCCAGTCCAGCCTTCCCAACGCGCGCGATTTTTTTTCTTCCTCGGCGTCAGAATGAATGGATGTGGGGCATAGTGAATGGCGAAGGACGATCCGGTTCTCTCTTCTATCTCCCGACGAACACGCGGTATTCCGATTCGCCTCACGAGCGAAGAGAGAGATGGACAAGCTAACGCTCCGAAAAGGTTACCTTCGGCAGAACTAAAATAAGACACGCTACAAACCAGCGCCCAAAATCTCACTATTAAAAGCTAAGTGCGTCTATTCGGAAAGTAAAGAGTTAAAATGGACGCTTGTTACTAACGAAAATATAATATTTGTCGGCTGCAGTCCTTACGTGAAAGCTAATCGCCTCCAAAAGTTCCGAGACATATAGTAATAACTGGAAAAAAATTACGAGAGAAGCGACGAAATTAATATTTTCTAATTATTGCTTATTGGCAAAATAACCGAGTTTTATTTACTGATACCTGCCGCAATAAAAAGGTATACGACAAAATTCGAAACGACACGACTGATTAATTCAGAAAGTTATCGAGCTCGTCTTACAGCTTTA
Source organism: Uropetala carovei (assembly GCA_036926305.1). Taxonomy (NCBI): domain Eukaryota; kingdom Metazoa; phylum Arthropoda; class Insecta; order Odonata; family Petaluridae; genus Uropetala; species Uropetala carovei. The sequence continues at coordinate 6,562,256 of JAXCHB010000015.1, read as the reverse complement.
AAAAGAAAATAAAGTACAAGTTCTTAAAAATCAAAAGATTTAAAAAAAATTACTTGTCTCGGATAGCTCCAACAAATCCAAATCAATTCCAAATCCAAAAAAATCAAGTTATGAAAAACCAGATTCGCATTTCGACGAATTACCACCGAAGACGGCTGCTGTGTAGCCGAAATGCGGGTTTGGCTTTTCATAACCTTATTTTGACTCTCGGAGATACCTTGTATAATTACTTTTTTAATCATTCGATTTTTAAGTGCTCGTTCTTGAATAAGAATAAATGCCTTTGAACTGTAATGTAAAAATACAAGTCTGCAAGCAAATACCGTACTTACGCGGCTATAAGACGAGCATCCTTTTGCAGTAGATAATTTTGACGAACATAATTTATAAAACATTCTGAAGCAAATAGATTAAACAAGATTCTTGGAGTCATTTTTATTTGAATCCTTAAAAATTGTCATCAAAATAAGCCGTGCAAAGATAAACATGATTCAAACCATGACAGACTAGTTTTAATCAATGTCACTGTTCTTATTTATTTGTTTGCGAATAAACAAAAGACGACCCTCGACCTTTGAAAAAAATCAGTGGGGTTTAACACGGGAATTTCAAATAGTTACCCATAGTAAAAATTTTCCAGCTTAAAAAAAAACAAAAATGTGATAAAAATGCAGTTTTTAACACAACGAATTCATCTTTCTTAAAATATTTCATATTCTCACTCGTAATATTATTTATCAACCTTTCGTATCAAGTCAGACGATCAGCACCTGAGCTATTTATTTTACCTGATTGCAAACTAATATACTAGTTATATTTTAAATAATTAGCGCGTGGCAGAAGAAGTGGAAAATTTGGCAAGCTGATATAAAGACGGAGATCCGAGTGCTACACGTGCCCAGACCCGTAGCCGTGAAGGTCTACCGAGGAAAATTAAAATTTAATTACGGCCATTACTAGTTTGTTTCGCACGCCGTACGTTATACCGTGTTCATTTGTCTGCATATTTCTTCATTAATTCGTCGGAATTGTGGGAAAACTGCTAGGTTCGCCACTGATAATAACAATTAACGACACCGACGACACGCGAACAATTATTAAAGGCGTGAAATTTATCCGGTCTAAAAAAATTACGCCGTTTCACCATGAACTTAAAAAGAGTATGGAAATTTAAAAAAAAAACGTGTAAAACCGCCCCAGATCGTGCAAGATGCGGAAGCAGGCATTTTAAAAAAGATCTTTGGGGAAATTTTCGGACGGGAAATAATCATTTTCCGATACTTAACCGCAATTCTTTCGATTTTATCGAGGACTTTCCGAATTTGGCCTTGAGTGCTGTTCGTGACTAAAATAAAACTATGCCGTCCAAAATAAAAAATTGCTGAAAATATAAGGTTAATTGAGCCTTCGCCTTGAGGTTAGGGGGGTCACAAGCCAGAGAGGTATCCAACGGCGCCTAAAACTTAGGAACTCATCCCCACCCTTGTACTAAACCTCTTTATGCAGCTTCAGAGCCGCACAAATTCTCTTCCCCTTTGAAAGTTTCCAGATCCTACAGAAAATTAAGTAAAAATACCTTACCGAGACTTCTCCGCCATGAATAAATAAACCGTCACCCATAAGTTTAAAAGTTCCGTTTAGGTTCTCGTTTTAAAATTTCCGATAACCCAAAGACGAAAAAGCATATACACCAAACTATTCGAAAACTCTTCAGAAACTTTAAAAAGAGGGAATAATTTCAAAATTCCTATCCGATCCGACAAATAGGGTCGTCTCCTCAAATTCGCCATCGACCCGGAGATTCCCATAGGCGAAGAAGGAAGTTTTTGCTGCAATTAAACGTTTCACATACAATAGTTAATTAGAATTCATGCAACTGTGAGGAATGCATTAATTTATTGATCTATTCCACACAGCTTCGTGTTATGTTGTTGACCCGGGAAGTTATACCCTAAACCCGGAGACTCTGAGTTTGAACCGGAGAGGTGAAACAGCCCAGCCGACAAATAAAAAATCGAAAGAATAAAACAGTGTCAAGCGTACGAGGACACGAACTCCAATCGCACACGCAACGTTTTATTTCCACGAGAACACCTGCCTCGAGAAACAAGACCAGTCAATGCTCGGCACCTGTGGAAAAACACCTCCCTCTCAAAAGCACAGACTTCCGTGTGACGAAAAAAATGACTTCGGCGCCTCAAAAGGGCGAGAGAGCCCAGAATCAAGGAGTGATTCATTCGTTCCGGTTTAGGAAAAAGCCTTCTGAACGATTCATCCCAGCAAAAACGGAGCCGATTGCCAACAAGACGGTTTAGCGAACACTTGGACATTCCGAGGCGTTTGGCCAAGTGGCAATCGTCTTGCAACAACAGAGCTCTGAAGTCAAACGTTCCATTTCCAGAAGCCATCAATATCTATCGGAAATGTAGTTTTAAACAAGTTAGGAAAGTGTACATACAACGTATCACAAATGGGCGCGTTTCGTGCAATGGAGTATCAGAAAGAAATTATATACCTGTGCGTAAGGGAAATAGCGTTTTCAAGTTTTTTCTTCGTCATAAATAATGTATTTTCTTCCTATTTAAAAATATTGCACGCACGCGTAACGAAATTAAACGTTTATTTGAGAGATTGTTTATGTTTGCAACAATGAAGAAGTAACCATACAATCAAATTTAAGTTCAATTCGAATTACGACATTCTTGTTTGATTTTCTCGATAACGGCTACTCCTACGATAAAAATGTATAGGAAAGGAAATACTCTTCTTTACTAGTTCTCCAACTTTTACTTGAAAGATATTTTGATATGACTAATACTCTGAAGCTTTTTTTTTTCACAGAATGACATTTAAAGATGCATAATGTACACATTATTACAGCGTTTCTCAAACCCATTTTCCTTCAAATATTTCTTTGTGGAACCCCAAACTACATACATATCTATATTTATAACTACTGGAATATTTATTTTTCCTAAGTTTTTTAGAAAATCACCATCGCTCTGTAGCAGAAACGCATACTTGGAATCCTATGTGCATTTGTAAGGGTATTATATTGCACGTGTTATCATTTTTAATTGTTATTAGTAATTACTCGCGGACCCCTGGACTACTACTGGGAATCCACGGGGGTCCGCGGGCCCAAGTCCAAGAAACGCTGCATTAATATATACCGTATTTACTCGCATATTAAACTTTTGGTCACTATTTTGGGCTAAAAATTAAGGGGGGGGGGGTACTATATGCACATATCTCAAGAGTAGATTGGGAAAAAGTGCAAAAAACAAAATATAGATCTACAGAAGACGAATACTGTTAACCATTATTTATTTTTGTCACTACCCTTAAAGTGTATACCTACAATTTTTTGTCTGTAGTATGGTAAACACGCAAGCCTGCCAAAACGTAAAGGAAAAACAGTTGTTGAAATTTGCTTGGGGAAAGGGAAGGTAGTAGCAGCCCATCAGGAGGCCCAACCGAGAGAGAGAGAGAGAAATATTTCTGTAGAAGTTTCGTCAAGGAAAATTACATTTATACTATTTTAATAAATTAAAGACTATGATGTTTATTGTTATGGGGATGGAATTAGCGAGTTTTCCAGCCAGGCTGCCTATGCGAATATCGAACATTTTAATGAAAGTTGGGGAGGTACAATACGCGGAACAAATAAAAATTCAAAATGTTGCTGCTTCAAAAAAGGAGGGGGTCTAATATGCGAGGGGGTCTAATTCGCGCGCAAGTACGGTATTTACGCGCAATCAACGATGCTGTTGCCGTGGATGGAGAAAGCTTGGTGGTAGTAGGGCGTAAAAACTCGTTTGTTATAATGTCGCTGGACGATAAATACTAATTTTACACTAACATAGCTTATGAATTATCGGTTGTGAATATAAGCTCTATAATTAGACGAATGGTGACCAAAATCCACGGAACGATGTTTGAACGAAAACACATTTTGTGAAGCTCTACAAAACTACTCTCAATAGTGGTGCGTTATGGCTTACATTAATTTCAACTGTAATCAGATTCTGTTAACTCTTTTAAAACCAAAGGGTCGGCGACCAAGGGTCAAATTCGCTCCCGATTTCAATTACAGTGTGTTTGCGTTTATAAACACGAACGTTTTAGCGTGTTAATCTACATTTTTCAACGAGAACTGTCTTATACGCTTGGGTTTTATGTAAGGTGACCAAACGTCCAGGTTTTCCGAGATCTCTCCTGTATTTCAGCGCTGACCCCAAAAACATTTTCGGAATACCGTATTTTCTCCTTTTAAAAATTCGTAATCATTCATCCGAATCCTGTGTGTGACAGTACAATCTCGGTAATACGCATTAAACGTGACCCTAATATATCTTCTCCCAAGCAATCTGAATAAAACGTTTAAAAAAAAGTTTGGTGAAAAAACTGGGTGAGAGGCATGGACGATGAGAAAAGAAGATGTGAGATAATTAGAGGCGATGGAGATATGAGATTACGTAGACTTGAGAAAATTAGTTTGACCAAGAGAAAAACTAATTAAAGAAGTTATGAAAACAGCACAGGAAGAGAGGAACTTAATTTAGAGTAATAAAGGGAAAGGCGGAAGAAATGGGTAGGCCAAATTATGAAAGGTAACGGTGCGCTGAATTAAGTCATAGAAGGATGTTAGACAAGAGGCAAAGAGGTAGTAGGAAAAGAAAAGGTAATATTAAACGCATTAAAAGACGGAATAATAATGGAGGCATTGGATAGCTTAGATCTAGTTGAGCGAGCCTAAAACCTACCAGAAGGTAGAATTACGATGAATGAATGAATCAATTTCCGACTCAATTCTGAAGCATCTGACTCAATTCTGAAACAATTCTGCGTCACCTATTGTCTTGAATTCGTAAAAAATCATCTGCCACCTTTTGAACGATACCATAACCACGCCGCGCAACGTTCGTTTATATAGAAAAAGAACAACAAAAATAAAATATCTCTTAAATCACACATTACCCCGGTTTTACTTCGTCTGAATCTGGTTACCTAGAAAAAAGAGACTACTACAGATAATTCCGTTACCGCAACCTGGTTAAACCCCTTGAACCGCGCACGTCAGAAAAACATAACTGCGTGAAAAAAAACTTTCGGACTCGGGGGGGCGGAGCAACTAAAAAGTGCACGTGGCGTCCGAATTGCTTCACGATCACGATACTTTCTCCGCACGCTACGTACACGTATGTACATATTGGAAAGTATAAATCCGAGATAGCGATCATCTCTGCGACTCTGGCGTCTTTTAATTGGACAGCTGCTGCTCTAAAACTGCCCACGCAGTCTAACTAAGATGCGCGACGCGCATTTCCCCTCGCCCCCACCCTCTTTACCCAAGCATCCTGTGCCTAAAATAAGACCCACGCCCTCCCCCAAAGTGTTACCAGGCTTTAAGTTTTCCCGAAGACGCATTCGGACCTCTACATAACATCGTATGTATATCCCAGCCGAGGTTCTCAAACATCATCGAGGTGTGCAGCTTAGGTGCGCCGCGAAAAATTTCTTCTGATGATTCAGATTTTAAAACGTCGCCACGTTTGTTTTGTCTCTGAAGTAGCGATGGACGATATGGACTCCTTTGCATAGGTAGAAATGCAAGTACATACTACTCCTGTCGCGGATTCCTTTTCATCTTTGGAATGGTGCCACGAGTAATAAAATGCTAGATATTCCTTAGAGAAAAGAACGCGACGAGAGGCAGAAAGGGGACCATCATCCTTCGTTACTTGTTCATCAGTACGATTAACCTGTTATTTTACTGTACCATTTTTTTACATTTCTGACTTTTTCAATGCAAAGTCCTTCGATTTTTTAATGAATAAAAATTTCCCTTTATAGAGGCGATAAAGAGATGATTTTAGAACGAAAAATAAAATATTCCATTAATAAAAACTATGAATTAGAGACGATATAGAGATAGATGTTGATTTTTTTGAACAAAAAATTAAATCTTCCTTTAATTGAAAATTATCGGACACCCAGAAAGAGATAAATCGACCCTTCTCTATTTATGCAAGAGGGCCTCCCCCATATTATTTAAACTTCCCATCACCTGTCTCTCATTCAACATGGCTTGAAGAATTACATAAGACCTCTCTCCCACCTGTTTTTCTTAAGAGTGTCTATGTATGTATACAGGGCCTCTGAGAGGGTGGGCCAAGGAGGGCCATGTAGGATATGCTTCATGCTCAAGGGAGCCAAAAATTTTTGTTTTGAATGAAGTCCTCATGCTTAATACCAGCTGTGAAATTGCACAGAAAATAGATTTCTCCTCAACATTTAGTACATTTGCGTGAAAAAGGCTAGGATAGCATTTTATAAAAAAATATTTACAAACTACATTTCGCTGTTCATTAGTCAACGATTGTCTCATTTTGTTTTCACGTGTTTTTATTTTTAATATGGCCTGAGGCGTCGAAATCTGTAAGTGGCCCTGGGAGGGAGAGAGAAAAAGGAGAGATTAAAGTTGTCGTGCAGGAAAATATCCAGGAAAAATATTATCTCGCCACCGAAATTTGTACCTATACAAACCCGATCGATATGCAGTCACGAATACGCTACGAATGGTCAAATACACTATCGCACATGTTGTCTCAATGGCGCGAACTTGAAACGAAAAAAAAAACAAACGAAACACGCTCGTGTCCGTTGACCTCCAATTAGAAAGGGTTTTTCTCGGTAAAGGGTACGCTCCGTGCGATTTCCTTAGGGATACAAAAAAATCTGATGTGGCCAACACGATTTTTTTCCCATATTTGGGGTATAGATAGTTAAATTATGATGAATAGCATTAAAAGGCAAAATTATTATTTCGTGTCGTAGAAGAATACAGTCGTCCTTATTGCCGTAAATTATATTTTGAATGTTTACAGATTTCACGGCTAGATGGTGGCGCTGTATACTGGAAATTAAGAATAAGTTAAATATCTCCGAAATGGAAGATTCTACGAAAATTTGTTTCAAACAAAACTTGGAAGAAATATTATTCTCTACAACTTTGGTCCTCACGAAGATTACCAATAACGACGTTTTTAAGGAGATACTTGACGGACACCGAAAAATACGATTCTTTGTAAATAATTCTTCAACAATAACTGCTATGGAAAATTGTTTCAAATAAAAGTTGTATGAAATTATTCTCTATAACATTTGTATCGAGTTGTATATACAATAATGATGTTTTAACGGAGAAATATCGCAAAAACATTAATATAGTATTGAATACCTGTGATAGTGTAAAACTTGATTAACTTTTCCCAAAAAAATTCAACTAAATATGAGGTGCGGTCTAAAAAAAACTACATTTTGGAAACCTCCGCAGACCACCAACAAAACCTTTGCGGACCACAAATGGTCCGCGGACCATAGGTTGGGAAACACTGCTTTAGGGCAATGGAACGTTAAGGATGAGAGGCGACGGGAGATTTCCGAGGGAAACGTTAAAAAGAGAAGAGGTGAAGCGACTTTTAACAGGCCGGAGAGAAAACTGCTATGGTAGACAGGAAACGTTACATTCTGGATGGACGCTTTGCTTATCGGAACAAAAAAACGAACCGCGAAGATCGTTGGCTCCTCAGCTCATCCGTTCGAGATTTACGAGGAAGAAGTCACGTTCTGGTCTCGATATCGTCCTAATCAAGACTTCAACTCATTGTACATCACGAGTCTGACTAGTTTCTCGCTACCTGGATTCAACCTTAAGTAGGTGAAAGTAGGAGACTTACATGGATAATAAGGATACGAAACAACATTAAAATGTGTAACATTAGGGAACCGAACGATACTTCATTTATTTTGTAAAAATATATATCTTCTTATATAATAAAATTGAATGTCTGTCCGTGTGTTCCTCATACATTCCCACGCCCTTTGATCTTTGCAAATTGACTTCATATGACTCTACGAGTAACATAGGCTACCGGGGATTTCCAAAATCGACCCGGATTCGATTCCAGGAGACAATTTTATTTTCCCATAAGTTTACACGGGATTTTCGATTTTTCATGGTGTAAGGTTTTTTTCCTTCATTCGTTAAAATACGTAAATATGGACCGATTTTCTTCGTTTTTGCTTTATTCGACGGCTAAAACTCTATACTATCTTATTCTTGCTATTTTTACATGTTACACTGTCGAATCATTCTGAAATACGCAATTGTTTTAGAAATTTTACGGATATTTCGTACTCTATCCGGACGTTGTCAAGGCGACCGTAATTGTTGCCTCCGATTCAATTAATTCCAATTAAACCTTCAAATACGTGAAAGAATGGCGTTATTCGCTTCGAACTGTTGTTTAAGCATCGAAATTAATGATGTATAGCAACGTACACAGTTAAGGATAATTATTCTGTTGACTGCGTATGGGATGCGTTTATAACGACAATTCATCGTGTGTATGTTGGAATCTTACCTTTTAGTAAGTAAAAACTTTATATTATACATCTGTAATGCTTACTAACGCACATTTATACTACTCTCCATAGAAGTCACTCGACATAAGTTTGTGGTTGTGAATAAAACGTCTAATCTATACAAGTTTTTCTAGGACACCAACATTTCCCCAGAAAGTGACAAATGCTTCTTTGGTTCGTAAATGACACACATACCGAGCAGCAATATATGGGGCATTTGCTGTAATTAGAAGGTAAGTATGCTTTATTAAAGATTCGATCCCATTTTGATTGTTCTTACAAGTTAAAATTCTTAAGATTTATGGATTACAGTGTAAAGGCGTCTTTCTCTTGGTCACTTAGGTGTCTGGCATAACCCGGGCATCGCCGGGTACTTTCAGCTAGTAGTATTATAAAGGTGTTTATCAGCCTCTCGACAAATATTTATTTAGGCTCATAATTGGCACATGCGACCTGTCACGCATTCAGAAATCACCTATTTGGTCCCCGTATAATTAAGAGTTATTTATTCCACGTGGTTGATAGCAACTAAATATTTTTATAGCCTTTTTTAAGGGAGTATTCGATAAAAAGAAACTGTGCCAATCACAGGACCTCCTACGAAATTATTTAATATTCGATAACCTGCCGAACGGATTCTACTCGGCGATTTTTTTGGGAAACTGCTACACGACTGAACAAATGTGATGTATTTATCACAATGTCAATAAAACAAAACATTTTTGCTAAAAAAGTTGCAATACTTTGAACTTGAAATGTAGTAAGTTGGCTTTCACGAATCGCACGGCGAAAAATCAGCAAAATCCTGACATTTGTGTTAGAAAAAGAAATTTGCGAACGATATACAGTAAAATCTCGATACAACGTATCTCTACGGAGCATGAATTTTTATAATTTACAATGAAAGTACGGTGTGCTGAACATATCCAAAAGGAGACCAGCAGAAAGTAAAAAGAAAATAAAACGACCATACTCTAACCCTACTTTATTGCTTCACAAAATAATCTGAAATTTTCTTTTGTTTCATCTTTTTTAGAATTTGGCACGTAACATAATTTTCAACGTCGTCAAATGGTATAAACAAAGTCTCTGGCTCTTCATCAGATTTTATGATAATTTTAATTTATCCAAACACTTCGATGCCTCTAACCCTCTAACGATGTCACTAATGATGTCGCACTTGATTCAACCTCTACCTCGTCTTCAGAGACGAATTATTTCCTCATTCAGGCCAGTAATGCTCTCTACTATGGCGCCGTCCGTTAACAAAGGCGTGGTTTCTAAATTTTTATCAACACCTGCAATCTCCTCAAACGTGAGTGAAGAACGAAATTGGAGTTTTTTGAGGAAAAATCTTTGCAAGCTCTCCGGAAACATTTAATCCTCTTCATAAGTGGAATCTACAACGTGTGATGAAAATATAATGCCCGATTTCTTCCATCAATTGGTAATTGTCCTCCCACTGGCACCTCCATGCCCTGACGATCGCGAAAATACGAGAGGGTTCTAATTTTTTCAGTTTGGAAAATCCCTTCTTTTTGGATTTTGACCGAGTTCAGCAGATCTTTTCGTACTAAAGACAAAAGGTGCCTTCAAAATTAATGTATAAAGACTTGAATGTTACGGATTCATTTACGGATGAAAGTAAACGTTAAAACCACAAAAATATTTTTTTCGGAACCTCATACGTAGTACTGAAAAGTACGTTATTTTGAAATACTTATACAGTACTTATATGGGAAAAAATGACGAAGATTAAAAAAATGTACGTTACGTTGAAGTACGTTGTAACGAGATATCACAGTACACATATTTTACAGATTCGTAAATGTGCATTTTTTGACGATTTTCGGGTCTCGTGTCCCAAGGTGACCCTTTGCGTAAAGCTTATTCATGGAATCCTTAACGACCAACGAGATATAACTGCGCGCCTCATGAGAAAATCGAACAATTTCAAAAAATAAAAAAAACAGCGTACATTAGCTCAGAAGGCTTGGAAACTCAAACAAAGTCATCAACGGCAATAAAAATAAATCTACAAATCACGCTTGAGGATTCGAACCCACGACTCGACAACAGACGCGCGAGCAACAAACTCTCTCTTACGCGAATCCACCATTCCGAGACGAAGAGGGAAATCCAACCTTGAAAAATAAAGCTGGCTCGCATAAAAACGGCCAAAAAAAACGTCTACCCGTCTCGTTTCCATCAATTCACAAAACCTCCCGAATTCAAAAGCGTTCGGATTCCGTCCGCCATAACGACGGGCGCAAAAAACGCATCTAAAATGGCGTCAAACCAACTCTCCACCGTTCGTTTTCGCGACGTAACTTAGGTGACCGAAAAGACTGGCTATGTCTACCATATAGGTTTAGCTGTCTCGCACGCATAAAAGCCATCAAGCAAGCTCACAGACTTCCACCCTCTGCTCCTCCCCATTCCTTCCCTCCCCTCCATCCCTTTCATTCCCTCCTTCCCGGCGCGCGCGACCTTCTCCTCCAACCTTAACATCCTTCCCTACCCCGGCCGAAGCGTCAGAGTGGACTCGCCCAGGCTAGAGGACGAACGAGTCTGGTAGCCATTTTCCCACACCGCAAGGCACTCTTGCCGATACTCTGTGAGCCTGTGTGCTCCTCAGATCGCCGTAAAACTGGTTCTCTTTCTCTTCGCTAGCTCACTCTCTCGGAAAGAGACCGCAGGGGAGGAAGGCCCCCACCAAACCCGGCGTTACCAACACACATACACACGGACAGAAAAACACACAGAGCGAGAAGCGGGATCACCATGCACCCGAGCCGGTGAGTGGCGCTTCTATATAATATCGATCGACTTATGAAAAGGGGGGAAAAAGCTTTTTCTCTGTGTGAGTTGGCGCAGTTCGAAGGGAGAGTGGGAGGTTTCTTTTTATTAAAGATAAAAAGAGAGGGAGTAAAAATGGTCGCTGGAAGAAGGAAAGAGATTGGTGGTCCGTCACCATTTTGAAGGAGCACCGCCAACAACCGAACGACGCCGGAAAATCAATCCTCCCGGAGGAGGTGGAGTAAGGAGGAGACGGGAGTCGGTGGTGTTCCGCCCGGATCCGAACGGAGACGGAAACGGAGTCGCGAAAAGGTTGCAACCGTCCGGAGAGAAAAAAGAGGGTGGGGGAGAGAGGGGAACAAACAGCTGCTTAACGTGCATTTTCGGCATGCGACTTTGCGAAACGAGACTAGTGTTGTTGTGTGCGAATTCGGTCATCGTTGGTCGTCGACGTAGTCGCCCGCCTTTGACTTTACCCGCGATTCCGCATCGTGTCGTAAGTTATAATGACGCAATAGAGAGCGTGAGAGATATGGTATCTGTTATCGAGAGCGAAGCCGAAGAGGGAAGGGGGATATCCTAAGAGCTGACTGCCGGAGAAACCTTCCACGGTACGGCATGTGCACAAGGGGGGAAACGTGCATCTTCCTATTGGTGACATTTGCGCTTAACGGCTTAAAAAAATTTAAGGTCTTTTTTGGTGCTCGAACGGGTGATCGATAAAAAGTTTTCGCATCTTGTGAATGAATCCGATATACCATCGTGAGGTCCACGGTTTTAACACCACACCATTTGAACGAACTCTCGTTGAGTTTTCAAACTAGCCACTTCGACGTCTTAATTCACCGGCGAAGTCAGAAATTTTATTTTAGCTCGCCCCTTCGACCAACTTCCCACGCGAAAAAAACTCGATTTTTCCCCCTTGATTAAATCTGTCTAGCGCGGGTCAAGGGTCAACGCACGCGCGAATTTTCCAACACGTCCGCAATTTCACGCTCGGGAGAGAAAGGCTCGCACGAGATATTCTCCTTCGTACGCGGCAAGACTTGACTTGCTCAGACGGTCAGCTGTGTGCAAAACGAACGGAGATACAAAATTTTTCCCATCTTTCTCTACTTGCAAGGTGCCTGACGTGAGACCTCGCCGCGGTGGAGGAATCGACATGAGGGAGCCATGATCTTAGGTGGTCGGAGCGCCGGGGTGCGGGGGTGGTGCCCGGCGCCACGGTGCCTACCCGCCGCTTTCCTTCTGCTACAACTCCTCACCGTTCTCGCGAAGGCCTCCCCGACTTCGACACCGTCTCAGCGCCATGCCCACCGACCTCCGGCCAACACTCCCTGCCCTTCGCACTGCCACTGCCTACGCGAACACCGCTCCCTGCCGGTGACCATATCTTGCTTCGGGAGACGATTCGAAGGCATCAAAACACCCCAAGGGACCGTCCACCTCGTGTTCGAAGATGTTTTTGTGGACGGAAGGCTTGCACGAGAAACCTTCGAGAACCTCGACTCCCTCAAGTTCGTCTCCTGGCAACACAGCGAGATCAAGGAGATATCCGTGGGCTCGTTCACACACCTAAGGTATCTCGAACACCTCGATCTCAGCAACAACCGCATCGAGAAACTGCACGGACAGACGTTGGAAGGTCTCTCCTCCCTGCGGTCCCTCAACCTCACTGGTAACTTGCTCCAAAACCTTCCTAGGGGTCTGTTTGTAGGCCTAGATCACCTAGAAGTTGTCTTCCTTGCCAGAAACTCATTGACGGTCCTACCCTTCCAGTTGTTTTCACCCCTTCGGCACCTTCTAACCCTTGACCTATCTCAAAATCACATTATCTACCTGAGCGACAACTTCTTTTCGCCAAACAAAAACCTTGTATCACTTCTGCTCAATGGGAACCATGGCTTGGCTCTCTCTACTCGCACATTTGGGGACTTACGTGACCTGAAGACCCTTGAACTCTCCAATATATCCATTTCTGAGATCCCAGAAGGTCTCTTCCATGGCCTCAATGACCTCCAATACCTCAACCTTGGAAATAACTCATTATCTGTTATTCCTGAAGAGTCGTTTCGTGATCTGGAACACCTACTGTGGTTAAATCTTGGAATGAATCCTCTTACAGATCTAGGAAACAAGCCCTTCCACAGCTGCCTTGAATTGGAAACACTCATTGTGGAAGGCAGTTATCTGACTCAACTGAAAGATTCAGATCTATTAGGCCTAACAAGTCTGAAGGTGCTCATAGCAAGAAAGAATCCTCATCTTAAAGACATAGAAAAGTATGCTTTCGATCGGACGCCAAAGTTGGCATACCTAGACTTAGGAAACAACAACCTATCTCATCTACCACAATCCTTCTCTGGCCTGGGTTGGCTTCAGGAAGTTCTTGCAGGGAATAATCCTTGGGTTTGTGACTGCCGTATGCAATGGTTTGTAGACTGGAGGGAAGGGCCAGGGAAAAATGTGACCATGGTGCCTAGCAAAGCAAGCTGCTTACTGGATGTTAATAGACAGCGAAATGAAGACCCTCCAGATATGATACCTACTCTGCAGAACTTAGACTGTGCTAGGTTAAGCTTATTAGGCATATCACCAATACCTGGACAACAGTTCCGTATTGGCACCAGTGCGCTATTGGAGTGTCAACTTGAAGGATGGCCAGCACCTTCTATGACATGGCTGACACCTTCGGGTCAAACATTCCATTGGACACCAGATGCTGAAGTATCTCCAGACCCTTTCGCTAAACATCCTAGGGCGCACTATGCTAACATGACTGCAATCAACGATTCAAGAGTGAGAATACTAAACAATGGGACGCTCTTCATTGAAAGTGTGTTACGCTCAGACTGTGGTCGATACACCTGTTTTGCATCCAATCCGGTATCCAACATATCTGTTCAAGTGAAGTTGAGCATTGATCCAATCACTATACATGAAATCAAGGTAGCAAGCATCTGTGTTGGATTTGCTGCTGCTCTTGCATTCTTACTCATAACCTTAATAGTACAATTGGTCCTCTACATATTTAGAAGGTATGTATGCAACAGGTAGAAGCATAAGTATGATTATAAATTAGAACTTACTAAATTTTCATTTGCCTAAATGTTTTATTTTCAGATGTGGCTGGACGATATGCTGTCAAAATGATACTGTGTCTCCTAGAGCTAAACAGATATACCAAATACTTGAGACCATAGAGCAATACAAGTCACAGCAACTGGAGAGGTTAAGACAGAACTACACAGATCAAGTACTTTCCATAGCTTTCAATAAAAAATTAAATGAACTAAAGGCATTTATGAGATAGCATTTTGCTGAAATATAATATTTATAGATTACTCCAAATTACTTTCTCTTTTTCCTCTAACAGGTTCATAGGATCAAAGAAAATTGCACTCAGCAAGTGGAATGGATCAGGGAAAGTTATCAGGGACAAGTTAAGCACCTGAAAGACATAAGAGACTACGGAACTCAACACCTGACGACCATCAGAGACCAGTACTATGATCAAGTAAAAACCATACTTTTTCTGATATGGAATATACAGTTTACAAGTGCATTTTGTTTATTAACATTCTTATTATTAATTTCAGGTAAAGCGGGTCAGAGAATATTCTACTGGTCAGCTCAACTGGGTGCGTGAGAATTATGTCTTCCAGAGAAATCGCATCCGCAAGTTCAGCGCACATCAGGTCCTTCGCCTGCGCGAGACCTGCAAGTACCAGCAACAAACACTCAACAAGCTCCTAGAAAACCTGCCTAGCCTCTATCTAGAAAACTGCCGCACTGGTGGAGGTGTCGGAGTGCATCCTGATATTGGAGATCTCAATGAATTCCGCCCACAACGCGTCCCATCTTCTGCCATTCCAAGCCACCCTCCAATAACACCTATGGACTTGTCAGCGGCAGTAGCAGCTGCACTGCGTGATATCATACCTGTCGAAGAGGATACTCAAAGTCGCCTATCCGTTTATTACACTCCGACCGAGTTGTCAGTAGATGGCCTGACTCTGTCCCCAGAGACTGAAAGAGCATGCAGCGGGATGGCTGCAGAACGGGATGACCAGCCCCCTCCCTACGATCAACACCCATCTCCATATTGTACACCGGTGTCAAAAAGAGCCATATTTACGCCACATAAGAAAGTGAAACACAGAGGTAGCTCTGTCTCGTTCTCTATAGACGAAGGACCTTGTGCAGTGTTCCTATCCCAACACAACTCTCCAGGAACGATGGCTGGCAAAAATACCCCTACATCCGAATCCAAAGACATTAGAGAGAAAGAAATCGATAGTGATATTATTGAAAGTGATGGTGACGAGTGCTTGGAAGTGTCGGTGAACAGTGAAGCTGGTGGTGGTAAAATAAAAAAATGTGAAACTGCCTTATAGTGCCAATAAGGATTAGTGTGATAATTTAAAAAACCCTGTGATAGAAGAAAATAAGCTCTTGGATTCATCCTTATAATAGGCTAGTGAAATACATTAAAAAGTATTAGTTACAACTGTTATAAAAGTGGTGGACTTCAAAACTGTGAAGGTAAGACCTTGTTACTTTATCTTTTAATAGGAGAGAAAATATTGCTGATAAGGTTCGCTTTTGAAGATGCTACAGCACTCTTCTTTTTGTTGGCATCTTAACTGTATGTGAATCCAATAATATTTTCTGATGATAGGTAGGAGGGTAGAACTAAAAAATAACTTGCTCTGCCTTTTCCTCTCTATACAATGTAAAAAATTCTTATATACCACTATATATTTTCAAGCATATAATTATCAAATAAAAATGTTAGAGCCTAACAATGGTTTCCTTTAATAATTGAAGACTGATGTTTGTCTTGTAAATATTTTTTTAAATGACTTGCCCATTTGACATAAGAGATGATTATTGAATTTATGCTAATATGGAAAAAACTGCCAAAATCTTTGAATATGTTTGGAGGAATACTCAAACTAAAAACTCACCAGAATTTTTTTTAAAGATTGATGATGATAATTTTGCTTGCGTTACCTCTAAATAATGAACAATTTTTCAACATAATAGCATAAAGGAGCGGTGTGCATTGTTTGTTGTTCCACAGTGAAGTGTAAAAATTGTTTCAAAATATTTGTGTTGTTGTTGGTTTAGAATTATATATATATATATATATAAAATTTCAAAACAATTCCAACAGAGGCTTGTAAAAATGCAACCGACATTAATAAAAATATAAAACTAACACTTTGGTATGTCATTCCTCCCTAGTTTTTTTCAACTATCATACTTCTCTCAACATTACATTTATTTTAAAACTTGGTTCTTCAATTTAAAGACTTTGTTTGATATAATATACATTATACAGCTTCTCAACCTGTTCAAAATCACATCAAAAATATACAACACGAGGGAAAATACAAAAGAAGCCTGTATGGAAACTTTGATAAAAACTCGTGTGACCAAAGAAAGATTCAAAAGGGTATTTATTTATTTTACCTTCTCTGGTGTCCGGTTCCACACGATGACAGAATGGCCCGAGTTTAGAAGATTCTTCACGATACCAGAACCCATAATTCCGAGGCCAAGAAATCCAAACTTTAGAGACGAGGGAAGAATGTTCTTCTCCTTCAACGTCTTAGACACGCTTTCAACATCCAAAGGTGGTGTGTCCTAGAAAAAAATCAAGTTTAGCAGCGTTGTACATCAAAATTGAAATCTTCCCAGTCATTTGGTACACACAAAAACGTAATTGAAAAAGCTAAAAATTGGTATTCTGAAAACTTTCCACTCTGGTAAAAGGTGGATATTAATAGAACTAAAAAAACTTTTTTAATCGATAAAAACTTAACAATAAAAAGGAGACTTGCTTTTCCCTTAAAGATGATATTAAGTTAGATTAAAAATTTCATGAGATGAAAACGGTGACATTTAACGGTTTTTAAATAAAACCAGTGGCAAAATTATCACAGGATGCAAAAACTTGCATACCTTTGAAATGAGGAACATTTATCTAAATTCAAGACAATAATTGGTTAAATTATAAATTACCACCAACTAAATGCTTGGACAAAAGCTTCGCATTAAACTTCGTATTAAATAATATTTTAAATAATATGTATAACCAACCCTTAGTGAATTATATTTTTCATCATCTGATTCAATATCTAAAAACCTTATAAAACACCAAAGTGTATCACTTGTAAATACAATTAACAACTATCCCCCACGGCATTGCCATTTTCAAAGAAATTATTATTTAAGACAGCTATGCAGCTATTCTTTTTAATTAATAGACTATTTATCAATTTATCTTTTCAGCTTTCCACTTAAGTCGCACTTGCTGAGATTAAAATATGCACAGTGACTTGTTATATCATCCAGTTATAGTAATCATGTGCGGAATTACAAAATTAAACTCAGTTAAAGAAAATTCGTCGTTTACTGTTATCAGCAGAATGAGAATGAACCCAACGCAATCACATAAAGCGACATCAATTGTAATAGCATTTAGAAACAACTGGATAAGATCTCCATGCTAGGAGATGTGCTAGTACTCACAGGTCGTGCCACGCTGGTAGGGCGGTCAAGAAGGTTAGAAACAACTCCCTTCCGAGGACTATGATTGGCTATCGGGGAGGATGCCATCGAGTTCAATCCTGGCAGCTGACCTTCGTCCAAAGAGTTTGACCTGACTCTCTTGCTCGGCGTGTGCGGTCCGGTGCTGCTTTCAGAATTGGTCCTCTTTACCACGGTCTTTGGAGGATGATCCTTAATGAAGCACGAAGGAATCATATTAAAATTGAGAGCCGACATGAAAATTTTGCAGATGAAAACAATCATTCTAGTCTCAAAAACCCACCTTCCTTATCTTTGGTTTTGTCTCCTTTTTCTGCTCGCTCACAGATTCTCTCAGCCTGTTGAACTCTGCATCTGGATCATCCAAGTCATTACATGTCTGTGGAAAAAAAAACGAGTCGTTATTACAAAAATGTCCATTTCGGAAAAGAACAAATACAACAGAATCAAGTGGTACTTTACCTCCCCTCGGTTCTTTATGTAACTTTCGATAGCTTCTACCGCATCCTTGAAGGGACCTGACTTGTTTGTTTTGATCAACTGATCTTTGTACTCTGAATAAGGTTTAATGTTACCCTCCTCAATCCAGGCACTGGAATTGTAGAAAACAAAAAAATTAATTTTACAGCAATTACACATTTGCTAATTCCCCTAATCTTGGCGAGACAAAGCCAAATTTGAACTAGGAAAGAACTGATAGGGGATGCAATCATTCAGATCTGCAGTCTGCTGTTTGTCTACACTTGATTTCAATAAAAGGCTACATCTATGGATTCTAAATTTGAGTAAGAACAGACAATATTGTAAATCATAGCAGTCTCATATCTTAAGGCTAACAGTTGAATGAATTATGATTAAGCACAAGAGAACTTTTCTTGAAAACTGATACTCCCAACAGACTAAAATCTACATAGCAGAGTCATTACTAGGCCAAGATGCACAATATACACAATACAAAATAGGATAATGTAACTTTTCATGTTTTAAAAAAAAAACAACGGAAAGCACAATCAAATGCAACATGTTCGATATGGAACTGCCACTCCCACATCATCTCGTTCCACCTTTCTTTTTACGAGCAACAAAATTATAACTCTTATTAAACACGGGTTTAATATCTGCAAATTTATTTTCTTTTGCCATGTAATCCATTTATTACATAAATAACACATGGGCTACACCAGTCTTTCTAACAGTTTAACTGAACTCTGTGAAAAACTCTTTATCTTTGTAATCCTTCACGAAGCCCCTCATAAAAATGAGAATATTTTTCAACAAGGTTTATCCATAAAAGGCAATAGGCCTAAGAAGATAACCATTAACATAATAATAGCATTTATTGCTGTCGGTTTTAACATCTCTCGGATGTTAACGAAATTCATAACCTTATGAGACGATCCTATGTTTGTGATGATTATTATGTTCTACAACCCAGTATTGGACAACAATCCATATCTTTAAAAGATGAGAAATAACATTAAAATTTAATGTTCCGGTATAAATGTTTGAAAGTTTAGAAATATATTAACGTTTAAGATACTGGACACAAGAAGTATAGTTGTCTAGACAAGGTTACCTAGAAATTTCTCCTTATTGATGAAAAAGCCAAGTATTTACCCAAATCCAAGTAATTCCAGATTATGTTAACAATTTAATCAATCTCCAAGATAAATAATCACAGCTAGATTTGTAAAAACATTAACATTTCAATCAGCAATTAAGAAATTACTTAAATGCTAGTGTACAGCCCGTCAAAAATGACAGGAGTAAATATTCGATCGTTCAAGCTATTTATGGAGATCAAATTGGCATCAGAAACATAAATTGTATTGAAAGTCATTTCCCTCTCCCTCTAATTCCCTCTCCTACCCTCCCTCTCTCTCTGGTATTAAAAGCATTCAAAGCATGTTTATACCAGGGTTGTGATCCGGTACGAAATTACACTATAAAGTCCGATACTTAAAGGTTTTGGACCTCATACACTAAACCGAAACCGATCCGAAACAGGCACGAAATATGAGGCACGATATGACTGCCGGTCCGAAAAGGCACTTTATTTTCGGCACGAAATAATGCATTTAGTTTCGGGTCGGACCGCTTCTCTTTAATTTATAGTTTCGGATCGGTTATTTAAGTATGATTTGGGTTATTGGTTTTTCATTTTCATCTGCATCCGCAGCAACAATGTGACCAGGGTAGAGACCCTTAATGAAAATTTTTAATTACGAATCTCTCTATACCAGGGTAAACAGGGATATACCACGTATTTGGTTATCTTTTATATTCGCCCAAGGTTGTTTTGTTTTGACTTACATCTGTAACTTTAGATTATACGTGGCACGTGCCTATCGCTCTTAATGCGTCATCAAGCAATGACCATGAGGTTTCACACCGTGTAAAAGGAGAGAACGAAAAATTCGAAACTACACATTTTCAAAGGTCCGGAACGAAACTAAAAAACTTGTTATTGGACCAAGGACCGAAATTTTACTATCCGCTATTTCGTACCGTGCCGGTCCGAAACTATATTGAGTCGGTTTCATACTGTGCCGATCCGAAACTTTATTGAAAGGAATACGTTTCATACCGTGCCGATCCGAAACTTTATTGAAAGGAATACGTTTCATACCGTGCCAGTCCGAAACTATATGTTTTGTTTCGTACCGGATCACATCCCTGGTTTATACCCATGAGGATTGAAATAACAATATTATATAGAGGCCTAACAATGGAATTGGTAGGCAAGGCAACATCCTCTTAAAATGGCTATATTTCCTCAAACTGTGTGAATTAAACGTTTAAATTGAGCGATTTCGAACTGTAGGCAAAAAAAGACGAATGGAATAAGAACCTTTATAATGTTTTCTTCAAAATGGTTTACATCCGAAGTTCGTAGGTCAATTCTTCCTAATTTTAATCTAAAAAAGAATAAAAGCCTGCGTGTTGAAAAGTTCATTTTTACATGTAATTACGTGCTATCTTATTGGAAATGGAAATTATCCTCTGGAGTCGAACCCAGGTCTTTGATCTCGAGTTCGATCCATTAAAGCGTTTTGTTATTATATCATAATGCTATCCTGAAAATTTCATCAAATTCGGTTCAGTCGTTTGCGAGATATTAAGCTTCAAAGAGCGTTACTGACAAAGTGACTCAAGCAAATTATAAGGTAAGATGTGAAAACAATCCTCATTGATAATCCAGAAAACCTTTCTTGGAAGGTAGTTAGTTATCTTTTTTGTGATTATGACGACTACATTTCTTCAAGCACAGCTTGAATTCATCGATGCAATTCTAAATTGGTCATTAAATTTATGAGACTTTAAGTTTAAACAGCAGACTCTCAAATTACAGAGCAGACCAATTCCAATTAAAAACCTATTTATAATCTCCATTTACTATAAAACCCACAGTAAGGAGATCAACTTAAAAAATTTACCATAAGGAGTCAATAAAGGCATTTTGTTGGACAATTTTTTTGAAAAATGCATACAGGTGCTCGAAGTGAAACTACATATTCAATCTTGCAAAATAATTACCAGAAATTGCCAGTTTTGTTAATTATCTGATTAATAAGTGTTAATCAATCTAAGGAGCAAAACCAACTTTGGGTAATTTCAGACAAATACACATAAAGCAGCTCTTCTCAAACTTTTTTGCATGTGCGGCACCCTTTCAATGATAAAATTTCGAGGCACCCCAGCCTCGAGACAAGTTAAAAAAAATGTTTTTACAATCAGATATTATAAACTTTGCTAGTATTCATTTGAGGGAAATTTATTATCTCAATTACCTAGCAGCATATACAAATCGCTGATTTATTTACCAAAAACAATGTTTGCAGCACCCTTAAAAGTTGCAGCAGCAAGATTGGGAAGAATTGCACTAAGGACTGCTGAGATATTTGGAAATAAAAAATATAATTACATGTAAACTAGAATTACGACACACCCACTTCTGACTTTCGGGATTTAGACGTTAAATAATTAATAAACTTAAGGCTCCGCACGTCAGTTACGACTCCCACTTAGATTCTCGGCCAAACCAAAATGATTATCTGATGACGAGAATTAATCATATAAATAAAATAAAATGTGTTTGTGTTAACGCTGTAACTCCAGAACCAATAAACCTAGAAAGCTGAAACCAAGCCAAAATGATTATCTGATGACAAGAATTAATCATATAAAATAAAAAAGAATGTGTGTTAACGCTGTAACTCCAAAAACCAATAAACCTAGAAAGCTGAAACTTGGCATACATACTAAGAGCACCCGGAGGATGTGCACCTCGGGCTTATTTTTTTTTAATTTTTGGCTTGGAACAGCACCAGTAGACAACTATATTTTGCCATAAGTTTACACGGGATTTTCGATTTTTCAGAGTGCAAGGTTTTATTCCTTCGTCCATCAAAATATGTAAATATGGACCTATTTTCTTCTTTTTTGCTTTATTAGACTGCTAAAACTCTATACTATCTTATTATTGCAATGTTTACATGTTACACAGTCGAGGTTTTCAGAAATACACATTCCTTTTCGAAATTTTGCAGATTTTGCATACTCATTCTGGGCGTTACCAAGGCGACCATCGTAGTTGTCTTCGATTCAGTTAGTGCGAATTAGACATTCAAACTGATGAAAGAAAAGCATTGTTCGCTTTGAACTTTTGTTTAAGCATCGAAATTAATGATGCATAGCAACAAATATTTAAAGACAATTACACTGTTGACTGCATCTGGGAAATGTTTCTAACGGTTTAATCAAGGCATTTCATCATTTGTATGCTGGTATCTTACCTTTTTGTAAGTAAAAAATGGCAATCATAAAGTTTAGTCACTTTTATTATCCAAGGAGTTCCAAGCTAATGAAGTTTAGTCACTTTTATTATGAAGGGGTTCCAAGCTAAAGTTCAGTCACTTTTATTATGTAAATGGATGTGTATACTTCAAACAACAATCAGTTCATGTTGCTATAAATAAAATATTTCGGTACTGGTTGGTTATTCCCCCTGCAAATTACATTCTATAATAAAGACACTAAAATACATGATAACTTAAATGTTTTAATTTTCGAAAATTTTAGACAACATTAACAGAAACTGATCTAGACATTTACAAACCCAATCACCGGACAACGGGAAGGGATAGTTTGGTTCCGGGCGAGGCGAAGGGCACGGTAGTGCCCGGAGACGACTACCCATTAAAACAAAGCGAGCCGAAGGCTCGTCAATAAATCCTTTCAATGTTATATCCTCTTCACTGTTGCACCGCAAATGGAACCAATGTAATTTATTTGGTGAAACGCATTTTGTGATGCAGATCTTTTCAATAGCTTTTTACTTTGTGTTACTGAGGAGGATGTTTTGTGATTCTCTTGAATTTTTATTAAACGTGAAAGTAATAAATGTTTTAAAAATTGAATTCGGGTTTCCTTGAGTGCTAAAACTTTCTTCATAATAAAAGTGACTAAACTTCATAATTACCAGTAAAACTTATAGTATACATTTGTAATGCTTACTAACGCAAATAGGCTCACACATAAATTTAAAATTAGATGAGAATAGGGATGTACATATTTTTAATACTGAAAGCTACATAATTCTTTTCTCTTCATAGCTAGATTTACGCAGATTAAGTTGTACATTTTGATTTATCAGATAAATAAAAGAAAATTTGTTAGTTTGTGTGTTAATGTTGTAAGTCCAAAACCAATAAACCAAGAAAGCTGAAACCTGGCATTTGTACTTAGGAAAACCTGAGGGTGTGCACCTCAGGCTTCTTTTTACTTTCTCCATACATAGTAATGGGAAAGTATTGTGATCACGAAAAAAATCGACTTCGAGATTTCAATGGAAATACATGTTTTGAAGTCCCTGGAACACGTTTAGACCATTTTCGGAATGATGTCTGTGTGTGTGTAAGTGATTGTGGGTGCTCTAACTCAAAAAGTACTTGCCATATCGTTACCAAACTTCATATATAACACTTTAGTTTTTGGACAATACCGGTTAACCAGAAGTCGAGGTTTATTCGAAACCTGATTTGGTTTTGGCAAAATATCTCCGTTAAAACGTCATTATTGTTTATACGACTCGATACAAAGGTTATAGAGAATGTAATTCCTATAACTTTCATCTGAAACAATTTTCCATAGGTTATCTTTTAGGAATTATTTATAAATAATCGGTTTTTTTGGTTTCCATCAAATATCTCCTTAAAAACGTCGTAATTGGTAATCTTCGTGAGGACCAAAGTTGTAGAGTATATATTTCTTCCAAGTTTTGTTTGAAACACATTTTCGTAGAACCATCCATTTCGAAGATTTTTGCTTTTTCTTAATTTCCAGTATACAGCGCCACCACCATGTAGCGGTGAATTCTGTAAACATATTCAAAATATACATAATTTACGGCAATAAGGACGACTGTATTCTTTTACGATACGAAATGATAATTTTTGCCTCATAATGCTATTCATAATAATTTAAATATCTATACCCAAATATGGAGAAAGTCGTGTTGGCCACATCAGATTTTTTTAATTTTTGGCTTGGAAAGGGGGGGGGGGGGGTCAAAAATTAAATAAATGCTCATAAAAACTAAAGAACTGAAACTTTGCATCGGGAATGAGTGCAGCATATTTTTCATTTGCATTTTAAAATTACTTAGAATCATCGTACAAAATTGGGACTTGGACTAAAGAATGCTTAAAAGAATAAAAATTTATTTTCTTGCTGTCGTTTTTTAAACTCTCTCCATAAATTAGTTTTGGCCCCAAGTAAAAAAATCGGTACAACATACATTGTACAAACTTTCTCATATATGGGTACTAATGCGTCATTTAGTTATCTTTAGAAAATGAAAATCGTATGAGCCTGTTTTTAGAAAATCAAATTTTTGTTAATGTTGCCCAAGAATAAACTAGCCTTATATTCATTCATTGAGAAAAATTAAATACGTAGTATTATTGTAGATGTATACTCAAGTAACTGTACGAAATTTGATCAAAATCGTTAGAGCCGTTTTTGAGAAAATCGAATTGTTGTTAAAGATGCCTAGAATAAACTAGCCTTATATACATTTTTTGAGAAATATGAACTATACAGTATTATTGGGGATGTAAACTCAAGTGGCTGTGCGAAATTTGATCAAAATCGTTAAGAGCCGTTTTCGAGAAAATCGGATTGTTGTTAAAAATGCGTAGAATAAACTACTCTTACTTATTGATCACTGTCAACCATTTCTATGTACTCTGCTCAGTATGATAAAATGCCTAAGTACGAGATTTCATTCATTTTCGTTCGACCGTCTGGGCTCCAGCACCAGTAACAGACAGACAGACAGACGGCATTGCGAAAACCACTTTTTCCGATTCAGCGACACCTAAAACGTATATTTCCGTAAAAATCTCGAGGTCGAATTTTTTCGCGAAAACAATACTTTCTCGATACTTCGTATGAGAAAGTAAAAACGAGCAACACTGTATATCCTGAAACTCTATACGAATAAAAATTACAACGTTTCAAAAATTAATTACTGCAAACAAAAATAAATTAATACATATTTTCGTTTTTGTAATTAGGTCATTTTTTACACTTCTGAATCCCAGGTAATGCCGGGTAAACTATCGCTAGTACAAAATAAAATGTACAGTGCCAGCAACAATGTGACGCGGGGCAAAAAATTGTTTATTTTTGTGGATCATATATAGGTGGCAGTATTGTTCCACGAAATGCGGGCAAATTAAATCTAAAGTACAACACCGCCAGAAAAATAGCTCATTATTTACTTAAATATGTTAATATACTCGAAGCAATGTAACTTGAGCTGAGTGAGTCCTTGGGGGGGAAAAAAAGACATCAGGCAACCATTGACGAGCAATGTTGCCACATCGTGCACAACTGCTGAGCCTGCCTTTCCGTTCAGTCCCTTCCCGCGAACAATTTGGTAACGTCGCACACACCCTCCCTTCGAGAGCTCAAGTCAGGCTAAACCGATTGCAATATATTATAATCGATAACAGTAGGTTTATAATTTAATTTTGAAAAATATATTTTTCCGGACGCTCGCCGATAACTACAGATTGCAACATTTGACCTATAGGAAAAATGCGCTTAGACGAACGATTCGATTTCAGAACGCGTTTTCCATAAAGTTAGCCCGATTTATAACACCTCGTAACGGATGCGTATCAGCGTGGGCTTGGAAGTTATTTCTCATCGCGAAAAATGCACATATTCCTTCAAAAGGGCTTTTTTTCAAAGACTCGAAAAAGGGCGGAAAAATTTCACCCTTGGGCAAAAATCACACCACCGTACCGAAAGAAAAATAATCCCATTTTAAAAACACACGAAAGACGACGATTCTTTCTACGATACATAACTTCCTGTCAAGCCTTTGTGATACAAACGAATCGATCTTGACGCGTACGATGGAGGGCTAAGCGAGCATTGGCTCGTACGCAAGGTGGGTGTAATGGGGTGAACGGCATCTCGATAGAAAAGCGGTTTTGTAAACATTTTTTTCCAAGTAATTCCTCTCTCCAGACGTGCCATTTCGCCGGATAAATCCGTGACTACCATGATGGACGTCTTATTTTTTTTCTCCCTCACAAGGCGGGAACTGTCCGAATCCCGCACATACATCAAGGCCACCTGATGCTGCGACGATAACTACGCGAGTGGGCTCGATTGTTACTTTTTCGCTCCCTAGGATAATATAGAAAGAACACCACAGCTGAAAACGCAAACTATCTAAATGGGAGTTTCTCAACCTTTTCGGCAATGCGGCCCATCCAAACTACGAGAAATTTTATCAAGACATAGGCAGGAAGAAATATTATATTCTTAACTAAAAGCAGAGGCTTGTTAAGAAAAACAAAGTTATTCAAATTTTCATGTTATTCATTGTTTGATTTTTAACAAAATATTTTTTCTAAATACTTCTGCCAGTTTCTGTATATTGTTAACCGATACTAATTTTTTTGTTCCACCCTTTGAGAAAAACTTATCTAAATGACCAATGGCGAAACGAATGCGCCAAACACTGCCACACGTCCCGCATCAAAAATCTTTCTTGAAATGAGCAAACATATTACAAGGTGGAAGCGACTCGTCCTTCGGGCCAACGATAACCAATTGGTATGATAAGCGTCACATTTTGTTTACGTAAGGAAGAATAACGGGACTGCGATGAATGGATCGCAGCGGATGCAACCGACGCAATGTTTTGTAGCCAGAAGCAACTCTGTCTAGCGAGGACTCCATGCGGTATATAGACGGCCGGCGCAAGACATTCTGGCGCCCTAGGCAAACATATTTTGGCGCCCCTACTCCAATCTAAATTTAAGTAAAAATAGATGAAATTTCATTTTATTAGTAGTAGCACCGGTGTGTTATATACGGTAGGAGAAGAGCAGACTGATCAAATACGTTCTATTACAGTAAGTAAAAGCGCCTTTCTACGATTCCATCTATTCTTAACTTGTTTACCCGCTATAACGACAATGTATTACCCCTTACATTATTTCGATTCCAATCTTTTATTCTCACAACAACGTGTGGGAACGAGAGGGAAGAGTATCGGTGTTTACGCTCGCTACTTGAAATTTCTCACTGAAAATAGATTTAAAGATATCACGAAGGAAAGATATAGCGTTTACTCTCCCTTTTTAGAGAAAACAGAGAATAAATATATTATACGTGTAAAAAAGTATCATGGCATCTGAACTTGCTCTTTATGGCGCCCTCCATACTATGGCGCAAGTTTTCCTACCCCGTTCCGCCGGCCCTGTATATAGTGAAAGTTTTATTTTGTGATCGACGTGAATAATCCACCGCGGACCAACTACAGAATCAACGGAGCCACTGAAACAGTTGACGCGCGATATACGGCACAGGTCGCGCACGAAACCAGCCGACCTCGAATACACGCACCCTTGGGTTTTCAGTGCCCAAATTGCGAGTAAAACTTACTTTAAAAAATACACCAAGCTCCTTCTGACTCGATTGCGCAGTAATAATTTTGATTCTTTTGTCCACTCTTATTGAATTCGAACA
Source organism: Uropetala carovei (assembly GCA_036926305.1). Classification (NCBI taxonomy): domain Eukaryota; kingdom Metazoa; phylum Arthropoda; class Insecta; order Odonata; family Petaluridae; genus Uropetala; species Uropetala carovei. The sequence continues at coordinate 6,534,413 of JAXCHB010000015.1, read as the reverse complement.
GTATAAACCTGGTAAACGCCGATTTAAACAAAAAACTTCGTCAGCAGCATCCGCACGCGTAGCGCGGCATTAGCAGTGGCACATGAATACATTTCAACTCGATATTAACTGATGACGGAAACGAAAAATTCCAGTTTTAAACTGCGGCAATTACCAGTTTCCACGACCCGGTAACGTTCCCACCCTAGGTTTGTTATTTCGCTTATCTTTCACGCCGCGACCGATAGCAACTCCCGTCCGGCAACACGCTATACTGAGGATTGATATTTCGCGCCAAAACATCACTATAGAATACGGCTAGATATCCTTGGTTTGACTGCGTAAACGAATGCCAATGAAAAGCAAAATAATCATAATCAATGCGACGAACAAGGAATTCCAGTCAACCGGGGTATACAAAACCACGAAAAGGGTGCAAAGAATAATATGAAGTGTCCATAATAAAATAACTGCATCACAAAGATCGCAATGATTCCGAAAAATAATTGAATTTTAATTTAAAACGAGGATAAAAAGGCATGGTACTTTCTTACAAGTAGACGCACTGCATCTTAAAGTGTCATGCAAATTATTAATAGGCTTCCGTAGAACCATCGTAAGTAGACAATTCGACTAATACTAAGGTGCGTGTAACAATAATTCAAAGGATTCGACACATCATCACGAATTATGAACGCATTATCAAAAGTGTGATGCTGATAATTTCGCATCACTAGCCTACAAACCAATGTGTACTGATCAAAATGGATAAGCTAATACAAAACAAAAAAACCTAAAATTACTGCAACAACTCATTAAGAGCAGTGGGTTCCAAAGAGGAGGCGTGGGAAAGTTCCAGGGGGGTAAAATAATTACGATTTAATTTATCATGAATCATAATGTTAATAGGAGTGCAAAAGGTCACTTTATTTCCATTGCAAACATGGTGGGGCAAGACGACTTCGTGGAAACAAAATGGGAGGTGTCAAGTCAAAATGTTTGTATACCACTGAGATAAAGGATGTAATATTACTACACATTAACTCAAATGTTACTTGAAAGAAAGCTTTAAAAAATATGATTTGGATGGCTTAGTCGGTAATCGTTAAAAAAAATACTTGGAAAACTATGCCTCTCCAATAGCCATATAAAGTTTGGGAAAATTGGATGAACACAATCTACAAAGTAGCCATCATCAGTGGATTCCGAGTGAAAATGCTGCATTGCAGCTGAAATGGACATATGATATTCTTAAACAATAGATTTTCAATTTTTGTTTCAGTCTGTTCTCTGTTGGCAGAAATAATACTTCATTCAATTTATATCCATCCACAAAAGAAAACAAAATATTTGATAAACTTATTTTGTACCTACCAAACTGTAATTAAACAACTGAATACAAAGACAAGCCAACACCAAAGTAACAATTAGAAAACACAGAAAACTTTCTTAGGTGTTATAAAAAAACATGAGTTTGAGTTAAGCTCATATAAAATATAAAGGGCCAATGAACAATTCCAATGTTGATATTTTTCCATATAAAGTCAATGACATAATAAAAAGCTTCAATCATTGAATAGCCTTCAGAAGAACATTCCTGAAATTGAAATTACTTACCCTTCAGGGCGTGATTTATCAATTTGAACTGTAAATTACGAAATGAGACACTGGAAGGTTAATGATATGAATGTGAAGACAAAGACCACAACTGACACAAGAATGAAAGAGTTATTACTACTTATAAAATGGCAGTGGAGTGTAGAGAACTCAATTTAACTGACAATAACGGACCTGCTTGCCAAAAGGTGACAATAGAGGGACTTGATGTTTGGAATAACTCTAACAATAAGTTGAGGTAACAAAGCTCCACATGAAAGCAATCATCATTCGATGATTGCATTGATGATGGATTCACAAATATTATATTTCATCAATGACTTAGTTTGATAAGCGCTGCAATCTTTCTTTGAAAACTAAAAAGCCGCACATAATAAATCCTTTTTAAATTCAAAATTCATTGAACCGGTCATCTTGTAGCTTGTACCAAATAACTGACATAGGTAACTCCTGCACCTATAAAATTGTTTCAGTATACAATGTGTGCACTTCAGCTAAAAAGTTTAATGAGTGTCACCTTATGTGTCACCCATCACATACATTCAGAATCAAAGACTACTGGTTAAAATTACTTTGCTATACAAACCTGCTTGGATGATTTGAGTAATGTATCTTTCACTGCATTGCTATCATAGCCAAGGAATCCACGGTTATTCATAACTAACAATTTAGCAAAAAAATGAGAAAAAATTTCTTATCTTAATGCCAATGGGCATTTCCAAAAAAAGAAGACTAACTAAGCGAACTATACATTATACCAATGGTGTACAAAGTGATCTGCAAGTTTTGATCCATATAGCAAACCTTGTGTCCAAAAATCTGTAGGTGATGCAAAATGTAACGCATGTAACAATATGCTTTTTTTACTAATGAAAAATTTACAAGACTAACATGATGTTGAAATAACAGCACATTATAACAAACAATGTCAATTGCATTGCATTGATTTTGACAATTATACCACACAAACTGAAAAAAATACAGCATTACCAAAGGAAAACAACTTCTAATCTTGAAGAATGTTAACATAGGCTCAAGCATATTCAATGCAGAGGACTTCCTCAGGTATCATTAATATGAATAAAGAATAGCTATTTAAATATCTCATCCAATCTTTTCTCAAGCATTTAGTTGTAAACTACAGTAAGTGATTATACATTGCTCTATTTTAAGCAGAGAATAATTAATTGATTCTACATATTCACCAGTATTTTAATTGGCCACAAGATTACCTGAACTTAAAAATAGCATAAAATAGAAAGCATTACGTTCTTATTAATTCCTTACAATAAAGAGGTGATCACCCGAAGACGAACAATCTTTGTTACCGATGATGGAAAATGTTAACATGGAGGCTCGTTTATATCTGCTTTACAGTTGAGCGGTTAACTGACGTAAATCTCAAGTAAAACAGGATAAGTAACGCATTGGATGGCAAAGTTTTTCATCGTCTACTGATCATTGATACAAAAATAAAATTATTATTTTATCCCATGTGAATTGCAGTGCTGGAAATGAGCCGGAACTAGGGTGACCACGTCCCGTATTTTATGGGACGTCCCGTTTTTTGGCCAATTTTTCCTCAAATGTCCTGCATCAAATCAATACCGGATGCGCTTTGTCCCGTACTCTTTTATGAAAATAGATATATTGATTTCAGATACGCCGGCCTGGTTAGATTGGTAGGTAGTGTGCCTGCCTTCGAATCCAAAGGTCGCAGGTTCGAATCCCGCTTCAGGCATGGATGTTGTGATTCGTCTTGGGGTTTTTCCCCTACCTGCAGACAAGCCTAAAAGAATTGGCTTTGCGGGGAAGGTATCATTAAAAAAATTAGGGTAACCACATGTCCTGTAATATCTGACGAGAAAGTTTATTTCTTACAGTGATGAAAACTGTTCTTTGTGAATACGTTCTTAGTATTGCGTGCAATTTAGTTTTATTTCTCAAGAATAATTGTTTAGTTTTTTATTTGCTAGGCGTTTATTTTGTGTAGGTTTGTTTGTAAAAAATAATTTTTTCTTATATTCTTTCAAAGAATATATTTTTATTACTTAATTTCAAAGTTAAAAGTCCCGTAAAATTTTTAATAGCCCCGTCTTTTTGAAGGGTCTGTCCCTTAAAATACGTCAACCATACGTGGTCACCCTAGCCAGAACACTGCTCCAGCTCACCTCATGCGCCGATGATACCATTCCATTTCGTCAGACAATTAGTAATACTGTCCCTTATAACAGCGTTCAGTTTCATAAAAATTTCCATTCCACTACCAACACATGCGCTCCGTTTCCTAACATTTTCCATTTTCAGCATTGATGAATTGGCATTATTTTCATTCAGTTACATCCTGACACTGAAGCATGAAAAAAAGTCTTGCTGACATGTTACTATGCTAATAATAAAGAAAATGAAAAAAGTTGTAACTTCCACATAAATAAATTTCTATAATGATATTATATTTATGAGGAATTTAATGTTTTTTCATTTTTTTATCATGAAGCAGTTCCAACAAGTTACGCCAGAAACTATTAAGTTACATCTTACAATGCCATGACTGCTGAATGAAAGCCACTTGTGATGATGTTGCTTATGCTTGGAGATGCTTTGCCATCAATTTTTTTCTACCTTAAGGAAGTGCTATCATCAACAGAAAAAATACAAATTCCATAGACAAGCTAACAGTTCTACTTATGACAAAATTCATCTCGATTACATTTTACATAACAAGTACTAGGTTGTGAAAAGCCATATATCTATTCGTCATTAGTGGTACTTTAGTAATAGCAGATTCTAATCTTTTATCTAACATTTTTATGGCTATCTGAAATGTTTGAACAAGTACTCACTTTTACAGTTTGATTTTGCCATAAAATAAATTCAACACTTCCCTGTTGAAACAAATCAATTATTACCCTGTTGAAAATTCGGTTCCCCTGAAGTTCTTTAAAGATTAAATCATTGAAGCAAAGCCAACTAAAAAATACATAAAATTTTTATTTAATATATGACATGAACAACAAATAGTCAGTGAGGAATTTACTAAAGTTACCCATCCTGTAACATACTTTACAACACCAAAAACATTTTTCTCAAGTATATACTCCTTTCTCGACAATTTTTTCCTTAACTATTATCCAACCATCTTACTCACCCATGACTTGTATATCAGTTCTATTCAATCAACTATCCCAATTTTAACGGGGACATTAAATCTAAAAAAGCATTGATATAAAATTTATTACAACTGTAGAATTCCATTAACAGCATTTAACCATAGATGCTGATGTTCCCCAGATTAAAATGTCAGCTAACAGTGGCCCAGGAATTTAGAATGTGCATACAACCTCCATTAGAGCCATTTCTGTGAAGCCACAGAAAACACCATCCCAGACTTCATTAAGATTCTCAAGAATCATTCACCAGTGCCTTGAGATTATAGACGTTTCCTTGTAAATTCAACACATTAATGAACTAAAAAGGGTAACGCAATGCGGAATAATACAGCATATCACTTAATCTTTTCATGTTCATCTGACATTTTCTTTACTTACACTAGGGTTAGATTTTTTTCACAAGCAGACGACCAAGTAAATATGTTCCAATATAATTGCTCAAATTTTCCGACTGTCAAAACAAACAAAACGTATTATTTTGTCATAGAACATAAGTTTGTACAATGAGACCTCATTAGCTTCCCCTGGAGGAGTAAATATGTGATTATTCTGGTGTTAATTAATTCTTAACAAATCCCTTTCTAATTAGCCTTTTCTCAGAAAATACAAAATTAGAATTATACATAATTCACAGAAGATGCACTATAATGTGCCATTTAATATTTATTTTTCTCACTGATAACTTGGAATTCTAACTCTGAAACGCACAAGTGAGATCCATTCTTTTTACGTTCCCATAAACGCAGTATATAGAGAAAAGCATTTTATTACAAAACAACATTGAGATTTTGACAGAAACGAACATTTTAGGTGTACTAGATTACAAAGTGGTTTTCACTTTGTGTACTGTTCTAGGACCTAAACCGTTAAACAAAATTGAATTATATATTGTATTTAGGCATTCTATTAAGGGTACATTATTACTCTCGATTTTCACAAAATGGCAATTTATTCAATAAATAGCTCAAACAATTTTGATTAAAATTTATGCATTTACAGATCCGACTGCCATAAACAACACAATATAAGTAATATTTCTAAAAAAATAACTACATAGCGTCCAGCAACATTATAATATACCGAGTTGTGTGCTACCACCTGGCTCTCCCCACTTCTCTGACTTCAATGAAAAATTTTCATCTAACAATAAATAAAATAAATAAAAACAAATAAATACTACAGCACCTATGTGGCTTTGCCAACCCAAATAATATTTTATATTCGCATATGATATTCTATTCACAAAGTTTGATTTTCACATATGAGGCTATCAATATAGTAATAGCATATATGTGCAGAAGACATTTTTTGTGATTTTGTTGTTTTTAGTAGTGGTAGATCTTTCCAGTTGGGAAAGGGTGTAGTGAGACTGGACACATACAAATGAGAAAGTTCACGCTACGTATATTGTACCGATTCTGTCTCTAAGGAAACTTACAAATTCATTAAAATCCAACAAATTCTAAATCTCCCATTCACAATAAAACATTTTCACAAAAGCTACCATAACTTTTAACGAAAACATCTGAACCCTTGACTCAGTCCCGAGGTTAGGACGGGTCGTGACAACCACCACGAGCCTGGTACGATCACAAGGAACAATGGTAAGGGGCCCCTGCATTGGATCCAAAAAACTATGCGGGTTTTTTGAATTCCAGTCAACTTATACTGAACATTTAAGTAATTTATGCTTTTAATTTTATCTGTATCATGAAAGAAACATGAACTGACTTCTACTAACTACTACGGAATGTGAATCTGCACTGAAGATGAGATCTTCCTCTTTATATCTTAAGAGCTTTGCCTCAATTAAATGTCTTAGTGGTTTAGAGAGAGAGAGAGAGAAGAGAAAGCTTCCGAAAGCGTGACCTTAAGGGAACCAATAGGAATGAAGGAGGTGGGGCTTCCGCAGACGAAAACTCATTCTCTCTCAGGTCTCTGCCATGGAAACATCGAGACTGTGTGCTGTGTTGCCAACTGCTTACGCCGCCGTTTGCTTGTTACTTTGTTAATTGAGTTCTTTTAGTTATTCGTTTAGTAGATACAGCAACACCGAGTTTGAGTTCTCTGGCCAGGAGATGTGTCCCTACCTCCTAGTAGCGAAGACATGCGGGAGGTCCCGAGTATGTACGAAATGTCAGTAGCTAAGTGATTTGAAATGGACTATAGCTTTGTGCAAAACACTTTGTCTTTGTTCACTCTGATTTTAATTGGCACTTTAGGGTGTCGTCTGCTCTCGACATGCAATCTTGCATGACGCATCTCTTGTACGGTTAAGGGAGTACTTATATTTCAAAGATGAAATCTCGCCTTAATAAAAAGCTTATCTTAAATGATTTCAACTTGGATATTTTTCCGTTTCTTGCCTCGGTACTCTGTTTCATCTCCCTCTCTTTCTTACTTCTTCTTTGTTCCTCCTATGTTCTCCTCCAGTCTCTCCCTCTTCCCCTTCTCTCCACTCAATATAGATGCAAGCTCTCCGTCTACAAACCACAATTTCATTGAGTTTCACCTTCGATAGGGACTTATGCAAGTGAAAAGTACTCTACATATATTACACCACAACACTTAGTGATGCACATGTCCACCCTTCTTGTTGCAAAACCTAGTGATTTTGGCTGGGGTCACGAGGAGCAAAATTGATCCGCATTTCCCTTTCTCCCTACTTATTCCAACAAAAAGCTAGAGCATCAATAAATAATCTTATATATGTATATACAGGGTGGACCAAAATGAATGGGCCGATTATAATTTTACTTATTAAAGGAACCAGAGCGCCTGCAACAATGAAATAACTTTATGTATAAAAAGAAACACTTCAAGTTTCCTGGGAACATGTCGTAGTTCACCTATTGGCCGCTGCAGCGCTATCGCCGTCACTAAATGTAAAATGGTGACTCAGCAGTAAAAAGCACGTTGTTGTTTGTGGTTTCATGAATCAAAATCTGTGACTATAGTCCAGCGGCATTTCCGAACAACATTTGGTGTTGATCCACCAGACAAGAAGTCAATCAGGCATTGGTATGACGACTTCGTGAATAAGGGCTGCATCTGTAAGAGCTTTGGTCGGCCATCAACAACCTTGGTCACCACGATCACCAGATCTGACTCCGCTCGACTTTTTTTCTGAGGGTTTGTGAAAGACTATGTTTACACACCACCAATGCCAAGGTCCCTGGAAGAGCTGCAACGCAAAATTTCAGATTCAGCCGCTCGAGTCGATGCACCTATGCTACTGCCCACTTGAGAGGAATGTCAGTATTGTTGGGACATATGCCGTGTTACTCATGGTTCACATATTGAACACTTGTAGGAAAATCTTGAAGTGTTTCTCTAAATGCACGAAGTTATTCCACTGCTGTAAGTGCTCTAGTTAATTAAATAATGCAAACTGTAATCGTCCCATTCATTTTGGTCCACCCTGTATATATATATAGAGCACATACACACCATTCTTGATATCCATTAAAATACTAGTCACGATTATATCAAATATTACATATATTATAGTACGAAAACTATTTTCGTATATGCAACTTTCACGATTCCATGAAATAACTTTGGACAACTACTGTGAATTAGACAAGCAACAAAGAATACTCTAAACAGATAAAACTGACACTATAAACAGAAGACAGTTATGGAAGAATCACAATTATATAAAAGACTTAAAAAGATGTAAGAAATTGAATGCCAAATCAACCCTGAAATTAATCAAGACGTTTGTAAAAATATCGTACGCACCAATACTTTTCTTACATGACACGGAAATATTGAGAGTAATTAAGGCACACATAAAATATAGTTAAACCAGTGAAATTATATTAATACTTAGGGATATATCTATAAATCGATAAAATTTCTAATTCATGATATTTTAGTGAAAAATCTTCACTGGGCACTGTAATATTGGGAAAAATTTCAATGCCCTTAAGTGACAAATGAATTATGCAGAGATGGAATAAGGTGCCAGACATCCCTGAAACCAAAACAATTACAGCAAGCAACAATCTCAAGGAGCTAACATTTAAAAACAGCTCAACGTACATGTGACTTAATACAGCTTGTACATTAATACGTACACATAATAACTTTAACAAATTATGGTGATTAATTGCTGTTTAAGTTGATATTAGAGAAGGAGTTGACCAGAGCAGCCTCTGCAGCAAGTGGCCGAGGACTCAATTATTGTTGTGGACTCGGACACCGGTCCATCATCATGAATAGCCCTAGACGCTGAAAAGAACGTTAAGCATTGGTAAACAAGTAGAACATTTAATACAAGGAGTCTGTTTCTCTCAATTTATGTGAAAAATTTTCGCTTAACGTCTTTTCCCAGCATTTAATGCTATTAACGACAATGGATCGTGCCAAAAAATGCCAATTGCACTGCCAGTTCTGTACTGGCAACTGCACAGAAATGGAATGAATACCCCATTTCAATTGACAATATTACAAGGGTCACATATAACAGGAATTAAGTTCAAGGATTACAAGAAAAGGAAACAATGAAAGTGTTGCATAAATTGTACGTAAAAAAGACGTGAGTTGTCCCTCAATAACTAGAAATAACTAAATAAAGTTGCAAGTAAAATATTTTCAATAACAATCATATTAACGTTCAACATATCACTTTGTGCATGCAATTCTTTTCACGGGCTCCATTATCTATAGCAAAAGAAGCTGATTATAAGTCAAATACCATTCTATTATTTAATTTCTACAAATGCCATAGTTACTTTCTTCAACAACGTCAAAAACCTATAATTTCAATCTGGTATAAACTTCAATAACATTCCTTCCCACTACAACAAATATTCTACAAAATGCTCTCCTTGATAAATTTAAACACAATTAATATTATATAAAAACAAAGATACAGACTCGCAGAGCTACATCACAGATTCTAGTGTTATTAAAGTGTCATGAAAATTATAGATAAATGTATTTAAAAACTTAAGTGCTATAACCGTACAGCATACATTTTTCAAGATAATAAAAAGAAAACATTTTCAGACAGCATGATATAATACACAATTCACCATGCTGCTATTAAACGTTATGCGAGGCTGAAAATTAATTAGCTGATAATGATTGTTACTTAGAGCTAACTTCTCTCTCTCTGGTATAAACAAAATCTTATTAAAATGAAAAATTTACAAAATTTCTAAATTATACATCAAGATAAACACTAAACCTAGAAGCACACAATTACGTATGTAATGATTGTTAAGCTTTAGAACACGAAATAATATCAATCATTCTTGTCATTCCACCACAACCTCCAACAAAAAATAATTTTTAACAAGTACTATTCATATGAAAAAATAACGAAAGTAAATGGGTGTCCTTTAACTTCTCATACACAATTCACGATTAAAAATCCATACTTGACAGTAATAAAAATATCTAAACGTAACCAGGTCAACGGAATTGACAAAATTATTTTAAATTTGTCAAGACTAATGTAGCTTGAAAAATCGAAATTACGATGAAATGCAAAAACCCTATATAAATATCGTTGCTTGCATATATTTACATGCATAGGTGATCTGCGGCCGTATATTAATATAAACAAATTTAATCGCGATTCATTGTTATTCTGTTTTTATAATAATGAAAATATTAAAATTTACTTACTAATTATTCGTGCCGAAGAAAAAAATGCAATGCAGTCTAGTTTTCTTCGACACAGGTCTTTTGAGGTCCTTCGTCGGGCTAGCAACCTGAAATAACAAACAAGTTTATTACTATGTTATACATGCAATACGAAAAATGTGATTTTAGACAAAGTTCTACTCAGATTCAATAGTTTAAAGTCTAATAACACATGTACAAAAAGTAACTAGGTAACTACACAATATAAGTGGGAAGTAACTGAAAATGGATGGACAACACCGTACCACCACTCGACCCAATTTCGGTCATACAACCCAAAACAAAACTACATTCCACGTAAATCAAGTTGGAAACCTGATATTTCTAGCTTGTGATGTCGCACAACAAATATATATCATGATGTAATAATTCAATTTTCCACATTACACATCTATTTCTTTGTATATATCAGAGATCAACAAACTCTGGATATCACATTTCATCGAAGAGCAACCAGTTCACTGTTTTTCGCGAAACGCTTAATGAATAAACATTTACAGTCGACATTTAAGTGTATGACAGCTTTCCGTGATAGTTCAGTTTACTTCCCGCTCGCGGGCTCACGCAGGCCAGCTCTACTGTGTTGTGTCGAAAATGTAGCTTCGCCACTTACCCGACCGGGCCACGGGGAGAAGCCTTTCATTTTCGCCCTGCAATAAATTTCAAGAATTAGAACATAAAATGTCAAAGCAAAATCTAGAATTCGAACTTATGAGGTGCTCATATTCACAATTATACAGAAAGTTTTACATACCATACTAAATCACCAATCTTGAACGACTCTTCCATTGCGGCCTCTCAAATTCAAGTGATAGAGTAGGTGGGAAAAGCGTCGTTTTCTCCCTCCAATGGGTTCCAACTACAGTTTTATGTTCCCACCAAGAGAATCACTAAAATTTAAAATAAAATCATTTTTATCGATATTATATGTATATAATATTAAAAAATTATTATATTAATACATTCCACTAAAATAATATTACCTGATGCAAAATTAACTGTGAAAGTTAAAGCTGGCGAGTCATGTATGTAGTTCTAGCATGACGGCAAAAAAGGCGTAGATGGCAGCACAGTCCAGTACACTACACAGGCATTCAAAAATCAGCCAGAATAGCAAGTTATGTTTACATTATAAAAATATTATATTTTTGCTAAATTTATTTATGGATACTTTCATATTAAATTTGCTCAATTTTCTACGTAAAATAAAAATAAAGTGGAAAATTTTTATCTTTATTTAGCTCAACTTTTTACGTAGGTAACCGTTACCTCAAACAAAATTGAAAAGCCATTGTGGTTTGAATAACGTGAGAATTTATTTCATTGCATTGAATTACAAGCAATATTTAGGAATAATAACATAGAAAAAATACATTTTATAGATAGCATTTAAGTTAATTGGTTTATAAGTAGAACACAATCGGTTCATAATTGTAATATTTCGTCTAACTCATCATTTTTTGTAGCACAAAATAACTTCAGGGATTTCATTTCATTCGATGTTTGGCAGCTTCCAGCTTTGAAACTATTTCCTGATCTTGAAGAGCTGTCTGTTGTATGAATCTCCTCTGATGTCATGAAATTGTTAACTCTTGATTCCATGTTTCCATTAAGTCCAGTTATAAATACAGCACTGGACAAAGGCGGCTGCTTCCTCGAATATCTGTCATCAATATGTGGTATGGTATTCTTAGTTTTAAAGGATGAAGTACTGAACGGTGGTCTTTCGTGATCCAGTACACGTACATGACTAAAAAGAGCGAGAAAATTATTATTAAAAGAGAAGGCGGTGGTCACAAACGTAATCACTGTATAATAAGTTGCACTTCAATCTATAATTTATCAATTAATGCCTTATAGACTAAATAAGAGCTCTATATTGGACTATGAGTTAAAGCACCAGCTCTTGATTTGGTGATAATTTAAACTTTATTTACGTTAGTGCCACATTTCTGTTGAAATCATTTTGTTAGGAGCATTGATAATTAGTATATTTTAGAAACAAAAATTTGTAAAATACATGGATGAAGAAATGAAATTGTGTACACTATTTGGTGTGTACATCCACGAAAGTTTGATTATCGCCATGCAATTTTTAAAAAATTCTAAAAACTGATACCATAGCTTGAACTAACTTAAATTTTGTGTCAGTCCTAAAACTTACAAATTGAAACGATGTAATGCGAGTATTATGAGATTTAAATTAATTCTTCTTTTGTGGGGGGACTTAAAAAGTTATTTCACCTCTATTTTAGTTACTAAAGATTAATGAATTAACTGTTGCAACAAAAAGACAAATAATATGGTATTATAAATTGTGGTGGGTAGAATATGGAGCATTGAATTGTTTCTTTGGATAAATGGATCTATAGACAACAACATCTTTAAAGAATGAGTTTCTGTGGCTACTAAAGTTTTTCTTTGGTTTTATGCAAAAGATACATAGAGTAACTAAGGAAAATACTAGATTCAATGAATTTGATGTTTTATATTGGCAGTCTGCAGGGCTGTCCCAACAGATGTGCTGGGCCCAGGGTATATTGACCTATGCGAGGCCCCATTATCATTAACCGCCAAATTAAATTTAGACTTTCATTGTGATAATATAGAAGGCCTGGCATGATTGCCCCAATTCGTCATGCCCGTTAGGCAAACTTATCACCAAGAATATATACCGCATTTCCTACCATGTAAGACGCACTCTTTTTTTCCAGAAATCTATCTCAAAAAATCACCCTGCATCTTATAAGGTGATGGTCATGATTTTTCCTCGATGATTCCTTGCGGAAATGATTCTGAGAGAAGAATTTCTTCTATAAAAAGTTGTGTGTGTGTATATATATATATATAAACCCGTACATATGTATGTATATGTAGGTATATAAAGGTCAAAGATCGAACATTATTTTTAGAGGAGAACAAAGATCGCCCAAAGCTTATTTAAAATTTCTAATCTTCGAGCAAACAAAACAGCAACGCAGAAGAACAGAAGATAAATAAAGAAAAGACAAAAATACTTACCAATATACCAGTAATTTTATGAAACTCTTGCTAAAATGTTAAAAACGTCCAAATAAATTTTTTTCCTAAATAATCTTTGGTAAATTATGGGTGCGTCTTATATGCCGGTGCATCTTATATGGCGGGAAATACGGTACTTTCTCAATTTATACACTAAAACACTCATCTTCAAAAGCAGAATGTGGAAAAAAAATGGTCCCTGCGATCCAAAACAATCCTGTTTACTGGAAGCAGTCACTTTTATATGGAAATTGAGGGTTAAATTACATATCTTGCTATGTGTATTCTATTCCAATGGTTCCCAAACTCTGGGGGGCACGCCCCCCTGTTGAGGCCTTGAGAACGAAAAAATGTCAAATTCAGCTGAAATAGTTTAAACGTACTTTTCAATCTACCCAAAAGATACAAGGGTAAAATAATTACGAGTTAGTTAATCATGAATAATGATGTAAATTCGATTGCAAAGGATTACATTTATTTCAATAAAAAACAGTGCGGCATGGCAGCTAAGTGAAACCCAAAAGGGAGGCTTTGTGTCAAAAATTTTGGGAACCAATGTTCTATTCTGTACCTTTATAAGTTGAATATATTTTGCAAGGACTACCCAGGGGGGCAACCCCCCCCCCCCCCCCCCCCCCCCCCAAGACAGCCACTATATTGCAAAAAATATTGAATAAAAACATTTTTGTAATATTCCATTGAGAATATTGAGGATCGAACAAGTACAAATTATAATTTATATGTTTATTAATTAAAACGTTCTAATAAACAGCTAAAATGATTGATATTAAAAAAAACAAGGAATAACATAGTAAAGTTTGAGACTTTTGCCCCCTCCCAAAGTAAATTTCTGGGTGCGACGCTGACTATGAGGATAAAGAATTAAAACTTGATCAACTACCTAGAGTATCACCTGCCAGAGCATAATGCCTTGAAACTGAAGATGACGATACTTAGATTTGGTAATACAGACAACATTTATTATCTGCTAGCATTCTCAGTTATAACTTTCTCTGAATGGCAGTGTCTTCTTCCATGATTATGCTGCTGAATATCTTTTATGCTTCAACAGAAGTTACAATGAAATTCTACCAACAAATAAATAGGTCATATAAATCAGACATAAATTCCAGTGTGTTATTTGGCAGAATTATCTTGCCACAGTTATTTAATTCATTGCATGGATCATAAGACAACCAGAATCATGACAAAGAATATTATTTGCTGAAAAACTCATATAATACAGCAACTAATTGTCTCAGATATAGTATTAATCTGCAAGTTAGATTTTCTACATTAAATCTCTTGACTATGTTCCCTACGTAAATTTTGTGATTAGATACACCTTTCCCACTACCTCAGTAACTGTGTATAATTCCAAAAATCACTCATCTGTAGCCCGATCAATTGCTTCATAACAACTACCTCTTTTCAATAGGCTTAATTATTTCCAGCCAGTGTGATAATTACCTATTATCATGCTTTGCTAAAGATTTAACTTTACAAGAGACAAATTTAAGGAAAATTCATGCAGTTCAAAAAGGCTTACCACTAACCTAATTGCTGTTAAATTCAAACCATAGCAAATAAACTCAACGCTTAATATTTGTCAGATAAATTGCCTAAAAAGATTAGCCACTCTTGATATACTCCTAATGATTTATTATGGCTTCATATTCCCTCATATGATATTAGGTTTCTTATTCTGGAGAAATTCTGTACACATTCTAGCAGACTCTTTATTCTCCAAAAAAATCTTTTCATTAAAACCAAATCCCTCATGTAATAATATGCTAACTCTTCCAAGTTTATATATATATATACACACACGTGCACACACACACATACATATATATATGTATATGAGACTGCAATGTCTTTACAAAAGAGATTGATTTTAAATTCCACAAATCATAAACATGTAAATATGCAATATATTCCACAGCATAAACTCAAGTTACATGGAAAAAGCCACTATCACATGTGCACATCCTTATTATTCAATGCTCTACCTCAGGGGTCCCCAAGCTAGGGCCCGCATAGTGATTTAATCCAGCCCGCCTGCTTTACCCAACCCCCCCCCCCCCCCTCAAAATAATTTGTAACAATGAATATTCTCGATAACCACCCCTCCCCCTTGATTCACACGGACCGACCAGTCATTTGAAAAGTCTCAAGTGGCCCGTGCTGTCGTACATTAAGCCTAATGTGGCCCTTTCAGTAAAAAGTTTGGGGACCCCTGCTCTACCTAAACAATTCAAAAACATTGACTCGATTGTCATTTTTTAAGAAGAAAATTGAAACCTCTTTCACCAAATGTGGATGAGTATCTAAATATGTAGACAACTCAACTGAATCTATTATATACCTATCTGTTTTTTAATATGCCTGCTGTACATCACAACATCTTTTATGTTACCTTGTAACCAACAAAAGGAAAATAAATAAATTAATAACTATCTCAATGATAACTCCTATGTCATTCAAGTTGTTTGTAACATTAAAAACATAAGGTGTTGGAAAAGCAGTGGCACACAGGAACAGGAGGCGGTTTTTCTCCTTTGTTTTTAACATATATATAATTAATAATGCAATAGGCGGCATTGATATAACTTGCATATAACTTTTGTGCTTGTCAAGTATATATTTCAGGCTCTTGAAAGAATCCTGTGTGCACTACTATGGAAAAGTACATAATCTTGCATAAGAATAGATTATTTCTATTAATTAGTATGAATTTAACTGCAGCATGAACTTAATGTGTCTTCTTTGTCAACATTCTTCAAATTTACGTTTGTAACAGTTTGGGCAAATAATGAATCTGCTGCCAAGGTCGTCCAAATTTAATTCGTTTATATATTTCTTTTTCTCGTTAAAATAGCAACGTAGGGTATAAACTGAGAAACAATGCCTCAGTTACTTCTTAATGCCAAAACAATTTGAAATCTGAGTGCACCATAATAAAGACAGGAAATTTTAGGGTAAATAACGTCCCAAGTTCCTTTTGGTCAAAATAAATGTAAGCATGCGCAACCAGAAATTTACCCTGCAAGTATAGGTTTGGTGAAAGGCTGGGACAGAGCCCATCAAAATGATAAAACAATCTAAGGAAAACATGGACAGTTACACTTTCATATAAGAACAAAGAAGTTTAAGTTTTATTTATTGAGCGAAATGTAACTTTGTGAGAAGCCACATTAACAGGATGAATTGTTAACTTCACAAATTATAACGTTTGCAGTTTGACCCATTAACAAAGGTATTATCATTTGTGGCAAATTTTACAATTTTCTCACGAGAGTATAATTTTGCTGTAAGAATTATATGAACGGGAATTCCAAAACATTATGTACAAGATGTAATAAACAAGTTAGGAAAGCGTACAACGTATCACAAATGGGGCGCGTTTCGTGCAATGGAGTATTAGAAAGCAATTACATACCTGTACGTAAGGGAAATAGCGTTTTAAGGTCCTTTTCTTCATCATAAATAATCCATTTTCTTCCTATTTAATAGTATTACATGCACACGTAAGGTATTTAAACGTTTGTTTGGGAGATTGTTTATGTTAGTAACAATGAAGTAACCATGCAAGAAATTTTCTAAGTTCAACTCCATATAAGACTTTCTTGTTTGATTTTCTCGATAACGGCTACTCCTACGATGAAAATATAAAGAAAAGGAAATACTCTACTTTACCAGTTCTACAACTTTTATTTGAAAAATATTTTGATATGAACAATAGTTTACGAGATATGACGAAAATTTAATTTTTTGTCTCTAGTAAAGTGGTACCCCTGATTGGCGTACGTGATTCATTTTTGCGATTTTCTTATTATATTTGATTGAAAGTCCTTAATGTCAAATTTCATAAAAATCCGTTCAGTAGAAGCCGAGAACGAACATGCGGACGGACGGACGGACAGACGGACCGACCGACGATAATAGGCGCTCACGCTGTAAGCGAAACGCGCCTAAAAATGTCATGTCAATTAATGTTTATCTTTTAAACTTGCGCTGCATTCATTCTTAATCAGGGATTGCTATTTGTCATGGCTGAAAGAAAACTCCAATTCTGATGGAAAATAGAGAGCCTGTTCCCGCTACGAAAAAGAAACTAACAAGATGCATGGTTCCGAGTCTCTCGTCATGGATGAAAATATTCAAGTACCTAGGTGTCCGAGATCCATTACTGACTTACTTGTAACCAGGTAACATAACAAATTTTCATTTTTGCCACAACAACATTTTTATCTAAAAAAAAAACATGCTCACAATATAATCTTGCCAGTACAGGTTTTCACAATGTTTTTGTTGACAAATCACCTGAAAAATATTTCTTTGAAGTATAAATGCTATGTTAGTTTTCATGTTTAAAATTTGATGGATGGTACTTTTTGGAGCAACATACTATGCTTCTATCTGGAAAATTAAAATTTTGGAATGGTATCGTAAACCAAACTTTTCAATGCAAGAGGATTTGAACTCTCAAGGATGGTTATTTCTAATTTAATTATTTATATTTTAATTCTAATTCTTTCTAGTATGATATTTGGTCTATTTTCACTTGAGGCAGAGAAAGGAAACTTGGTAATCCTGTATTTTAGCATGCTAAATTATATCCCTTATGAAGTTACTGTATTTTAGAGTGCTTAATTATTTTCTTGTAATAAACTGTGTTTTAGAGATCTAAATAACTTTATGTAAAATGAAATACCATTCATTGTTACTATAACAATATAATAATTACAATACAATTTTCAATAATAGACAAATGATACAACTGTAAATGAGAAAATTATATCTGAAGATGTATTTGTGTAGTTAATGTCATTGTTGGTTGCTAATGATCTGTAACAATGAATGTTCTGTTGAGTTAATTTAATTAAATGAGTTACACACAAAGTGTTTGTCATTATTTCTCTCATTTACGTTTATATCAGTTGTCTGTTAGTGCAAAGTGTAATACTACACTTTCTGCCAATTATTAAATACCCAGATTATACAGTAATGGTAGGAAGACCCAGGGCGCAAATTTCTATTGTTCCAGATGCTGAAATTCTAGTTGGAAGTTTGGTTTGTGAGGAAGTATGGCGACTTGCAACATTATATGCAGAAATCCAAAATGTTGATGAAGCAATTAAGTGGTCAGCCCATCAGCATCTAATAAGGAACACCTGGACATGCACACAATGCGGTCAGCCATGTAACCTCATTGCTTATGCACAAGGACTAGATAGAAAGAGATGGTCATGTAGAAGATGCCGAACTACAAAGAGTATTCGCACAGCATCATTCTTGGAGAAGAGCCACTTGTCCTTGGAGCAAATAATTACTATTGTCTATCGTTAGTGTCATGATCTTCCACAACGTGATTAAACATGAATCAGATGTTAAAGAAGATCATACAATAGTTGACTGGTGCAAATTTTGTCAAATGAAAGATATCTTCAAATAAATCCTGTAGAGATAAGAGGTTTAGATGTTCTTAGAAAACCCATTGCTTTGGAGATTGACGAGTCAAAAATTTTCCATAGGAAGAATCATCGAGGACAATGGAGAGAAGGGCATTGGGTGTTTGGAGGCATAGAAAGAGAATCCGTCAAGTGTTTTTTAACGAAGTAGTAAAACTCAGTGCAGAGACTTTGGAATCACTCATGCAGCGGCATATCTTACCTGGAACGCATATTATAATGGATGGATGGGCAGCATATGCTCATGTAAGCGAAATCCAAGATGGAATTTACATGCATTCCATAGTGAACCACAGTGAGAATTTTGTTGATCCCAACGATGAAGAAGTTCATACTCAAAATATTGAAAACATGTGGATACGTGTTAAGAGAAAGCTGAAACGCCAGTTTGGTGCCAGCAGGCACCTGTTTTCATCATACCTTACAGAATTCATGTTCCAGAGCTTGTTTGAAAAGAAGAAAATCTTTGGGAACTTCATTGTATTAGTATCACAAAACCATAATTAAAAATCATATTACATATAACAATAATTTTCTGTTCTTTTGCAATACATTTATAAAATTTATTATATTAGGAGTTATTTTGTAATTTTCAGTTCCTTTGCACTGAATTTATAAAATTACATTAGGAGTTACTTTATAATTTTTGTTCTTTTGCAATAAATTTATAAAATTTATTAAATTAGGAGTTCTTTTGACTATTTGTGACTGTCTGACTGATTTAGCACCATGAAATTCAGTAGTATAATTTAGCATGCTAAAATACAGGATTACCGGAAACTTATTGTTTTATTTGCAGTAATCTCTTGACAAATCTTTTCGTGATGTGCGAGAAAAAAATGTTAGTTTCTCTGAATATTTTTGACAGATTTTATGCAAAAAAAACTGCAGCTGAAATTGTGACTTCATACCATTACCTTGAATGCAGGAAAGAGGTTTTTAGGTAAGGCAGACTAATTTTAAAACATGTTGCTGCATACCTCTCATAGCTAGCATCCTTCATCTTAATTTCACTTCCTTTCCTATCATCGGACGTCTCTTCCATGTCATCTTCGAGGTATGAGTCCCATTTACTTTTCTTTCTGCCATCTGAAACTGTGATGTAAAGGTTAAATTTAGTTGATTTTTCAAAATTTAACTCTACATCTACATCACAAATAAAACTAACATAAGGCGTAATGAATCAAGACAAAAAGAATGAAACTACTATTTGGCTGCTATTAATCTGGGGATCATTTCAAATTAAAATTGATATGATTGAATTTTTTTTACTTTTGTAGCAATTTTAAATAATTGGATGGGATGAAATGAAAAATCCTAAAAAGTAACTTTATGAATTAAAAATTATAGCATCATGAGGATTCTTAATAAAAGACTAGAGAAAAAGGTCGAAGAAATGCTAGGGGAAGATCAATTCGGCTTCAGAAAAGGACGAGGAACCAGAGATGCTATCGGTGTAGTGAGAATCATATCAGAAAGCAATAGAGTACAGCCAAGATTGCTGTGTATGTTTCGTCGACTGGCAGAAGGCCTTTGATAGAGTAAACTGGGTATTGCTGATGAGGATATTAAAGGATAGAGGTGTAGGCTGGAAAAACAGGAGACTGATCAGGAATCTATATGTGAATCAAGTTGTAAAGGTCAAGTTGGAGAATGCAGACACCAGCGGAGTACATATCGGTAGAGGAGTAAGACAGGGCTGCTGTCTATCGCCGATT
This sequence comes from Uropetala carovei, assembly GCA_036926305.1. Lineage (NCBI taxonomy): Eukaryota > Metazoa > Arthropoda > Insecta > Odonata > Petaluridae > Uropetala > Uropetala carovei. The sequence goes on along the minus strand of JAXCHB010000015.1, from coordinate 6,513,776 downwards.
CTATTCAATATATATGGAGAGAGGCTAATGCAGGAAGCGTTAGAAGGCACGGGAGATTTCAAAATCGGAGAAAGGATTACAAGAACAGTGAAATACGCAGATGATCAAGTACTTCTAGCAAGAAAGGAAAAGGAACTCCAGAAAATGATAAATAGACTAGTGATAACAGGTAGAAAATATGGTATGGAAATTAATACAGAAAAATCCAAGGTTATGCGAATATCAAGTAAAGAAGAAGAAAATCTGAACATAAGTATTGGAGGAAAGCCATTAGAACAAGTTTCAGATTATAAATACCTTGGAAGCATCATAACGAGAGAAGCAAAATTTACCGATGAAATCAGGACTAGAATAACAAAAGCAAAAGCTGCTTTCAGAAGAAAGAAACTCCTACTAATGGGAAATATAAAGCAGGAAATCCGCAAGAGATTGATAAAATGCTATGTATGGAGTATAGCTTTGTATTAGGCAGAAACATGGACGCTAAGGAAAAATGATATGAAATACTTGGAAAGCTTCGAAATGTGGACATGGAGAAGAATGCTGAAGATAAAATGGACAGATAGGGTGAAAAATGAGGAAGTACTACGAAGAATAAGAGAGAAGCGAACGATTATACAGACTATCAGAAAGAGGAAGGTGAACTGGATTAGGCATAACCTGAGAAGAGGGTGCATGATTAAAGAAGTGCTAGAAGGAAAACTGGATGGAAATAGAGAAAGAGGTAGGAAAAGGTTTCAGCTGATAGATGACTTGAAAGGGAAAGAGTTATCAAGACATGAAGAAAACTGCGGAAAATAGGAGTTTATGGGGAACCAAGTTTAACCATGAGCATGAGAAAACAGGTGAAAAAATCTGCCATGACCGGGAATCGAACCCGGGCCTTCCACTTGCCGGGTGGATATTCTACCACTGAACTACCGTGGCAGACTAATTCTCCCGTTTCAGAGCAGGAATATATTCTTACGTTGGGACCAAGCTAGCGAAGCTAGTATCAATCAGCGCCAATAGATGTCCTCAAAGAGATACACCAAAGAAAACCCCTTTACTCTCAGATAGTGAGAATGCCATGTAATAAATTGATAGAAAGTATGATCTGAAGATCACTATGCAAGCAGGCATAAGCTGTTATGATGAGCATGAGAAAACAGGTGAAAAAATCTGCCAGTGCATCAATTCCATGTGAAAAACATTTTGTTTAAAGAAAATTAACAATATTAGGTTATACCCAAATTCGAAAAAAAGCAATCAGACGGTAAAAATTGGACAAAAACCTGAAGTCTCTATACCAAATTGTAAGCAAATGATGTGGAAGTGGTGTGCTAGGGAGAGGAATGTTATTTGTAAAATTCGTGGTAGAACAGTAGGGGATGGAGTGGCACTAAATCTTTAGAAAGGCAGGAGCAGGGGGTAATTCTAGAAAGGTCTGGTCATTGACCATTTTGTTCTGGAGTCCTTGCTGCTCACTGCTTCTTCAAAAACTTTTCCTTCCCTGCTCACAATCATAGGTTGGTTTGTCCTATCTCACGAGGTCTTAAGGAGGTTGCCCCGAAATTTAAATAAATGGCATTTTAATAAATTTATCTATATTGCTTCTTTAAACTATTCTTTATCGATTCCGTTCAAAAAGCAAAGCCTTACCGCACTTGTTTTTATAAAAAATTCAAATGAATGTCAGGGGGATTCCTATGTTTTCATATAGCGCAATGATGGAGAGAAGCAGATGAGAGGAAAAAAACTTTTTTAAATTCTAAAGTAAATGCCATTTTTTCCAGAATCTAGTATATTACACAGTGATATTTTCTCTATCTAAAAATGTAAAAAAAAAACATCTTACCGAAGTTATTGAAGAGAAATTAACAGATTTATTCACCGTAATCTATGATTTTTACCATTTTACCTCACTAGCGCCACTTTCTCTTAAAAACTTCATGTTCCCAAACATAGGTTGTTTCATCCTATCTCACGAGGTCTTAAATAAGGAATTTCTAATAACTACACGTATGCCATATAAGAATTGCTTTTACTCTCAACTTATGAACAATTTATTTTCTGAGAACTAGTAAAAACATTCTTTCTCACTCCACTCATCTTAACGATAAACCTACTCGGTACCGCAAAGTGAATTTTATTGATGAAGGCTACAATTTACTTAAAAACCATCTAAATGCTTTGCGCGTTCTACATCCCGAGTGTCGCCCGTCGCGCCACACGTGAAGACCTGTGTAAATGTGACTAAGTTGGTACCTGTTAAGCTCATCGCTCTTCCCCTCAAGCATTCCTCCTCTTACGCACTTTCCCCTCCAACGCCAGGCAGTCAGTGCATCCATCCGCCACAAGCTTTCAATCGGACTATACTCCTATACCAGACTATACCTCAGATATCAATGACTTGTTACGATCACACTACATCCAGCATAAATGGAAGAATAACTTTTAAAAATAAACACATTGAGGCAGTGCTGTTGCAATTACCACATGCACTGGAAATCTCCAATTTTGCTGTATAAAACAACTTCATTGTTAGAAGCTCAAGCAGTATACCTCAGAAAAATGTAAAATTTTAATTGATTTGAATTTTCTTCATTTTTTAAAATTGTTACTTTTGTCTATGTAAGATCAGATGGTACACCTGTCTTGTCTTAGGAGCTCCTGAGTCTGAAAAGTTTTTCCATGTACTTTTGTCCCTCTGTAAGACAGGTTTGGCTCTAGAGCAGGGTTGAGCAAATTGGTATTTCTGACCACAACCCATTCTGCTTTTGTTTAATTTGTTGCGTTTGAATACAAGTTTAATCCCAAACTGAACAACAGTCCATTTAAGAAAAATTTTTCTTTCCACAACTACCTGGAAAGATATCAAATAAGCCACATTTTTCAAAATATATCAATATAGCATCCAATGACATTAAAACATATTGAGTTTTAGGGCCAGTTACCCCAAATCTCACTCAATTGTGCAGATTAGGAGCATATGGACATGAGATGGTGCATTGTATATACACTGAAAATTTGATTCAACTGAATATTTAAATTTTGCTCGTTGTAACGAGGGAAAAACTTTATTTCAAAGTTAGTAGTACCTCGTGGCTGCATGTCCTCTTCATAGTTATTCTTCCAGTTCGATTCATGAGACGAATCCTGAAAGTCACATGTGGCCTCGTTTTTAACTTCCTCTTGCATTCCTCTCATCTTGTTAAGTTTTTGACAATGCAGTCTACAATCCTTGCCGCTGCCTTCTCCATAAATCTAAAATTGGGTAGAATGATCACATAAAAGTAGATATAAAACACATTCATAGGTATGGTTCACAATAAAGGTTAATCCAATGATTAAAAATTGTTTCCCAAACATGCTGTGAAGGTTTTGATAATATGTACAAAATTTTAACCATTTAAATCAATGTCATTAACCTTTGATACATTATCATGAGGAAATGTTGGATTGAAAATTGTGATAGCTCAAAACAGTGTTGACAAAAGATTATAGTCTTTCAAATGAGGAATTAATGCAGTTTACAAATCTTATGAGTCATGCCTTATTTTGGTTATTACTGAAGTTTTGGTGCCCCTAATTTTTCTTATAATATCTACCATATTATTAGCCATTTAAAATGTTATAGCATTATGGTTTACAGGCCATAGACTGTCCAGGCGGTGATTGCACACAGCCTGCCTTAGCTCAGAGATGCATATTTGCCAGCAGGTTTCATTATGAGTCCTAAATGAAATTTTTTAAGTAAATGGAAGGAGCGCACTTTTAACATAGATGTATCGCATAACACAAACAAAAACAATTCTCAAAACTAGCATATAGCCGTACCAGTCATTAGAAAGTTTGTATGCAAGGCTTAATGTGGCCCTTTTAGTAAAAAGTTTGGTGACTCCTTCATTAGGGGTTGTTGCAATCTAATTACATTAATGTCCTGCATTAGATCTATGCTTTGGGATATTTTGGACATTAAAATTAGAGAACCTTCATATGAACTTGTTGATGCATTATTCAAGTAATGTTTTAGTTCCTACAGTGATTTGTGAGGTAAATTTTAGGCATGTCACTTTATAACAAAGATTTCCAGTAGAAAATCTATCTTATGTTCCCATAATTATGTAAAACCTGTGACCTGAAGATTGCTGCAGGTAAATATGATTTGATTGTTAATACAGTGGGATTGTACCCATGGTCGAGAAGGACATAGTTAGAAACTTATAACAAATTTCAGCCAAAGAAATGCAATTGCTAGAGTTCCATTGTTAATTTGGCTTTCAGCCTACAGTAATGTTCTATTCTTATAGGTAGTTCTTAAATGCGCAAAAGTTAAGAATCTGTGCTGTAAATACTAGAAAATGGAAAAAATAAAACTTTAATAGTTAAACAATTTTCAAACAAAAGAAAGTGGAAAATAATTTGTAGAGCCAAAGATAATATTAAGAAATGTGTTCTCTGAGAATTATATGAAAGTTTTTGACATGGAAACCAATTATGTACTTCCAAATTTTACATATAAAATTAATAATTTGAATAATTAAAAATTAACCAATAATTCAACCATATTGTAGGAAGGGCAGTGAATCTAATGAGATTGTAAAAGATTTCTAGGCTTCACTATCTCTGAAAACTTGTCTTCCTACACTTAATTGTTCAATTTTTTTCTGATCAGTTTCTTGCCTTGGGTAAAAACCACCCATAAAATTCTCTCATACAGAGCACCTGGCTGGGCTATCTTTTCCTCACTTAAAACTTTACCTTGAATCTACATCTTAAACAGTGGTCTTTGTTAAGAACCTCTCATTGTCTCTTAAAAATTCCTCAATACATGAACGCTGCACAAGGACAAATGATGATATTCATATGCTCTATTTGCCAACATGAGACTCACAAATCTCTTTCATTAATTTACAATAAACTACCTTTCATTAAATGCTTACCTCCCAATAAATTCAAATGTAATCTGAGAAACTTGTTGTTAAACAAATCTTACTATAGCATTACAGTTCTTAAATGATAACATAAGGAAGATATTGTAATACTGTCCTTATAGCGATGTCATAATATTTAATCCCATTGGGTATGTAATTCTTCTATTGATTTGTGTTATAATGTCTATTTTTATTATTCCTTTTTTTGTTTTGACTTATTCCATGTCATGTACTTGACCTCCAGGAATTAATAAAAATATTATTATTATAAACGTTGAAGGTGATATTATCGTTCAATCACAGATTATTGAATAAGATCACACGAAATGCTGGGGGAAAAAACAGGTACATAATTCTAAAGTGAGAATGAAAGAAAACACGTCGCGGAGAACATAATAAAGCAAGACAAAATTATTCTTCTAAAATGTATTCAAGTAAAACAGTTACCAACTCTGATAAACGAAATGTCGGTAGCCTTCGCAGTTCACTATTATACCTTAATCAAGGACTGCTTCTCCTCACAAAGTTTACAAATCCATCGGTTACTTTTCTTCTTTATTTGAACCTAAATTAATCAATTACGGAGGAAAGAGAAAATTAAAGCTATGAATATCTCAATCATCTAAAAACACAAGCGACCAACTTTACCTGAAAAACATTACATTTGTAGCATTTAAGAACCTGAATTATTTGAGACATTAGTATTATGATTCGACAAAAATTCGGTATATTTACTGTAGGAAAAATCTCTGAGACGTTTTTATAGATTATTAAATAAATGTAATTATTTGCCGCCTATTTTCACGAAGTTTCAAAATGAAACGCAAAAAATGACTATCGATATTCTAGCGCTCCCTTAATTTAACAGTGTGACCAACATTGTTTGCGGTTATGTTTCGTTTTGTACTTAGCCTGAAATCCGCTAGGGTAACTAGAACTATAGTTATTATCCTTCGCCGTAGTAAATAAAATTAAGGCATAAAAGCCTTTTATTTTCTCCTGCAGAGTATTTCTAAAGCAACAATAACATGATTTAACGGAAGGCATTTCTATAACGACAATTAGAATGCCTGGTTGTTAGATTTTGGAACAAAAGTTGAAAAGTTATCGTAGTAGGTAAAAATGAAATAATTGACAAATGCTTATAAATAACTTCATACTATTTTTATAAGATTATTACTGAATATTTTAGGCAACATTAAATTTAGTAAACTTATGTCATGTGCTTTCGAATAGAATGTTTCCTAATCAAATATTAGTAAAAGTATGTCAAACAGTGATAAACTTGAGTTAATTATGGTTAGTTATATCGATTTAGATATATATGCTGTAGACAGTAATAAAGAAATCACGTTCAGATGATTATGAGTCTCTCCATAAAAACGAACTCTCAATATCGCAAAGTATATTTTGCACTAATGGATGTGTGAAACATCTTTGACTCTGGCTGGCACTGTTGAAAAAATAATAGAAACAAAAAGAATCCTATGAAGCAATTGTGAGAATAGCCCTTCGCTGAAACCATTCCTATTGAACCATTTTAGTAATATATACGATCTGAAATTTTGAGGGGAACTAGGAAGAATGTGAATAGTAATAGTTATCACAATAGGCTTTTAGTAAATAAATATTTTTCATACTCATACGGTGTTTATTTGATAACATAAAAAGTCTTAACATTTATTGTTGGTTATGATACTGATGATAGCATAATTCTAACATTTTTCACTGCATTGAAAGCTAATTTATACCAAAGAATGAATAACATGAAATTAGCGTTATTAAATAAAATCAGATGCCCGAAACTTAGCGGCTTTAAGGGACCGTGAAATATTTTAGAACATTTATGGTTAACCACTATAAGTAACTTGATTGTTCAATGGTCTCATTAAATTTTTACCTAATGATTAAGGTACTCCGTTTAAAATAAATTCGATAGGTCTAAATATAAATTTATCAAGTTTGTGATAATGGAAATGAAGAATGATTTATGGAGATTGAACAAGTGACGATACAAATTTGTTTGAAAGTATTCTTAAATATACGATGAGTTGATATTGAGAAAACAGTCTTTAAAAATGGTAAGGTAATTGACTAGGAATTGGAAATAGGGAGTGCATGTGCGGTGAAAATTGATTGTCGAAATTTGTCAATGAATGATTTAAAATGAATACAGTAATTCCTTACTATACCTCGTTTCGCGCCGTCAATGAATCCGGGTGCAATTTTCGTTAAACATAGAATTGCTTTTCCTATACATAGTTTGTGAAGAACCAAGGAAGAAATACAGGTAATTACATTCGCAATATAAAATGTTATTATAATCTTTAATCTCTTTCGTCGTGTTTTCGATGTAATGTTTATTATTATTTATGTAATTTAATTTTGTGTTTTACCACTCCATATAGGGTCGCAAAATGTATCCGGTCTCTGCCAAAATTCTGTATCTGGTTTGGGCTTTGCAATACTTTCAACTTGAAATTCATCCCAAGTGAGTGTTTTTATATTTAATAGTTTTATTTCGTCTCGATGGCTTATTCTTAAAAAAGTATGTCTTAGGTACTGTATTGTCACGTATTATTTGAGAAACAGGTGTGTCATGAAACCTTCGTCAGGAATTTCATCCCATGTTTTTATGTTTATGTCTATGAGAAATGTTTCGCAATACGGCGTTTCGTTATGCATCGCAGTTTTTAGGAACGCTTAATATTATTTTTATAATTGTTCCACACCACTTGACAATAAATTGGTAAACATTTCGTTTGCATGGTCCACCCTTCATAAAAGTTACTTCCGGTTTAAAGTCGTTTAAGGAAACATTAGTTTTATTAATTTTTGCTTTGTTGAGAGCGTGTGACGCTTATATTAAAGTTATTCATATTATTTCAAATCGATGCACTCGCTATCGACCTAAGTTTGCATTATTAAAATTATGGAAACTTTTGGACCGTGTGAAGATAATTAAAATAGTCTTTGACAGATTTGAATGTAATGTTTTACAATTAAAAAATTATCAATCAATGGTTGATATTAACAGTAATAAACAAAATGAATTCGAGTAATTCTTTGTTTTCTATAACCTTCTTGATGTTAAAAATAGGATATGTATTGCTTCATTCTTTGTTATGCATAAAAAGTTTCATTGGTAGTTTGCTATAATTCAGTTTAAGTTCAGGTAATGAAAATTTTAATGAACCAAAGTGGATTTTTTGGAATCATGTAGTCTTATGTTGTGATTTACACCATGTTGGAATTTTATCTTCGTATATGCGAAACGTTAAAATTCAAATTTTGAAAATTATAATTTGGTGTGAATTATACAAGAAAATATTCAGACCTAGGCGAGAAGAGCATTTTTCGATTAAAGTTGTATAAATAAGCCTTTATAATGAATTCCGAAACTTGAGCGATACGTGCAGGACATCTAACCAGTTCCGTGTGTTATTCATAGATGGCAGAAACAGCCTAAAACGTCAGCCAAGTGATCTCAGAAAACCCGTTCCTCCGTATTGCACCCACCCGCTCTTCCAACCAGCATCACAAACGGTTACACTTTCCACCGCGAGACTGCTTGCGTCGCTAAAAAAACCTCTGAAATTGAAGCTCGATTTTGTGGACAGTGCCCGGCGAGGTCGCGTTGGGAAAGGTTGTTGTGAGTGTGGCGGGTTGTTAAGCAGATTTTTTTCCCCCGCAGCATCCATCTCGTTCCCAGTGCAAGTGATGTGAGAGACAGTTTTTTTTCGAGTTTCACCGGTCCGTTTGTGCGTGAATCACGGAAAATCAAGAGTGATGCGAAGAGATCACGCTTGCTCGCTGTGCTCGCTCGTTTTCGAGTATTCTCGGTGACACGTTCGAAACGTGCAACAAAAAAGAGAAAACAAAATCAGTTTCGTTTTTTTTTGTTGTTATCGTGAAAGGCGTGAAACCCGCTGTGGTCGTCGTTTATTTTATTTTTTTCGTTCGGTGCTCATCCTTAAAACTCGATCTCCGTCGCCTACGCCTACGAAACGTCTCACCCAGGACACCTCTTTCATGTGCCTAACCCATGACCCCGTTGCACCCAGGAAGGAGGAAGAAGTGGAGTTGGTGCCTGTTGCGCGCCTATCCGAGTGACTAGTGGTGTGAGGGGAGCCAGCGACCTCAGGCAAGGCAAAATATCTTCTATTTTTTATTCTCTGTCTCTCCCTTTGAATTATTGTTTTACGCACCTTTTACTTTTCTCCATCCGCGTATTAGGCGTTAAAAACTTCGCCTCTTTTTGTTTTTTTAAATGAAGTTTTCAAAACTTGTCTGTCAAACCGTTCGGTAGATCAGCCGGCGGATGACCGAAATTACCCTCTAACACTCGGTTGAGTCTGTGCGTTCAAGTTGCTTCGACTTTTTTTTAAATGATCGGCGGTGTCTCGTTATTCTCTCTTCAGCGGACAAGTGAACTTGGTTAGAATAGAGTGAGACTTAGTTTTGAAGCACGGAGGCTTTCCTGTGTTCATTTTCGTCAACAGTACGTACGAACGTTACTTGACGTATCGTAAACAATGCTACGCGATGTTTAAGAGCCTCGTCAACAATGCAACGACTGTTGTAGTTTGCCATTAATTAGTTGTAGCGCACGTCGAGTTATATTGTTTGGTCGAATTTAATTATCCCGATAGCGTTGCGATGCCACGACATCGAACGATCTTCTCCTAATTGGAAACTCCCTAACATTTTACAGTCCTTTCCCGAAGAAATTTATGGAGCGATTCCTCTTATGTTAGCTTTACTCCCGCTCGGCTCCGAGGCTTTTTTTTTTCGTTGAAGAGGTAACTAGTGTAGCGATCATTGCGGTATTCCTTCGTCGTAACGTTCGTTTTATGGGGCAGAAGTATAAATTCTCCTACGCGTTATATATCCTTGGTAACCTCAGAACGATGAAGGGTGGGGTTGCGGTCGTGACAAGTGTAAACTTTACCCGAGTTGCGCAAACGTGTACTAAGGAGGGTTGTCTTACTCGCGGAAGCCTAACGGAATGCAAAGTGTCTCGATTGAAAACGCTCGGAAAATTGTTGAAGTAAAGTAATCCCCGCGTAACACTAGAGAGATACGTTCCTAAAAAGAGTCGCGCTAAGCGAATTCGTGCTGAGCGAATGCATAAATACCATAAGAAACCACGTAAAACTTACCTTTTTATACATCAAGTGTAAATATAATACAATGCCTAAACAGTATACAGAAGACGTAAATAAAGTATAAACACGGCGTCGTGTGCTAATTCCACAGGTCCTTTGGAATCTAAATACTATAAATTATCCAATATTTTACGAATAAATATAAATTAATATACATATACGTTCCATTAATGGCAATATTTTTAAATTTATTTTTTCACGCAACTCGTGTTAAAACGAGAGCTTCTTCGTGTAAAGTGAACTGGTTCCCAAAATTGGTAAATCGTGTTAAAGTGAATTTCGTGTTTAAGCGAATTCGTGTTAAGCGGGGATGTTCATGTATCCACCATAGAGATACAGCGATGCATTTGGTTTGTTTCGGCTTCTAATGTCGGGAGAAACAAAAATTGACACGATGATTTTAAACGATTTATCGCTTGGTTGTAAGAGTTGTTCCAGTTAACCAGTATTTTAAAAGCGTTTGTGATATAATCAGTTGCCTATATCGTATATTGTATTGGGTTGACCATTCTACTCTGTGACAATTTTAAAATATATTTTTATGTTGTTTATATGCGAATTTCTTTAAACCCAAATAAGAAGGAGAAGAATCACCTTTTCTTATTTGTGATGGAGCTCCAGAAAGTTAAGGCTTAATCCGTTATTTTCTTTAAACCTGTTCCATCCTATTGAATATAACTTTTCAGTTTTGATTCATCGTGGTAGATTAATCTGGAGCGGTTTCTCGCCGTCGATTCTAGAAATACTATGCGTTAAATTTCATTTCAATTGACGGGTGTAAATGCCTATTGTTTTGAAGACGGCATTCCTAGAACCCGCGATCAACGCTATTCGATCATTGTTACGACAGCGTTATTTACCCTCGAAAGCATCAGTCAACAGTTTTTTTCTAAAAGATATTTGCCGGTTGGTACGTTGTTCATTACATCAACGACCCTTTCGGTTTTTTAGGCGCGTTTCGCTTCCAGCGTGAGCGCCTGTTATCGTCGGTTTGTCCGTCTGTCCGTCCGCATGTTCGTTCTCGGCTTCTACTGAACGGATCTTCATGAAATTTGATATTAAGGACTTTTAATCAAATATAATAAGAAAATCGCAAGAATGAATCACGTACGCCAATCAGGGGGTACCACTTTACTGGTGACAAAAAATTAAATTTTCGTCATATATCGTAAAGTATTGCTCATATCAAAATATTTTTCAAATAAAAGTTGTAGAACTGGTAAAGAAGAGTGTTTCCTTTCCTATACATTTTTATCGTAGGAGTAGCCGTTATCGATAAAATCAAACAAACATGTCTTAATTCGAGTTGAACTTGGAAAATTTCTTGCATAGTTACTTCATTTTTGTTAACATAAACAATTCACAAACAAACGTTTAATTTCCTTACATGTGCATGCAATATTTTTAAAAAGGAAGAAAATTGATTATTTATGACGAAGAAAAAACTTAAAACGAAATTTCCCTTAAGTGCAGGTCTATAATTTCTTTCAAATACTCCATTGCACGAAACGCGCCCTTTTGTGATACGTTGTACACTTTCCTAACTTGTTTTTCTTGCTGTTATATCAAATTACCTAAGTTCGTTTACACCTCAGTTCAGAATTCATTTTCTCTTCTCTCAACAATTCGATCTTTATTATGGCGTCTGTTTAGCATCAGCTTAACGTTCTTCGTCACAGCATCCCCGAGCGATTAAACAAGAAAAAAACAAACGTTTTATCGAGTTTAGCCTTTCTACTCTTGTCTAAGTTTAATACGCGGATTATATCCTATAGCGCCAGGTAAATCATGCGTCAGCATATCCCGTTGCGAAGCGGCCGTCCTCAGTGACATTTCACCGATTGCATAAAAGGGATGGTAGAAGTAGTTTATCTGATTTCACCGTTCCGGAAACGGTACTGTTCCAGACAATGAAAATTAAAAAAAAACCTCTGTAAATTCCACATAAATAAAAATGTTCCGGTTTTTTTTTACAACCAATAAATCCCGTCCGAAATTCTCAAAAGTGTCTCCGTATAAAAAAATGACAGTGTAAAAATAAATATGCCAAAATTTTGCCAGAAATGTAAGATGTTATTATGGCGGATTAATTCGCTGGTGGATGAGAGGAGCAATCACGAGGTTGTGCGTAATTCTCGAGCTCTTGCTGGCGCTGCGTTAAAAAAAAAACATCGTCGAGACTTGTCGGTATAAAAGGATGAGTCGAGAGACAGAGAGATAGAGAGAGTACGACATGAAAGCGAAACGCTGCGGGCGGAAACAGCGGCAGCAAGTACGAGTTTGTGCCAACGTCAGCTTTCCGAATGTTTATCACTTGGGCAACGGAGGAAAATTGTTCGTCGTTGACCTTTTTTTTTTAAAAAAAATTGCGTATCGTTATTATTTTTGAAGTTATTGTTGCCGATTTTCAACAATTAAAGCTCTCGCTTCGTAGTATAACTGCAAAGAGTAGGCATAAAAGATGCGATGGTGTTACAAGTATGTTAAAAGAATTGGGTTGGGACACCTTCAAAGAGCGAAGGAAAATAAATAGACTGAGGAGCCTGTATAAGGAAATTAGCAAAAGGTTAGAAAAACCCAACCGTTACGGTAAAAGTGACCATAAATTTAAAATAAAAGGAAACAAAAAGTGATAAGGGTAAATATTCCTTCGTAAACTGGGCAATAGAGGGGTGGAATGCTCTACCTGAAGAAATCTTAAACCCTTTCCCTAAAAGCCTTAAGGTACTCAAACAGAGACTTAGGGGTATGAAGTGATTACTTGCAAATACATGTTTCATGTTGTAAAAGCCATAAAACTGTTGTTTATTACATTATTTTTCTTTTGCCGTTTAGTAATGTGAAATCACGTTCGATGCTCTTTAATAATGTGAAAATAATGCTTAATAATGTTCAATAATGTGAAAATGTTCATTTAAATACCATTACCACCAGGCCGTAGCCTACTGTAATGTTCTCTCTAAATAAGTAAATAAACTGCAAGACAAGTGATATTCAAACTTAAAAAAAATATATATAAAATCGATAATAATGTTTGTAACAACTTTTATATTAACTTAACGCGATATATATATATACATAGGTATGTAGGCAGGAATGTTTTAAGACATCGCAAATGGTATCAAATAACTCCAGAACGGCTGCGTGTATTTTAGCCATTCTTTCAATTTTAAAAAGAGACCCGCACATAAAGATTCTCATGTGTAATCACAAAATAACGACCCGAGTTCGATTCCAGAGACGTTTAATTCCTCCATTTGGATAACATGGGCGGTGTACCTTCTCGAATTTTTATCTTCTAAACTACAAGTCGTAATTATATGCTCTCGCGGACTTTTTTGTTGCAAATGTTGTCCTCTATACGAGTAAATTTATTGATCGATACCTTACAGATCATATAAGGACAAGAGAGAGTAAAATATGGATTTCTTATTGTTGGCTTGACGGAAATGCCTGACGTAATTTTCCTAGAAACGAAAGTAAACGAATGTAAACAATATAAATTTATAACAAAGGAAACAATAATTGTATTAGGATATAGGACAACAATGCAACAAAAACGTACACGAGAGTCTTTAATGACGACCTGTAGGGTAAGTTTGAATCATTTGGTATCCATCTCAATTTTTAATAGTTTCGAAATTGCTTATTTTTAAGTATTAGTTACTTGGGAACTGTTATATTTTAAAGCAATTTTCAGAATTTGCAATAACAGATGTTAAGCAGTGAATATTTCTGTGAATATTTAAAAAAATACTTGGTATTTTACTTGTTATTACTTCCTAATAGCTGTTTAAATTTAAAAAAGTTGTTTATCGGCGATTTGATCTTCCGCGATACGTGAAAATCGCCTCCGAAATCGATGGATTATTGGAGGAAGATTTTCTCAACGGTTTATTTACGGAGTTCGCGATTAATTGTTATTTCTTTATTGCATGGAAACTTGAAAAAAAAAAGGATTTCGTTCCGGTTTACCGGCGAACGTCGGAGAATAATTATTGCCGAGATTTACTAATAGTTTTAATTTAATGGCTAACGACAGTACGAGTTCCCGGAAATGATGTTTTAAAAAAACTCACCGGAAATTGATATCGAAAGAGAACGATAAATTCTATTTCGCTGTGTTAACTCCTCTTCGTACGTTAGCGTTTGCGTTCAGTGTGTTATCGTCACTTAATTGGGAGAAAAAAACAGGCTAGACTTTTACGTTGTGTTGAGTACGGCATTATAAGCGGAAAAGCGGAAGTGAGAGGAAATTTTTGAGTTAAAGGTGTGTTTTTCCCGTCTTTATTATATTCGTCCACTTTGCAGAGAGAGAGAGAGAGAAAGGGAGAGCCTTGATCCTTGTATTTTTTTGTATGAGAACCGGAAAAAAATATGTTGCGCTCGAGGCCATGACGCAACTAAAAATTTGGCAACGTTGATTTCGTCTGCTATTAACAGCCGTGCTCTCGACTTCTCGGGTGAACTCGGTCGGCAGGTGCTGGCAAGTGATCACCGATTTTGTGCTAAATTGAAGTTTTATAAGCGCTTAAAGAACAAAAAACGCGCTTCATGCGTGGACATGCGGAAACTAAATAAATATCCGCGGTCGTTGCGAATTTCTATTCGATGCCTCTTTGTGTTCTTGTGTTTTGTTGATTGTTTGTCGTGTATATCGAGTGAAGAACGACTTAAGGTCTGCAGTCGGATTTTTAAAAAATATATATGTATTCACCGCACATACCTTAGCGGCTTTTGTCTTTGGAAAATTAGTTAATGCCGTTTTTATTTGTTTTCTTTGCTAAGCTGTGTGTCACATACGATGAACTGTTATGATTTTGGCTATTTATTTATTTCGCTTCGTTTCAACTTTAAATTTCGTCGTTGTCAAGGAAAAAGTCATTGCATTAACTACATTACAGACTAACGGACTTGGTGGCTCTTTCTTTACAAATGTATAGCTCTCATTTGCTTTTTAGTGATTATTTGCATTGATTTTCTATAAGAAATACTTAGAATTGGCGCTTAATGAGTTATTCCAGGCATAGAAAATCGATATTCTGACTTAATTATACAAATGACTCAATTTGTCTCAGAATTGTTGTTTAATGACTTTTTCCTTGGCAACCACGATTTATTTCCCATCGTTTTGTTTATTTTGGTTGCTAAGCTGTGTATTGCGCGACATAAATCATTTTTTCCTATTTATTTAAATTTAAATGTAAATCCGTCATTTTTTTGTTTTTCCTGAACTTGATATTGCGTGCGATGAATCCTTATGATTTTGACTTGTCAGTCCTCCTTATTAAACTTTAAATTATTCTCTCGTCATTTTGTTTTTATTTTGGTTGCCAAGCAGTGTATTGCGTGCGATAAATCGTTATTATTTTGACACTGTTGTCCTGTTTATCGAACTTCAAATTTAAATATTTATTTTCGTTGCCAAGCTTAATAATGCACACGATAAATCTCTATGATTTTGGCACTTTAGTTCTCTTTATTTAACTTTACATTAATCTATCATAATTTTATTTATTTTGTTTGCTTAGCTTTCTATTGCATGCGATAAATAGTTGCGATTTTGACAACGTACTCGCCTTTATTGGGCTTTAAATTAGTTAATGTCGTAATTTTGTTTATATCGGTTGTCAAGCTTAATATGGTATGCGATAAATCGTTAGGATTTTCACATTTTGGTCCTCTTTATTTCAATTTGTTTCTCGTAACTTTGTTAATTTTGGCTGCCAAGTTCGGTATCGTATTCGATGCACCATTGTTATTATTATTAACGTTTTAAGGCCAGTTGTCGGACTTTTAAAAAAATTGTTTCGTAAAACAGTCGAAGGTATTTGTCGCGTTTCATTTTTTTTATTTCGTTCAATTTCACGTCGTCACGACTTCATCGCCTTTCTCCCCCCTCTCATCTATGCCGAATCTCTGGAAATAGCTCGCTTTCAACGGCACTTGACGAGAAATAATCCTACTGTGAATTATGTAACTCGGCTGCGCTGGAAATGTTCAGTTCGTGATGTAAAAAAAAGAGGTGCTTTCTCTTTATTTCCCCCCTGACTGTCGCGTTGGGTTTTCGTTGTTATTTTTGTTTGTGACTTAGTGGCGATGACATTGCGTGATGCAAGCACGAAAGAAATTTCTCAGCGTAAAGGTTTTCTTTTTTTTTAATGGCGCTGAGAAGCTTATTGTCTTAATTTTAAATGGAAGGGGTGGGTTTACGCTGTTTTTTTTTTAATTCGAGGAAAAGGTTTCCTTCCATTTGAATCTTAAGCTAAAAATCCGTTCTCCCAACCACGTCTTTTTAGCGCTGTTTTTATAAGAAAAGGAGCTTATGTATTCGGTTCATCCGTCCGTCCGTCTGTCTAACCGTGTACAGAATAATTCAAAAATTACGTGAGCTACAAACACCAAAATTTCAGGATGTATAGTTCTACATTCGAACTAGATATGGAAAAAATTTGGGGTCCGTCTGTCCGTCCGTTTGCCTTTTAACAGGTTATTAGAAAACCCCTTACGAACTATCTATATGGGTCCATTATGGCTTTTGTATTGTTGACCGCATTCACAGCAACGAATGGAAATGAACAATTATGCTATTAAGCGAAAGTAAGTTAAATTACACAGTTCTAAAATTTTATTCTATGAAATATTTTGTCGTTCTTATTTAACGTCATTTGTTTTTGAAGAAACGTTTACGTGATATGCTGCTTAACATTTTAATGGTAATATACATTGCCGTGAGATTAGTTAATTAATTTTTCGAAACAAAAGTGAAATTACATAGGTCTAAAAACGCATTTACATAATTAATGTACCTATTGAATATTATTAAAAATGCAAAATTTTCGAGATAAGTTTGTCTTCTGCTGGGGAATGTTTTTATTTTAGTATCCTTAAAAAAAGCGCCTTATGTAATTAGCTCTGCTGTTCTTACCTCACTTGTTTATATACATATTCCGTCCGCGATCAACCTTTCATTTATTTTTCGACCCGTTGTAACGACACATACCTACGCGCATTCTGCAGCTTCGCTGCCATTAATCATTTCAGGAAATACTTTGATCCATTTAAACCTTCGTTTTTCCTCTGGAAAATTTTTTCGATTCCCTGTACAGCTTTGGCGAACGCGTTCATCATTATGAAGATACGGAAGGAGTTTGTTTCTTAATATGGAAAGCTGAAATCCTTCGCAGAAATGTACGTACCTACCTATAAGTATTTAATTCGAGAGAGAATTATCGCGCTCTTTTTTTTATATGTGGAAATTCCAATTGAAATTGCTGCGAAACATTACCATTGCTGAGGTCCTTGAAAAACTATATTTTTCCGATATTAATCCGAGAGTCGCCACCGATGACGGATGCGAATCTGGATTTCCTCAATGTCCATTGAGGAAACATTGTTTCTTCAACTTACTCGGCGTCGTTTACTAACAATAAGAATTTTCTTTTAGAAATGGCGTGAAATATCGGCCCTTTTGTTGCCTGAATTTTGTCTGTATTTTTTTACGATGAAAAAGTCGTTGAATAAATTGACGAGGATAATTCGCGTGGTCGTGAAACAGTCGATAAAAAAACGCGTCCGCGTTCGTATTACGAGGTAGCTGTCCTCAGTGCTGGTTCGTAGATCGTAATAAAAAAAACCCACAAGAATCTCAGTTCTTACAATAGAAGATTCGTACGAAAATATGATAAACTGGATTCCGTGACCAAATACTGCGCGCAAATTTTAATGATGAAGGTCGAAAAGTAAAGCATCTATCGTCACAAAAACACAAGCGGTGAATGCTCTGAAGTTGTTTATTCATTCAAGTTTTCGCTACCATGGTTGCCAGACTAATCTATTTATTTAGACTGGGGCCGTATGTATTTCATTTGCTGCAGTAGTACTTTATTTGCAAAATTTATTTATGTGCAGTAGCATTTGTAACTGTCTAGCCTTGCTCTGGACTTACCACTATTTATTAAATTTTTAAAGAGTTGCAATTTTTAACTGTTGAACATCCCAAATATCGTTCGCTTTCTTCGGCGTTGTTTGATGGTTTATAATATAAACCATCAAATATATATATATATATATATAAACTTTATATATATATATCATTTAATATATTATGTTTATCTTTCAATGCTATAATTTATATATAAAATGTCGTGAGCTTACAAAGAAAATCCAAAAGAAAGAAAGCCCAAATTGGTCGAAAATTAGATTCATTACCCCAACTAATTCCAGTTGCTCTACGTGCTAGCAAAAATCTATCAAGTCCTGAGGAATTTTGTTAGCCTTCTAAAGATTGTTCAATTTGCATAAAAAATTCCGATTTTTGCTAAAAAAAAACTTGATTATTCTCAAAAATATTATTTCGCACTCGGTGGGTTTTCCTCGTAAGTCCACGATATAGCCTTCCACGTTTTAAATACAGTAATAGCTACTTGAATTCAGATTTTTTTAAAAATTACAAGTGGGAATATATAGATTCAAAATATAAAAAGACATTGAAAGGAAAGAGCGTCGTTGAAGCAGCAAACAATTATATCTAAAAACGACAGTAACAATGTAAATTAAGCGTGGTTTCACCTTGTCTATGTCTATACACACGCACGCACACACACACATAATATAATGCAGACGTCGATTGCATATTTCGCACCGAATGGATCGAGCTGTTTTTCACCGTTAGTCCATAAACTTCATTCTTTTATGGTTTAATTTCTCCGCTGACATTGCTCGAATCAAACAAATGGTGGGCGGCAATGGTCCATTTCCACGCCGTAATGTCGATTCTCGACAGAATGCGACCTTCCATATAAATAACGTCGTCTCGCGTCGCTTAGTCATCGGCTACGAGGAAATCTACACTCGGGGAAAGAGTGCGTCATCGCATCGGGATGAATTTTTTTCGAAAATAAATAACGCCGCGGGAAGCATTTTTGCGCGAAAGCATTTCCGGCAGTAAATAAATGGTTTTGCCCTTTGCAGTATATGGTATTTATCAACAATAAACGACCATGAAAATAAAATGCTATTGCTTCTGGTGTTATGTTAGGATTTTAGTTTACAGTAAAGACGTATAGAAAATCAAAACTGGTTTTGACATTTTATTTGAAGTTGCCCTTTTTATGAACAGACATGAAAAACCCTGACAATTTTCAAATAACTTAAAAGGTTACATTGTGTTTATATATTAACTTAAAAATCCTGAGGTATCACGATACACAAACAAGAAAAATCAGTACAATATACATTGTGCAAACTTTCTCATATACTAATGCGTCGTTTAGTTATCTTTTGAAAATATGAACTGTGTAGAACCGTTATAAACATCAACTTAAATAAATATACGAAATTTGATGAAAATCGTATGAGCCATTTTTAGAAAATTCAATTGTTATTAAAGTTGCCAAGAATAAATTAGTCTTATATTCATTTATTGATAAATATGAACTATGTAGTATTATTTTAGACGTAAACTCAAGTAACTGTACGAAATTTTATCAAAACCGTTGGAGCCTTTTTAAGAAAATAAAATTGTTAAAATTGCTTAGAATAAACATCCCTTAATTATTGTGCAATGTCAACCATTTCTTCTTAGCTTCTATTCAGTAAGATAAAATGCCTAAGTACGAGATTTCATTCATTTTCGCTCTACCGTTTAGGCTCTAGAACCGCGAACAGTCAGACCCACAGACAGACAGACGGCATTGCAAAAAACCACTTTTTCGGACTCAGGGGTATTATCCTGTTTTGGTCCCGCAAATATTTTTCATGGTAAATATTTATTGTTGAGAGGCTCATGGGATCGCTATGTAAATATTACAAATAACCGAGGATATTGGCGAGCTGATGGGCCTATCGCGACATTTACAAACCCGATCGCCGGACAACGGGGAGGGATAGTTTGGTTCCAGCCGAGGCGAAGGGCGCGGTAGCGCCCGGAGACGACTACCCATTAAAACAAAGCGAGCCGAAGGCTCGTCAATATATCCTTTTAATGTTATATCCTCTCAATTTAGTCAAGTGGATATAACATTGAAAGGATATATCCTTTTAATGTTATATCCTCTCAATTTAGTCAAGTGGATATAACATTGAAATGATATATTGACGAGCCTTCGGCTCGCTTTGTTTTAATGGGTAGTCGTCTCCGGGCGCTACAGCGCCCTTCGTCTCGGCTGGAACCAAACTATCCCTCCCCGTTGTCCGGTGATCGGGTTTGTAAATGTCGCGAAAGGCCCATCAGTCATGGGTTAGCAAGCTTTAGGGTAAAAATTATTTTAAAACATTATTTCAACAATGTATCTCGTAAATATGAATCATTAATCAACAATAAATATTTACCATGACAAATATTTGCGGGGCCAAAACAGGATAGTACCGACTCAGGTACACCTAAAAAGTGTATTTCCATCAAAGTCTCGAGATAGAATTTTTTCGCGATTACAATACTTTCTACGTATATGAGAAATTAAAAAAACGCGTTAACAACTGAATAGCGATATGCTAATTTCTGTGGTTGTAAATTCGCCTAACAAATCAGGAACTGGTCCGTCATTTGCCATCTAGTGGCTTGCTTTTACTGTACGCGTTAAGTACACACGACCTACACAATACGCTTTTATTCTTAGGAAGAACCTTTATGTCATTTATATCGTCTCTGAAACTGCTTTCGATATTGTAACGTGTTTGGAAAATTTAAAACGGTATATGACGTAACGTTCGAATATCGCACTCGCTATAAACCAGTCACGCTAAAAAAAAGAAAAAAACAGTCGTTTGTACCCGTTAGTGCTTAGTGTCGTATATTTCATGTACGAGGGAAATTAATGTCAATCGTGGAAGCTAACGACGTTATCTTATACGTCTATGGTTTGTTTCAGTTTATTCGGCGTGCATTTAGCTAAATATCGTTAGTGCCGTGTTTTTTTTTTACGTTCTCCATACGTAGTGTAAGAGAAAGTATTGTATTCGTGAAATAAAAATCGAATTCGAGATTTCAACGAAATTTCTAGCTAAATGACTAATAATCAGATCAGCACAAAACTTTACATTTAAGATTTTTATTAGTAATTCAAGGCCCGAAAAAGTTTAGGCTGACAATGGTCGACCGGAAGTCCTATTGTGTGCTACAGTGTGTGCACAATTTCGGTCCATTACATAACATTGTGTACTGGCTCCGGACCGCATTCCAGAAACCAAGTACAATTTACGTGGATAATTGTCTCAACGTTCCTCCTTAACATTTCTGTCAACAGTGATAGATTCAACAAAAGTATCAATTTGCGCGTCTTCTCTTTCTATTCCTTTAACTAATCGCTTGCAAAGACGAAATCCAGAATTTTTACAAAATAATAGCATAGTTGTTAAAAATATCCAACAAGGACTAAATTAATTGATCTACCTTGGTCGCCATTATGGACTTTTTTGCCCTGAGTGATCTCGCGAACCACAGTTTGGGAACCTCTGCTCTAGAGCCTAAACGGTAGAACGAAAATGAATGAAATGTCGTACTTAGGCATTTTATCATACAGAGCAGAAGCTATGAAGAAATGGTTGACATTGCTCAGTAATTAAGGAAAGTTTATTATACGCATTTTTAACAACAATTTGATTTTCTCAAAAACGGCTCTTAACGATTTTGATCAAATTTCGTTCAGTTGCTAGAGTTTACGTCTTCGGTAATACTACATATACTAGCTCATATTTCTCAAAAAATGAATATAAGGCTAGTTTATTCTAGACATCTTTAACAATAATTTGTTTTTCTCAAAAACGGCTCGAACGATTTTGATAACATTTCGTACCGTTACTTCAGTATACGTCTGCAATAATATTTCTCAAAAAATGAATAAAAGGCTAGTTTATTCTTGGGTAACTTTAACAAAAATTGGATTTTCTAAAAACCGGCTCATACGATTTTCATTTTCTAAAGACGACGCATTAGTACCCATGTATGAGAAAGTTTACAATGTATGTTGTACCGATTTTTTTCAACGTGAAAGCTATTCAGCGTTTAATAATCATTCGCAAGTTTTAATTATTCTCGAGGACGCTGATTTCGACAGCGGTCGTATGCATTGACGCGTTTAGAGAAAGTCATGTAACTCGACACTTCAGACGGAAGATTGTGAAGTTTTCAGAATTAAAAAAATCAAGAAATAACTTTCACGTCGATCGAATGACGGAAGACAAAAGATCACGTATCCTATTACATTGTTTGTTTTTTTATTCGCGGAGGGACGATCCTATTGGTTATGCCGGCGAATAATTTTTTTTGGCTCGCACGGAAAAAGAGATGGGGGGGGAAGGGGGAGGGAGGAATTTTTTAAAGAGAGAATTCGGGAGCATGTCGTTTAGCCGGATTCGAGGCGGAAAGTGGGACGGGAAAGGAAGAGGAGATAAGTGCGAAACGAAGCGTAGGAATGCTGAAAAATTGAATGGAAGGAGGGGAGGAGGAAAATTGGTTTAAAATGGGAGACGGAGGAGAGGGGGAGAGAGAGGGGAGAGGGGAAGAGAATGAGGAAAAAGGGGGATTCAGAGAGGGGAGGGAAGTGAGGCGGAGGGGGGAAGGAAGAGAGTAGAGGGATGTAGATAGAGAGAGAGTAGAGCGAGGAAGAGAGCAACTCCTCATTTTTAATTTCATGGCAATACGTGGGGATGGATAACACGGTAGCAGACGAATTTATCGAAAACGAATTCGTCGAAGAGGAATTCATCGAAAGCGAATTCGTCGAACGATCAATTTATCGAAAGGCTAGTTCTTCGAAAATTATGAAACGAATTTATCGAAATGCGCCGTGGAATTTAATTTCATTCAAAATATTCATTTTATTATATGTTTCAAATGATATCTTCATTTTTGAAACAATTTAATGACATAAGATCTATTCCCACGGGACTGATCGGCCTGACGCGACATTTACAAACCCGATCACCGGACAACGGGGAGGGATAGTGCGTCTCGCCTGATCGGCCGGTCGCGGCATTTATAAACCCGATCGCCGGACAACGGGGAAGGATAGTTTGGTTCCGGAGAGGCGAAGGGCGCGGTAGCGCCCGGAGACGGCTACCCATTAAAACAAAGCGAGCCGAAGGCTCGCCAATATCCTCTCCATTTTCGGCGCAACAGTCAAGCGAGATATAATTTCCTTGTAGACTACAGATATCTTGTTAGAAACCAATCGGTACTTACGTATTAAGTTGGGCTCCCCGTTAATACGTAAGTACCTTTTCTTGTACTTATATTCGACGAACTCGTCATTTTCGAAAAACTTGTCTTTCGATGAATTCATCGTTCGAAGAATTCGCTTTCAACGAATTCGTTTTCGTCGAATTCACCTAGAACCGGATGACACGCGGCACGCGTGAGCCTGTAATTTCTGCATAAAATAGGCATTTTCTTTCAGTAGTAAACTGGTAGGATAAACTAGGAGGATTGACCCCGTTAATTGACACCAAAGAAAAAGCGGCGTTATGGCGAAATCGCGTTATTTGAAACCGCGTAAAAGGAGGACTGGTGATTGGTGATCATTCACCGAAAACGGGTCGCGTTTTTTTTTCAAGTATGTGGAATATGCACTATAAGTCTTAATAAATTTGTGTTGTTACACGAATTATTCGTATTTAACAATTCCCCCCTATCGTTTTATGACGGAATTCCACGAAGTCTCGACTTCGTGTTTTAATTTTATTAAAGGGAATAGAGAGAGAGAAATGGGATATGATGATGTGATAGAAAGGAGAAAGGTGTAAGTTGGAAAGAAAGGGAGGAAGATAGTCTGGGACGAAGAAAAGGGTTTCGTATTCACTGAGTAATAGTATAGTATATCAGATTAAAGTTGCCACATTTGCACTTTCTCTAACCCGGATATGTGGCAACGCTACATATTGCGTACGGGGAAAGTGAAAATTCAAATGGTCTTTTTTCTCCTATATATGTACTCACCCTGTAGTAAAATTTTTGACGTAATAAAAACTAATAATCTTTCAGAATACTGGAATTCTTTAACTATGTATTACTGAGAGTTCAAATGCGGACATCACCAGCTGACCTAACAAAAAACACGCAGAGTTGGAGTTGCCAGCTTTCGATTGTGCCGAATTTGTCGTTCGCGCAATCACACTTGGGAAAAATCGTCATGGGACTTCTTTGATACATAGTTTTCGATTACCAAATTTTAAAATGAAATTTCTCAAATCTCACGTATCCGGATATATTATGATTCACCCCGGTGATGACTAGCTCAAACACTCAAAAGGTGGCAACTCTATTACATTAGACAGATGTAGTGTACTGCGCTTGAACGAGATTTTAACTAGAAAGTCTTTTTTAGGCGCGTTTCGCTACCAGCGTGAGCATCTGTTAGCGGCGGTCTGTCCGTCCGTCTGTCCGTCCTTCCATCCGTCCGTCCGTCCGCATGTTCGTTCTCGGTTTCTAATGAGCGGATTTTCATGAAATTTGATATTGAGGACTTACAATGAAAGATAATAAGAAAATCACATAAATGAATCACGTAAGGAGTACCACTTTACTGCTGACAAAAAATGAACTTTCCCTCATATCTTGTAAAATATTGGTCATATCAAAATACTTTTCAAATAAAACTTGTTGAACTAGTACAGTATTTATTTTTCTATACATTTTTATCGCAGGAGTAGCCGTTATCAAGAAAGTCAAAATGAAAATCTTAATTCGGGTTGAACTTGAAAATTTTTTGCATGGTTACTTCATCATTGTTGCTAACAGACGCAATCGCACAAAAGTACATTTAATTTCCTTAGGTGTGCATGCAATATTTTTAAATAGGAAGAAAATGGATTACTTATGACCAAGAAAAGAACTTTAAAACGTTATTTCCCTTACGTACACGTACTATATCATTTTTTTTCAAATACTCCATTGCAGAAAAAGGCGCCCATTTGTGATGCGCTGTACACTTTCCTAACTTGCTTTTTCTTTCCGTCTCACGGAAGGAGGGAGAAAGAAAGGGAATGAAAAGGGGAGAGGGGAGGAGAGGTAGAGAGAGAGTTAGGAAGAGAGAGTGGAAAATTACTGTGAGATAGAAGCGAAAATGGGAAGGAAAAGACAGAGAGATGAAGAGAGAGAAAGGAGGTGGAGTGATGCAAGGGAGTGAGGTGGAATGGAGAGAGAGAGAGAGACAGACAGACAGAGGGAGATGTACATATAGGATGAAAAAGATACGCGAAAAATTCGCTCGCGGCGAGCTTCAGAGCGACACTCGAGAGAGAGAGAGAGCGAGTTAGTGGGTGGGGGTGGGTGGAGAGGAGTCTGCGCGAGAGGGCGTGGTGTCTTCTAAATGGCGCCCGTTGCCATGACTACGTCCTTGACGGTGCGGCGATGACCTTGGAGTCACGATGTGGGGATTTTTGTGGGTGGGTGACGGGGGGAGAGGTAGGGAAGAGTTGAGGGGGGGGAGGGGGTGGGAATAGGTTTTCAGAACGGGAGGAAAAACTGAGGGGAGGGGAGGAGGGGGAAGAGGGAATGAGGAAAAAGGACGGAAATTGAAGAGAGAAAGAAAGAAATAAACGGAGGATGGGAAGAGATGGATAGGTGGGATAAAACGTCTTTATTGGTGCAGGAGTAGGATGTGGGGGGGAGGGGGAAGGGGTGGATTCCTGTTTTGAGAATGAGGAAGGTAGAGAGAGAATGGGAGGAGAGGGATTTATTTAAAGAGGGAAATATAGAGACGCAGATAATGGTATGGGATTAAGAGAGAGAAGATAGGTAGCGTGGATTTAACCCTTTAAGGATCACATGATCTGAGGGCACTTTTACATAGTCTAACTGTGGGTAAATATTTAGCATTATTTTTCAAGATAACTGTAAAAATTATTTTCAAAATACGTTTCTGTGAAAATTATGAAGCATCGTCAATTCTTTATAAAAATCCATGCCAATTTAGCCGAAAAATAAACAAATTAAACACTCGATTACAAAAAATCTCTGGCTACATATTTAGCCACCAACCCTTAGGAGGTTAAAAAAGGAGAAATGGGAAGAGGGTAAGGGTAGGATTGATGAAAGGGATAGGGAGAGAGAGGTGGATAGGGGAAGGAGGGTGAAAGAGGAGAGAGAGAGAGAGAGGTTAGAAGAGAGAAAATGGAGAGAGTGAAATTCAGATGGAGGAAAGAGAGAGAGGGACGTAATGAGAGTGAAGGAAAAAGAGAGAGGGGGGGGGAGAAAAAGAGTGAAAAGAGGAAAAATAGGGAGCGAATAAAGAAGAAAATGAGGAGGAAGAGACCGAGAGAAAAATGTCTTCATTTGGGAGGGGTTTGAGCCCTCTCTTACAGTGAGGGAGAGAGAGGTGAGGGAAAGAGAGAGGGAGAGAGACGAGAGCGAGTGAGAGAAAGAGGGAGGTGAGGGAGAGAGGGGGAGAAGGAGAGAGGAAGAGAGAGAGCTAGAGTGAGGTAGAGTGAAAGAGAGAGGTAGAGAGTGAGGTAGAGGAGAGGGAGACAGACAGACAAACAAACAAAAGACTTTATTAAGGGGTTAAATTGAGTCATTCTTACATTTAACCCTACTTTAATAATTACAAAGGAGAATAAAAAATAATAATAATGATGATGATTATATATTTACACATTCACACACGATTTCGCAGAAAAGAATCTGAAAGTAAAACAAATAGAAAAAAACACAAGGAAAATGTACGATTCCAAAATCGGACTTGTAAAAAAAAATGGAGCGCTATATGTGGTAAAAGGCTAGGAAAGACTTGGCCAGCCTAGTAAAAAAGAGAGAGGAGAGAGATATAAAGGAGAGGAATAGAGAGTAGAGGGATAGAGAGGGGAGAAATGGAGAGTAGAGCAATAGAGAAGAGAGGAATAGAGAGGAGAGAGTGCTATAGAATGAGTTAGAGATAGAGAGGTGGGGAAGAAAGCGAGGGGAAAGGAGATAGAGGAGGAGAGAGAGAGAGGGAATTAGTATGTGGAAGAAAGATTTAAAAAGAAAGGAAAAAACAGAGGAGGAGGTAAGGTAGTCGGGAGATGAAATAATAAAAAAAACGATAAAGATTTACTCAGGCAAGGTCGTTTTCGTCAGACCATTAAATAATGATACAGAGACGTAATCTTGTAAGTCATCTCGAAAGAGAGAAGTCCTCCTGTGTGTGTATAATATGTGTTTTTTCCTCGACAAAGAAGAAAAAATACCAACTCGGTAGAAGAAGAACGGAGTAGCGAGTTTTTAAATGGAGTGAGTGAGGGACTTCCCTCCCCTCCCTCTCTCTCTCTATCTATCTAGAGAGAGAGAGAGAGAGAGGAAATGAGAGAGAATGTTTGCGACCGAAATCTTCGGATAATGAGCGCCGCGCTTACATGGTTACGGTTGCTCGGTTCGCGTTTTCAGCGAAGAAAAATGGGAGTGAGGAGGGAGAGGGGGAAGGAGGGGGAGGGGGGGGAAGAGGAGAATTGAAGGTGAAACGGTGTTATTATCCAAGCCTTCTCTGGCTACTGCCGCTTCTGCTGCCGCCAAATGACGTGAGAATGGAAAATTTTGGATTGTTATGAAGGTTGGAGCGATTTTTTTAAAAGGGTACGCACAGGGGCGTGACTACGATTATTATTTTTTTGTGCCTCTTCTATGCGAGTACAACTTTTTGGGTCCTCACCCATGTCAAAAAAAAGAACGGCTTTGCAAAATTATTTTTATATGATAAAATCCGCTATAGAAGCCTTAATTTTGTGAAATTCCATAATTGGAAGACATAATTCAACAAAACTGTGTAATATTCTACTGTATTACTCGGTAACACGACCAGGTTTTAACGTATCTACCTGATGACGACGTAGTAGTTAGGTTGAAAACTGGTCGTTATACTTATTAGTAGAGTGGAATTATCACATACTTTTCTCGTGTTATTTTTGTATGATTTTAATTTTTGATTTTTTAAACATTTCAATGCTGAACATTCCTCTATCGACTCATTTTCATTTAGCATGCTTCCCGAGTTTTTTTCCTACCGAAAGAAGTTATATAAGTACTTAAATATTACTTCTGGGCGTACAAGTTCCGTAGGTGGCTTTTTATATTAATTTTATTATGCATTTCTATGGATTGATGCCAGTCTGTATTTGATCACTGTTAAATGCTATAGTTCCTCGGTTTCCATTCAGGTTTCACTGTCATCTTTCGAAATATTGTTCGTTGTAAGAGAGAGAAACGTTCGTCAAAACGGCCACGTTAAAGAAATGTTATAATTTTTTGTGAATATTCTTTTATTTTTTGTTCGTTCAATTTAGTGAGAGTCCTCTATGCATTATATTCGGGGAAAAAACCCCCAAGCACTGCCCCCTAAGTCACGCCCCTTGGTTCGTACCGCTATCAAAGTCGGAGAAATCTTATCTAATCGACGTGATCTCTTTATTCGGCTTTCGTTTTAAATTGAATCCTTCCTTTTGTGCGTTTGAAGGAATTGGATGTATTTAAATTTGTTAAGATCGAAAGGGGAGCTTGGCTTATGGGGATAAAAGTGAATTTTGTTTGAATGGCTCTTAAAAACCCATCAGGATAAAGCAGTTGAAATGGTCGTGGAATCAGAACAAAGCCCGCCCTCGGCTTATACGAGTGATGTGCGAGATTTAAATACCGTTTCTACGGCGTACATTTTATCAATTATGGTGTCGCTAAGCTGCTCAAAGCCTCGCGTTTAATCAATTTCATAAGCGAGTTTTAATGATTGGGTTAATTAAATATGCGAAATATGGCCGCAAAATTTTCAATCTACTACGAACTCTTAATTTTATTTTAAAATCTCTTTGAAATTCGATCTAGAAGGTAAGAATTTTAATAAACAATGAAAAGATCACTTCATTTAAAAAAAAACTTGAACTGGTTGACAAATTAGGTGGCCATAAATTTGGAGAGAAAAAACATCCGTAATTCGGCTGCAAAGCATCCATCATCAGCGGTGAATTGCCGTTAATATATATTCTTCAGCTTTCTATTGTAGTTTACGTTTAGGGAAAATCAAACCGTGATAGAAAAACTTTGTGGGGCCAAAAAATTATCAGTTATATGTTGTTAGTTTTGAATTTACCTGTTTCATACACTGAAGTAATGTTATTATTGAAAAACCTGGAACTGAAAGCTGCAGTGATTGAATGTATATTTTTAATGTTATTACTTTAACTCAATGGTTGTTTGCTTTTGAGAATGAAGATCGTTTCTTAAGCGGAGAATATACATTCCAGAATGAGAATCTAAATATTTTTAATTTGTGAATTAAATTTGAAAGCGTTTTCAACGGGTAGAATTACTCTTTTAATATACGATTAGTAAAATATTTACCGAACAATTGCGTAAATTAAATGCCTGTCACATTCCGAAGCTTGGGATATTTAACAATAAATGCTTTTAAAATATAAACCTCGAACAATAAAACTGGCGTTGAAAATTTAATATCTAATAAAGCTTGAAAGAAAGCTGACGTATCATTTATTCATTAACAAACGGCACACCGCTCGAAGCCAATTGTCAAAATATAAATGAAACATAGGAAGGACAGTAATAATTAAAACTATATAATAATAACATTAATGAATAATGCAACCGTAAAAAAATAATACATATCTGAAAATGCGATAATAATAACGAAAACTAAAAAAAACGTCCATTGTTAATAATAAACATTGGTCACCGTCTACGCAAATTACATCGCCGCAGTTTGCGTCAAACGTATTTTTTTTATTTATACTCTTTTAAAAAAAAAAAACTACGTAAGAGACGAGTGAAAAATTCGAGTAATGGATGAACACCCTGGGAGAGAGAGAGGAGAGGAGAGAGACCACCACCCCACCCTCCTCCTCTTTTCATCTCCTCCCTCCCACAGTAAACCAGGCCGAATGCAGCACATATCGATTTTCGTGCTATTCACGCGCGCGTCAACCGTATGATCCGAGCGAGAGAAAGAAAAAAAATAATAAGTATGAATCGTCAAACAAACGAGGAACGAATATTAAAAAATAATAATAATAATAACACGAGAAGAATTTCGCGAACAGCGGAGCCCCACGAGTCTTTTATTTATTTTTTTCGTATCGAGCGCGGATAATTATTTTTCTCCCGCCTACGGCCCGGAGGCAAAAAAAAAGAAATGAGAAGAAGAGGTGGAGTTGGAGGGAGAGAAAGAGAGGGATGATGTGTAGGACGAGAGATATGTGGTGCTTTCGTCATATGAAACAAAGAAGAAGGACATTGCAATAGGTTTCGCGAATATATTGGAGGTTGCATGTGATGTGTTGACGGGCGGACGATGGATGCACTGTGAGTGACGTCGAGAAAGGGATTCTTTTTAACGACAGAAAGGGAAGGAAATGATGGAGTGACAGACATACAGACAGACAGACAAACGACTTTATTAAGGGCGAAATTGAGACTATATAGTCCCTTCTTACATTGAACCCTTATGAGGTAGAGAGAGAAAGTTAAAGAGAAAGGCAAGAGGAATACATACAGACAGACAGACAGACAAACGACTTTATTAAGTGCGAAATTGAGACTATATAGTCCCTTCTTACATTTAACCCTTATGAGGGGGAGAAAGCTAAAGAGAAAGGGGAGAGGATACGAAAGAGAAAGGCGAGAGGAAAAAGAAGGGATAAGAGAGGGATTGAGATTGAGAGCAGAAAGAGGGAGAGAGCAGAGAGGGAAGAGAGAGTTTGAGAGAACGAGAGAGGGAGAATGAAAAGAGAGGGATATAGGGTTTGAGGAAGAGAGAGAAAGAAGAAAGAAAGTGAGAAGAGGGTGAAAGTTGAGGTGCATGATGAGAGGGTGGAGGAGGGAGAAGGGGGAGGGAGAAAGTTGGAAGGATGAGGGAGAGAGAGAAAAGAGTTACTGAAATAATTTTAAAATAGTTTTTTTTATGTTACTACTTTCTTTTACATATTTGTTGTGCACACATTAGCGGTGCGTGTATCCTGTATTTATTACGCATTCCATTGCAGCGCATGTTATTGTGAGTAGCCTGTATGTGTTTGAATGAATTTACTAGTCGAGTTGCCCGTCAAATATGACGGGGATAAATAGCGTTCTTTATCATCGGGTAAGTGCCCGCGTGTAAACGCGATTATTTCACGTGAAAATATTCATTTTATATTTTCAAGCCGTTTTCACTGCTTTCCCGTGAAATACTTAAAACTTTTAGCAAATCTCCAGAAACGGTTCTCGAAAAACCTATTTACATTTGACCATGACTGAAACACACTTCGTTTACATAAATTCCTACCTTGTTCAATGTTTTGCCTATGGATTTATGTATTGTTGCTGTTAGTTCCAAAAATCGGCTATTTAAATCCTGGTTGCAATCAGATAATTTTTTTTCAGAAAAACAGTGTATGATTATCCCTTTTTTATTTGATAAAATTTACCGTTCATAGAATGAAATAAATCCCGAATGGGTTTATTTGAAAACATTCAATAATAACACGTCTATTTATAGGAATGCAGTGTCACCTATGCTACCTAAAGCAAATACTTTCAAATGGATTATTTATGACGAAGAAAAGAACTTTAAAACGCTATTTCCCTCACGTGCTATATAATTTCTTTCAAATACTTCATTGCGCGAAACGCTCCCATTTGTGATACGATGTACACTTTCCTAACTTGTTCATTGCCGGTTATGGATAGAAGTAGTGTTGAAGGGAGAGAAAGAGAGTGAGAGAGAGAGAGAGGAAAGGAGAGGGAAATGGAGGGATGGGAAGAGGTGAGACTGAGGCAAGGGAAAGATGACGAGAGGAGGGGGTTAAAGAGATCAGAAATCGGGAGAAAGGTATGAAACGGAAGAGAAAGGAAAGAAAGCGAGGCAGGGAGGAGAAAAACTGGAGTGAGGAAAGCAGGATGCAGAGAGGGAGGAGGATGGGTTGGTGGTCTACGGGATCGATCAGCATGCCTTTCTCTCTCTCCCTCTCGTTCTAACTCGATCTAGCGTTCAAGAGCTACAAATGGTCCAACCCCTGGAGCACGGTAGCGTTTATATATACTATACGATATATTTTTTTTCTCGTATCTATCTCGTATATATACTATACGATATATTTTTTTCTCGTATCTATCTCAAGAGCTACAAATGGTCCAACCCCTGGAGCACGGTAGCGTATATATATGCTACACGATATATATATTTTTTTTTCTCGTATCTGAAGCATTTTCGTTTCGTTTCCAAGCATTGTCGTCCTTAACTCGTGTTGTCGCCGTCGCACGGCTACTCCCGGAGGAAAGGAATGTCGTGGTGACTTTTTTTCCACCGTTATTCTCCACCCCCGGAGGGGGATTAACTGTCAGGATCAAGGGAACGGGCGCTACCTAGAAATTAGTCTCCATTTTACTTTTCCACAGTGCGCCATTAAATCCGCATGCTGGCAATGCTTGACCAACTGGAATCAATCCGAAGAAGTAAGTTGGAACGAGCGTCAGATTTTAGCGTGACAAAAAAAGAAAAAATAGAATATCGTTATTCTTATTTTTTTACGTCTTTTATCTTGCGATTTTCGGCGACCGAAAAATCACCGTTTATTATGCGTTGGTGACTCGTCCGCCGTGAAAGGACGTAAGATGACATGTATAGATAAAGGTTAATTGAATTTGGGCATTTTTTTATTTAGCCGCCCTCTCCGTTGTTTGCAGTTCATTCAGGCTCGCGTTTAATTAAGCCGTCGACCCATTTCATGACATTATTATGCGGTCTCTACGCTGACTCGAGATTGAAGGAACAAAAAAAATGTTTAATAAAATTTCAGCAGGCCTGAAATTTTTAAACGATTCGTTTTTTCATCATGGCGGGCATACAAAGGCAGTGAATTTTTTAATAAGTTGTGTCAGAGATGAAATGACTCAGTGGCTTTTGCGCTGTACGTGTGTGTGTGTGTGTGTAATATACAAGTATATACCTACATGTACACAATGGAACTTCTGTAAGTCGAACCTCAAGGAAAACAAAAATAATTATATCTTATAGAAAATTCTAATTATAGAAGAAAAGTAAAACGTGCTGTTAAACGAATTCACTACGAGTTACGGAAAATTCGAGTTATAGACGTTCGACTTATAAAAGTTCGACTGTGTATATGTATGTATCATGTATACATACATAGAAGTATATATGCGTGTATGTATGTATAGCACCACCTGGCTAAGATTGCAACCGAAGCAGATGAAAACTATCCAATCCCAAGCCTCCAATGTTTCTTAAACTGCCTTGATTGCTCAGTAAGAATCTTATTTGTAGCACATGCGGATTTTATATGCCAGGTACACCTGCGTGGTGATGACATTGAGCAGCTTTCACCTGGATAAATTCGACATCAACCCCGGTTTGGACTTGGCGGTGACAAATACGTAATAAAAAAACATCTCGGTAATATCGTTTTTTTTTCGATTCCCGTAGGCGGTTTTGATCGAGTGTCGAATTTGAAAACTTGGCTGCGTTTTTGGTGATGACATAACCCCTTATAATACACTGTATTTTTCGTTGTTTTTTGTGTACTAAAATATTATTAAATTGAGTTTAAAAAATTAATGAAGCCAACTTTCGTATATGTAAATACCATAAAGTAGAAAAAATAAGCACAAAATTCACCTAATTGTATGTTCCAAATTGTAAAAATAGTTTTGGTATTATATAAAAGTAATTTGTGATGATTTATTTAGTAAAGGTTGCATCACACAACTTTTGAATGACCAGAGCTATGTTTACTTCCTGGAAAATTTTATTATGATTGTTATACGTATTTATATATTTTTTACCTTTTTTAAAACATAAAGAGTTGTTAAATTATTTTTTTATATAAATTTTGTTTTTGTTTATATGATCAGGCTCACTATTCTACTTTGTAAATTTTTCATTGCATTTGTTATTTGTTCATGGCATTACTTTTCCTATTTAAATTTATTAAAATAAGGATACCAATTATTAATAAAATAAGATGAAATACTTAAACTAAACGAAATACTATTAGTGTTATAAAGTTTAAATTGAAAACTGATTTCGTGTATGAGAAACAACAAAATACAATAAAAAATTCACAGAGCAGTCTATTGTTCTACATCTTTGAATAATGGGACTCAAATGTATCATTTCAAATGTTGTCAAATCTTAGCCCAAATTTTTTTGGGTTAGTTTTTATCACGATATTTTTTTTTAATTTGCCCGACTTATTGCAATAAATTTTTGATTGGAAAACAAATTTCAATTATAAACAACAAATATAACAAACAATACACTGATTAAAGAAGTGAACCCACGCCCAAACTTATTCAGCTTTCGCAGGAAACATACTCAAAATCTTTTTTTTTCTAATAATCAGCAATGTAAAATTCCTGTATTTGACTCATGAAATGTCATAAAGACAATATCAATGAATGCTGGAATATTTATTTATTTTTGTTACCGGCGTTACCATGGTGTAGTTTGAACTTCAAGAACAAGCGTCGAAATTTCGTATATGGCCAGATGCGACGGGAATTTATTTTGGCGCGCGAACGTCTTAATTAAAAAAAAATTTCCTTTCCGTCATTCTGGTCCCACGTCTTCATCCTATTCACGTGGCGACGAGATATCTCTCCATCCACTCCTCCTAAATGGCAACTTCCGTCACTTTTATCGCTCCTCTTTTGTTATTGTATTTTTAGCTCTCTCCCCAAATACGTTTTTAACCGTTCCTCAACCACGCCCTCGTCAATTCCGCCGCCTCTTAGTAATTACTCTTAGCGGATTCCCGTTCGCCTTCGTCGCAACCACCTTCTCTCCTTTTCCGGTGACTCTGCTCTCTTTTTCTCTCTATCTCTCTCTCCCGACATTCTCTCAAAAAAGAAAAATCAATTTTTTTTCGCGTCATGTCGGTCGCTACGATAATAGAAAGTCTTGGAGCGAGTCCCGAATCACCCGTTTTCCTTCTGTTTTTTTTTTTTTTTGTATTTTCAATCGTGCCGATCCCAGTAATCCTTCGGGTGCTTTTGCAAGGGAATTCCAATTATCGGAGGGAACCGTTATTTCTAAAGAGGCTCGCGAGATGTCTCCGCTATCTCTTTTTTTTTTTTAGCGATTCAGAAATTGAACGATTCGTAACGCAATCAACGAGGATGATTCCTGTTCGCGATCACTGTTAAAAAAACTCCCTTTCTTTAGCTGTCAAAAAGAGAAAAATAGAAGCCGAGCGAACAAACATGCGCGATCCAGTTGCGAAACTTCCGTCCTCAGCGGTAATTAATGACATTTCGTTGATCTCCGAAATAAATCTCTGTTATGCCCAGCACATGACTTTCTCCATACAAAGTAATGAATATCATTGAAAAAACAACAAACAATATCGTTAGATGTTGCTATGGTTAACAAAATGTTAACTTTGCAATCGAAATGTTCGTCTAGATGTTGTATGTATATCGTGTCGTGTCCTTCGTAGTAACGTTCCTCATCAATTAGGTTAGGACGGAAACGATGATAAAGTTTTCAGGGCGTGCTCATATCTCAGATCATAAATTAATTTAATAAAAAAACATAAAGCGCGTCATTAAATTTTTAAAATAGTTAAGTTATAGTGTGTATATGTTTCATAAAGACACGAAAGTTGATTATGAATTTTTAAAAAAGTATTGCTTTTCAAAAAGTATAATAATGAAGTGTAACTTCAATTCCATTACTACCTTACACAAAAATGTCATCACGTTTGATCTGCTGTAGCAGCAGTTCTCTCCCGGCATCTAACGACGAATAATAGCATTTTTCATTTATGCGAATACATAGTAATTCGAATTTTTCATGTTATGGAAATTGAGGAATAATCGTTATTATATTTTTACCGATGTACACACAGTTGATCCTTTAAAATCTCTTGTGCGATTTAAATCGAAAATGCATTATTTGTGCGATCCAAATAGTTAACGTTAGAAGAAGTTAACATTTGCGTCGATTCAAGATGGAACCATCGAGTTCACCTTATGACTGAAATCGAATTGACGAACTATGCCCCTCTGGGTAACCGTGAAATAGCTTAGAAAACCAGACGTGTATTGTGCAGTTAAAAAAAGAAAAACTTGACGATTCTGTTATCGCTGATTCGCCACTGATGACGGCAGCTTTGTGGCTCTTTCCAAACTGTTGTATAGTTATCGGCGACAAGTAATAGCGTTAATATTTAATACTTCTAGGGGGGGGGGAAATAATGGGGCAAAATAGCCCCTTAAAATTGGAATTTTTCCATCGGTTGTAACAAAAAACCTATAATCGTGCCAAATTTTAGCTCATCTGGAAGTGCCTTATAATTTATATCCTCCTCGTGTATCCTATGTAAGAAGCAGCAGTAGTTTAATGTTGAAATCAGTCTCCAACTTGTATGAAACAGGCAGACGGAAACGAAACCGTGTGCTGAAATTCCCCTTGCTGTCCCCTATTATCCTACTAAATTTGGTCGGAATCGATTGAGGAATGTGGCCATGCATAAAGGAAGAGGCAGACAATTGGCCGCCATTTTGAATCAAGCGGACAGACAGACAGTAAAACGTTCTTCTCCTTAGTGCCCCCTACAATCGTGCAAAATTTGTTCGGAATCGGTTGAGAAATGTGGACGTGCATAAAGGAACAGGCAGACTTGCTAAAAATATAGTGGTGGAGATTATACTTGTAGATCCTCCTCCTCGAGACCGAAATTGACGTCATTTTGCACGCGTTAAAAATAGACACGTGAATTTGACCATGGCGCGGGAGTATTCCTTTCCTCATTAAAACCCTTAATAAACTATTCTTATTTTTCTTCCCCTTACTTTAAGAAAAAAGGGTTATCCACTCTCCGCTTCTTAATCTAATTGACAATTAGACGCGTTTCTCTAGATATCAGGAATTTTACGGCTCGTATTCCTTATCCATTTGGTACGTAGGATATTTTTTTTTTCAGCTATAGGCTAATCGTCATACGAGAGATATACGTGCCTCGTCAACTCTCCGAGAGTATTCGAAGGGTATCAGTTTTAATATGCAGATTGTGTAGTCATAAGGATTCCACCTTGGTCGCCTCTTTCCCAGGGTATATCTGATGCGTAGCAGAGTATCTCGACCCCCTTTTCGAGGTTCAAATATCGATCCGATATGCGCGGTGCGTGGAAACGATTCATCGAAAAACATAACCTGAGGCGTTTGTTTTTTGTTTTTATTTTTTCCCCCGCGAAAAAGATATAATATATTTATATAAATCTTCGATGTTTTTCGACGTGGTGTTAATTCGGAAACGCATTAGCGAGTTATTGTTGAAGGCGCTCCTGTGTCGTGTACATAAGCGCACGTGAACACGGTCGTTCGTCCGTGAAAAATGCGAGGATGCGAGCTTTCCATGGAAACAAATTTAGAATGCGTTGTTTTTCGTCTCTTTGAAAATTGTTCATGACCTTTTTCGTGTTTGTTTCAGTGCCTTTATTTAAAAAAAATATAATTTCCGTGAGAACGTGAATAACGCTTATTTAATACAAATTTTTGTTATATCGAATTTTTAGCGAATTTAGTAACATTTTTTTAAGCACAGCGGGCCGCATTTGTAGATTTGAGCGGTTTTGCGGGCTATATTATATAGTAATCGCGAGTCTCTTGGCATGCCGGGCGAGGGCTTGCATTGGAACTTAATTCAAGGGATAATATGTTGTTTTACAAATGAAAATCAGGTTGAAATTTGAAAAAGCAAGGTTTTATGGCTACAGTTGAAATTGAAACATGCAAAATTATGTGTATCACGTACCGTATCTTCATCAAAGCTTCGCGGGCCGCATGAAATGCGTTCGAGAACCGCATGCGGCTCCTGCTATACCCAAATACAAAAATGAATCTTTGCTATCACATCGTGGATGGAATCGGATTGATGATCAAAATGTCTCTCGAACGGCCAAGAGAAAACGGTTTGGGAATACTAGACGTGTCATCCGCTATCATATCAGCCGCCTTCAGTGGTAATTTACCTATGATCGAATAGAAGGAAAGCCTCGACGATCGGTTGGTTTTGACCTCTGGTGACGGATAACATGTAGCCGAAACGTCCTTATATAGTATATACTCAACTCGAGTAATCACCGGTCTTCATATCGGCTAACCATAACCACTGATGAGGGTAACGATGCGCGGTCGAAGCGAACCAATTCGGTGCTCTCGAGTTTTTATGTTATTTATTTTTTAGGAAAAAAGAGGAACATCGCGATGCGTGGAGAAATAATAATAATTAAAAAAAAGAACGATCCCGAGCGAATTTAGTGTTCCATCGATCTGTGTGTTTTCGTGCGCGGTGCGAATAGAGAGAGAGAAAGAAAGAGAGAAGACGAAAAAAAAGACGAGCGGGAGAGCGTGGTGGATCTTTTCGTCCGAGTCAAAAAAAGAAGCGATCCGGGGCAGGATTTTCCGCTTGGTTAACCATTAGAACCATTTAAAAGGCTCGGATCGGAAGAGGACCTCTTCTTTTTTTTTTAGTATCTCATGCCGTTGTAGACTTCTTTTTTTCTCAATGGTGCGCAAAGGGAAAGAAGGAATGAAAGGGGAGGAGAGGAGAAAGAGTGGGTGTATTGGAGGAAAGAGAGGGAGGAGGAGGGAGAGGGAAGGGGAGTCAGGAAGGAAAAGAGAGGGAGGGAGGAGATGGAGGTGGGAGGGAGAGTGAAAATGAAGAGAAGAAGAGGTGAGGAAAGTTAACTGAGAGGATAGGGAGGGGAAAGAGAGAGGATAGATAGATAGATGAAGAAGCTCTTTATACGGGCGAATTTGAGACTATTTAGTCCCTTCTTCCATTTAGCCCCATCGTCATACATACATACATACATACATAGTATAATTAGATAATATTTACAATAAATGTACAAGAGAATGGAAAGAAAAGTTCAAGATTATAATAGGCGTTGCCCGGGGAAATTTTGTTTGAAACCGATAGGAATTCTAGATGATACGTGGTATTTAAGAATTCAGTTGACCGTCCTTTTGAATAGAACGGGCAGAATGAAACAACAACCGCTTGTCAATTATTCCTACCAAATTTGATTTAAATCAATAGCAGGACTCGGGAAAATACGCGTATTTTAATATTTTTAAATCGGCCGCCATTTTGAATCAAACAGGCAGACGGAAACGAAACCTCGCGCTGACATTCCTATTGCCGTCCCTTACAATCGTACTAAATTTGGTGGGAATCGGTCGAGAAATGCGGGCGTGCGTTAAGGAAGAGATAGACGTATGGCCGCCATTTTGAATCAAGCAGACAGTCGGACACTAAATCCCCGCGTTGACCTTCCACTTATGTTAGTGCCAAATTCGGTCGGTATCGGTTGATTCTGGGCGTGCATAAAGGAACGAACAAACAGACTTAAATATAGTGGTGGAGATAGGGAGGAGAGAGAGAGAGAGGACAGGGAGAAAAGAGAGGATAGGAGGGAGAAAGGATAGGGAAGAGAGGCAGGAGATGACGAAAGGAGCAGGAAAGGAGAGAAATAAAGAGAGTGGAAAAAGTAGAGGGAGAGGAGGAATGAGAGAGAGAGAGGGAGGGGGGAGAAGTAAAGATAGAAAGAAAGAAAAATGTCTCCATTGGCGAGGTTGAGGCTTAGTAGCCTCCTTTTACACGTAACCATTACAGTTTGTTTACATCGAATGGTGGAAGAGAGGTTGGGTGGGATAGAGGGAGGGAAGGAAGGAGAGAGAGAGAGAGAGGAAAGGGAGAACGAGAGATGTAGAAAAACTGAAGGAAAGAGAAGCGAGGCTTCAAAGAGGGAAGAGGAGAGCGAGGGAAGGGAGGGAGTGAAAGAGAGAGAGAGAGAGGTACTATATGGAGAGACAGAATAAGACAGAATTGAACTGAATAACGTCTTGATTAGGGCGTGATTGAGGCTAGCAAGCCTCTTCTTCCGCACTGTATCATGTACAAGCAACGAAATTAAAGCATACTTTGTCATACAGTGCGACATGAAAGGGGTAGGGATATTTGCGGGAGAGAAATTAGTAGGAACAGTCTAAATCAGGGGTTCCCAACCTTTTCGATGTGGCGAGCACCAAGTTGTATCCTAGAATATCAAAAGAATACATACCACTTACACTTCCGCAAGCGTAGTAATGATAATGAATAAAATCAAACCAACGTCAAAATTATTCTTAATGATGATTTAGAAAAAATCGACCGGGCAAATTAAATTATTTGTCCTAAGAAATGGAATATTATGCACCGTAGAAGAGAGCACAGTCAGGCTGTCAAAGAGCACCATCAGGTTTCCGAAGAGAACAGCGGTGCTCGAGGGCACCAGGTTGGGAACCCCTGGTCTAAATACACCTTAGGGAAAACCCCACTGCAGGAAAATATCCACACAAATAGTACATGTGAAAAAACCGCAAAAACAATTTTGAGTAACACGAAGAAAACGTGGAAATCTTTAGTGTACCTGTAACATTAGCCTCTCTCTTTTAAGAGAAAAAAGTGAATAAATATGTTATACCTATATAAAAATGTCATGGCATCAAAACTTGTGCTTTTATGGCGCCATCCATGCTATGGCGCCCTAGGCAGTTGCCTGTTTTGCTACCCCGTTCCGCCGGCCCTGCTCAGGAAGATTACAGGCAGGAAGAGAAAGGAGAGAAGACGTGGAATTAAAATTGAGCAAAGCCAACTAAATAAAAGACGTTTGTAATTAAATAATCGATGTATAAGGATAAGGGTTGAAGAAAGATAAGACGTGAAAGGAAATTTGCAAACTTTTCCGAGAGATGAAAGCGTTAAAGCGGAGGAGACTGATTGAAGAAAAAAATGAGAACAGAGTAAGGCCGTCTAAATGAGGAAGGAAAAGTTGCAGGAAGCCTAGGGTGCGTGGGAATATGGATTATGGTCAAAGGGTTGGGCGGGGGTGGGGGGGGGGGGAGAAATGGGTCAAAATTAAAGACGTGTTTTCCCGTTAAGCTCGCACATCTGTGTGTTAGAAGAATATATATGTTTGAATCTTCGGTGGGCGGTTAAAAAAAAAGCACAAGTCAAAAAACTGTTGTATTTTTAAGCAGAGCTTCTACAAGTTTGTAAAATAATCCTGAAAATCTGAACAAAGAGATACTTACGGAGTCTTATGTACCATTTCCGTATCTTTAAGAAGTGAATCGGATTGACTTATGCCCTTTCGAATTTTCTCGACTTGAGACAGCACTTAACCCAATCCCGAAGAAAAAGTCTTGTTTTTGCTTTGACCACCAACCAAAGGTATTTAACTTGTCCGTCGTATGCGTTAAAATGTGCGTGCGTACATAGTTCTATAATTCGACATTTCGAATCGCGCAATTCGAATTTTTTATTTATTCCTTTTGAGGTTCATGTTATCGAGGTTCGTGTTATCGAGTTCTTTTTGAAGAGGTTTCCCATTTACGGCAAAATCAGGTTCCGTAATTCGAAGTTTCGAGAATTCGACCTTTCACTTTCCTCCCTTTGAGATTCGTGTTATCGAGGTTCGTCTCACCGAGGTCCGTGTTGTCGAAGTTATTTTTAGGAGAGGTTTCTTATTTGCGACAAAATCAAGTTCTGCATTAACAAGTTTAGAAAACTCACGTTTTCTTTATTCTCTGGAGTTTCGCGTTATCGAGAGTAGCGCATTCTAGATTCGCGTTGGCTAGGTTCTAGCCTAAAGTTGATGCGATTTCATGAAAACGGTAACAAGTTCTGTAATTCGAATTTTCGACAACTCGACTTTATTATTTTTTCTTTTTTTCCCTCGAAGTTCCGCGTTATAGAGGTCCGCGCTGTCGAGGTTGTTGTTGCTACGTAGTAGTTTATATGGAGAGATTGAGAACGGCAACACGCGAGAGGGTGGGTCGTTTGGCGGATGAGGGAGAGTAGTAGAAAGGTGGTATCTTCCCACGCCTTGTAGTCAAAGCTCTCTCTCTCTCTCCCTCCCTCCCGCTATTCACTCCATTCCAGGGAGGAGGCTGAGCATTGATGGCCTCCTTCGATGCCTCCTATCCCACCCCCATTGCCCAGCGGGCCGTGCTCTACACGCCTCTCCTCCCCCCCCCTCCTATCTCCTATCCTCTCCCCCCCCCCCCCCCCCCCCGAACCTCTCCCTCGCCTGTAATTTTTTTCTCCCACACCAATAAACACACCCACCTGCCTCTCTTCCCACTCGATGACTTCTCTCTCTCTCTCTTTTCCTCTATCTCAGTACTTCTCTCTCTCTCCGTTTTCACCTGCCTCTCTCTTTCCTGCCCTAACGGGGGTTACATTTAAGAAGGGTGTATGGTCTCAATTTCTTTCGAATAAATTTGTTTGTCTGTGTCTGTATGTATATATAAGGGGGTGCAGTGGCGAGGGCGTTGGCCTGCTACGCTGAGCATACCCGGTGCGAACCGGGTACGAATCCTGCGAAAGTAGGGTTTTTTTCAGAGGTTTAGCGGCCCCCTATTTGCGTGTTTAGAGGAGAACACGCGAATCAGGGCTCCGTCCTTCGGAAGGGACGTTAAAGCCGTTGGTCCCCTTGGTGTTTCTCGTTAAGAGTAGGCTAATGCCGGCACCGGGTATATACAAAATTATGAGGCACTTCCAGATAAGATAGAAACTGTAAATTTGGTACGTAGGTAGGCCCACTGGCAAAACAGACAGAATAAATCGAAAATTACGACAATGTTTATTTTCTTGCCCGTTAAAAATTATAAACGTTTAAACAAACAAATTCATGGTTTAGGTACTTTTAAATGTGCTACAATGCTGAAATTTTTGAAAACAGTAGAATTTATCAAATAACGAAAACGGGATTATGGAAAATTGAAAATGTTTATTTATTCGGCCGTTAAAAATTCATAAATGTTAAACAAATTGACTAACTTTCGGTCGAGTTAGGGATCTGAAAATTTTAGGAATGTTAGAGAATAGTGTTCCAGTGGTAATTATCATTGAAAATTTCAAAAAAATTTATTATTGTGGCTGTTAAAACTTCATAAAATTTAAACAATTAAATATAAATAAATGCACTTTTAGTGGTGCTACATAGGTGAAATTTTACAGAAATGTGACGTATTAGTAAGAAATGATGAAAAACTGGAAAGGTTTTATAA
Organism: Uropetala carovei; assembly: GCA_036926305.1. Taxonomy (NCBI): domain Eukaryota; kingdom Metazoa; phylum Arthropoda; class Insecta; order Odonata; family Petaluridae; genus Uropetala; species Uropetala carovei. The sequence continues at coordinate 6,470,657 of JAXCHB010000015.1, read as the reverse complement.
TTATAAATTTTAAGGATTGTTTTTACCCCAATATTGTCCAAAAAGAAAAACAAGTAAATCGCTGCAGAGGTGCAAAATTTTACGTTTAAAATTTATTTGTCGGCTCGTACTCTTTATATTAAGGTGAGATAAAATGCTTGCAGAATGCAAGCACATATTACTTGTATATTCATATATATGCTGCAGGAAAAAGGAAAGTTAATAATAAAGATGTTAACAAGGTGTTCGAGGGAGCCCAGTGGACACTTAGCAAAATTGGAGAGCCACTGTTATGTGTGTGTGTGTATAGATGTATATGCGTGTGTATGAAAATCATTATTTATGTGACAGTTATAACGCATTTATAAATGACAAGAGGTTAGGTGGTAGAAGAGACTTATTAAGCCTCAATTTCGCCCCGTTAGAAATGTTATTCAATTCAATCCTCTCGTTCCCTCTCTCTTCCTCTGTTCTCTTTTCCTTCCTCTCTCTCCCTTTCTATCTCCCTTTCAATCTCAATATCTCTTTCCCACCCCTCCCTCCCTCTCTCTCTCTCAATAAAGTCGTATGTCTGTCTGTCTGTCTCTCTCTCTCCCTCCCTCCCTCTCTCCTTTCCCTGGTCCTAAATCTACTCGTATTTATCCCAATATTCTTCTCCAAAATCTCTCTCTCTCCCTTTTCTCTTTCCCTCTCAATCTCGATATCTTTCTATCTCTCTCTCTAATATACAATTTCACCGTCCTATTTCTTCCAATTTCCTTCCCCTAACTCTCGCTCTAAATTTCCTTCACTCTCCCTCTTCTGTCTCCTCCCTATCCTCCTCTCCTCTTTCTTTTTGTCTCATCATTCTCATCTTCCCAATCCTTCGTTTCTATCATTCATGCTCTCCCTTGTTGGATGGCTTGTATTGCAAAGATTTTAATATCTTTTCATATTACATACATCAAGCCTCTATGTAAAAGCTTACTGTATCTTTATGTTTTGCTTAAGACCCGCCATACTTTATTCGAAAATTGATGTTTTCTTTTAAAGAGCTATTTTTTTTGCTTTTTAGTACACTTAAACGTATATAAAAGTTGGTAGATTAATAAAAAAAAGACTTTTTTTATATATTATTTTTATTTCTCAATCAAATTCTCTCCTTGATCCACGTCCCTCTTACCATCCCATCCCCTCCGTCTTCATTCTCACAATATCGTTTTCTTCTTCCTTCTTCCGCCTTTTATTACCTCTCTCCCTTTTTTAGCGATTTTTTAACAAAAAAAAATTCGCTCATGTATTCACTTTGTCTGTCTGTCCGTCTGTCCGTCCGTCCGTCTTTGGAGGCGATATCTCTGAGACGGTTCAACCTAGAGAAACCAAAATTTCAGGATAAGTTACCATATGTGAGAGCTACATGTGGCCAGAATTTGGTGGATCCTGGATCAGCTGCTGGGGATGGGCTGGGTCAAAAGGGGGAGGAACTTTTTAAAAAAATCACCTTATAATATCTGTTTTGCAGTACATACTTTCCTAACTTGTTTTTATCCATCGATGCATGATAAGTCCTCCTTAGCCAGTTAGACGTACACGTGTACGGACTTAGACGCCATGCCGTAATGCAGCGGTTTGTCAGTATATGCATACACGCGTACGGACCGAGGCTTATCTCCACTCAAACCTCAAAAGTATCTGGGCCATCTATTTACCTTTACTGAAAAAGAAACATAAATGCCAAGGATGGCGAAACGCATTAAAATGATCGCTTTCTTCTTTTAAAAAAAAATCTCCTCGGCTATCCCCCTCTCCGATCTGCCTTGGTTTCCATCGCTCATTCTCTCTCCTCTCTCTTTATTATTAATTTATTTATTTCGACATAAAAAGTAACATAAATGCCGAGTACGGTGGAAATGACCGCTTTGAGGAGCGAACAGGGATAATGAAATTACCGGCTTTACAAGTTTTTTAAAAATAAAAGAACGGTCGATTCCATCTAATCTTTTCCTTCCTCCTCTATAAATTCCGTTCCTTTTTCCCCTGCCTTCCCTTCTTTCTCATATTTCTCCCGAAATAATAAAAAAACATGTCTTTCTCTCTCTCTCTCATCTCCCTCTCATCTCCCTCTCATCTCCCTCTCTCTCTCCCTCTCATCTCCCTCTCTCTCCCTCTCATCTCCCTCTCTCCTCCCTCTCTCTCCCTCTCATCTCCCTCTCTTTCCATTACGCTGGAATATTTTTACTCGCACTTTTGGAACAAGTGACAATCGCTGTGATTTGTGACATCGCTTAATTGAGAGAACAGGCGCGTGAGCGCCCTAAAATGCCTCCCTCTTCATGTGTGTTTGTGCGTGCGTGTTCGTACGTGTCCGCGCCTGCTTGGGACATTAAAAAAAAAAAAGCATCCTCATCGGTATGCGTCTAGCGTTGGGAGCGCGCCCTTCCTTCCCTCATCTTCCCCCCTCACATTTTTATTTCTCTCTCCCCTCCAACATCCTCCCTGTAGAATATTAGATTGGAATGCACGTCGGAGACGACACGTTAGCCTGGTTGATGGAATCGAGCGTTATGAATATTAGACCGCGGGAACTCTTTTATAATTAACATTCGAATCGCGCGTTCGATGGCGTTAAAGCGACGCTTATTGTATCCGCCGAATTTTTTCCTTTTTCGAAGATACGGATCAATTTTATTCAAGGGATTACACAAAGTGGATTACGAATGTTGTCATCGTCCATTTTGTTTTTTAAAAAAAAGCTTATCCTTTAAGTAAAGTGAGGTGAAATTATGATCACCATATAACTGAGGCTCGCTCACTTGGATTGATATTGTTTTTTATTATTATGATTATTTATTCAACGGCTGTGTTTTAAATTAGGTTTTCCGTGTTTGATAATGTCATGGTTGTCAAGAGGTATAATTGACTAAGCAAGACACCCTTGCTAAAGCAAGAAGTGGAAGTTCGTTTTCTTAAAATATTTCATGGTCCTGGTTTGCCTCCTCCCCTTTTGTGAGAGTACAACATACCCTATTTGATTCTCACAAGACCTTCCCCATCTGTGAAAACTTAACTCCTCTAGCTTCAGTAGTTTGGCTAGAATACCATTTCATAGTTTTCTGAATTTTACGATGTTGAAGCCACCTAGCGGAAGATCTACGAACTATTTGGAAAATTCATAAATTTATGAGGTCTAAATTAAAAAAAAATCCAAGTATCTCTTAAAATAAAAAAGTTGATTGTCCACTGACGGACTGTCAGAATGATCACATAGCACTTTTTTAAAAAGGCGATTAAAACAATATGTGTATACTTTATTGCTCTGTAAAATGTAAATTAACGGAAAGTAAAGTAGCGGGTAATTTGAAACCATAATCTAATAGGTAGTGTATCACAAACCGGAACCTCAATACTTTTTAAAGGATAAGTTGGTGGTTCACTGTTAACTGGAAGATGCTTTATTTCAATAACATGCGAGCATTTAATCATTACATGTCTACGGGAAGTTGGTAGTTTTAAATGTAAGTTGTTGTTATCTCTATTATTCAGGAAGATGAAAAATAAACTTTTTTCGAATAAAAAGGTGCGAGGAAATATGGTTATTTTTCAGTTGTGAATAACTTTTTGATGCATTTTTATCACATGAAAATATTTCATATTAATGAAGTCTCAATTAAAATCCGCGCTGTAAAGCAGGTATATGTCAGAATAACACCATGAAATTTTGTGTCGACGCTGTTAATTTCGACTCTAACAGTTTATTGGAATGTGCAAGAACTTTAATCTGTTGACATATTTTTGGGAAACTCGTAAAATACCACTTCAGTTTACGAAGCTGTTGTCGACATTTGAAGTTTGTCGCCTTGATTTTATAGCGCGTTGGTCTGTTACGATCGTAAAAGAAGTAGTATCCTTAGCTTAAAAGCTTAATAGTGCAGGGTTATGAAGTTCTCGTTGCATTTTTTATATCAAGTCGATTACGCGTTTGATGTCAAGTTGAATGGCACTGGCTCCATATTTAGTTTTAATGCTACTCGTTAATTGGTCCATCTATGTCTATTTTTCATAGCGTATGGTATTGTAGCAAACTTTTAAAAACATTTTGACAATCTTCTTATCTCAAATCTATTCCTTTTGTCTGAAGGAAGGAGGCTTTTAAATCATATCGATGGATTGAACAAAAAAAAGTCGAAAAAGGATCGTCGCGAAAAGAAAGTCGAAATAACATATATCCATTCATCACTTTGTTATCCCATTTTTTTTCGCCACGCCATTTTAACTTTACAACGGATATTTATACTCTCTGCGTCTGCCATGAAAATGTTTCGGTAAACTCCCGCGGTTTTTTTGCTTATTATTCGACCGAGCGAAGGGTTTCCGCAAAAGAGGACATTTATTATTATTATTATTGGAGGCTATTCTTTTTTCTCTCTCTTTCTGCCGCATTTATTTCGACTCGTTTTTTTCTCCCGGGCCGATTTTTTTTTCGGAACGTAATTTCTAGACGATTGGTCGATCCGCGCCATCTGCGAGATTCCTCGAAGTTCTTCCTTTTGACCAGCTCCTGAAAAAAAGAGCAGGAAACGAATGATCGTCCGAGAGAGACTTTAAACGAATGAAAATATTTTTAAAAAATAAAAGGACCTCGCGAAAGTGGACGTCGAAATTTTTGTAAGGTCGGCCATTTTTTCCCCACCTTTTACGCCGCTAAGACGAAGTTTCGAGTTTGATATCTTCGCGTTAACGTAAATCAGAACTCCGTTTATCCAGATGTCCAATTACCCGGATCTAAAAATGAATTGTTATAAGTTTCTTGATTTCGGAAATCGATTTTTTTCCTGATCAAAATATGCCTGATGCGCTCTGTCGACATAGCTGCCAATGTTACACCTCACATTCAGATAACGCATACCTATCTCTTTATATTATAAAATCGTAATGGTCATCATGACGCGTGACGCTCTAATATGTGAATATCTCGATTAGAAATAAACTTAGAAGCCTGACCGATTGTTTAAGAGATATTTCGATTATTAATCTTAGTTTGTTAAGTAAATACGTCGCCAAGTGACACCAGTTTTAAAGAAGAGATGCTTCCTCCTCTAGACGGACCACAAAATTTTCCATATATAGTTCAAATGTAGAACTGTATATCCTGCTAATTTGGTGTTTGTAGCTTACGTAAATTTTGAGTTATTTTGTACACGAACAGACACACAGACGGATGAACCGAATACATAAGCTCTTTCTTTTATAAAAAAAAGAGCTCTAAAAGTGAAGTGAGGAAGGTGCAGTCTTTATAAAAGAAAAGGCGTTCTTTTTATTTCGTTTTGCGGTCTTTCGTTGCAGTAAAGAAACCGGCGATGCCCATGCATTTTCTATCGTCCGCCTCTAAATCGCAGGTGCATTTCTAGTGTGTGTCCCGGCGATATCTCGTGAGAAAAAAAATTGAATCCGTGCCAGGGAAACAAAAGTTTCTTCCGCCACTCGCTTCCAAAAATTCCTGCTCGCTTTTCCAAATCTTTTTTTCTATTTTTTATTTTGGAACGCCCTCCAAGGCGCCCGGGTTCGATTCTGGAAGCGTCACTCTCTCTCTTCCTCTCCCTCCCCAACCCAAAGTCGTGCGGGAATCAGCGCGGAACGCTTTTCTTTTTTTTTCCTTCTTCTTCTTATAGGGTAGGAGTTTGGGATACGAACCCGGTACTTGGACGCGTCCAGTGGCGTTTATTATTCATCGAGGTCGATCCGTTCGAGGAATAAAAGTTTCAAGATCGCTTGTTAATGCAGTGTGAAGAGCGGGGTTGCTGCAATCGTGTAGAGAGAGAGAGAGAGAGAGAGAGAGAGAAAAAGTGCCACGCGTTCTAAATCATGACTGGCACAATGTCTCGCCGTAATGTTTCTTCTCCACTTTCGCTCGCGTTTAAAGCGGCGCTCGGGCTCTGAATATTAATGAAGCGTTCCACTCCTACATTTTATTTTGGAATAGGTGCTCTGACGAACTACTGTAATGCTAATGTAATACAGGGGAAGGTCTCCGCTTAACGTCGTCTCACTTAACGCCGTTTCACTTTAACGTCCGAAATTTATCGAGGAACGTTTTTGCTTAACGCCTAAATGGTTCACCTTAACGTCCGTCCTTTGTACGTATTCGCGACGTTTGTCCTCCGACTGGTTGCAATAGTCGTATGTCGTGACGTCAAACCGCTAAAACATTTCAAAAAGTTAGTCTAGGTAATTATTAAAAGGCGTTTTGAAAGTTAAAAGTAATGGTGAGGCAAGATGAAAATGTGGTTTATTAATCACTGCCGATCGGACCTTTTCCCGCAGCCGTGCGAAACAAAAAATAAAATCCTCGCATTGCTTGATTTCGAGCCAAACACCAACTTATCATATTAAATATGTGTGTGTATATATCTAGCATGTGTTGACCTTCGAAAACTCGGTATAGTGCGCATATATCCTAGGTATTTTCTTTTTTTGTTGTTGTTGTTGAGAAAAAAAAGGATAGGTTGATTAACTGCATTCCGCCGTTAAGGTCGCGGGTTCGATTCCTTTTGCGGCATGGAGGTGAGCCTTTAGAATATGTACTACTCGGTAAGACGTCGATTCGAACCGACCTTGGGCGGGTGCTTTGAATTTAAATCCAATAAATAAATAAATTAATAAAAGCGACAATTAACATGACGTCGAGTTCGGACTTCGTGATTCAAGCGGAAATCTCACAGCATTAAAAACTTGCGAATAAACGCCGTCAGTTACAATTGGACGTGCCTTTTTACACGGAGATAAAATCTGCGACTTCCAACACAACCCAAGATGAGAAAATGAACAAGAAACGGGACGCGAACGCAAGTTGAAATGGTACAGTTAAATCTCTATATAGTACAAAGTTGGCTATTACAAAATGCTCGTTTATAAGTAGTGTAATTCAGTCCCCTGCAAAAACTTAGGTACTTTATGTTCCTTGTTATAACAAACTCGATTTTGCAAACCTCACTAGTACATATCATGGAATTATAAGTCACTAGCTGTTTGCACTAAGGGAGGTTGTACTGTACATATTTTATCCTTCAGAAATTCTGCTTTTTTCCCTCTTTTAAACCAGCTAGAGCTTTTAAAATAAGAGTTGGAAATGCTTCTTATACACCGCGAAATATTTTATTTTTTTATAGTAAACAAATTTCCTCTAGTTGCGCAAATTTCAGCTATTTTCACGAATGCAAAGTTTTATCATGATACAGCCACTGCGTGTTTTCCATAATCTCGACGAAATTTTTCGACGTCATTTCGACCAAGTAATTGACGTGGAACCCTATCCTTTGGCCACCAAAACAGTATGTGCGTTTCCATTTACGAAGCTGCCGTCTTCAGCGGCGATACTACTACCTTCCTTGAGTCTGTCATTAGTTGAATCGACATTCGACGAATCCGAAGGCAGAGAGACCTGCCAGATGGATGTATCCCACCGATGGCCGAGTCAGCTGTTTTTTTTAATTGGCTATAATAACTGCGCTGGGACACATCACGAGCCTCAGATATAAATGGGAGGAAAACGATTCGACCTGGGAGAAATTTGAGTCACGGAGACCGCAAACAACGTAGCTAATCAGGAGGTAGCTTTTTGTATTTTTATTAATCTGAATATGGATTTATATAAATTCGAGTTATGGAAGTCCAACTTCGTGGACGCGTTTCAATTAAACAACGGCGCGTCGTCTAGAACGTCTGTAATTTGAAAGAAGATATTTTTCCCAAATCCTTTTATATTATTAGACAAGGTGAAGTGACGCTTTTTGCCAGGTGGAGTTCGTTCTCTTAAGCTTCCGGTAGAGAGCGCGCATGTAGAGTGCAGGTAGCTCCCCCTAACCTAGCAATCGAAAATTACTAGAAGCTACCTTACGCCTCGGTAATCGGAGGTAATATATAGAGTGGAGGAGAGCAAATTCCATTATATTCCATTATATATAATAATAATTCCATTATAGAAAAGATGGGTCATTGAAGGTACGCGCGAATCCTGGAAAGGAAATCACTGTGCGAAGTAGAGAGATCATAGGAGAAATACGCCCCTAGTCCATATTCATTTTTAGGTAGAAATGTGCTTCGATGGATCGAAATAATCGAAACCGCGAGTTCGATCGGCGTTCGAGGCATCGAAGTACGCAAGAGCGTTTCGGAAGCCCGAAATTCTCGAAAAGTCGGGACTGTCCAGAGGGCAAGCAGAAGGGTCGAAAATCGATTTTCTTTTGTCACGCGCGTATTTTTTTCTTCCTACTATAGTGGGACTTTGAAGGCACGTCCGAAACGACGAAACGCGCGTCGACGCTAGGATAGAAAGGGGGGAATTGACGGCAGTCGATTCAGCGTTCGAGAGAATGCTGCACCCTCCTCACTCCCAAGGTTCGATGGGTGCGTTGCTGTTGCCCGCCCGTCAATAAAAAAAAGGGGTGGATGAGGTTGTGTGTGTGTGTTTGGAGGGGGTAGATGGAGATAGGTGTGAATCGCTAGGTGGAGGATGGTAGAGTGAGAGAGAGTTCATTTCGTCATTTTTATTCGATAAAAAAAAGGGTCGAGCGATGTTTGCAGAATTCGCACGCCTCGGCGTTGCTGCTGTCTGGCTCCAGTGACTCGGTCACTCCCTCTCTCTCTCTCTCTGTTCGCTTGGTTATGTTGCTTGCCTCCCTTCCTCAACTCACTCCTTCCCTTCCATCCTATACCGTATAGCCTTGTCTCCCCTCCTCTCCTCTCCCCTCCCCCCTCTCTCTCCCTCTTTTTCCCTATTTCCTCCGGCTTCTCTCAATAACTCCCTCCTTTCACCGTTCCTCATTATCCGCCTCGCCCTATACTCCCGTCCCTGCCTCCCATTCTTCCTCCATTTTCCCTTATTTTTTGTCGCGCTCTCTCTCCTCTCTTTTTCATCCTCTCCTCTCCTCCTTTCCTCTGTCACCCTTTCTCTTCCCCCTTCTCTTTCTTTTTCTCCTCCTCCCCATCCTTTCTTCTCACTTCCTCTTTCTCTCTTCTTCGCTCTCTCCGTCTCTCTCTCTCTCTCCCCTCCATCTCCGTCTTTTTCCCCCCTTCTTTATCACCTTTGCTCCCTCTCTCTCCCTCTCTATTTTCCCCCTCTCTTTCCCCCTCTCTCTTTTCCCCTCTCTCTTTTCCCCTCTCTCTTTTCCCCTCTCTCTTTCTCCCTCTCTCTCTCCAGCTCTCTCTCTCTCCCTCTCTATCTCCCTCTATCTCTCCCTCTCTCTCTCCCTCTCTCTCTCCCTCTCTCCCACCCTCCCTCCCTCTCTCTCAATTCCTCTCTTATTTTTTCCACAAAGTAAAAACACGTTAAAACCAACTTCAATAAGTCTTATTTCTAGTTGGTCGTAATCGCGTGCGTTGTTATGGCGAGATCGTCGTTTTATAACTTATTACACACACCTGCGTTTTTGCTGGTCACTAACAGAGCCGGCCAAGCACTGAAGGAGGTCCGGATGTGAATATCAATAAGGGCCCCACGATATAAATATTTATAGGAATTACGAGCGATTTATGGAACCCCAGTTCGATGTCATAACTTTTACAGAAGTTTTTGTAAATTGGAAATCACTTTGCGAATGATTTTTGTTATTAATTTTTCGAAACATTTACAGTCAATGTTTGAATAATTGAGATCTCGAAATTCCGTGGGCCCGGATGCCTCGCATGCGCAGCACCCACCCTTTGGCCGGCTCTGGTCACTATAACAAGATACGAGTAGTTTGCATTAAACCGGTGTTTGTATTAACGAGGTTTAGTTTTCGTCGCAATACCCAATGATAATTGTATGCGTTTTTTTTAGGTCACCGAAAGGTATATTTCGCATAAACGATTATTTCGTATTAACGAGGTTTCGTATTCTTCGTGATAACAGCGTATACCTATGTTTCCTTATGGGGCTGGAGGTGCTTACTTCCTATGAACGAATATTTTTTTCATTAACCAGTGTTTTATTATCGAGGTTTTTTCCGCATCTCCTTTCATCTCTCTCCTTAAATGTAAGAAGGGACTATGTAGTCTCAATTTCGCCCCAAATAAAGTCGTTTGTCTGTCTGTCTTTCTTCTCCCTCTCTCCTATCTTTACTCCTTTCCCAAAACCATCCCCCTCTTACCCTATCCTTCTTATTCTCATAAATTACACATTTCACCCCCCTACCCTCCCCCTTTAACATTATCTCCCATGTTCTCTCGTACAAATCTCCTTACAAACCCCAAATCTTATTCAACCTATACTCGACCTATCTCTCTTCCCTTGCCTTCCTTTCTCTCCTCTCCACTAAGTATATCTCTCATAGCTCTCCTCCAACTCTTCTCTCTTGCCTTCCGCAGTGCGAGCTCTCGAACACACACACACGCCTCTTCGCCACCCTCTCTCTCTCCTTCCCTCTCCTCTCTCTTGGCCTTACCTCGCTAGACCCACACGCTTCAGAGGTCGCCCTAACTGTCCTCTCTCAACCGGTTCCCGTTAGCAGGAGCGGCGGAAAGGAGGAGGAGGAGATGGGAGAAGAGGGAGTGAGTGAGAGAGAGAAAAAAAGGAAGGAGGGAGTTGTGAGAGCGATGATGAGGTGAATTTTTTTTATACCATTTTTCGTGTTTGTTCTTTTTATACATGTAGATATATACGACGACCTGCTCGGGGTTAAGGGGGGGGGGGGAGAAAAGGGTTTGGAGGATAGGAAGGGACAGGTTTCAAGAAGAGGGTGGCGTATGCTGCCAAGCGGTGTTTGTTTTTCTATTTATTTAGATTTCTTTCCTTTGACGTAGAAATTTTCGAAGGAAATGTTTTTTTTTTAAATATTATTTTTGGTGATTTTTAAAAATAACCCTGTTATACAGTCATCTCGCCTTATAACGCGGCATCTTAGGGCACGGTCTCACGTATTTATTAAGTGTGACCACAGTATCGTGCACTGCACCCCCTGCCATCCACCAATAAGATGACTTGAAGGATGTAATGCAGATGTATCCTAGAACTCGGTCCGGATTCACGTTTATGCGATTTTCGAAGACCCGATTCTATTACAGTATGTGCACTACGTGAAATTCATGTAATAGGTATATATTAAACTAGTTTTCTCATATTAATCCACTTTTATTAAAGAAAATTTGTATTAATTCGATAGTAGTATATATAGAGTTGTTATTACATTTTGCCATGTTTCCCTCTATTATTCGGAGTTTTAGTATGGAAAATTAGTCCAATTATTTCCCATAGAGTTAAGATGTCCTATAACGCGGTTTCCTGTATTACACGGTATTTGACGTACTGGACGCATCCCTTCGCGCTACAGAACAGACGGCTGTACTCATTTCGTCGTTTCGTTCTATTTTCATGCTCGGCCGATTTTTTCGAGAGACAACTGTTTGGATTTAGCGCTCTTCCTCCCCCGTGCGCGAAGCGTCGCCCTTTTGTTTTATTTATTTATTTGTTTTTTTAACACCGCTTCCGTCTTCTAAAACGATCTTTTCCGTCACTTTTCTCCCTCTCTCGTAATCGCGTTTCTTCTGTCGCATATGCACGAGTGTTAGTTTTGTTCTTTGAATTTTTCTGGATCTTCTCTGCCAGATTTTTCGGCGCTATCTGTTTCTTTATTTTTTTTCGGGAAAAAATGCGGCGTTGTTAAAACTAAGAAAAAAAAATCACGCAACACAGCAGTGGCGAATTTTAACGTTCTGAGGCCCATGGCGCTAAACTATTGGGGCCCCCTTTGCGCTAAACAAACGGGGGCCTTGCAATCTGAACATATGGTAAATACGACCTCACCTAACGACTATCCCTTTATATGACTCCCCGTTTTAATAAATTAAGTATCGCAGTGTAAAAAAAATTAAATTTTCTTCGTGACTTTTAAAAGGAGATATTTAAATATTCTGAGATTATACGTAAAGATATTTTTTCGGGGCCTCTTACTTCAAGGGGTCTCTGGCGCCCGCCGAGTGCGACCCCCCCTCCTCCCCCCCTTAAATCCGCCACTGCAAGACAGCCTTAATGATACTTAAATTTATTACACATAACACATTGCATAAACACGATCGGTTTCGGTGAATAATCATCACCATCATCAGGTCGAAATTACTTTTAGAAAAATATGTATTGGACGTTGATGATAGATCGACATTGATCGATATATATATATATATATATATATATATATATATATATATATATATATATATATATATATATATATAGGTATATATAATATATAACTTTTATTATAACTTGACTTGTATGTATGTCTGTATGTATGTATGCCATGTTTCAAATCCCAATAACTAATACATTTTGGGCACTTCCATATGAGCTAGGAGTATGAAATTTTGACTGTCTGTAGGTTATGGTATACCCACAACGTAAAAATTCGCCGATCTCAGAAAAAAATACCGGGTTCGACTCCTGGGGATAATTTCCATTTCTCATAAGATAACACGTAAAAAGCGATTTTTCGAAGTGCACGCTTCTATCCTTTTGCAAGTTTAAATTGGAAGAAATTGGCCTACGATCTTCGGACCTGGACCGTTTTAAAGAAAAATGAATCGAGTTTCTTATTATTTTTCCATGAATCGATTAGGAGGAACGAATTACTTGGCGCTCTCTTTGTGCCTAAACATCACGCCTTTTATTTACGAGAAGGATCGCTCATGACTCTTCCGGATTTTCATATCACTCCCCTCCTCCTATGCAAGGTGACCCCTACGAATTTAGCGATTTCTCTGCCCCACTTGTCCTTTCGGTCTTTTGGATCATTGCCCCGCAACCGGTGTGCCGCGGCACACTACTGCGCCGCGACAAAGTATGTATGCACTCCGTATGCCGCGGTAAATTTTGAAATCATAGGGCAAGGGAAAATGTATCGTTTTAGCAACACGTCTCTTATGGTACGATTTCTTAGGCCGTTTCCGCTATTTGAAACCTAAACCAAGTTGCTTCGCAACTGGAGAATTGTAACTTTTATCAAAGGAATATTCCGTTACCTGGGCTAAACGATTTGAAAAATGTAGATTTTCAGCAATAATTTTCTTCGTCCGTGCGGGAAAACCGATTTTACATTTTTTTTTGTTTTGCTATAAGTTGGTGAAAAATGTTCCGCACAGCCTCGACGAATTTGGTTCGGTGTGATGGCGAAGTTGGAGAGAACCCGAAAGTGTGCCGTGAAATTTAAAAATGGTTGCCGAGCACTGTTTTTTTTTTTTTAGCTGTTATACTCGGAATCCGTGAGATAACATTTAGACGTCCGACGCAGTTCTTTTCTCCTCTAGTTATAACCCGCCCGCTGCTTCTTTAACGCCTTCGCCTTTTTAATTTGCTTCCCCTCGTTTCTCTCTATTTATCCAGTCTTTTTTCTTATCGCTTGCGGTAATTTACCGTGTATAATATAGGTGCCCCTCGGTTTTCACTGGCGAAATGTCGAAATTTTACATATTATCAGCGTGTTTGATACGCACCTAAAATTTCGTATTAATATGATAAATGTAACCTTTCACAGAGTGGAGAACTGAGAAATTATTGGCCCTTGCGATTTTTTGGGAGCGTATCTCTCTTTACGTATCTCGAACTATTCGTGTGCAGTGATAGAGAATGAGAATTTTAACGTATTTGTGAATATGACTACTAATGTCTTATAATATACAACAAATAAAATATGAATTACTTTTTTACGTTATACAACTTTTATATTAAGGGCACTAAAAACCTACAATTAAATTAAATAAAAACCTTTTTAGTTTATACAACTTTTGTATTAAAGGCACTGGAAACATATATACATACGTACAGGTCAAGTTATAATGAAAGTTGTATAATTATATAGAATTTCACTAAATTTCCAAAAATCTACTGATTTCTCCTTAAACGTATAATGAATCTAAAATCCAAATTTTTATAAATGCTGTAAGTAAAAGATTATTCTTATTTTCGTTTAGAAACAGAAATACAAAAAGAAATTCCGTTGAAACGCAACATTAATGCTCTTTATCGGTCTCAGTGCGACGAGAAATAACTATAATTGGGCGGCATTAAATAAAATGCTTGCGTTTGTTACCGTTTATAATACTCATCCTAACTTTTTGGCCAATTTTTTAAATGAAAAAAATCGCGTACTTTACGCGGAAAATTAGGGTAAATCCCAGATTAGCATCTCTTCGGTTCATTTCTTTTTACCTCGTTTTACTTGCGCCGAGTTGCACTATCGTTCAAGATCGGCGTTTCACCCAGGTAATTTCGGAATTTTAGGAATGCATGTTTTTTTTTTGAATAAATTTGCCCTTCGTCCGAATGCACCACGTGCCATCTTCGCCCTCCTCGCTTTGATTTCTCTGAAAGAGCGACCTACTTCATCGATCATTTGATCCAGATACGCGTTGCTCTAAATATTGTACGTAACGTACATGCGCGTGCGTTTTGAGAGTAAAGATTTTCATCCTCTGGAGGACCAGTTTACTCCGTAGTTCACTCGGCGGAAAAAAATACCTCTATTTATAATTACACTTGATTTGCATATAAAGAAAGGAAATGGTATGCCTCTCCATTAAAAAAAAAAGGTCGGGAAAAACCAGACGCGTATTTAAGCTACCAAACAGGAGCCATCAATGGCGATTCGCCGCTCTGACGACGGTTTCTTCGTAGCGGAAATACGCGTCTGGCTTTTCCGACCTTTTTTATGGCGTTGGGAGAATGAGTGTAGTTAAGAAAAAACAAATTTTGTATTATTTTAAAAAATCTATTTTTCGTAAATTTTAAGATATCACGACCGGTTTCGACGAAGGATCCTCAGCATCAGGTGACAGACAGACAGACAAGCGACTTTAATCAGGCTAAGTTGAGACTATGCAGTTCCTTCTTACATTTAACCAGGTGTAGACCACCAGGTGACAGGTAGACAAACGACTTTATTCGGGCTAAATCGAGACTATGCCAGTATCTTCCTATATTTAAGGAGGTATAGACTAGACCAGATGACGATCACAGTACACTAAGTTTATAAAATAGTGTAAAAAATGTTTTATTTAAAATTAAACCCATTCATCCGTTATGAGAGTCCCACCAGTTTATAGGCCTCTTCAGCGAATCGTACTTTTTATGTATATACGAGAGACGTAGTTTGTCAGTTCGATTTCACCCATAAGGCGATTTCTTCTCTTTCGAATGTATCTGTGTTTCTTTGATCGAATTAAATCCTTCCGTTATCTCTCTCTCTCTCTGAAACGAAAATGTCGAGCGAATATCGAGTGCGTATCGACGGAGAGTCCAGAGTCCTCCATTCCCTCAACCATCCGGTTCCCACGTTTTTTTTTATTAACTTCCGTCCGAGTTTTCGGTATCTGCGCGTCACGTGCTTATTCGATAGGTATTTAGATGGCTCTATTCGCTTCCCTCAGGCGAGGATCGCAAGTCTAAAATATTTCATAGCAAGTCTCGAAAAAAAAATTTAAGATGGCGGAAAAGTTGTTCGTAGCTTATGAAAAATGATGACATCCTCTATAACAGTGGTTTCATAGACGGAGTGTCACGGCACCTTGGGTTATCTCAGCATTTCTCAACGAGTTGGGGCGTGCCCTATTAATGAAGGCCGTCTAGGTGAGACGCGAAATTTCGAAAACAATTATTATTACAAAACTTTTTCTCGGCTAAATTATTGCAATAGTTAAGATCTTTAAAAATTTCCATAAATGATTGATATAAATCTAAAACGCAACGGGTTTTATTAGCGCGTTTTATTTTTAATAAACGCGCTTATGTTTTCGCTCTGTCTGTCCGCCTGGGCAATCGATTGAATTAAAATAGCAAGTAAACGGTACGAAATATGAGACTGAAATTTCACAGGGTGTGTGTGAGGTATGATGCCGTTTATTACGCTGCCAAAGAATATTTTTTTTGGAGAAATCGGTTGGTGGCAGGGGGTGCTTTCAAAATTTCCATATTAAGATTCTGAGCAATTGTCTTTAGTTAGGAGGTTAACATTTTTTATTAATTGTTGAATAAATATCTTTATGTCATATAATTATTTTACTAAATTTATAATGAATTTCAAGTTTACAATTCTAGACAAACCTCGACAAATAAAACGCGCCTTTTCACATTGCGCCAGAAAATTAAGCTCCCATTTTTTTAATCGTGGTGTTACCCGTTTTTTCTCACAAAATTGGCCGAGGGACGTGAGATGCAGAAGGGGAAGGCCTATCATGAACCTCGAAAACTTCGCTCCTAGGGTGCAGGATATTTTACAGGGTATTTTACGGAAATTTAATGCGTTGCTTGTTTCACCGTATATTTTTATATGCAGGTACTCCTCGTTACTTGCGAGTTCGAAAGATGCGGTTTCATTTTAATGCGGTCAACTAATTTAGTCCGATTTCAATTAATAGCGCTCGCTTTAATGGGAATTGCGAATTTTATGTTTACTGTCCGTGTGAGGTCTCCTCACCCCCAGTCGTCGTTGGAATGCACCGTTTTCTTTCCTTCCGAGTGAGAGAAAACGCATTCTCTCTGCCTCAAGAGCAGACTTCGCTGCCGGTCAACACCATGTTTTACTCAAATTTTCTCAGCAGTGTCTAACGTCCTTTTTGGAAACTAAATAATTATAAACACCATTTATTCATACTAAAATGACATAAATATATAAAATAAGAAAAAGGATGCACTGTATTGAACAATCAGTTTAAGTAACAGCAAGAATCTTCTAATGCTTTTTGTAGCATATCTCGGACATTTTCATTGATTCTTATAGGGAAATTATGTTCGATTTATGCGATTTCACCCTATGCGACGAGGAGTACCTACCTATACTGTAATATCGTACGTTCGCACCTGGACATGTGCCTAATTGCAGCTTTCACATTTGTAAATAAAAAAATAAAGGTTTAGAACCGCTTCCTTAGCCGATTATAAAGGCTCCCGCAAAAAAATAGAAAAACTTTGTTGAACAAACCAACGATTTTAGAAATGTTCAAAAGTTATTAGAGCAAAAAATTTTCCTTTAATGAAGTGCCAACAATTTAATGCTGGGAAGCGTCGTCATACCTGTACCTACAAATACACAGCCCTGATTATCTTTCGAAGGGTGCCGCGCCTACAGAAATAACCACTGCCAATAACATTTGGTCGAATCGCAAGGAAATTTATTTACCGGCCTTGATAATGGGGCGCGGTTAGGTCCTGTCTACCTGCCGTTGCTAAGGTGACAGGTTCGAATCCCGCTTTGGGCATGGACGTCCGTGATCGTCTTTGCTTTGCTTTTTTAAATAGTCTGTGTAGTGCTGTTTGTGAAGTAATGAATCGTCTCTGGTGCTGTTTTAAAATTCCATTTAAGAGGCCAAGGAAGTCTGTTATTGAGTTAATGAAAATAAATGAAAAGCGCTCAACTGGCGTCATCGAATTAACCGTGACGTAACTACCGTCGAGTTGTCTCGAACACACCACGCATTATTATGCTTTATGTTGTCTGATTAACGGTATGCAATTAAAGCATTAGGATTGGCACTTCTTAAGGGTCTGCTTATAACTAAAAAGTTAAAACGTTGAACTGACTCTTTTACCAACTTCAGAAGTAAAATAAATTTTTTGAAAAGAAATGATTTTTAATGGACAATATTATCCCGCGGTTTGATAAAATGTGAAACTTGCAACCATTATCATCAATGTTTTTCTTCCATCTTTGACTTACCACTTACTTACCGACGACGGCTACTTTGTAGCTATACCATGACGACGCGCAACATAATTTGTTAACATATCGAATTGTTCCCTTAAGAGCTATAATCGTGACAATAACGTGACCCGCATTGATCGGCGACTGCGAAGTAGTCGTCGTCAGTGGCCGTCCGCGTCGATCGTTTTGTTCCTCGAGGAGTTGTCGCTTTTTATTGTTTTCTTTCCTTTCCCTCCGTAACGAAGCGAATGTATGTATATATGTATATATATATACTAGTTGTTATGTGCTTGCATTCTGCAAGCATTTTCAAATTTTAGCATTTCTACAAATTCAAATTATTCCCAAGCGATGTTGTACATAATCATATAACCGTGTCAAATTCGGAGTTTGTAGCTCATTTAGAAATGCCATATAATTTTAATCCTCGTATAGGGCAATAATGGAGCAAAACAGCCCCTAACATTAAGAATTATTACACTCTCAGATTTTTTCCATCTGTTGTAACTAAAAACCCATAATTCTGCCAAATTTCAAGTTTGTATCTCATTAAGAAGTGCCTTATAATTATCACACTCGTATGGGGCCGAAAAAGGGCAAAACCAAACATTAAAAATAGGAATTTTTGCAATTTTACAATTTTATCTTAGTTTGCCACGAAAATTCTATAATCGTGCCGAATTTCAAGTCTCTAGGCCCTATGCAGGTGCCTCGCATTTTTTGTTCTCGCATTGGGCCGAAAAGGGGCAAAACCGCCCTTTAAAAATGAGAATTTTTGTAATTTTGTAATTTCATCTTAGGTTGCAATGAAATTTCTATAACCGTGCCAAATTTCATGTCTCTGGGTCCTATGCAGTTGCATCGCCTTTTTTGTTCTCGAATGGGGCAATAATGGGGCAAAACAGCCCCAAAAATGAGGATTATATCAATATCGGATTTCCTTCATTAGGTGTAGTTTAACATTAACAGCATTAAACTATAAGCCTCTGATTCCCATTAAAAGCTTACCCTTGTTACCAAGGAAACCTATTGTTAGACCCAGAAAAATTAGCAATTTTTTGCGATAAAAACTATAAAATTACGCTAATTCTACTCGGATTTGCATTCCGTCTTCAAAAATAAGAAACTACAATTTATATCCTATCTGACAGTTTAAGTCTCGAGTTTGTATCTTGACGGGAAGTAATTTTAAAATGCAAATATAAAAACCTCTACACCAATTTACATGTTTTCTTATGGGCAAAAAATGGGGCAAAAAGGGGCCAAAATAGCACTTCAAAATAGTAATTTCGACAATTTCGGATTTTTTCCTCCGGTTGTGACCAAAAACCTATAATCCTACCAAATTTCAAGTTTCTGGCACATCTGGAATTGCCTCATAATTTTGTATCCTCATATATATATATATATAATATATATATCATGTGTAAGAAGCATCTATATATTATAGATATATATATATATATTTATTCGAGCGAAACAAAGGCCTAGTCCTTGCGCGCGCGTGCTTGGACGACGACGAATCCAGATGTCGTCCCAGAGACCACTGTCCTCTTAGAGAGAGAGAGAGAGTGACAACGCACGAACGACTCTGGAGAAAATTTCGTCGCCTCTCGTTTCGTCCTCTTGCAAAAAACCAAACCGCTGGCAAAGATCGTGAGATTTACATCTGTTCCGAAAAAAAAAAAATTTTTTTCCAAAGGAGAACGTAATTTTCTCTTCCGACGGCTTTGGTCAAGGCTGGCGTAAAAAGCCCCGGTTTCTATTTATCAATCGGAACGCACGCTCGCGAATGCATCACGAGAAAAGAAAAAAAATAACACCCGCGCAGAGGTGAGGCGTATGTGGATAAAGTTTCACTCGAGCGGTCGCTTTCATTTACACACGTAGTTCGTGTATGACATGGAATACAAGTGAACTTTGTCTTACAGTTTTCATGTAGTTTGTGTATGAGGGGCAATGTAAGCGAATTGTGTTTCTCAGCCTTATACGTCGTTTATGATTACACGTTTTGGAGAGAAAATTTCATCATGCGGTTGGTATTTATTACTGCTAGCTGTACCCGCGCAATGTTTGCGCGGATTTTTTTTCAGTTAATTTATTAATAATGATGTTAGAGGGAGATTTCGAATCGTAAACGAAAGAAAGACGATAAGAATAAGAATTTCCTTTAAAACAATCCAGGTCCGAAGCTGGTATGCCGATATTTCGAATTTATATGAACAAATGAACGAAAGCCTGCACGCCTAAAAGTCGAGTTTTACGTGTTATCTTATGGAAAATAAAAATTATTCCTAAGATTCGAGCCCGGAATTTTATGAAACTGAAAATAGTTTTCCGGGGTCCTCCTAGCCGGTAGAAACCAAACGTCGTTTTCCGCATATCTCTAGAGATATATATTCTCGAGATACAAATGTAGAGAGACGAACGGGCGGACGGACACTTGTAAAATTAGATAAAGGATTATTATGGATCTACATTTAATATTCGATTCAGGTTGGAAATCAGGCGCATTACAGAGTGTAGGCTCAAATCGGTAATTTGAGAAAAAATGTCGAAATAAATCAAACATAATGCCGAAAAAATAAATGAAAAAATATAATGTAGTCTTGATAAAATTACAAATCGTTGCAGCGTTCGTTGCGCAAACTTTCTCGTATCCGTACGCCTCTGTTCCTTACTATAATATTACTAGTTAAATTATATGTTAAATTGTGTCTCAAAATATAGATACATATATAGAATTTTAAATCCAGCTGCCGCTAAACTGTTCGTTTAACCCTCCTAATGGCGTGGGGTTTCTATCGACCCCAGCATATAAGTTTGTTTGTTTGTATTATTGAATAAAATGAAGAACTCACGAGACACGGTGAAGACAATGAATAGAATTGGAAAAATAAAAAAACTTCTTTACGGTGATTTGGAGTTTTTTTATTTTTCCAATTCTGTGTATTATTGAAGGCTGGACAATAAAAATTTTGAAACTGATGGGCTTTTCCTGAATCACTTTTTATAGAAAAAGTACGTTTTTTTCAAATTTCTTATCGTTCATATTACAGTAATACAAAAAAAACTAACGTGTGCTGGGGTCGCCCCATGATTATATGAGGGTTAAACGAACAGCTTAGTCGTAGCTGGGTTTAAAATTCTATGTATTATAATGCCATCTTATGTGGTATTATTTATGACAAGTAACCGTAACTGACCGAATTTTAAGGAGAATCCTAGCTGCCACTTGTCGAATTAATCGCCATTTTGCGATATTCGACCAGAATCAACTGCCCTCTATTGTTGCGCAATACGATTAATTTCGAAAAGTCTTTCATTACGGACCATGCCCTTTATAAATACGGGATTTCTTCGCAATGCTGTCAAACCGTTTAGCACGTAAGAGCCGCGCGGTTAACTATTCTTCGTGCATCGAGAAAATAAAAATCGTAAGAGTAAAAAACTTGTAATATAAGAGAAAAATTGATGCATTTATAATATCGTATCGTTTTTATTTATTTTATTAACTCCAATAAACCTACGTAGGATGGGCGTGGGCAGGAAAGTATACGTAAACAGGGCCCCGTAATAACCCCCACGGACGTTTTTTGTAAGTGGATCAGAGGTTCGATTCGAGACCATGCCTCTAGGTCAGTGGTGGGCAAACTACGGCCCGCGGGCCACATCTGGCCCGCGATACTATTATTAAAGAGAATCGTGAAATGTGAAACAGTAAATTTCACATTTGGAGGTGGCCGGAAAACCTTATATAGCGAAGCTGTTGTATTCAAAATGTATTAATAATTGATTTTCACTAATAGGACCCTTCGCATTCTCTCAAATGACTTACTATGTGAGACCTAATGTGGCCCACCTAACCATCCACAACTACTAATGTGGCCCACCTCGTAAAAAATTTGCCCACCCCTGCTCTAGGTGAAGGAAGACGAAGTTTGGCGACTCGTGTGAGTGTGGGTGCGTGAGTGTATTTTTTGTTTTTTTTATATAACAGGCTTCGAGAGAGAGGGTTTTGGGTGAGTGGGAGTAGGAAGAAGAAGAAGATAGCGGGGGAGGCGTGCTATCACCATTCCTCTTACGGGATGTTTGCCTGCGGGAGACGAAGTGGTGTCTAGAGAGGGGAGGGGAGGGGGGGATTGAGGGGGAAGAGGAGGGAGGGAGAGAGAGAGAGAGATTGGAAGAGGGAAAAGGAGGTAGGTTGTAGGCGATGGTGGGAGATGGGGAAGGAGAGAGGAGGAAAGGAGGGAGAGTGGGGGAAGTGGGAGATGGAGGGAGGTTAGGAGAGAGGAGGAAATGAAAGAGAGAGAGAGAGGAAAGGAGGGAGAGTGGGGGAAGTGGGAGATGGAGGGAGGGAAGGAGAGAGAGAGAGGAAGGGAGGGAGGTAGAGAGACAGGAAAGGAAGGGAGAGGGAGGGAAGGAGAGAGGAGGAAAAGAGGGAGAGTGGGGGAAGTGGGAGATGGAGGGAGGGAAGGAGAGAGAGAGGAAAGGAGGGAGGGAGAGTGGGGCGAAGTGGGAGATGGAGGGAGGGAAGGAGAGAGGGATAAAGAGGGAGGTAGAGAGGGAGGAAAGGAAGGGAGAGAGAGTTAGAGGTAGGTAGGGAGAGGAGAGACAAAGAGAGAGAGGGATAAAGAGGGAGGGAGAGAGAGGGCGAGGAAGGGGAGAGGGGGGAAGGAGAGAAAGGAAGGGAGGAAGATTGAGTGAGGGAAGAAGGGAGAGGGAGGGAAGTAGCGAAAGGGAGGGAAGGAGAGAGAGCGATGAAGGAGGGAGAGGAGAGGGAGAGAGGGAAGAAAGGAGAAGAAGGGATAGAGCGATGGTTATATAAGTAGATACATATGTTTGACTTTATTTGGTCGAGGTTGGGTTGGTACACCTAAACCAAGAGGTCGACAAACTGCGGTTCTTCAGCCTCACGCGACTTTTTAAGGATTTGCGTGCGGCTTCCTAAACTAACTCGTATTTCTCCATATAAGGCGCCTGGATCGTCATATTTGCCCGTGATTTCAATAACAGATAGTTCACGTTTGCTTGACACGAATGTTCTGAAATATAAATTTCATTTTTTTAAATAATAACAATCTTTTTCGCGTGCACTGCAGCTCTTCTTGTGTTGTGTTCTGTACTGAATCGGGAAAAAGTAGATTTCTCTTGTTAATCTGATTGCCGATGTCTGATGTAAACACACAGAAAGAGAGGGAGAAGAGAGAGAATGAGAAGGAGCGAGAGAGGAATGGATAAAAAAGCAGACGAGAGAAAGACACACACACACAAACTACTTTATTGAGGGCGAAATTGAGACTACACACACACACACACATATATATATAGGGAGAGAAGGAATGAGAGGAAAGGTGTGGGATGAGAAGTGGGAGAGAACGAAAAGGGAAAAAAGGAATGAGTGAGAAAGAGACCGAGAGGAAAGAAATGTGAAGAGAGAGAGAGAGGTGAGATCGTAGAGAGGAAAAAACAGAGAGAGGTAGATGAAAGGAAAGAAGTAAAAGGAAAGGGAAAGAGGTGGTGAGAAGGATGAGCATATATAGTAGTGAAAGAGAGAGAGAGAGAGAGAGATAAAGGAAGAGAAATAGGAATAAGAAAGGAGGGATAGAGAAAGGAAGTGACATAAATAGAAAGATTGGTATATAGAGAATAAGAGAAGTTAAGTAGAAAGCGAGAACGAGACAGACAGACAAAGGAATTTATTGAAGGCGAAATTGAGACTTTATATAGTCCTTTCTTACATTTAACCCTAAGTCAACAGTTACAAAAGGAGAATGGAAAAATAATAATGAATTCGCATAAAAGAATCTGAAAGTAAAGAAATAGAGGGACGTACAAGCAAAATATCCAATTGCAAATTCGGAAAACTTCTAAAAAAAGACAAAAGTATTTTTGGTAAAAACCTAGGAGAAAGCTAAGGTCAACCTAGTAAAAAAAGGAGAGTGATATGGAGAGAGGGAATGGAAGAAAACGAGATGTAAGAAGAGAGGGAGAGGGAGGAAAGGAAGGAGGAAGAGAGAGAGAGGGAAGGGAGAGATAAAGAGTGAGTGAGAAAAAGAGAAAGGGAGGGGAAGGAGAGAAAGGATGAATAGAGGGGAAGGAGAGATAGAGGAGGTAGAGAGAAGAGGGAGAGAAAGAAGAGGAAGAGATAAAGGAGGGAGAGGAATGAGAGACAAGTACATCTATAATATATAGACGCTTCTTACATAGGAGAGTATAGGATATAGGAAGATACAAATTATGAGGCACTTCCAGATTAGCTAGAGACTTGAAATTTGGCATGTAAGTAGGTGTATTGGCAAAACCGACGAAAAAAATCGAAAATGTAAATTTTTTGGCAGTTAAAAAATTTCAAAATTTAAACAAACTGAGGACCCTGCGGCAGAGCTAGTATATATAAAGAGAGAGTGGAAGAGAACTAGAAACTGAGAGGGAGAAAGAATGAGAGACAGACAGACAAACGACCTTATTCGGGCAAAAATTGAAGCTATAACGATCTCTTCTTACAGTTAAACCTTTTATACGGAGACAGCGAATAATAGAGGAGAGATTGTTTTAGAGGAAGAATGGGAGAGAGATAGGAAACGAAACAGAAGAAGGAGACACCGCAAAGCGTAGCGGTTGTTCTCAGCTAGCCCCCTCTTAACTAACTAAGAGGACTCGCAGCATAATGCGTTTTCTTCTTCTCCTTTTCCCTCGAATCTCCCACCTCCAGGGAGTCATTATGAACATTTTTTCTCCTGTTTCTTTTCGCAAAAAAATCAAGATAACATCAACTCCAAACAATGCATTTTTCGTCCCGACACTTAACTTTTTTATTATTTTTTTCGTGTCGAAATTCGCTTATCTTATTTTGCTTTCCGTGCGTTCTTTGTTTAAAAAGGTTTGGAGGATGGAAGGAGGTGAGAGGAATTGGGAGTCTATTTGGATATAGGCAGGTTGGTGGGAGTTTTCTTTTTTCTTTTAAATAGAAGTTCTCGCACTTCTTAGCACTATATAGCATGCCAAACTTGTGTCCGTCAGGGGCGGAAAAACCTCGTCCGAGGACTTGCATTCTTCTCTTATTTTTTTATTTTTTGAGATCGCTTCTCTTTTGTTTTTCTCCCGACCCTGTCCCTCGAAGCCGTTTTAATCGCTGGAGAGAAGAGATAAATGATAGATATCGCAGTCACGATATGCTCGGCAACTGATATTTTTTTTTTAGGCGAGGGCGTGGGATCGAATACATACACACACATACATCCTTTTATATTATTAGACAAGGTGAGGTGACGCTTTTTGCCAGGTGGAGTTCGTTCTATAAACTTCCGGTAGAGAGCGTGCATGTAGAGTACAGGTAGCTCCCCCTAACGTAGCGATCGAAAATTACTAGAAGCTACCTTACGCCTCGGTAATCGGGGGTAATATGTATTTTTATAGAGTGGAGGGGAGCAAATTCCATTAGAAAAGTTGGGTCATTGAAGGAACGCGCGCATCCTATAAGGGAAATCACCGCGCGGAGTAGACAGACCAAAGGAGGAATACGCCCCTAGTAAATATAAACACGCAGAAGCACGCGGTGTACGCTTTGGAAGGACAAGGGCGCGCGCGAGTACGCACGCAACGGAGACACGAACCAACACCCGCGCCATTTCTGAAGGGCACGCAGAACGCCAATTAAAAGAGCTCGATACCTGCATTTTTCTAAATTGGTTTTTTGTTTTTTTTAGCCTTTCTTCCGTTGATGTCGTTATTATTATCATTATTATGGCGGGTTCGTATCCTGCTGCCATATTTGCTGGTTTCAGTTGTTTTTATTGCTTATACTCCAGAAGTGGTAGTGTAATAGAAAGTGTTGTTAACTGATTCAGGAGTAACTTGAAGGAATGTAATAATATTGTCGAAATAAAACAGATTTACTTATTACAAAAATAAATTTCTGTGGAATTAGCAAGTGTCTATTTTATTTCGACAATGAAAGTATTGTGTTCCTTAAAAAATCGAATTGGGGATTCCAAACGGTAATACACGTTTTGAGGTCCCCCCGCTGGAGTACTGGTGTACGTTTTGACTATTTTTCTCGATGATGTCTGTCTGTGATAAGAATTTTGTGGGCGTTCTATAGCTAAAAAATCTGATGTGGCCAACACATGACTTTCTCCATATTTGGGGTATAGATATTTAAATTATTATGAAGAGCATTATAAGGCAAAATTATCATTTCGTATCGTAAAAGAATACAGTCTTCCTTATTGCCGTAAATTACGTATATTTTGAATATGTTTACAGAATTCACCGCTGCATGGTGCTGGCGCTGTATACTGATATTAAGAAAAAGCAAAATATCTCCGAAATGGATGGTTCTACAAAAATTTGTTTCAAACAAACCTTGGAAGAAATATTATTCTCTACAACTTTGGTCCTCACGAAGATTACCAATAACGATGTTTTTAAGGAGATATTTGACGGAAACCGAAAAACCTGTTATTTATAAATAATTCCTAAATAATAACTGCAATAGAAAATTGTTTCAAATGAAAGCTGTAGGAAATCACATTCTCTATAACCTTTGTATAGAATTGTATATACAATAATGATGTTTTAACGGAGAAATATCGCAAAAACCGAATCAGGTTTCGAATAAACCTCGACTTCCGGTAAATCGTTATTGTCCAAAAACTAACTAATCAGTTCTTTGTGCTCATGCTAAAGTGTTATATATGAAGTTTGGTAGTGATATGGCATGTACTTTTTGAGTTAGAGCGCCCACAATAACATACACACACACAGACATCATTCCGAAAATAGTCTAAACGTGTTCTAGGGACCTCAAAACATGTATTTCCGTTGAAATCTCGAAGTCGATTTTTTTCATGAATACAATACTTTCCCATTACTACGTATGGAGAAAGTAAAAAAACTAATAATCAGTTCAGAACAAAAGCTTTGTATTTAAGAATTTAATTAGTAATTCAATGTCTGAAAAGGTTTTTGCTGAAACGGGTCAACCGTAAAGTGGAGGTTTGTTCTTGTCAATTTTTTCGTTTTTCTTTAAAACGTCTCCTGCTAGAAGTTAATTTATGTAAAAATATATGTCATTGTCAAAGTTGTGGAAAATGTGAATACAACAAAACTCGTAGAAAATGTAATTTTCTACGAGTTTTGTTTGAAATATTTTTTCATGAAAACGATTGTTTAAGAGATAGTTTTGTTATCCTTTTGGATGTAAGTACGTCGCTAAGTGATACTGTTGTTTCCGTTGCTATGATAAAATTTTCTAATTGTTGATTGTGATGCCTACACTTCCAAGGGTAATTTTAATTTCGCATCGGTATTTTCTTATCCATAGCAACAGCTAACGTTTTTGCTTATTGTTTTTTGCTTCTTTGTGAAAATTATTCAGTGTATACTAATTTTTCACAAGCGTGATTGCCTAATGATTATTCTTGAGGATGTTGACGTGCTCGGTATGAAAAAAGTCATGCGCTTGACACATAATGTATTTTTTTTTAAATATAGTTATCTAGGTAAAATTTCCTCCTGTATTCCTTCGTGTTTCAACCGGCGAAAAAATCAAGTGTCTAAGAAACATGCAAACACATGCCGAAAACAAACACAAACCCCTTCAAAAACATAAGCAAACACGCGCGCCAACACTGACAACGCCCACATTCACATCTTTTACGGATCCTTCTTCCCTTTTAGGTAACATTTTCCCGAGTTTGACCAGGCAGTTATATACGAGAGTGAGTCAGTAAATAAGGTGAATTTACATTTTTCACAGACATATGCACCCATTATGTACTCATGAACTCAGTACTGCATTACTGCATGTCTGTACATGTAGTACTCGTAGTTTCCGTATAAAGTTGTCAATATTGTCACTGAGAGTCATTTGTCAAAATGGCGGCCCCTCTGTCAGATTAAATTCGCCTTATTTATTGACTCGTCTTCGTGTGTGTGTGTGTGTATACACACACATATACACAGGGTGTCACAAAAGTCCGTACTCATAGGTAGTGTAGACCAGGGATGGGCAAAACGGTGATCGCGAAAGATAGTCGAAGTAGTTCTATTAATATTATCATTATGTATAATGTTGAAAGATGTTCATAACAGAATGTTCATTATTTATTATATTATGCTATATGTGTATGTGTTCCACAGGCATTTCATATTTCAAGCTGGTTATTAATTGAAACTTGATCTGATTTTGTTTCAATTGTGCTTATATTACTATTATGAGTTAACTAAACTGTATATTGTCTTGTCGACAGACGTCTACGTCTGACAAGGCTAGATACCTGTATAACTGTCCTAATTTAATAAAAATATGTAGGTATGAGTTTATGTATGTGACGTATAGGTACTAAAATTAAAACAAACAACTTTCATATTCTTTTGACAAGATCTCTACCGAGAACAACTAATATATAAACTAATGTAAGTAAGTAGATCTTCTAGCTCTGGAAAATACGAAGATACATCTTGCCGTGCAAAAGTATGCCCAGGCCTGGTGTAGATCACTGTTTTTAAATGACCCCACAGAAAAAAGTCTAATGGTACCAAAAAAACCTAATATTCCCTATGAGTACGAACTTTTGGGACACCCGCGTGTCCGCCTTTATATGCGCACGCTTTATGGAAATGTCTTGGCCTTAGGACTAAAAAAAACCGTATGAGACTGCTCCATACACAGCACAGTGATATTGATATTCGCCGTCCGTTTTTACTTTTTTTTAAAGCAGACGTGTGTTCGCAGCGCTAGGAGTAAACACGGCCTGGTCACGTGAGAAGGTGGGTAGTCTTTACCGTTTTGTTGTCAAGACGGCGACCCGTGTTCTCTCTCTTCCTCGTCTGGTAGAAACGATTTTATTTTTTTCAAAAGAACGCGTGGGAGCCGAATGGATGACGCAGCCGCGTAGCTTCCAAAAAATCTTCCGATGAGGTGGCGTGACGAATACTTGTTAGGAAAATGTTTTATCGTCCACGTAAACCCTTTTTCACTTTCTCCATATTTCATGAAAAAATTAGAATTCGAGATTTCAACGGAAATACACGTTTTGAGGTTCCCTGAATACGTTTTGACCGTTTCCTCGATGTCTGACTGTATGTCCGTATGTGTGAGACAGAAATTTTTCGGGTGCTGTACCTCAAAAACTATTCATCAGATCTGCATGAGATTCTGTATTTGTGATTTTATATATATTCTTAAGATTTGAAAAGCCTTTGATAACAATCGGTTCGTCGGAAGTAGCGGTTTACCCCTGTCAAATTTTCGTTTTTCTTAAATATTTCGCCTAAAACTGAATTTTTGTTAACATACCTATATATATAAAAGTTGTAGTTATTAATAAAACTGAATTTATGTTAACATACCTATATATATATATATAAAAGTTGTAGTTATTAATTTTTTCAACAACTCTTGTTTGAAATAAATTTTCATATGAGGAATATTTCAAGAGATATTCAATTTTCTTCGAAATTGACGGTTATAAAGTATGTATTGTTTGCATGAAAAAAATCGATTTCGAAATTTCGACCGAGATACGCGTTTTTAGGTCCCTAGAACACGTTTTGACTATTTTCTCCTTGTCTGTGTGTATGTGATAGAAATTTTGTGGGCGCTCTAACTCAAAAACGAATAATCAGAGCAGAACAAAACTTTATACTGTAGATTTATATTAACAAATGTAGACTTGAAAAGGTTTTGGCTGAAACTGGTACACCGGAAGTGTATGTTTATTCTAGTCGTTTTTCCGTTTTTACTTTCTCCATATACGCAAGTATAGAGAAAGTATTGTTTTCATGAAAAAAATCTACTTCGAGATTTCAACGGAAATATATGTTTTGCGGTCCCTAGAACACGTTTAGACTATTTTCGGAATGGTCTATGTGTGTGTATGTGATTGTGTGCGCTCTAACTCGAAAAGTACTTGCCATATCTACCAAATTTCATTTATAACACTCTGGTATGAGCAAAAAGAGCTGATTAGTTTTTGGACAATACCGGTTAACCGGAAGTGGAGGTTTATTCGAAACCCGATTCGGTTTTGCGATATTTCTCCGTTAAAACATCATTATTGTATATACAACTCTATACAAATATTATAGAGAATATAATTTCCCACAACTTTTATTTAAAACAATTTTACATTGCAGTTATTGTTTAGGAATTATTTATAAATAATCGGTTTTTTTCGGTTTCCGTCAAATATCTCCTTAAAAACGTCGTTATTGGTAATCTTCGTGAGGAACAAAGTTGTAGAGAATAATATTTCTTCCAAGTTTTGTTTGCAACAAGTTTTCGTAGATCCATCCATTTCGGAGATATTTAACTTATTCTTAATTTCCAGTATACAGTGCCACCACCATGTAGCGGTGAATTCTGTAAACATATTCAAAATATAATTTACGGCAATAAGGACGACTGTAGTCTTTTACGATACGAAGTAATAATTTGGCTTATAATGCTATTCGTAATAATTTAGATATTTATACCCCAAATATGGAGAAAATCATGTGTTGGCCGCATCAGAATTTTTCCCAATATCTCCTTTCAGACTCAATTTTCATTAATAGTTGTAATTATATAAGTTGCAGATAATGTAATTTCCTACATGTTTATTTTGAAACATATTGCCACAAAACCGATAGTTTTAAGAGATATCTTGATTTTATTCGTCTACATTTGTTAAATAGGTACGTCGACAAGAGATTCCACTGTTTCCGCCGCTCTGATAAAATTTTTTGATTGTTGATTGCGTTGCGTACGCTGCCAAGGGTCATTTTAATTGCGAATCGACATTTTTTAGTCACAGAAAAATCTAGCAATTTTCTTGTTTTTTTTTAAATAAAGACCACTGAAAATGTTTTTAAATTAATCACGAATGTAATCACTGATAATTATTTCCGAGAACGCTGACGTCGAGAGTAATCATATTCATTGCTCTGTATGGAGAAAGTTATGTGTTGGCCACATCAGATTTTTTTATTTATTAGTCCAAACAGCACGCGCAAGTTTTGAGGGTTTTTTTGTTTTCACTTTCGGCGTGGTTTATCGATGTCGATAATTCGATAATGCGATATATATCGGTGCGTCGGTGTTACCAGATGAACCCCTTTGGTGCGGTAAATGTCGACACCTCTTGCGCTTTCCGAGGACGACGTTATGGAAATTCCCCAAAACGGTTCTCGTTAATCTGGATCGGGCTACTAAACTCGACGCGAATATATTTTATCGTTTATTTCCTATTTTAGCGCATTTTTAAATTAAAACAGTGGGAAAATATTATGATATTTAACTAGGGAAAAAACTGCCATAACAACTAGTTCAACGCTTAGAAAAGAGAAATATATTATTGCACAGCATTAAAATCATGCTTTTAAAGAGAATTTGTAGATTACAAGGCCTTTGATCTCAACCAAACATGTAATCTTATGATGAGATCATAACCCTTATCTGTAACAAGAAAAAATAGCGCGTCGTGTAATATGACGCGCAATTATTCCCTCGCTTGTTATTTATTTTTTAAGTGTATCATTTTTATTGTGCTTCCTTTGCGTTTCTTCTTTTCAACATTACCGTCATCTCCGTGGGGATGGTCCACCTTGCCCCATTTTTTCCCATTAGCATAACATTGGTGGGTAGTACATTAACCTGTACCTCGACCGTTAAAAGGGGCCTATCTCTTTTTCTAATCGTTCCCCTTTTCTTTTTAAAGAAACGAATTTTTTTTCTAAACGCATTTTAATGCCTGCTTTGGTCACACGTCGCCGTTCCCATTTCGCCATTGTTCCAGGCATTATCTCATATATATATATATATATATATATATATATAGTCAAATTTGCCATGAATACATCTGCTACGGTCGGATTAACGTTTTCGAAGCACTGCTGCAAGGCACCGAGTGAATTTGATGCGAAGATGAGAGATTGTTTCTTAGTGGAAGATTTTTGGTATGCTGAAATTTATGCTTTAATTAAAAAGCCATTTTCAGCCGTATCGTGATTTTGTAATAAAAAAGAAAACAAAGGAGTTTTAAAAAATCGCACTCTGGGTTTTGAAATTAGGAAAGTTTCTAAAGCACTTAGGAGAATTTTCGCGGTAGTAAAATTTAGAAGAAGAATGTACGAGCGGCCTTTCGTTATTTTTTTAACCGAGGAAATCGTTTTACATGGGAATTTCATTTTAAAAATCATTTACTTAAGTGCCAAAAGAAAAAGTCGGTACAATCTACGTATGTACCTTGCGCAAACGTTCTCATTTATGTATGCATCCGTTACTCTTTCCTGACTAGAAGTAGCTCTTATTGCTACAAAAACAAGTTAGGAAAGTGTACAGCGTATCACAAATTGTCGCGTTTCGTGCAGTGGAGTATTAGAAAAAATGATATACCTGTACGTAAAGGAAATAGCGTTTTAAATTTCTTTTCTTCGTCATAAATAATCCATTTTCTTTTCATTTAAAAATATT
This sequence comes from Uropetala carovei, assembly GCA_036926305.1. Classification (NCBI taxonomy): domain Eukaryota; kingdom Metazoa; phylum Arthropoda; class Insecta; order Odonata; family Petaluridae; genus Uropetala; species Uropetala carovei. The sequence continues at coordinate 6,438,575 of JAXCHB010000015.1, read as the reverse complement.
GCTTGCACGCGTAAGGAAATTAAACGTATTTTTGTGAGATTGGTTATGTTAGCAAAAATGAAGTAACCAGGCAAGAGTTCAACTCGAATTATGACATTCTTGTTCGATTTTCTTGATAACGGCTACTCATACGATAAAAATGTAAAGGAAAAGAAATACTCTTCTTTACTAGTTCTAAAAGTTTTATTTGAAAAATATTTTGATATGGCCAATACTTTACGAGATATGACGGAATATTAATTTATTTGTCACCAGTAAAATGGTATCCCTGATTGGCTTACGTTATTCATTTATGTGATTTTCTTATTATCTTTGACTGTAATTTCTTAATATCAACTCTCGTGAAAATCCGTTCTGTAGCAGCCGAGAACGAACATGCGGACGGACGGACCGACGCTAAGAGGCGCTTATGCTGGAAGAGAAACGCGCCTAAAAACGAAACCGTCGAAACCGTTTTCTGCGCGTAAATGTTATTAATATATTGATCACCTCATACAGGGGCGGCCCAAGGAATTTTGGCGACCCGGACGAGATAGCATTCCAGCGCCCCCCCTCCGTAAATGCTTGTTGAAATATTATCGAAGTACCTGTTAATTAATTCGTCGCTATGTATACATTGTCGATGGTGAAAAAATAAAAGGGATAACATCAAGATTATAGCCTGTTCTGCGATATAAATTTCCATCCAATATTTTTTCATTTGCAAGTACATAATGCATGGATATATGATCTGTGTAGCGTCCTCTTTAGATAAACAGTTATACCATACATAAAACGTCAAGGGGGGTTGCGTTCTTGGAAAACGCCGCGGTTGGCTAGAAATCGCGGTAGGTAAAGCACAGGACTTATTGGAAAATAGTAGGGTTTAGAACTGCGGTTTTCAAGTGGTAAAGGGGCGTGACCTTTTACGGGAGGCATGTCAAATTCGAAGAAGCATCAGGGCCGCACTGAAGCGATGGATGTTGTAGAAGGGCCGCATTAGGAATGCAGTTGTTTTAATGAGGGCCAGACTTGGCAAAATAGAGACTATATCTGGAAGATTGGTCACCTGTTTTGCTGTTAAAAAATATGATTTGTTTACCGTGTTCTATTGCATTGTATAATAGAATCGGTCCATAGTTAGGTATTTTGATGAATGAAGGAAAAAAAATTTCGCACTCTGAAAAATCGATAGCGTAGCGTCACGCATAGTGCACTTATTATATATATAGAGAGATATATAAATGCTTATGGAAGAGGAGAGTTAAATATATGTAGATATCGAGGTCAAGTAGGTGTTAGGTGAGGGAAAACCCAGTGAGCACTTACCAGTAGGAGAGCCGCTGGGGTGTCGGAGAGACACATTTACACACTCAAATTGGAACTTTCGGGATGATTCCTTTGTCAGCACACACGACGGATTTTCGGTCACGCATGCCTACTTAACGTCAAAGAAGTCGATGCGAAAGAATTCAGGGAAATCCAATTTTTTCTCAATTCGTCGTTTATGAAAAAAACATCTCCGCCTTATTTTGGCCGAGGTTTCGTATTTATGCCGAGACAACCTTCGGAGATATTTAAGCCTGTTTTTGTTAAAAGTGTTAGTGTTGGGGAAGCTTTGAGGAATCCTCTCAGAATTCATCCCATAAACACTTGAAAACCTACAAATAAATAAAATAAAAACATTTTATTTTATAACGTCCATTTAATAGACGAACATGATTGCTCTTCGTGGACGCGGACGTGAAAACAAAAAATAACACGTCGGTAATCACTTATTCCAAAAAAAAAGGTCTACATCGCGTTCTTCTGAGTCTATGTACGTTTACGAAATCTCTGAATAAGGTCACGGAAATCGAACAAATTTAACGTCAGAGAGCTTAAATGAAACCTTGAAGATTTGAAAAAAGGGCATCGTTTTATTTTAAAATATGTCTGACGCGGAGACCAAAAATTTTTACTTCGCAAAATTGATCTGCTCGAGAGAAAAAAGCGAGTTTATTTAATCGAAATCCAAAGTCCCGGGACAAGTTCCTTCGATTCCTAGGATAACGACGTTTTTCGCACAACGACGCTCGAAAACTGCCCCTCCATTCCGCACTTACGACTGAGTCAATTCGCGCTTACGACGCGCATCGCCCGTTTTCTCGCGTGTCGGTCGCGGCAATTAGTCGCCTTTCCTGCAATGCGTCGAACCATAAAAATGCAAAAAAAACACTCGTGCATGCGTTATAATGGTTCGGCCATTAAGGACTGCGTTCCGTATAGCGTCAGCCTTTGGTTCCTCGCCTTCCGCCACGCGTGTGCAATGTAAGTTTTTAATCCTCAACTTTTAATTTTTTGCTTTAATATTAAACTGAAGATCTTTCAGAAGAGATCTTGTGATCGGTTGACTTTAGAATTCATTTTCCGAGGTCCTTTTGAGTCCAGGTTCGCCCACTACGGCATTATTCCTATAGAATATCGTCATTGTGCATATCTAAATTCTGCATACCGTCGCATTGTCGTGGGATTAATTAACGTCTCATTACAAGAGACGACTGTACATATTTTAAAAATCCAGTTTATTCATTCGCGCGAACATACGCTGTTTTTTTCCCTTTTAGCTTCATTAATTCGGCACATATCCTCTTGAACAGACAGAGAGACAAACGATTTTATTAAGAACAAAATTGAGACTATATATATATATATATATATATATATATATATATATATATATATATATATATATAAATACTTAAGGAAAAGGAAAGGTAATAATAAGGGTAGCAACAAGGTGTTGGAGGAAGCCCAGTGGACACTTACCTAGACTGAAGAGCCGCTGGGGGTGCTGAGGACACACGAAAAACACAAAAGAACAAAAACTACACAAAAATGGAGCTTTCGGGCTGATGCCCTTCTTCAGCGACGGAGAAACATATACTGGCTTCCTCCAACACCTTGTTGCTACCCTTATATATATATATATATATATATATATATATATATATATATATATTTATTTATTTATTTATTTATATATATATATATATATATATATATATATATAGAGAGAGAGAGAGAGAGAGAGAGAGTTCCTTCTTACATTTAACCCTACGTCAACAGTTACAAAAGGTGAATACAAAAAAGTAATGATTACATATATATATATGTACACCTACACACACAATTTCACAGAAAAGAACCTGAAAGTAAACAAATAGAAGAACATACAAGCAAAATATCCTATTACAAATTCGGACAACTTCTAAAAAAATAAAAGACTAAGTATTTGTGGTAAAAACCTAAGAAAGACAAGACTTGGCCAACTTATTTAGAAAACGTAAAGAAACCGAAAACAACGTTTTTCTTTCATTAAAAAAAAACTGAATAAAAATCTTCAAAAGTTAACGAGCTTTTTTTAAACACGTGTTTTGCTTTCAAAAAACCGTGTCAGTGTCATCTTTCTTATTTGGCGTTGCAACGCTATGAAAAATATCGTTGTCTTCAACCTTTCTTTTCCATGTCGTTTTTTTTAAATGCAAGAAGAAATTAGTGCGACAAACTTAGCATCCGAACACTTAAAAACCCTTTTATTTTTAGGAGTTCACAACTTTCTTGCTCCCGGAGAGTTCACTTGTTTTTTTTTAGAAAAAAATAAATACTATTACTTTCTCTTGATCCCATTTCCACGGCTCCTTGAGTTAACGAGCCTACAATCTGTTAACACGAAATGCTCTCTCTCACTTTATGTGTATCCCTAACTCTTCTCCGTCGCTTCGTTATCTCCGAGATTAATCTTCAGCCCTTTTCAGGAAAGGAGAATGTCGAGCCACTTTATGAGTAAAATGTTTTTTTTTCGGGAAAAAATTGTTTTGTTTTTTTAATTTCCGTTCGAGAAAAAAGATGAACTTCTGCCGATAGCATCTGGAAAATATTTTTTTTAAAATATGTAATAAGAAAGATCGAGTTAACCTCATTAGGGACTTCCATATCGAACGAATGACATTAGGCAGAACACATAATAACGGCCCCGTTGTTCAAGAAGGGGTTTCAATATCAAGGTGGTCGTTTAAAAAAAAAAAAACCGGTCAATTGCCTCATTAAGGACGGCCATTTCGTGGTCGAGATTTCGGGTCTATAAGACTCGATCAATTATTTATTTATTTTTTTCACAGTTTACATTTAAAGCGGAGTTTCCCCCCGAACTTTACGCATCTCTTGCAAACCCCCCCCCCCCCTTCTTAAAGGCAGCTGACATTATCGCGGCCCCCTTTAACCCGATCCGTCTGCTAATAAATACAAGTTAGGAAGGTGTACAGCGTATCACAAATCGAGTATTTGAATGAAATTATATACGCGTACCTAAGGAAAATAGCGTTTTAAAGTTCTTTTCTTCGTCATAAATACTCATTTTCTTCCTATTTAAAAGTATTGCATGTGCACGTAAGGAAATTAAACGATTATTTCCGAGATTGTTTATGTTAGCAAGAATGACGAAGTAACCATGCAAGAAATTTTCAAAGTTCAACTCGGATTAAGACATTCTTGTTCTATTTTCTTGAGAACGGCTACTCCTAAGATAAAAATGAATAGGAAAAGAAATACTCTTCTTTACTAGTTCTACAAGTTTTATTTGAAAAATATTTTGATATGACCAATACTTTACGAGATATGACGGAAAGTATTATCTTTGACTGTAAGTCCTTAATATCAAATTTCATGAAATGGGCAAAAATAAGTTTTGAGAGACGTTGCCGCAAAGGCTAATTAATGAATAACGCCAAGGTTATGGGCGCGACGACAATTAGAATGTTGTAATTTATTCGACATTTTCTGAACTTTGTGCAGCCTGATAATTATTAGGCATTGGCGGTTTTTTTTGTTTAATGCACAGAAGCGTTTTCTAAATACCGTAAATAGCCTTTTATAGGATTCACCCTTTTCCCAAAAATGTTGTGCTCGACAAAACAGGTTGCGTAATTTACAGGAATAAACAATTCTTCCCTAAATGAAGAAGACGAAAAACTCAGTGTGGTATAATTTAGGAGAAATTTATTTCAATGTCACGAAAACGAATAAAATCACCTATAAATCTTATCATAACCAACAATTTTTATACGACACTAAACATAGAGAGTTTTTAATGGAAGGGGAGTGTGGTGGATTTAGAACGTTGGCAGTCTGTACGTTTATTACGGGAACACGTTTATAAAAAATCACAGATAAAAATTCTTGAAATTATTTGTCTCGAGGCCCTTTGCAAATCCGACCACACAGGCGACTATCCCAGGTTTTTGAGAACGCATAATGCGTCTTATATTATACGTTGAATGTTCCTAAAAACTTGAAACAAAAAAAAACCTAGATGCGTCTTATTATTATTTCTATTAAATTGCAATTGGGCGCCAGGCTCGGTGGGAAGGTTTTAGACTTGTTACATTCTAGTATCCAATATACAGTTTTTATCTATACAATTTACAACTTTTTCTACACAATATACAATTCTTCTAAACTATATATAATTATCCTTGAGAGCTTAGAGTTTTCGAGGTTCATGGCAGGCCTTCACGGCTACCGTAGCGGTCCCGGGGCCCCGAAGCCCCCCCTGTACATCCTCCAGCTCCCTTGGTCTTACAATTTAAATTAAGAGTGTTTATTTAGTTTAACATTAATGCTAAAAGTACCGAGTGTCTTTTACATTCACATTTCTAACTTTACCTTTAAAAGTTTTAACATTTCTAGGGAATGGTTTGGAGAGTTCCTCAGGTAACATATTCCATTATCACACCCCGCGATTTATAAATGAATATTTAGATACATTGCTTTTCTGTCTTCTCAGTTTTAATTTAGACTTGTACACGGATGCGTCATATACACAGATCATTTACTGTTGTACGACTGTTTATGTTTTTAAGATCGCAATGTTCGTTCCGGGGTCTCTTCGGTTGGACCGGTTTTTCTGAACACATTCCCTGTGATTCAGCACGTAAACAGTTTTAGTACATGCGCTGATTCATTTCGAATGGAATCGTCCGGATAGCCTTGTTTGTACAGCTTGCGATATGTTTATCGCAGTTTATCCTTCACCGTTTCGGTTCAGTGGGTAATCTGCATTCTTTTGGTTTTATGTTTGCGGAAGTTTGAAAAATTATTTTTCCGCGGGTGGTCGAGTGCTACACGTAGTATTTGTCCGCACATATTAATAGTATGCTGTTGGCTAGTATGATAACCGGAAGTACCGCTCCATTAGCTTATCGATGGGCTCCTCGTTTGATTTTCATTAGTCCCTATGTAGATGTTTACGATTTTTATACCCACGAATCGCTGCCGATTTGATGCGTGCCAGCTTTTTAGGAATGAAAATCAAGTTAGCATTCGAAGCGATCACATAACTGGGGACGTATACATGACCCTTCTATAAAAGTGGTTCTTACTACACTGGCTCGATACAACACGGTTTTTTTTTCAATATAAAAAATTAATGAAACGCGTTTATTCTTGTCGTTTTTCTAATATCTCCTTTAAAACTCAATATTTCTGTAATAAAAGCCTAGATTTGTTTGTTTGTGTATAACGCTCGACTGTGGCGCCGTTCTTAAAGAGCCGTTATAAAAGAGCGTGAGAATCGAGAACTATTTGTTATATGTGAGTGTAGCGTATTTTATATTTGCATTTTAAAATTACATATAATCATGATACGAATTCGGGACTTGAACCAAAGAACGGATAAATGAATGAAATAACTTAATTGTTTCGGAATTTACGATATTACGGCTAAGTAATGCTCGACTGTGGCGCCATTGAGTAATGGGCACTTATAGAGCGGTAGATATAAGAAGTATGTCGTTTTGCCGTAAACAATTTGGCGTAAATAAGGTTCAATATAAAGTTTGAAGCTTTTAAAAGTGCGCGTTTCTAACGTTTAATGAAGGTATTTTTAAACAATTGATCTTATAGAGTATTGAAAGTATTACATTATTAAGGTAAGTGAAGAAATGACTAGCTAGCTAGCATGTAAATATTTGTCAATGTCGCAACTGTAGAAAATGTAACAAGACAGAAAATTACAGTCATGTGTTGGCCACATCAGATTTTTTTTAATGCGTAGATTATTGTCTTTAAAAATTATTCACAAATGTAATTCCTGATAGTTATTCTTGAGGACGCTCATATCGAAAGGTATTATGTACATCAATTACTCTAAATGGAGAAAGACGTGTTGGACATACCAGTTTTGTTTTTGTTCAAAATTGTCCTTTAAAAATTTCGCTAGGTGACCTTGAGGATTAAAAAAAAAGTTCGTTATTTGACACGTATGGCAGAGAGAGAGAGCGTAAAAGAGGGAGAATATACTACGAAAGAGGTCACCGCCCTCGTCCCAAACGCACGCCAACTTCCTAGCTTTTATCGGTGAAAAAGATCGGCATCCCGCTTTATTAATTCATCTGATCCATGGCGCTTTGATCGGGATTACGCGAATACTTTATCGGAGATGCGATGTCTCTCTCTCTCTACCGAGACGATTGATTCATTAAAGTGTTTTTGGTCTGTCCTGAAACTTTTCACGTTGTGACTCGGTATATACACACGACTGCTTATATGTAGTGTGTGTTTATGCATATGCAGAGGGGTCCCCGCGTAACGTCGTCCCGCATAGCGTCGTTTCGATTCAACGTCCAAAATTCATTGAGGTATTATACGTTTTTAGGCGCGTTTCGCTTAGAGCGCCTATTATCGTCGGTCCGTCCGTCCGTCCGCATGTTCGTTCTCGGCTTCTACCTATCGGATTTTCATGAAATTTGATATTAAGGACTTTCAATCAAATATAATAAGAAAAACGCAAAAATGAATCACGTACGCCAATCAGGGGTACCACTTTACTGGGGACAAAAAATGAAATTTTCGTCATATCTCGTAAAGTATTCCTCAAATCAAAATATTTTTCAAATATACGTTGTAGAACTGGTAGAGTATTTCCTTCCCTATACATTTTTGTCATAGGAGTAACCGTTATCGAGAAAATCTAATAAGAAAGTCTTATATCGATTTGAACTTAGAAAATTTCTTGCATGGTTACTTCATTGTTGCTAACATAAACAATCTCCCAAACAAACGTTTAATTTCCTTACGTGTGCATGTAATATTATTAAATATGAAGAAAATGGATTATTTATGATGAAGAAAAGAACTTTAAAACGCTATTTCCCTTACGTACAGGTATATAATTGCTTTCTAATACTCCATTGCACGAAACGCGCCCATTTGTGATACGTTGTACACTTTCCTAACTTGTTTGCTTGACGTCTAATTGGTTCACCTTAACGTCTAACCTTTATGTGGGAAAGGGCGCATCCGACTCTAAAGCTAAAGCGGCGGGCGCCGGTATTCTTGCCCTAGCGAATAAAACTGCGAGTTAAAACTTAAAATACATCGTATGTAAATTCTCCTCATTTCGTCAGTGAAGTTGATGGGAGAAATATTAATGTCGAAGTAAAACACAAAATATTACCAAATCTAATGATAGAAAAAGACGGCGCTAACTTTATCCGTGTTCATGAAAAACACTACGTATGTACATACTTTACTTTTGTTTTTTTTGTAAAATTTAAAATCTCTATTTTTTTCTTTTCAAACGGTAGCTGTCGAAAGATGTGACGCGGCAAAGAAAACCATGGAAATACCGTTTAAAGAAATTGCGATAAAATCTTATTTTTCAGCCCCTTTTACCTTGGCTTCCTGCCCTTCGCTCTAACGCAATTATTTACTTGGCAAATGTATCAGGCTTCCCCTGTAAAGTGCGGTTACATGAGAGCGTTTATATGGTTTTTTTTAGCTTTATACGACCGTGGTATTTAAAACCGATATTTTTGAAAACGATTCTTTTTAAGGTGGGGAAGAAAAAAACATCTCTCAACCGACATATTGAAGTTATCGAATTTGTGAATGGGTGAATGAGGTTTAGAATCTAGGTAACTCTCATGACAATTTTAAAAGCAGCCGCATTCCAGCCGCGATTCAGCCAACCTCAGTGGCTAGTGGATGATGTGGAGATTCTTATTATCCCCGATAAGGATATTCGCATCTGATTTATCCACGTATTGTTTGCTCGAGCATTGTTATCATTGCAAAAGTTACAACATTCTTCTTGTTTTGGTTACAGATTATAGGTTGATATATTTTTCGACTTCATCTACACGTACTAATAATAATAATGATATATGTAATATATATGATAATAATATAACATTTAATACCAAATATACATACATCTATATATTTATGAAAGTTTGTTTGTTTGTTTCTTTGTTTATTTGTGCATCTACACATTCCCACACCGTTAAAGCTAGAGTAATCAAACTTTCAACAGATACTTTCTTCATAAATAGGAAGGCCGTAGGCTACTTTTTAATCCCAAATGTTTTATATTAATTGTACAGAAAGCAAAATAACTTTGTATGCTAATGCATTGCCATCTAGAGTTGGGTCAGAAAGAATGGAACAGTTCTTTTCGAACTCTTCTGTTGCCTACAACTGTTCAATAAACTAACTGTTCTCATAAACTTCCTTTTCTCAAAGAACAGGTAACTCTACATCTTATACACAGTGAGAAAGGTGGGAAACGACTACTTCCTTATCCGTAATTGGACGGCGGGGACTAATTAAACTACGCATATTTTCCCAAGTCCTGCTATTGATTTGAATCAAATTTGGTACGATTGTGGAGGGCTCCCAGAAATAATTCATACGTGGTTTTTGATTCTCTCTGCCCGTTTTATTCAAAACGGTGGCCGAGTGAATTCTTATATACCATGTATCATCTAGAATTCCGATGGGATTTGAACCAAATTTTCCCGGGCAACGCCGGGTATTTCTGATAATCAGTGGCGGTGGGTGCATTGTACCCAACTTTCTGTATTCTCAGTTTTAAGTTCTCTCTTTGTAATTTCGTAGGCGTTAGAACGTATTTATTGCATTTTTAAGGGCGTTTCGCTTCCATCGTTTTCTATGAAATTTGATATTAAGGACTTACAGTCAAAGACAATAAGGAAAAACATACAAGAATCACGTACGTCAATCAGGGGTACCACTTCGCCGGTGAAAAAAATGAACTTTCCGTCATATATAGTAAAGTATTGGTCATATCAAAATATTTTTCAAATAATACTTGTAGAACTATAAAAGTAAAGTATTTCTTTTCCTTTACATTTTTATCGTAGGAGTAGCCGTTAACAAGAAAATCGAACAAGAATGTCATAATTCTAGTTGAACTCTTGCATTACTTCATCATTGTTGCTAACATATACAATCTCAGAAAAATAATTATAATTTCCTTACGTGTGCATGCAATATTTTTAAATAGGAAGAAAATGGATTATTTATGATGAAGAAAAGAATTTTAAACGCTATTTCCCTGTATAATTTCTTTCAAATGCTCCATTGCACGAAACGCGCCCATTTCTGATACGCTGTACACTTCTCTAACTTGTTTTTATCTCTATTCCTCTTACAAGAACGTAATACTAGGGTCTCAAACTAAAAGTAGGGCTAAGGGGATAATTTCGAATCATGTTACGGGCCGCGTGTTCCTTCGAACACACACAAGGGATCGCATATCATAGTAACGTCCTTTTTTAAACATCTTGTATTAATTTTTGAAACACGTGACTCGAAACCAAATGTTTCTATTAAAAAGAAGTGATCATGTAAATCCAAAGTATATAAAACATTTCACATCTCATTTTATCTTGTGGATTATCTCACGCACTGTTTTTGTTTCGCTTACTTAAGTTATGATCAAAGTGAACTATGGGGCCGCACTCTTTTAAATGTTCGTCCGCATGCGGTCCGCGTTTGAGTCTAAAGTAAAATGTTTACGACTTCGGAGTATCGTTCCTGATTCTATCACAGAGATCTCCAAAGCTTCCTTTCGAGTTAGTCACGGCGATATCTAAGAGTCAGGGATGGCAAATGATTTCAGTTTAGTGTAGCGTGCCAAGAAAGTCATGTGAATCATCGGAATTTTTTTCGCGTAAGAAACTAGCTTACTCTTTCTCTAAGAAACTCCATATTACTTTATCGTATCTATGCGTAGTATACTGAGAAAGTGTTGTAATCGCGAAAAAATTCGACCTCGTTTTATATAGAAATTACAAACTTGCGCGGGCCGAGTAAGAATCGTACGCGTGTCACGTACGTATTTGGTTGCCGTCACTGATCTACGCCTTATCCAGCTCACGGGGTGTCAAAATTATTTTCTAAGAATTAACCTCCCGTTCAAAAAACTTAGTTTATATTTAATTCTATGCTTGTTTTCACTTTATTCATACTTAGGCTGAACGCACACTTATCAGACAAAACGTCTCGAGGCAAAACGTTTTGTCGAAAGGTAAAACATTTTGTTGGGCTTCAACGCGTACTGATAAGACAAAACGTCTTTGCAAAACACGTTTTGAGACAAGACATTTTGTATACATTGAAATCATTCTTGTTCTCGGCCTGGACTAGTTGCGAGAATGTCGTCCGATGACGAAGTTTGTGCTCTCATTTTGTGGCAGTGGATTCAACTCGCCTCCATGGAAGAGAGTGAAAGACGCTTATGGATCCACCCGATTAATCAAAAGAGGACCGAGAAGAATACCCTTAAGGAATTTATAAATGAACTAAAAGGAGATGAAAATAAATTCCGAAATTTTACGAGATTAAGTTTGAGTTCCTTTTATTATGTTTTAAATATAATCGAAGATGGAATCAGGAAAAGGGATTTTCCAGCAAATCTTTTTGGTGGTGTTCTTTCACAGTATTATTAAAAATAGGAGGCCTTTCTTCTATTAAAACAAGTAATTTTTCAGCATCCATGTTAACAGAAGCACACACAACTTTCCCTCCACCCTACTCCTATTACTTCTCAATAAAGACTGAACTCACGCAGAATGTTTCGCCTCAAAACAAAGTGCCGTGTTTCTGCTTTCGGCACGATAAATCGTCAACAAAGATGTATTGATGTGTCAAAGGTCAACGCATACTTATCAGACAAAAACGTCTTTCGCAAAACGTTTTGTTTACAGATGTCTCAAGCAAAAACACTTTTGTCGGTCTCCAACGCACACTGATAAGACAAATGTCTTTCGAGAAAACATTTTGTCTCGAGATGTTTAGAGGTATTTTAAGTTGTTTTTTCGTGTTTTTGTGTCCCGTTCGATTAGTGTGCGTTGGGTCCTATTCATAGCATTGCGAAAACAGTTTTCGACGAGTTTATACAAAAGCGTTTTGTCAAAAGACGTTTTTGTCTGATAAGTGTGCGTTCAACTTTGAATAAAGTGAATAAATGATAGCATTGTGTTCATGAAAAAATTCGAATTCGAGATTTCAACGGAAATAGGCGTTTTGAGGTCTCACTGAATACGTTTTCAACTATTTCCTCGGTGATGTCTGTGTGTGCTTGTGATAGGCATTTTGTGGGCGCTCTAACTCAAAGACTAATAAACAAATCAGCGCACAGCTTTATATTTAAGATTTTTGTTAGCAAGTGAAGATTTTTATGTTTTACTTACGTTGAGGCCGCCTTGAGAATTAAAAGACGTAATTCATTACACAAGGCTTGCAAACTTTATTGTTCAACTGAAGAGAACAAACTCTGAACAGACTCTGCTAACAACAATACCCTACTCACTCTTTATATACGATCACTACAGTTAACAACAATACAACATTATTCAGACAATACCAACAATAAATAGATACGAGTACATACATTGTTTCATTTACAACAAAGATATGAAGAGGTTTTGACTGAAACTGATTGCCGGAAGTGGAGGTTTATTCTTATTATTCCCCCTCCCCCTCCCCCCCATATATCTCCTTTTAGGACATAATTTACGTAAGTATTTGTCATCATCAGACTCGATGAAAATGAGCATACGTCTCGATCCGGTTTGAAGCCTTTCCCTCCCCCTCTCACGCAAGATCCAACGACCGTTTTACCCTCAGCGTTTTAAATGGTTATCAGGAGTCCACTTGCATCATCAATTATTATTAGAGAAGAGCCAGGCTGGTCTATTTAACTCAATTTTCTGTCATCACGTGACGTTTAACTGGTGTACCACTTCAGATCTATTCGTTTGCATGTCTTGCTCCGGTCGCTCGATCGCGCCTCTGCTACGAAACGGGGAAAAAGTTAAGCGAGCTCGTCATGGAGATATTTAGTCCGTTTTTAAGGTGTTTTTTAATGGTAATGTTGAAAAAACTATATATATATATATATATATATATATATATATATAGTTTTATGTGGAGAAATAAAACTGTAGACCGCATACGACAATTCTATTTTCTCCGATGTTGGCTGGGTAATTCGTATACTAAACAAAAAAAACAAAATAAGATCGGAAATCGCATCGGGGAAGTTGATTAATTCGTAACATCAGGGAGAAAATATATTTGTCGTATGCGGTTTACCGTTTCCTTTTTCGACAATTACCCACTCAATCACCGCCCACATGGTGAGGATTTCTTTCGTTCCAGGGTAGCGAAGGGCGCGTTAGCGCCCCGAGTGGTCTACAACCGAGTAAAGACAAAGCGAGCCGAAGGGTCGGCAAGGCGATACCATTTCAAATCCTAGCAATAAATCACAAAAGAAGATCGGAAATCGATCAACTTCCTTTGATTTGTTTACGTTGCTATTACTGTAATTGTAGTGCGTGTGGGAGATGTACTCTGCATAAGAACCGAAATCTCTTGGCTAAAAAATATACCTACTTCGCCATTTTGGCTAAAAAAGAAAGAAAACACAAAATTAATGGCAAAATGCGCCAGCCGGAAGGTTGGTACTAAAAAAACTTCCATTCCCCGATACCATTTGCATACCGGACGTCTCCTCCGCCCCCTCGCGGCGGAAGTAAACAGCTAATAATAAGGCGTCGGAATAGGAACAGACATGTTTTTCCAAATTCATCGGACGTTTTGCGGGAATGGAAATAGCATAAAAGCAGGACCGTTTAGTTATTGTTTATGTTATCGTTTGAAAACTAAAGAGCGTTCATAGTCATTGCTCTGCATGGAGAAGGTCATTTGTCGTAGACAGATCAGATTTTTTAAATAATGCATCCAACGTTTTATAGGAGGTCTCCGGGTGTATTAAATCCAATCTGAAAAAATATTGTGTCCAGCACATAACTTTCTCCATACAAAGTAATGGAGATAATTGCTCTCCAAATAAGTGTCCTCAAGAATAATTATTGTGTAATTACACTAGTGAATTCTTAAAAAAAAACTTTTTGAATGATTTTAACAGTGAAATACACTACTTCGAATCAATTTTCACATCATAAAAACAATAAGTAAACAAAACTATTAGATGTTGCTATGGATAAATAACTGTTTATATGCAATTAAAATTTACCCTTGGAAGCGTAGCAACGAAAGGAAATGATTCAGAGCGGACCAATGACGCCTCAAGTTTTGATCGAACCCTATGACGAAGTTCCCTGCAATCGGTTTGAGATGTGCTGATGCGACCCTCACGTGATCGCCCATAATCCCTCCGAGCTTATTCATTTCCGCATTTCGCGTTTCATTTGTCGACCCGAATTACGTCTCTAATCCCCCTTATTTAAACAGTTTCGAGAGAGGGTTCCTTCCGAATTCATCCGCGATCGAGTCAGATGGCCCAGGGGCCACTTCCCCTTTTTGTCTTATGATTCACTGGTCGTTCTCTCTCTTTTTCTTTTCTTTTCTTTTTTTTTTAATCCACGCCGCTCGCAAAAGGAGGGAGGAAAGGGGCGGCAAAAAGCGCGCCATCTGGGCGCGCGAAAAGGGGTGAACGCGACGTTGCCACGTCTCGGTGGGGGAGGAAAAAACTTAATGTAAAATCCTGCGAGATTCCGCGTGTGATTGTTTTCCTTTCGTGTTCATTATTAGTTCTGAATTTTCTCCCATATTTATCTGCGGAGGAATTGGGCGGAAATTTTTACTTTCTCCGTTATAAAATTTTCTAATTGTTGATAGCGTTGCGTACGCTGCCAAGGGTAATTTTAATTGCGCATCGGAATTTTGTTATCCATAAGAAAAGTTTCCTTTACTTATTGTTTTCTTGATATAGACTATTGAAAATGTTTTAAAATTATTCACGAGTGTAATTGTTAATAGTTATTCCTGAGAACGCTGATGTCGAGAGCAATCATATTCATTGCTCTGTATGGAAAAAGTCGTTTAGCGGACACATCAGATTTTTTGTTTCTGTCGAAGCAATCGATGATTAAATTTTTCCAAAACCAGTAAGGGGAAGAATTGTAGAGCAAATTGCATAAGTCGCTTTTTTCTCGCCGACACGCTATATCTTTCGAGCGGAGTAAAGAATCGCTGATGGGATGTTATGTTGGTTGCCTGGCAACGTGTACTTTGTAGAGATTTCTTCCGATTAACCCCCATCAGTTAATACTGTAACCATTAAATTTATATCATATATAACTTTGATGTAGTCCTATATATCCTGAAATTTTGACGTTCGTAACTTCCTTAATTTCTCATTTTGTACGCAAACAGACGGATGGCTGAAGAGAATAGGCAAGCAATTTAAAAAAAAAAACGCTTAAAAAAGGATATTTAGATAGTGAGAAAAGTGAATTAGTTGGGAAAACCAGGTGCGCTACTCGTCTACGAAGCAGCCGTCATCAAGTCGTGTTCCAACAGACCTCAATAACGAAAATTTTGGTGCAAGGCGATCGGTTGTCTGCGGAGATGGTTGCTTTGCTGCGAAATTGCGTATCGACTTTTCGCGTGCTTTTCTTTTGATATCGGATTTATTGCCTTACTCTTTGATTAATTAAAATGGAAAATGATGGAGTAGACACTAAAAAGAAAAGAACGTTTAAAACAAAACATTTCCCGCTACTTGTGGTCCTGTTATGCGTCGTCGATGAATTAAGGAGGACGTATTTCGTTATAAGTTGCTTCGATTCGCGCATACTACGGTGTTTGCGAAGAACGAAAGAGAAAAGTCGGTAACGTCCAATTGCAATGTAAATGTGTATACATAAAATGCTACTAAAACTTTCTTTTGAATTTTTCTATTTAATTTCACGTTCGTTGTTAATCTTGTGTTGATTTCATTTTATTTGTTGTTTAATTTAATTTTTCATACTTCATTATAGGATTGCAAAGTGTATCCTTTCTCTGCTGAATGAACCCGTATGTGGTCGGATTGTGATGCAATACTTTCAACTTGAGAATCGTCCCAGGTGACCGATTTTGTAAGTATTAATTTTGTTTATATCGTCTTTTTTACCTTATTTTTTTAAACGTAGTATGTCTTATGCACTTTATTATCATGTGTTACCTGAGGTAAAAATGTACGTATATGTATTCGAATCCCGTATATACCATGCGTTATTAATTCCTTGTTAGGTCCGGTCTACTGCGATTGGTCCTTCATTGTATGTATACACTTTGGCAATAAATGCGTTTTCAGTTATTTCTTTCTGCCTGAAATGAGGTGCGCCATCTGTGGAGCCTTTATAGAGTTGTATATGACGGGCTATCATTAGTTAAAATTAAAATCGTTGCGTTAAGTAAATGACTAAGCACGCTTATGCCCATAAGGATTGAAATAACAATAGGGTTTTTAGGTCTAACAATGTAATTAGTAGGCAAGACAGCATCCCGTTAAAATTGCAAGATTTCTCCAAAATATGTGAATTATAAACGTTTAACACGAATGATTTCTAAATGTAGGCGAAAAAAGATGAACAAAATGAGAAACTTCATAATTTTTTCATCAAAGTGGTTTATATCTGAAGATTGTAGGTCAGTTCTTTCTAATTTTAATCTAAGAAAAAATGAAAGCCTGCACTTCGAAAAGTCGATTCTTACGTATCATTTCATGGGAAATGGAAATGTCTTCCTTGGAGTCGAACCCAGGACTTTTTATCGAGATTATTTTTCATCACCTTAAAATATGTGCATTTCCTGCAAATTGTTGAGTTTCTATCTCGATTGTTTTCCCGAGTTATTGGTAGAGGGGCGGTTAACGTGTCATAGCTCCCCATGTTAGGGTCGCGGGTTCGAATGCCGAAGGCATATAAGGGTAAATATTATTATTTGCATTTTTTATCTAGCGAGTGGGTGTAGCGTTACATCAGACAAACTAACATGCAAACCAACCAACAGATCGCGAAACCTATGTATAGAATATATAAATATATATATATGTAAATATTCCCTCAAATATCTAACTGCCACCTGTATACGTATAAATCCACACTCAGCCGAGACATCGTGTCTTCCTCATATTCTTGGAATGACTCTTTCAGAGTTAGACCCCTCTCTCTCTCTTTCTCCCGCGGCGTTCCAGTCTCACTCCCTATCTCTCCTTTCTGCCCTAATCTTTATGCTGATTAAGGTCTGGTGGGCGAGCGCGCTCACACGGAGCGGAAATGCCATTAAAAACCACAAATGTCATTGCGGGACGCGCGTTGGGGAATGAAGGTGTGTTCGAGAGGAAAAAAACGCCGGTACTGGTCGGTTATACGCCCACACGGTATATACATGGAAAAACAAAGGTAAAATAGAAGGGGAGATGGAAAACCATCCAACCCAACTCGGGTAAATAATAACATAGTAAATAGCAACGGAATTGACCCATAGAATAATGGATGAGTTAAAAAACTTTAATTCCCGTAAGTATGTCCATGTTGCGGTTTTTTAAGTTTCATCCTTCTCCCACATTGAAATGATATATTGACGAGCCTTCGGCTCGCTTTGTTGTAATGGGTAGTCGTCTCCGGGCGCTACCGCGCCCTTCGCCTCGCCCGGAACCAAAGAAACCCTCCACGTTGTCCGGAGATTGGGTTTGTAAATGTCGAGACCGGCCAATCAGAGAATTATTTTTTTTTTATGGGGGCTCCGCCCCCAAACCCCCGAGCAACCCAACTACAGAATTGGATTCAAAAGGTTAATCCTTTATTATTAGAAATGGTAACTCTTAATAAAACTAATAAATAATTGCGTTTCGTTAGCAGCTATAAATAAAATTGTAATTAATTGCGTGTGGGCGTATAACCGACCAGTACCAAAACGCCTTCTGAATTTACAAAAAAAAAACAAAATAATAATGAAGAAATCTCGAATGTATTATTGGAGTTGTGCTTGATGGTGTTGAGGTTGAGGGCGAGATTTAAAATTTTGTTTTTCTTTTAAATAAACAAATGTGTCGAAAACCCACGTATCGAAGGATTGTTTATTCACGTTTCCGGACGACTTGTTTAGTTTCGTATAACCGTACGTAGCGACGCAATAAATGGCGAATTAATCGTACATAGCAACGCGACAGTGGCGAATGCGGAACGCAATCCATTTCCCCTGAATGGGTTTTAATGGGTTTTTCATTGTAGGAATATGGTACATGGCTGTATTCAGATAATATTTTGTATGGCTCATCTCCTTACTTTTCCATTGTTTCTGTCATTGTTATATATATATATTTTTTTTTTGGTATTGTTACTGATACTGTCTTATTTTCCGCTAATTTTATTATTTTTTGCGTTTTTCGTCGTCCCCTTTTGTCCTTCCCATGTTTTATTTTTGTTTCTTTGATAGATTGGCCGTATTTCACTTCACGTTTTATGTCAATTGCTTTTAAATAAGTTTGAAAATGTCTATCGCGACTTATAATAGCTATAAAACTTTTGAAAAAAAATTAAGTTGACGCCTTTGAAAGCGAAACTGGCGTATTTGCAGGAATTCGATTATAGTCGATATAATGACATAGTAGCTCGCTATACTATATCTCGGTTATAGTCGATACACTTGCATAGTTCGATATAGTATATCTCGGTTATAGTCGATTTTAGTCGATATACTTACATAGTTCAATATAGTATATCTTGGTTATAGTCGATTTTAGTCGATATACTTACATAGTTCGATATAGTATATCTCGGTTATAGTCGATTTTAGTCGATATACTTACATAGTTCGATATAGTATATCTCGGTTATAATCGCTTGCAGTCGATATAATTACATAGTTCGATATAGTATATCCATGAGAGTCGATTCTGGTATGTTTTCAGCAGAAGAAGAAGAAAGGCGATCGAATAACTTGTTATGACTATTAATTTCGTCATTTAAAAAAAAGATAAATTAATCGGACGATTTTCGAAAAATCATACAAAAAGCTCCTTTTATCTTTTTCGTCCGACGCTAGCAACTCTCTCACTCCAGGGCAGATTCCTATCCCACTTCGTTGAAACATTAACCTGGAGGGGGTGAGGAGAAAAACGTCGCTTGCTGTAATGGCGGAGTCCTTGAAGACGTTACGCGATTCGTCGGCAGAATCATGTATGTACCCGCATTAAAAGGAAAGGGTTTTAAAAGATGTCTCTGCGGATCTGTAAATGGAACGTTTCCTTTCATCCCGTCTATGACAATAAGAGACGGCATTGGAAAAAGAAGAGAGTAACATACACGCATAGCGCACAAATTAACGGCCTTTTTTTTTTTAGAACAAATGAAGATCGATTCGAAAAAAAGAGAAAAGATAAACAGTAAAGAGGAGGAGGAGGGGGGGGGGAAGACGGTTGCGTTTAGAATTAAGCGTCAGTTTGAAGTCACTGAACGTTGCGACATGGCTCCTTTTAAAGAGGGTAGAAGAAGAAGTGGATGAGGAAGAAGAAGAATCAGCGTTTTTTCCTTTCTTACTTCTCTATCTCCCTCTCTCTCTCTCTCTCTCTCTTCCTCCTCTCTCTCTTTCTCTCTCACTCTTGACGTGTTGAGAGAAGGAAAAGGAATTCCGCAAGGGGGGAACTGGATCTGATGATCTCAACTAGCATTGCACGCAGAGCATCTTGAGTAATGGTGGCGGTGGTGGTGTTGCGTGCGGGTATAACTTACCTTTCTACCTCTACCTAATCTATTATATATATACACGCTTCTTACATAGGATATAGGATGATAAAAATTATGAGGCACTTCCAGATGTGCTGGGAACTTAAAATTTGGAAGGAATAAGTATAGGTTTTTGGTCACAACCGAAGGAAAAACATCCAAAATTGTTGAAATTCCAATTTTGAAGGGTCATTTTGGCCCCATTGTTGGCCCATTCGAAAAGTACGTAAATCGGCTTTTTTATATTTGGATTTTAAAATTATTTCCAGTCAATATTTGAACTCGGGACTTTAACTATAGGAAATAATGAAAATTGTAGTGGAAATCGATAAATTCGGGGTTATTAGCGCGTTTTAAAAAAATGTGCTTATAGATTCACTTCAGCATGTCTGTCTGTCTGTCTGTGCACTTGCTTAAATTGAAATTTTGACGGAACTTGGAGGATAGATTTCTGTACTGCTGCCATTGGTTTTTTTTAATTAGTGTTTTTTAAAAAATATGCGAGTTCAGATTGAGGCCATTAAAATTTTTTTATTTTTAATGTCTCCGAAAGTATGAAGACGGAAAGCTGAAAAAATGAGCGTAAATTTCTACATTAATGCCATTCTTTAAATTTTTGAGAAAAATCCAACGAGAAAGTCGTAATTTATTTAGAAATTAGAAATTTCTTATGCGGATTTATCAACCGTTGTCAACGAAAACAGTCTTCGTAGCAACTGGAGTAAACAAGGTCCACTGCAAACACGTAAACATGTTTAATTTCCATTATTGTGTACAAAGGACGTCATAGATGAAAGGAAATGGATTATCTACGGCGAATAAATGAACTTTTAAATTTCGTTCCTTGCGGACAAAGCGCTTTGTAAGTGAAAAAAAATAGATAATTTACGATGAAGAAATGAACTTGAACGCAAAGATCACGTTAAAATTGCTCGAGTGAGTTATGTTTTAAAATATTCTCTAGTTGTTTCACTTATACCTCTGATTGTATCAAAGATAGAAAGCTAAATGTTTGCGTGTACATTTCCACAGTGGCGACCTTTATTCTTGATTTTTTTAAAAAACTTTACAGAGGCGAATAGAGGAAACGTTTGAAATTGCGATACAAAATTGATCGCGCTCAAAACTAAACTAAACGAGGCTCTAAGTGGCCGAATATGTAGCGGTATAACCACAGGAAAAAACGCGCTGATTTATCTATCCATTTTCATTGATAAAACTCTACTTGTACATCATTCTATATCGACTCTTCTTACAGAGGATATAGGAGATAGGATATATATATATAGGAGGATACTAATGTCTGGCCCAAACTACAATACTTGGTGAGCTGGAATTTAATACATAGGTGAACCGAGAAAAATAATCGGAGGAATAATTGGAAAATTGCGACAATGTTTATTTTCTTGGCCGGTAAAAATTATAAACAATTTTACTAACATTTCATGGTTTAGGTATTAAATGCGCTATCAAGCTGAAATTTTTTCTACCTGTAGAATTCGCGAAATAATGAAAACGGGAATATAGAAATTTGAAAATTTTTATTCGTTCGCCCGTAATAAATTCTCAAATGTTTAACAAATTGACTAATGTTTATGTACTTTTTGTACATCCAGGAAGCTGACAATTTTAACAGGGTTAGGAAATAATGTCCCGGTGGTAAATAACATTGAAAATTTTAGAAATATTTATTGCTGTGGCTGTTAAAAATTAAAAAATTTAAACAATGAAATTCATATAAATGCACTCTTAGAGGTGCTGCATGGATGAAATTTCGCATAATTGACTGTGAGGTATTAGTAACAAATGATAAAAACCTATAAATGTATTATAATTATAAATTTTAGGGGTTGTTTTTACCCCCATATTTTCGAAACAGAAAAACACGTAATTCGGAGCCGAGATGCGAACTTAGGCATTGAAAGTAATTTTTACGCTTTTATTTTTACTTTCAGGTGAGAGAAAATGCTTGCAGAATGCAAGCACACGTTCACTAATATCTATAATAAATATTGACGCTTCTGACATAGGATATAGGAGGAGGATGCAAATTATGAGGCACTTCCAGACGAGCTAGACACTTGAAATTTGGCATGTAGGCAGGTCTAGCGGTGAAACCGACGAGAAAAAATCGAAAATTATAAAAATGTTTATTTTTTTGGCAGTTAAAAAATTCTAAAATTTAAACAAACATTCCAGTGTTTAGGTATTTGTAATGTGCTGCAATGCCGACTTTTTTTCTAACTGTAGAATTCGCTAAATAACCAAAAACGGGATTATAAAAATTTTAATGTATTTATTTATTTGGCCGTTAAAAGTTCATAAAAGCTAAACTAATAGACAAATGTTTATGTAATTTCGGTCGAGTTACAGAGCTGAATATTTTCAGAAAGTTAGAACTTGTTGTTCCAGCGGAAATTTGTTTAATGCGCCCGTTAAAAATTCATAAAGTTTAAACCATTAAATCCACATAAATGAATTTATAGATGTGCTACATCATTAAAATTAGGCAGAAATGTGTGTCATTTTTAATAAACGCTGGAAAAACGTAAATTTCTTAAAATTGCAATTTTTATAAACCGTTTCGCTCCGTTACTGCCGCATACGAGGATAAAAATTGTGACGCACTTTCAGATGACCTAGAGACTTCAAATGTGGTGAGATTATAGTTTTTCAGTCACAACCAATGGAAAAAATCCGACATCTTTTAAATTGTAATTTTTAGGAACTGTTTTTACCCCATTATTTATACTAGGCTGAAATGCTTGCAGAATGCAAGCACCGTCTACTATATAGTAATGTGTATGTAGACATAAAGGAGCGTAAAGATTGGAATAGGTACGTGGAATTTCTTCGGGGCGTCGGTAATGTGTAAAGATATATATATATATATATATATATATATATATATATATATATATATATGTATGTATGTATGTGTGCGTGTGCGATATATATGTATGTATGTATGTGTGTGTGTGTGTGCGCGCGCGCGTGCGTCCGTGCGTGTGTGTATATATAGAGAGAGAGAGAGCTGGATGATTCTCTTTATCTCTCTTTTGCGGCATGGAGAGAAAGGAAGAGTGGGAGGGAGGAAGACAAGTGTGGCGAAGGTCATAAGTAAGCGTGTTTTTTTATTACTCTATAGGGAATGATCTCGTTGCACCCAAGCTGATGCGTCGTTGCCTGGTGTGAATGCGTTGCGCGCGCAGATCGGTAGGATACAGGAAGGGGAACATAAGTAACGAATATAAACTAACTGGCGGAAATGCCCGTTGAATTTCAACGGATTCGGTGAATCTAGAACTTCGACGGTGTAACATGTAAACATCGCAAGAATGACATAGTATCTACATATAACTGTTATTGACTGCCTGGAATAAAACGTTTGAATTTTTTACGATGTATAATGAGCACCCCAACTTTTAGATCAGTTTTACCCGAAAAAATGCGTATTATGTACGAAAAATTACGGTAGTCCCTTTGGTTGGTTCTGTTGAGTTTTACCTGCTGCTCTGCATTTCACGCTCTTCACGAGATCGAGATTTAAAATAAAACTATGTTATATTGCACATAGAAACAACGAACGATGTAAAACGGTGAAACTTTCCCTTGTTTGTAAACGACGTTATATCGAAACAACGTAAATCGGAACGACGTATATAGGAGATTACCTGTACACAGTTTTAACCGTCGGATAAAGCAAAAATGAAGAAACCCATTTACCTATTTAGATGAATGAAGAAAATCTTGCTCTGTGAAATATCGAAAATTACGTGTGAACTTATGGGAAGATAATTATTGAATTAAGCTCTACCTCCCCCCAGTTTTTATCGCCATGTAGCCTACGAACAGCGGAGAGGGCGCAGCATGTCTTGTGAGCGACCGCCTCTCGTTCTAGGAAGTGAAAGTGGATTGTGGTTGTGGGTTCGTCCAGAGGTGAGGAGGAGGTATGGAGGGAGAGAGAGAGGGAAGGAAGGGAGGAAATGGGGGTGGGGAGAGAGAGAGAGAGTGAGAGCTATATAGAGAAAAGGGGAGGGAAGGGAAAGGGGGGAGGAGAATCGGGAGGGCTTCGAAGAGTGTTGTCGGGTAGCCACACAGCTGCTTGCTTTACTGCCGCTATATAATAAGTCTGCATGTGCGCCCTCTATATGTAACCCCTCTACTTTTTATGCACTGTCTTCATTCCTCCTCACCCTCTATATATCTCTCCTGTTCTTCTCTCTCTTTCTCCATCTCTCTTTCTCCCTCTCTCTTTCTCCCTCTCTTCCTCTCTCACTCCCTCTTCTCCCTCTCTCTTCCTCCTCCTCTCTCTACCTCCATATCCCTTCCTCTTTATCCCTCCCTCTCTCTCTCTCGCTCCCTTTCTCCCCCTTACATTATTTCTCTCCCTTTACTCTCTCTCCTATCTCCTAATTCTCCTCTCTCTCTCCAACCCCTCTTTCACTGTCTATCTCTATCACTCCCTCCCTCTCTCTCTCTCCCTCCTTTTACATGTAATAAGTGACTACATAATAATAGAGTCTCAATTTCGCCCTTAATAAAGTCGTTTGTCTGTCTGTCTGTCTTTCTCCCTCTCTTCTATCTACCTCCATCTCTCGTCCACTTCATCCTTCTCTCTCCTTCTTTATCCATTTCTTTCCCTCCTTCCCTCTACTCCCTCCTAATTCTCCTCTCCCTCTCTCTCTCTCTCCAGCCCCTCTTTCTCCGTCTCTCTCCCTCCCTTCTCTCTCTCTCCCTCCATCTCTTTTACATGTAAGAAGGGACTACATATAGTCTCAATTTCGCCTTTAATATAGTCATTTGTCTGTCTGTCTTCCTCCCTCTTTTCTGTATACCTCCACCTCTCTTCCTCTATCCTTCTCTCTCTTTATCCCTCTTTCTATCATTCCCTCTACTCTCTCTCTACCTCCCTCTCGCTCCTTCTTCATCCCTCACTCTCTCTCCCCTTCCCTCCCTCAGTTTCTATCTCCCCCCTTTTTTTTCTTCCTCCTTCTATCTAATGTAAGAAGGGACTATATAGTCTCAATGCCGCCCTAATAAAGTCGTTTGTCTGTCTGTCTGTCTCTCTCTCTCTTCTTCCCTCTATCCACCTCTCTTCCCCTCCATCTTTCTTCTTCCCTTTTACTCCCTGCACCTTTCTCACTCTTTTTTCCCTTTCTTGTCTCTCCCTATTCCCGTCCCTCTTTTCTTCTTCTTCTCTCCTCTTTCCTGCTCTCCATCTCCATTTGCATCTCCCTTCCATTGACCCTTTCTTTTTTCTCTCTCTCTCTTTTCCCTCCTTTTATTTCCTTGTTATATTTCTTCTATTTTAATGCTCTATCCTCCCCCCCTGTATATCTCCCTCTCTATATCTCCTCTATCCTCCCTCCCTCCCTCCCGTGGCCTTTTCATCGCACTGGGTATATAGGAAAATATTTCAAGTACCGCGGGCGCATAACGGTTTCGTCACCGCCCCTCCCTCTCTCATCCTCCTCCTTCCTTATAACCCTCCTCAATGGCTTCCCTCTCCTCTCTCCGCCATTGTGTAAGCCACGGAAGGAAGAAAAAAAATATCGGAATCACCCTGTTTCTTTCTCTCCCTCTCCCTTTGGCGATGGAGGAGGACGCTAATTTCGGTACGAAGAATCTCATGTCCTACTCTAGTTTCGTCGACGTCCTCATGGTGTCGCTCCCAAGTTGGAGCATTTTCATTCGCTGAATAATCCGGAATAATTCCCGAAAGCTAATGCCTGGAGACGTCGAAACTGTTTTTCTTTTCGAAAAAATTGCCCAGGGAATTTAAATGAGAATAATGTTTCCGTGTACAACGACATACACATTAGCGTACAGTAGGGGTAGATGAATTGAAAAAACTGTTATTCTATCCGATGTCTATTTTTAAAAAAAAGATAAGGAAAACCAGTTTTTCATTACGGCTATAAAGCAGCCGTCATCAGTGGGGATTCATTGTTGGCGGACGGGTAATCTGTGGATATTATGAAGATTAAACTTTTAAAAGGATATTATTTTCCAGATTTGTTTTTGGTCGCATATTTGTGTAATTGCGTTGTGCACTTTTCTTGCACTGTTCGTTGGTTTTTGACTTCGGCGAACATAATGTTTATTTTTTAGAGATTTTCGAACGAGAATTGGTATAATCATTAGAGAGTTGAAAGTGTGGGGTATCGCCTTATTGAGTTGTGAGAAAGGGTGAACGTAACTGATTAACCTTCAAGTAAAAACCAGGAGTATATTTCCTCATTGTATCGATGCTTGATCGATTATCGATACTTGATCGATTATCGATACTTGAACGAATATCGATACATGAACGGTTATCGAACCTCATAACGTTACGCAATTCACCGACTGTTGGATACAGTGTATTATTTGAATCAACAATGCAGATTTGGATTTCTTGAAGTTAACGATCGTTGTATAATCATCGGTATACTCAGGGCTCCAGAAATCCGCTCGCCCACTCGCCACGGGCGAGTTAACGGAGACCGGTGGCGAGTAAATTTTCAGCCTCTTTCTAGATGCATTTTAAATGTATTACGTTATTTCCTTACATAATTCACACAACATATTATGCAGCCAAGAAAAGACACTGGAGGGCATAAGAAGCCCTCATGTAACTAAACTTAATGTTATCTGTGTACATTCTAGATCCATCTAAAGCAAAGAATGTTAATGTATAATAATGTGTAAGGTGTTGTAAGAATTAAAGAATAGTTTGTTTTTGTTTCATCATCATAACATTTAATTCTGAGAATTTTTTAAACGTCACCTATAAAAATACATAAAACATGAGCGAGCAAATATTTTTTGTGGCGAGTAGATTTAAGTTGTATTTCTGGAGCCCTGGGTATACTGATAATAATACTTGGTACTCGAAACGGTCGACTGAGTCAGTGGTTAGGGTTTTAAAAAATAATTTGCCCCTTCCCGCCATCTTTCCTTTCGCGTTCGAGAAAAAAACACTAAAAAATGCTCGCAGACGTAACGACCTAAAGTTTGGAACGTTAAATGCTCTAAGAGGAAGTTCAGCATGCAAATTTTTTCTCATTCTCCCTCCCTTCTTCTGAACTTTGGTTGATGCTGCCTCTTCTTTTTAAAAATGCGAGTAGCGTATTAGGCCACGAGGTCTCAGGCGATGCCCGTGGCGACGCCCTCGGTGAAATTCCTTATTAAAACGCTTTATCGAGGGGGAATAACTAGTTGCTTCTTAACATTGGGTATAGGAAAATATAAATGTTTAGGTGCTACTAGAATGGCTATAAATTTTGGCAGGATGAAGGATTATTCGATACAACCGACAGAGAAAATTTGATACCGCCCAGAAAGACATTTTTAGAGAGGTCTTTCCTACACCGTATAAGAAAAGCGTGAAAATCGGTGTAGGGAATTTATAACATTGCATTTTTAATTAATTTAAATTGGGACAGAAACTCGGGACAAGAAAAATTTCATAGCTGAAAGAATGAGATTTCTTATTTTTTTTATACGTAAAGACTAGATTCCAACCCGTTCCGAATTGGCGTAAAAATCTGTTTTTAATAAGAAAAAAGAGGGTATTTTCAACAATGGTAGATGTAAATTACCTACCATGATCTTAAACTGCCGTGACAACGAATTCAATGCTTTCAAATGGGAATCGATAATATTTATTGCAACAGTCATAAATATGTACAGTGTGCCTTCAAGGTAGGCTGAATCTAAATATTACGCGTGAAGCCTTCTTTAAGATGGCGATTTTCATAATACATTTATATTATGCGTGTGTGTGCTCTCACACACACACACACACACACATACTTCGTAGAAAGTTGGCCCCGATAAAAAAAATGTTTGCATAATATTTCATAATTGCATTCATTAAAACGGGTAGAACCGGAATTTGCACGGACCAGAAGCCTCTCAAGAGAGGTTATTCCTAGCGGAACCGGCTGGCTTCCAGAATCTGACGCTCCTGTTCGTTCTTCTGTTTTTTGAAGCTCTTTTAAGTGAAAGGGAGGAAGGGAAAAACTTTCAAGGAGTTTACGGAAATCGTCGCCGTATTCGATGAGAGAAATCAAATCAAGGGACGTCGTTCGACGAAAACAAAAACTGCCTTGACTGACTGCTCTGTTGGCTAGATCAAAAGACCCGGGTTCTGTACTAGGCGGAGACCAAATAACATTCTGCTTTATTTCCTTTCCTATCCTTTGCTTACTCAATCCGGTAATTTTTACTTTCTCCTATTAAGGCCGTTTTATAAAATGTCATTGGTATTTCATTATATATTCATAATTAGCACTTACCGAAAGGAGAGCCGCTGGGGTGTCGGAGAGACACATTTGTGGACGATGTTGGAGCTTTCGGGATGATCCCTTCGTCAGCACAAGAGAGACACAGCGGTATTCGTCGCTTATGTGATATATCAAGGTCCGTACACGTGTACTGAGAACAGCACCTGAATGTAGTATGTCTAATTGTAAGTCCATGTACGTGTACGGCGAGCGGGCCTGAACGGAAAAGACGAAGCGTGTTCTAAAAAAGTAGTATCAATGAATTGGTGCTTTTAAAAATGAAAGTATCTCTCGCATTAGTAAAATATTTATTTTATAGGCGAAGAAAAAAATTTCTTATTTATTTTTTTAACTTTTTAATTTTTCCAGTATACGCTTCATCTTCGGAACAGTGCGCTTCGTATGGAGGTTAATTATTGTAAGATACACAATGTTGACGTTTTTCCATGAATCTCGCGTCGTTCCGCATTCTCGCACTGGCTTTTTTTTACTGTCCACTTTTGTCTTTAAAAAACAAAGTCGACCAGAGTAAAAGATGCAAAGAGCAAAAATAAAATAAAAACAGCAAATGACTGCCAGGTTTTGCATGCATTGTTCGGATTCATCTTCCCGTTTCCATGGTCCGCAGTGGAACAATGGTTCTAGCTGGGAATAGCGAAAAATAAAAAAATGCACGCCGAGCCTCGAGAAATTGATGTTTTTGTGACTCTTGTTTCTTCGCACAGCTTGCTTCGACTGTTTTATTTTTTACCAACAATGAAGGAAATTTAAAAAATTAAGGAATGTGAAATGAATCAACCGGCCTACCTATCCAACAACTCGACTCAAATGTGTGTTCTGGGTTAACTCCAACAAAAACGAAACATTTGAATTCATTTCCCCAAAAAATTAGCCTGTATCGATATACGTATATATCGGTAAGTTGCTATTATCGAATAAGCGATATCGATGTAGAATCGTTTCGACTTTTATGACTGAAAGTAATTGATGTGCTTACATCATATTGCACAGTCGGTTTGCATTCGTTTTCTCTTCGATTTCCCCAAAAAATTACCCGTATCGACAAATATCGATTAGTTGCTATTATCGACGGAGCGATTTCGATATAGAATCATCGATATCGTTTCGACGTTTATGACCGAAAATAAGCGATTTATATTATCTTGCACGGATGTTACTAAAATATACGATAGTAAATAAAACGTAATGCCTTTGTTTTTTTTTTGCTGATGCATTTCGTTAGAGACATCGCCTTCGCTTCGAGGTCGTCCTAATTTCAGGCAAACGCTGTCTTCATTTTATTTTTAACAAGGTTATTTTTGACAAGCAACGCGCAAGGTCACAATCGAAGGAAGCCTGTTGCTGTGAGCTTGAATCATGGATACCAATAAATATTCTAGGTCAGGGATGGCAAATACGTGGCACGCCTGCCAGAAATGGCACACGTGCGATTTTTATCTAGCACGCGAAAGCTTTTATTTTCTATATAAAATATGAAGTTTCTTAGAGAAGGAGCAAACTAGTGGCACGCGACAAAAAATTCTGATGGTTCACACTACTTTCTTGGCACGCGACTCTAAAATGATTTGCCATCCCTGCTCGAGGTATTACAAAAAAAATTCGATAACGTTATTATATAGTTCAACATCGAAATCAACTCATTCGGTTTAAATGTTACTATCTCGGATTTAGGTGCGATTTCTTTCGATATATCGAGCACACATCACTGTCGTCAACAAATGAAGAAATAAGTCCCTTCTCTATAGGCATTATTTCGTTGGATTTAGAAATGATTTAGTTCGACTTATCGGTAGCGAAAAACAGTCGAAGAAATTGTGTTTCGGTTTAGGTATTACCGCCTTGATTTTTGTTCGATATATCGTTCGGTATAGATATTACAGAACGGCTTGGTTTCATTCGATATATGGAGTGTATATCGATAGCGAAAAATTAATTAAGAAGTTCACTCGTTCTGTGTATCACATTAGATTTTAGATACAATTTCGCTCGATATAAATTCAAACTTCCATAAGGCAAACATCTATAACTCGAATTTTCCATAATTCGAAATGAAATCATTTTACATACATAATCCTTTCCGTGTTATTTTTAGCCTATAACTCGAACATTTTTTTGTTCCCCTTGAGATTCGACTTATAGAACATCCACTGTATATTCTTACACTTATATATTCGGTATCGTTTGCGTAAACAAATGAAGACGCCAAACTCTTGCGCTCCGCTCCAGATTTTTCTCCCGGACTCGTAACAAACTCTCGATGTTTCGAAACTAAAGCGGAAATTCGATGGCGTATATTCGCGCAGCTTTTTCGGAATTGCGATATCCTGAAACGAAATTTCCTTTCGCCGATTTTCTCCGCTCGGGGAAAAAATCTTTCTATGGAAGTGGTTCGTTTCATTTTTAAATTTCATAGGGTCGAATTTCTCGTCGAATCGCAGTACATAATAAAAGAGTGTACAGCGTATCACAAATGGTCGCGTTTCGTGCAGTGGAGTATTAGAAAGAAATAATATACGTACACATCAGGGAAATAGCGTTTTAAAGTTCTTTTCTTCGTCATAAATAGTCCATTTTCTTCCCATTTAAAAATATTGCTCGCACACGTAAGGAAATTAAACGTATTTTTGTGAGATTGTTTATGTTAGCAGCAATGAAGAAGTAACCATGCAAGAAATTTTCAAAGTTCAACTCGAAGTAAGGCTTTCTCATTTGATTTTCTTGATACTACTCCTACGATTAAATTGTATAGGAAGAGAAATACTCTACTTTTATAGTTCTACAAGTTTTATTAGAAAAGTATTTTCATAAGGCTTATACCAGGGATGTCAGTTACATGGCACGCAAGCGATTTTACTCGGCACGCGTAAGCTTGTATTTTTTGTATAAAATATGAAGTTTCTTAGAGGAGGAGTAAACTGGTGGCACTCGAATAAAAATTCTGATGGTTCACATTACTTTCTTGGCTCAAAAATCATTTGCCATCCGTGGCTTATACTTTACGAGATTTGACGGAAAATTCATTTTTTGTCACAAGTGAAGTGGTACCCCTGATTGACTTACATGAATCATTTTTGCGATTTTCATATTATCTTTGATCGTAAGTCCTTAATATCAAATTTCATGGAAATCCGTTCGGTAGAAGCCGAGAACGAGCATGCGTACGGTGAGACAGCAGTCAGACGGACGGACGGACAGACCGACAGACCGATGACAATAGGCGCTCACGCTGGAAGCGAAACGCGCCTAAAAAGAGTATAATAATAAAAGGAATCACTCTAGCATGAACCTGTGAAAGTGGTTATCTTTGCTTAATTAAAGGGAGCTTTGAAAAGGGATGTGGATGGGGGGGGGGAGGGGGGGGGAAGGGAGGGAGATGAGGGTAGAAAGGTAGAACGAGAAGGGGAAAGAGGTCCCCAAATGCAGCCAAAGCCGCTTTTCTTCGGAGGGAAAGTGGGCAAGCGGTGCGGGGCGCCATGCGGTTGCGCGAAACCTGGGTTTAAAAGTAGGAAGGAGGCATAAAGGAGGAGGGAAGGGGGAACGAAAAAGGACGGAACAGAATTGAATCTAGATAGGGAACGCAGACCGATCGGATGCGAAAAAAGAGGAAGCGACATATACTAAACAAGTGGCGCCCAACTTTTTTCTACATGGTGGGCCACATTGCGAATCCTTCGGCTGGCCGCATTGAAAGTTGTCAATTCCACGTCGGGTCCAAATTAAGAGTTTTTAATTGGAAGTCGCATAAATAGTTTAATTCCTTACCGCCAGAGGCAGGGCTGCCGATTTTCGGCAACCAATATAATATAGATTTTAGAATTAATAGTAATATAGATTTTAGAATTAATAGATTTTTTACCATCGAATAAATGAAAAATAATAGTCATGCTTAAAATTGGCATTCTTTATTGAAGCACTTCATTATACATTACACATTTCGTATAGTCCTATCCTATCAGAAAGCGGCAACAATGCAAATCGCCTTGACGACTATTAACTGCAGAAGCAGACGTTAGGGTAATATTATAAGGATTATTGGGTCGCAGAGAGAGAACGGGAGAGATCACAAAGCGTTTCAGGAAAGTGTAAAAAAAAAAAGGGAGAGAACGAACAGGGGGGGAAACAGCTGTGGAAAACGGGGATTTGAGGAACGGAGACGAACGATCGAGGAACGAATGGAATGGAACGAGGAACGTAAGGGAGGGGAACGGAATGAATTGGGGAACTGACGAGGAGGAACGGGGAGAAAGGGAGTCTAGTCGCTGGATGGGTGTGAGTGATGAATGGAACAGTTGGTGAGAGGGGCTTGAGGGGGGGGAGGGGGTGGCGGGGGAGTTGGAGGAGGAGGCCGTACTCTATAAACTACTGTCTCACTTCCGGTCCCGTCTCGCTTCCTCTTCTTCTTTTTTTTCCCTTCCCCTTCCTCGCTCCGTAGAACAGCGATATCTGCCGTTCGCGTCTGTCGGTCATTTAACGGCCAAGGGCGAGATTTTTTAGAGTCGCGTGTATCGTCGTTCGTTCCGTTGATGGCTTTGTTTTCCGAAATAATGAGACTCCGTCGTAAATGCAGCGGAACGCTTCTTTGTTAAGGCGATCATTTCGCGATCTTCCTTATATTATTCTTTTTTTTTTCACTGTCCGAACGAGATATTATCGAATTAATTATCCTCGTTTTCTATGTATATCCACAATAGACGGTTTAGAATTTTCTTTCAAACTCATTGTCAGAATTTTTTATAGTTTTTTTATCCTCTGAGCTTCGTGTCATAAAAGTTATTACTCTTGAATCCGACAAGTATGCGATCGATAGGTAAATTTTCGATTGTTTATTCAACAACATAAATCTATGATCGATAGGTCGAATTTTATTTTTTTTAATTCAATTTTTGTTACATTTCTTTAAAGTTTTAGTTATTTGAGGTACCTTCCGTAAATTTAAGAATGGGTTTATCAGAAATTTTCGTTGTACGAATAAGATATTTTCTTGCCTGTTAAAATAATTTTCGATAAATTGACGATCGATTGCTCGAATTTCCATTGTTTAACAAACAAAATAAATGTAAGATCGATAAGTCGAATTTCCCTTTAATATTAAAGCGTTTGTTGGCTTTACTTAATGTTCGAATCACGAATATATATATATATATATATCTGTATCTCATGTATGAAAAATTGACGATCGATAGCTCGAATTTCGATTACCTACCTATCTATCCAAGTAATTGTACGATCTATAAAATTAAATGTTTTTTTACCTTTACCTAATGTTCAAATTTTTAAGATGCCTCCGGTAACTTTATGAATGTATTTATTATATTCTACGAATAAGATATTTACCTATATTTTTCCTACCCGGAAAAATCGACGATCGATAACTCGAATCTTCGGTTTATGTGTTTAATTTTTTTTAATTGCTCGAATGGCATATTTTTCCTCCAATGTTTGCAGTATAACGCTGTTGCGTTTTCTTAAATCACAAGTTGTTAAGTTATCTATCGTACATAGTTCAAAATTTTCGCCGCACTAACAGTATGTTTTCATATCCGATAAACCCAAGGATCGTTAATTTAAATATGGTTAAAGTCGTCTTCACTCCAAAATTCACTTGGATGATGGCGCTATCATTATCCCCAAGACATTTCATCTTTTTATTCCTTTAAGAAAAAAACGACCTTAAAACTCCACCACATCTTCGATTCGATTGCGCATTCGATTATCGAAAAAGTCTTTATAAAAGCGTTTCTGTCATGCTCTTTTATAAATAAATGGGGGCATCTCGCACGAAGAGAGTAAAAATAAATTGGAGCATAAAAAAAATTATGCAACTAGTGAAAGTGCGCGAGCATAATGCAATCCGTTTGGGTTCGTATCGAGAGAGGGAGAGAGAAAAAAGACGAACGGGTTAATTTTTTCTTTCAACGTCCCACGAAGCTTGTTAAAA
Source organism: Uropetala carovei (assembly GCA_036926305.1). NCBI lineage: Eukaryota > Metazoa > Arthropoda > Insecta > Odonata > Petaluridae > Uropetala > Uropetala carovei. The sequence goes on along the minus strand of JAXCHB010000015.1, from coordinate 6,404,499 downwards.
ACAAGTTAGGAAACTGTACCTACAGTGTATCAGGAATGGGCGCGTTTCCTGCAATGGAGTGTTTGAAAGAAATAATATATGTGCACGTAAGGGAAATAACGTTTTAGAGGTATTTTCTTCGACATAAATAATCCATTTTCTTCCTTTTTAAAAATATTGCATGCACACTTAAGGAAATTAAATTGTATTTTTGTGAGATTATTTATGTTAGCAACAATGAAGAAGTAACCATGCAAGAAATTTCAGCTCGAATTATGACATTCTTGTTCGGTTTTCTTGATAACGGCTACTCCTACGATAAAAATATACACGAAAAGAAGTACTCTGCTTTTATAGTTCTAAAAGTTGTATTTGAAAAATATTTTGATGTGACTTATACTTTACGAGATATGACGGAAAGTTCATTTTTTGTCATCAGTAAAGTGGTACCCCTGACTGGCTTACGGGATTCATTTATGTGATTTTCTTATTACCTTTGACTGTAAGTCCTGAATATATAATTTCATAAAAATCCGATCTGTAGAAACCGAGAACGATCAGGCGGACGGGCGGGCGGACAGACCGACTCTAATAGGCGCTCATGCTGGAAGCGAAACGCGCCTGAAAAATAACTTCACGGGTCATTCGTGGCCGATTCCTTTGCGTTAATTAATATCGGGAGGGAGGCGGACGTATATACAGTCGAATTTCTTTAATTCGAACGTCTATAACTCGAATTTTCCATTACTCGAAGTGGATTCGCTTTACAGGAATAAAATATTTTTCGTGTTATTTTTCTTCTACAACTTTTACAAATCGAAAATTTTTTTGTGTCCCATGGGCTTCGGCTTATATAGAAGTTCCACTGTATATGCAGCCAGAGTCGGGGCTAATCAACTGGGAATACAAATGTACAAAGCAGCCGCCCTCAGTGGTAATATTGCTCAGGGGAAAAGACGATAAAAAGATGTTGAGACGATTACTAAAAAAATCAGATGCTATATATAGATCTTATTCATGCAACGGTTTCATTATCCACGTGCTCTTCAACGATCGCCATTTGGGTCACCATAGTGATTTTGGGAAGTCTCGTTAACTCATATTTTTAGCGAAGAGGGTTATTCGTCCTATTACGTCGCTTAGATCCAGTTGAACGTGTTTTTTCTTCCTTATAAGGCCTCGGAAAACGCTCTTGGCACCGGAAATCTCTCGAGCGTTAGTGTCTGTGTGTGTGTGTGTGTTTAGAATGAAAGATAAATAATACATTGACCGTCGGTAGTGCGCGGATCCTCCGCTTCCGGACCTCGGCGCTTTACGCTCCCGAGATTGCGCACTCGCAAAAGGACTCATCTCATTTGCGCTAGCTTTGAGTATCGCATCACTGTTAAGGCGGCCCCCTCTGCGCTCACTCGGTTCCTCCAATGGAATTGCCTATCCCTTGGGAGCCCGTTGCATTTCAAATTTTTTTGCGGAATTCATTTGTTTTTTTTCCTACCCACTTCAGTCGCTTTTGTTCCCTTCCTCGTACTTATTTCTTATTCGTCAAACATTATTTAAGATGTCGAGTTCTTTGCGTCGAAATAAATTGTTTTATCTCTATTCTATAATATCGATAGGACAGACAGACAGACATACGACTTTATTTAGGGCGAAATTGAGGCCATAAAGTCCCTTCTTACATTTAACAAACGGACAGACAGAGCGTAAACATAAAATAAAACGCGCAATTTAAAATACCCAGGGCCATCCTTTCGGAAATAGGACTGTATAAAGTGGAAGAAAACTATAGCTGACCGCAATTTCGACTGACCTTGTTTCTTCTTGCGCGAAACCCCGTGACGACAGAGTGGAACCATCATCTCGTTTTTTTTATTTTAGCACGCGGGGATTTATATCGTCCGCCATCCTTTTCGAGAGAGAGAGAGAGAGAGAGAAAAAGAAATTGATCGATAATAATTGCGAGGGCCTGGTCATTATAATTAACGCCTTTGCTCCGAAAAAAATTACAGCAATACCGTTATCGATCTACTTCGTTTCTGGGTTCCCGAAAATGGATATAGCCTTGGGTCGATTGCTTTTTTCTGATATCTGCACTTGATAATTGAGTTTTATTTTAGATTATGGATTAAAGCAGCCGTAAAAAAGTTCACGGAATTCAGAGAAATTTAAATATTTTTAAAGTTTCAACGTTATCCTCGATAAAATATATAGGTATCATGGGGCAAAACTATTTTTAATATTTTTTTATTAATTACCAATTGATATTTTATAAAAGATACAAGCCGTTACGAAAAAACCGAACAAAAGTGAAACGGAAGACCGTGCAATTCGAGGTAGTTAGCTAAAAAAACTCCTTGATAAACAATATACGCGCAAAGTGAATTCGTGCAAATCGCTGGATCGGTTTAGTATACTGTATACTTTTTTTATAACTCGGTAATCAATAAATATCTAATGGTGTAATATTTCACCGAATGTATTCCATAAATGACAACACTGTAAAACGAATCGAAATTCCTAAAGGTTTAATTTTATAGTTTGCTTTTAATTTCTCCATGCGCGTTACGTCGCTAAGTGACACCTTTTCTTTCGTTGCCATGATAAAAATTTCTGATTGTTGATAGCGATGCCTACGACGCCAAGATTAATTTTTCTCGCTATCAAAATTATCCCAGTGACATTTGTACGCATTTTCTCGTAAATATTGACAGCGATGCCAGCGCCGCCAACGGTAACTTTAATCGAGCGTCGATATTTTGTAATCCACAGAAACAAATACCATTTTCTTTGATTATTGTTTATCAATGCGAAAATCGATTTATAGTATTTCTCATTGTGAAAATTATTTTATAACTAGGATATAACCCGTCAAAAATGACAGGAGTAAAGAAAATTCAAAATGATGTTATGATACCGAAATTTCCAACAATTATATCTTAAACTTGAAGCACGAAAGTGAATGAATGAATTTCAATATAATAATTTACGAACATTGTTTACTTTGGTTGCTATGAAAATAATTTCCATCGCCTTCCTTCTCTTCCCTCCCCCTCTCTTTCTCGTATTAAAAGCATTCAAAGCACGTTTATACCCATAAGGATTGAAATAACAATATGATACCAAGGTCTAACAATGGAATTGGTAGGCAGGGCAACATCCCGTTAAAATGGCAAGATTTCCTCAAACGATGTGAATTAAACGTTTAGCATGAGCGATTTCGAATTGTAGGCGGAAAAAGATGAACAAAATAAGAAACTTTATAATGTTTTGTTCAAAATGGTTCAGATCCGAAGATCGTAGGTTAATTCCTTCTAATTTTAATTTCCAAAACAATAAAAGCATGCACGTCGAAAAGTCGATTTTGACGTGTTATTTTTTGGAAAATAGAAACGTCTTCCTTGGAGTGGAACTCGGGTCTTTTTTTCGAGATTTATTTCGCCATCACCTTGAAATATGTGATTCGAGAATTCCTGCCAAATTTAGAGTTTTTATCTCGATTCTTTATCGTGTTATTGTTAGGGGTGTGGCTAGCGTGTATAAAAATAAGTATTATTAGCATTTTTATATAGAGCGGATGTAGTGTTACACCAGACAAACCAAACATGGTTATCCACCGGTGTAATTGGCGATAATCAATCTTGAGTAGGTACTCTGATATCGAGAGCAAGTTTTAAGTTATATTGCGATCATATTCATTAAAACCTGCAGGTAGAAAATCAGGTGTTGGACTCATCAGTTTTTTTTAACCTAGGAGAGATCGAAAGCGCATTGCTCCTCCGGCCTTTAAAAAAAAAAAATTCACGTCAATGAAAATCTGCGGTCGATGACGTAATTCAGCCTCGGTCTGAATACACGATCTTTCTTTCTCCGTCCATCAAAAAGAGAGGAAAGGGCCGAGTTCGAACTTGTGGGGGGGGGGGGGGGAAGTATATATGCCATAACAAAACTTTCCTCGAACCTTTGCCGTCGTTTGAAAGCGCGAACAAAAAAAAAGGAATTTTCTCGAGCACATTGCAAAAATGGAGCGGCGATTCGCGTCCTCGTCAGGAAATGAACGGACAAATTCACTCTCTAGACCCGATAAAACGGTCCAGAGTTTTTTCCCCGCATAGCAAAATAAATAATTATGCGTCCGTTATACCCGTTATACCTTAGACAGGTTGCTTGACGATCATTCCCACCGCTGATGGTTTCTTGGCAACTTAATTTATTTTGGCAACGTATTTTTCTGTGCGTTAAGCTTACCGAACGTAGCACGCACCTCTGTTTTTACTAGTGAAAGGTCAAAATTGTCTTATCAACGCGTATGATAAAGCACCTAATATTTTGCCGTAATAATATCAATGGACCGAGTACGGAAATGGAGAGAAACACTGCACTACTAGTGGCGGTTTTCTCTTCGCCTACCATGAACTATTAGTTTACAGAGATACTGAATGAAAATACTATATATAGGTAGTCCCCGCTTATCACGAATTCGCTTAAACACGAAATTCACTTTAGCACGATTTACCAATTTTGGGAACTTTACACTAAGGAGCTCCCGTTTTAACACGAGTTGCAGCACGATCCATTACGTTAAAAAATATAAAAAATATTGCCATTAATGGAAATTATATATTAATTTATATTTATTCCTAAAATATTGGATAATTTATAGTGTTTAGATTCTTAAGGACCTGCGGGACTAGCACACGTCATCGTGTTTATACTTTATTTACGTCTTATGTGTGTTGTTTATGCATTGTATTGTATTCACACTATTGTTTATTACATTTTATGTATAAAAACGGAAGTACGTTGCATATTAATGTTTGTATTCCATTAAATCTCTGCTTTCGCGCTCGCTCTCCCTCCTCTCTCTCCCCCTCTAACCCTAACCATTCACGTGGTTTCTTATGGTATTTATGCATTCGCTTAGCACGAATTCGCTTAACGCGACACTTTTTAGGAACGTATCTCTCTAGTGTTAAGCTGGGATTACCTGTATACAGGGATTTGTGAATATTACTACGATCTTACAATACAAATAAAACACATTTTCACTAAATTTCCAAAGATCTATCGGTTTTACTGTACACGCGTAATAAATTTTTTTTAAATCTATTAAATTCCTTTTCTTTTGTAGTGCTGCATATAAATACCACATTTATAATGAACTAGCTGTAGTGCCCGTTGAATTTCAACGGATTTAGTGAATCTAAAACTTCTACCATGTAACATGTAAGCATCGCAAGAATAAGATAGTACACAGTTATAACCGTCGAATAAAGCAAAAATGAAGAAAACCGCTCCGCATTTTCCTATTTAGATGAATGAAGGAAGAAAATCTTACGAAAATAACGTATAAACTCCCTCCCCTTCCCTTCCACCCTCTCCTTCCCTCCCTCCCCTCTCCCCCCCTCTCTCCCTCCCTCTCCTTTCCCTCTCTCCCTCTCCCTCCCTCCCCCTCTCTCCCATATAAATGCATTGAACTCTCCATTTCGGCGACAATGGGAGTTGTCATGGTAGCTTATAATGGGTATTGTAATAAAATGATAAAATCACGTATTTTATTGATTCTAAATGCATTTTTATGCTAATTCGATCAGGATTCGGATTCTGACTTCAATAAAAATAGACTTTGTTCTTTTCTTCGTAAAACCATTCAAGTCTCAAGTTCGTACCATGTATCTAAGTAATTTTAAAATTCAAATAAAAAATAAGCTGCACTCGTCCCTATGTTATTCAAATGGAGAAAATAAAAAAATAAAATGTTTTTTAAAATTAGACAGGTCCATCAAATCGATATAAAAACTTTACTATACCACCGTACTCATTCTTTCGGTTAAAATGATACCTTTCCCTTGCTTCTACGATCTGTAGTTTTCGAGTTTTGAAATTATGATACCACACAATACACATATACACACATTCACTTTTATGTAATAGATGGATGTAAAAGATTATTCTTGTTTTTGATTCGAAACAAAAATTAATAAAGAAAGTCCGTTGAAACTCAACAGTAATGACAATCATGCTTTATCATTGACAATGCGTCGGGAAATAACTATTGTTTCGTGGCCGAAAAAAATGGTTACGTTTTGTTACCGTGTATAACAGCACGCTAACGTTTTGGTCAGTGTTTTAGTAAAAATCAATTGCGTGTTACAGTGGAAACCACTTAACACGGAAACGCTTAAAACGAAATATCGGTTAACATGAAACGCGTGCTCGGTCCGTTCCAGTGCCTATACCTTTCAGTATATATCCATTCGCTAATGCGAAACGGTTTACACGAAATATCGCTTAACACGAAAATATTTTTCTGTCCCACGAAAATGAATACATGCAAAATTCTTCGGATTACACGAAATGGGATTTCCTCATGATTGTGGTAATATCTTCGGCTGTGTATTACATCCTATTATTGATAAGTATCATGGATTTGCCTATGAGCCTAATTCCATATTTGATAAATGAAAATTTACTCAATTTCGAATTATTGTGTCTTTATAGAGGAAAGTCCAGAAAGTCGTATTTGTGGCTCAGAAGATTGAAATTGTTGCGTTTCGGTCACCGCAGGATGCTAGTAAAACTCAACTGTCTCTCGCTTTTACGGCTTTTACGTATATATTCTAACATAGGATATATAGATTAACATGTTGACTAGACATCGAGGAGGAAAAGTGTCGGATAATAGTATGTACATATTTGCTTGCATCCTATATATATATCTGGCGTACTGCCGCTGTTTGTATGTACTTACGGATGCGGGTTACTACTGTTAAAGGCAGGGGTCGGCAACCTTTTTCCTAAGAATAGCCACTTTTTCAAATTATGTTTAAAACGCAACATAAGAAGAGCCGCAGTCATTGACGGATCCACGGGGGGGGAGGGGGGGAGGTGATCCCCACCTCCTTAACCTTGCTGTTGTATTACCTGTTGGAATTATCTCTGTAAACCAAACGGTTATTCTACGTAATGCGTCCATACGTTTTTAGTTTTCTGCAATTTCTACTAAAATAATTTACGAAGCCAATTTCTTTTTTGGAGGTTTTATCAGGGATAGTTGCTGTTGGGAGCCGCACGAAAATCCTTAAAGAGCCACTTGCGGCCGCAGGTTGCCGACCCCTGGTTAAAGGGAATATAGGGGTTTTATAACCATGTGCACCTCTTGTCTTCATTCCTTTCTTTTTACCATCTCCCTCCCTCTCTCTCTCTTCCCTCACTCCCCCTCTAGCTCTTTCCCTCTCTCCCTCCTCCATCCTTTCCTCTCTCTCTATCTCTCTCCCTCCCTCCGTCTCTTTTAAATGTAAGAATATACTCTTAATTTCGACCTTAATAAAGTACTTTGTCTGTCTCCCTCCCTCCCTCTCCCTCCTCCTTCTCCCTCCTTCTCCCTTCCTCTCTCTCCTTTCCCCTCTTTCTTTCTCCCTCTCTATCCCTCCCCCTCTCTTTTCCTCTCCCTCCCCCCCCTCCCTCTTTTCTCTCTCTCCTTCCCCTCCCTCCCCATATCTCTCTCTTAAATGGAAGAGGGGACCTTATAATCCCAATTTCGTCCTGAAAATAATGACAATTATCTATCTATCTATCTCTCCCTTCCTTTCTCACTCCCTCTTTCCCTCCCTTCCTCTCTCTCCCTCCGTGTCTCTTTCCCTCCCTTCCTCTCTCCTTTAATCCCTCTCTCCCTTCCTATCTCCCTCCCTTCATCTCTTCTTTCCCCCTCTCCCTCCCTCTCTCCCTGCCTTCCTCCCTTCCACCAACCCATTCTCTCCCTCCCTCCGTCCCTCTTCCTCCCTAATTCTCACTCTCTCCTCACACCTTTTCTCCCATTTTCTATATTTCCCGCCTGTCCACTGTACCTCTCTTCCCCTCCTCCTCTCTCTCTTTCTCCTTTCCCATCCTCTTCTCTCTCAATTTTCCTCTTTTTCTTTTTAAATGACTCAACGTGTACGAAAGCGGGGCCAACATACCTCTCTCTCTCTTTCTTTCTCTCTCTCTCTCTCTCTCGCAGTGAATCATCTAATCACGTTGCTCCGACCGCAGTGAACATGCACGACTTCATTCCCCCTTCCTCCCTAACTCCCTTACTCTTCTCTCCGCATCTGCGGCAACATGGTGTGTGTGTGTGGAGAGAGAGAGAAAAAGAGGAAAAAATCTCACAGGAATAAAGGAGACCATATTGTCGCAAATAGTCTCCTTTCATGTATATGTAGCTCCAATGCCAAGGAAGTGGATTCTTATATTTATATGTATTCACTAAATTTTGCCAATTCTAGCTGGAATTCTTACCGTTAGGGCTAAATTTTTTTCCGTGTCAACGTTGTCTGAACTTCGAAATTCGACGTTCGAAGCACTCGTCGTTTTATATAACTTGATAAACAAGTTTGGAAAGTACCGCGAAAACAGATATTATAAGACGATTTTTTTACAAAAAATAAATTTCTTTCATTGGTCGTATTTTAATAGTAATGGCAATATAATGTAGCCCTCTGATTCCCGTTAAAAGCTTACCCATGTAAAAGCATTGAGCTCGTTGCCATGGCAGTCGATTGTTGACACCCAGAAAAACTCGCACTTTTTTTACGATAAAAACTAAAAATTTACGGAAAAACTACAAGGATTTGAATTCCGTCTTCAAAAATAAGAAGCTACGATCTTTATTCTTTCCGACAGTTCAAGTTCCGAGTTTGAATATTCACGGGAAATAATTTTAAAAAGCTAATATATAAACATCCCCGATTTTGGTGCTTTTCTTATGGGGCCAAATTAGCCCCTAAACAGCTGATCCTGTTCCACCAAATCCTTGCCACACGTAGCTCTCGTATGTAGTAACTTATCCTGTAAATTTGGTTTCCCTAAGTTGAACCATTTCTGCACCGTCGGACGGACGGACTGACAGACAGACAGTGTGATTACATAAGCGATTTGTAAAGAAAAATCGTCAGAAAGATGTACCCATCCACTGCTTTGTGCGCAGCGGTATTTCCCGAGGAATGCCGCGTAAAGCGAAACCATGCAAAGAAGGGCATGTTTTTTTTATAGAATGGGACGCACGCGGGCCGCACTGTTTTCTACGCTGATAAAATGGATGCATCCATCCCTAACTTTTGCTCGGACATTGGTGTGGTTTTTCTCTCGAATGCTTACTTCCTGAACTGGTAATTCCAAGATGTAAAAAAAAAAGCGCTGGTCTCAATAAAATGTTCGAATTGCAAATCAGGGATGCGTACATTTTTAAGCCTTTTTTTTGCAAGAATTGGCAACGCTACGCCATATCGGACGATGTGCCTTTGTTTGCCCGTTTTTCTTTCTGTTTTGCACACGCGCACTAGGAATAAATAGGGAATTTTTTGATTTTTTCTTCGATGAGATTCGGCAACGTTGCATCGCATCTACCATATTGGAACATTCTCTGTCTGCGGACGCATTATAAAGCGCACCCCCGTTTTTTCCTCATCGTTCTCATATCGACCTTTTCGACCTTCCATATATGTATTTTTTGTCGCGGGGAACGCAGTTTTCGAGACCCAAGGTCGCGAGAAGACTATAAAACCCATCTCTTCCCCTTCTTTTATTTTTTTTTCCTGGGCGGGTCCTCTTATAGCAATGCGTCGCCCGGAGCAACACGGAGGGCTATAGTTCATTTTTTCTAAAATGCATAAGAGTTATGCACACAGCTCCGTGGACTCTTTTCGATTAAATTACACAGATATTAGATTTCGTATGAATTCTACGGTAGAATGAGCCATAAAACGTCTTACGTCTATTACGAAGCAGGCAGGTGCAACCAGTGGCACAATATAATTTTTAATTATTACGAAATTCTCGGCAATCGGTTCTTTCGAAGAGGGATTCATCGCGATCTGCTAATGTGAATTTTACGGAAACAAAGCGGTATTTACCAAAAAAATGAAACAGTTGAGCGGGAAAAGGTTCTCGTGCCAAACTGATGACGATGGCTGTTTCGTAAATGATATTATTTGAAATTTATTTATTTTTTATCAGTCTCTTTTAAAGTTCCTGTTTAGTTCACAGGGTTTATGGTTTCTTTATTGATTACAATTTATTAGCATCATTTGGCTATTTTATTGTTAGGCAATTTACTTGCTTGTTCTCTTTTTCAATTGGCTTCCCTTGTTTATGTGGGGAAAATCTTGGTGAAAAACCCTTCTGTATTGGGGTTTTATTTACTTATTATTATTTGCTGCCTTTAAATGTTATAGCCCCCGTTGATATACGCGTCCGGGGCCCCCGTTCAGTGGTTGGCCGACTTCTGGTCGCAGCTCATACCCCGAAACTTCGCGTTATAACCGGGGGGCGTTATTTATTTGTATAGGATTTTTCCCGACACGTGAATCCGAATTTACTAACATTCTTGAAAGGAGGGAAGGACAAATAACTTCCGCCAATTTTTTACCTGCGGATAATGATTTGCGCAACGAAAAGGCTTTGGGACAACTTCATAGCATTTATTGGCTAAAATATTCAGTTTAAATTTAAATTTTCGAGACGCAATGTAACGTCACGTAAATATGTCGGTAACACTCGTTTTTATAAAGGGCAGAGAGAAACAGAGAACTTCTGATTCGACGCTCATGCGCAATGGGCTACAATCCCTCCAATCACATCCACGAGTTTTTTTATAAACGCATTCTTCCCCTTGCCCAGTACGAGAGGACAGAAACGCATTAGTTCCAGTCTGTCCGTTTGTTGACGCTCGCGTCGTTTGGGGGGAGGGAGGGGGTAAAATGCGTGCGTGCATACACGCGAGTTTCTTTTTTTCTTTAATATCCCGTGCTCGCATCCCTCAGTTTCGCACGAGTCTCTACAAAGAAAAGCTGCGGCATTCGTAAGTGCCATGGTTCCACTAGTGGAGCGGCTGATTTTTTTTACCAACTATTATATTAACTTCGAAAGTAGTATCTACATATATATATACATATATATATATATATATATATATATATATATATATATATAATATATATATATATATGTTTTCAAGCCCTTCGATAGCAGAAAGAATCTTGGAAACTTCCGGATTCGAACCGTCTTTCTTCTGATTCATAGTCGAACGCCTTATCCATTGGGTTAACGATGTCGTAGGCGTTTGCGCAGATTCTTGTTTATTTATATTGCTTACGCGAAAATGAATCCTTAAATAGAGATTCAGCTTTTACACGTTTCTTTGTTTCCTAAATAGCTTTTAGATCAATTTCAACAATTATGCTTGATACTTTAGTGAATTTAAAACTTAAACATCATTTAATTACTTATCTGATTATTGCTATTTGAAACTGTTTTATATTGTTGTTAACAAGTGTTCAGTTTTTCATTTCTTTTATTAAAATAGCTTATTATTTGTTGATATTTTTGCTCTTATAAACAGTGCGAATAACAAACAAAATCAAAAAAAAAAACGATATTCTTTCAACTTTCGAGTTTCGCATTTCCTTTATCAGTGCATAACTTTAGTGATAGTCATGTTTATGCTATAATGGATAATTTGTTACTATAACTCGTTATTCGTGTTTAGATGGTGAACTACGCACATTCTCCTTATACTATGCAGGTTCTATTCGGTTTATTTTTTTGCGACCAAGGCGAGAATGTTTTGGCACGTGCTATGCTCCGTTGCCATGGCAGCTGTTTTTTCCCTCATTGTCGGAGAGCGAACCAAGGATAACCCCTTTCTCTGTGTATCTCAGCGGCGCGCGCAAGAAATGCCTGTGATGCATATATCACCCGGGAGAAATACTAACGGCAAAATGGAGCGTTTTGCTGAGGCGTTTCTGTTTGTGTGTTTGTGGATATGCCGGTGAGGAATGCGCTCGCGGAAACGGAATAGAAATTTCCATTGAACGAGAACGCATTGGTGTAGGATCGAGAAAATACACCTGCGCATGAATACGTCGCAACTGAAAACTCCGAATGAATATCTGGCATATAGTAGTACATATATGCAATCCCCTAAGCTAGCCTTGAATGTGTGAAATTACGTCATATACGGTACAATATAAAACAAATTTTTATCTTCCATATAAAACGCTCAGTTCTGTCACTCTTGTGTTTGACGCTTTTTTTCAAACGGTAAAGAAAACATTATCAATACACTACGGTTGCGGATGGGAAGAGAAAAAGAAATTGGAGGGTCGTATAAGGATGGAGATAACAGTCTTGTTCTCTCATTGTCAGTCACAGTGCAGTCGACATCTTATTCGTTTGTTTGCTTCATTCAAAAATGACGACGGAACTTTTTATTTTATTTTTTTGGTACCATTCGACGGCAAACGACGTTTGATCGAAACGGGGATTTTCGATGGCGACGGTTTACCGAGGTCCTGCTGTGTTCTTGTACGTATGTGAAAATACGTACATGGACAATTCGTTTGATCGTAAAATTTAGAGAACGGCTGCGTAACTGAAGTTCATTCAGTTCGCGAAAGCCAATTTCCCTCGCCTCGACTTTCGATGTCCCATTTGGTTCTAACAAAGCTCTCCCTATCTCTCACACAGCTTTATTCCACTCGGAGTGGCCATTATCCTGATTGAATCGCGAGAACGAGACACGTTTTAAGCGTGGGAACGATGGCTCTTTTCTTTTTTTTTTGATTTGTTAAGAATCGACTGCTTCGTCGAAACGATTCGATTGTCGAACTTGATGCGGAATCGATAGCTCAATTAAAAACGTTTCGACTTTGTTTTTTTTTTTTTTGGGCATCCCCCGCAAATAAAATTTTCAATTATACGTGAATTTGGAATTTTAATTAAAATGTTTTTAAAAATTCGTATCGATGCATATCGAATTTTTCGATATCGATAAGCTATCGTTCGTTTGATTTGCGGGATTTTTTAATTTTAATTTTTCGTTTCTCCGATTAATGGCCTCTAACGAGCAAAATATATAAATAAATACTGCGCCGCTGGCGATTCGAATTAAAAATGTCCTTTCAAGAGCGATACGAATGGTCGATAGATATTCTAATTGATTGACTCGGACGTTAACTTTTTAAAGCGCATCCTGGAGATATAAGATTGAATTTTGTCGCACATTTTTATTTTCAAGTTTTTGAAACCTGTTTATTCTTCGTAGGCTAAAAAAATCTTGCCTTCCATTTAGTTTTTAAAAAGAATTTATTCTCGATTTAATTTTTGCGTTTTACCTGTAAACCTGACACTAAATCATTAAACAGAAGCAAAATACAGTGGAACGTCTATAAGCCGAACCTCAAAGGAAAACAAAAAAATATTCGACCTTTGGAAAATTCGAGTTATGGAAGAAAAATAACACGACAAAGATTTTGTCCTGCAAAATGAATTCCATTCGTGTTATAGACGTATAGAAATTCAACTTTTTATTCAGTTAACTAATAAGTTCACTTAAAACTATATTCATATATTTAAGACACGTCGACGAAACAAACCGCGCAGCATCGCGAAAAATCCGTCTGGAAAAAATCTCAGAAAAAATTAAGAGCGTCATCCGAAAGGGGAAAAGTATTTCATGGACTTGATTAGGATATTTTTCCTGCGTACTTTGGAAGCACTGTTAGGATTGTCGTCCTATATTCTAGCACGACATATTTTAGTAATCATCTTTCCTCATAAAGGTCTGCTTTACAGAATGCTTAGCGTTTCCTTTATTAGTTTCTCGTTACAGACGGTAGATGCCGCTTAACGTGATCGCAACTGGATTCAGTTAATTTTTATCATTAACAAACTGACAACAATAACAGGACGATAACAATGACCAATGATAACAGTGAGTAACATATACCATTGTTGTGTCGTTTTAACGTATTATTACTTGCACTATATTAATTAATATTATTACTGACAGTGTCTGTTTCGATTTGTTCTATTGTAATACGACATGATTTATTCGTTTATAGGCCACTAGATGAAACGCCCGGCTTCGCTCGGGAAAGTGCGGCAAACGATTTTTATTGCTCGGAGCAAACGTTCCCCATTCCTTAATTACGCAAGCGATGCTTACATTAACATTTACTATTTTATGTATTGTATTGTACGCATTAACGTCTTACTTAACAACATCTTGGTTACCGAACATATGTAAGTAGATGTATCGATTTATGTTGCGATAAATCTTTCAATGTGAATGATAAAAGATAACAATGTTCTAATATTCCATAAAAATCATTTGACTCACTTTAAAAGTATTCATAGACTATATTTAGGCATATCTTGGCGTCAGCTATTCTTCCTCTACGGCGTGCCACGGCGTGGATTTTCCTTGCATTAATCTTTACGTGTATATCCCTTTGAAGAGGACAACAATTAAGAAATTTAGCTTTGTTGCCGCCTGGAAAATGGTCATCTAAACCGATAAATTTTGCGCTTAAAGGAAAATTTCGAGCGATTTAGCATGTAATACCGCGAAACATGAACAGAATTAAAATATTCAGTCTTTCATGCGTAAAATAAACCATTTCTCGTGATCGTAAGTTAATATTTAGGTATATTTATATCCACATCAGTGAAGGGCTGCATGACATTTTGGGGTTTCTCCACACCATTTCCCATGAATTCTTATGGAAATAGTATTTTGTTGACCCCATGGGGCAGTGTTTCCCAACCTTTTTAGAGTTGCGGCGCCCTTAAGTGACTTTTCAGAATTTGGCGGCACCCCTCCCTATCCACCATCAGTAATAATCGGTAATAATCGTGCTGATGTTGAACCCCTAACTCCAATCTCCATATCTCCTTTCATTTCGAAGTCCTTTGTGACGAAATGAAGGTCGACTTAAGTCTGGTTTGCATTTTTGAAAGCCGGCGATGCAAAATGAGTCTAAAAATGGGAAAATAATATTTTTGCGGCACCCTTCAGAACACTTCACGGCACCCCAGGTTGGGAAAAATTTGCCATGGGGTATAAGAGATCCCACGGTCTGCAAACCTAGACCAAGTTCTTCCTTTGGTCCATAGGATGGCCCATGAAACTTTTGAGTTCGATAGCTTCAACGGTGTAAAAACGTATAAAGAACATACATACACACACACATACACTCTAAAATATTTATAAGATTGTTTAAGGGCAACATTTCTCTGGCGTGTTTGCCTATGCGCGCGTACGCTATGTATGTCCCTGTTGCATCACATGACGTACAATTCTCTCTACCCTGTTATTGCAAATCTTGTTGGCTGAAAGGTCTTTTTTGAATGGAAGAGTATTGTGTGGGACCTTGAATAGCAGATCTAGAGTTAACCGTGCATCACCGAAATGAAGTCCTTATTTTTTCTGCTTCCGGCAAGTTGCCCCCTTAACCAAAATCGGGAATAGGGCAGAAGGTTGAGGGTTACGGTCTTGGCATTGAAGAATAAAAAAGGTACCGAAGCTTTTCATCCTCTCTCTTTTTCTTTTGGGCGGGACAGGGGTTTTATTATTTTTTTATGCACTTTTGCCCTCCATTCACGTTTTTCCTTATCGCCTTTTGCTTTTGCCGTCCCAAAGGATCGCTGCCATGTCTTAAGGTTTCAAGCGAGAAGACCGGCCGCGAACCAGGTATATAAAAGACCGCCTCTATTTCGTCATAGACGTATCTTTAGGGCTCTTTTTACGTCCTCCGTACGCGCAGTACAGGAGAATTGTATTGTAGTCGTGAAAAAGAAATCGAATTCGAGATTTCAGTGGAAATACACGCTTTGATGTCCCCTGATTACGTTTTCACTATTTTTTTCGATGGTGTCTGTGTGTATGTGTGTGTGATGGTATTTTTTTGGGCGCTCTAACTCAAAAACTAACAATCAGATCGGCAAAAAACTTTATATTATTATAGATATTTTTATTAGTAATTCAAGAACAGTGAAAGGTTTGGATGAAACTGGTCAACCGGAAGTGGAGGTTTATTCTGGTCATCTTTCCGTTTCAACTTATGTAAATACTACATGTAATAATCAAAGTTATAGAATATGTAATTATCTACATGTTTTGTTCGAAACATGTTTTCATAAAACCGAATGTTTAAAGAGATACTTCGATTTTTGTTTATAAATCAAAATGCGGTGACATTAATGTTGATGCTCCGAGGGTGGATAAAGTCGGTGGTTATCGGGTATTATATGAACAATTTTGGCAGAAGTGAGGTTATATTTCGCCAATATGGCTTGAGCTGCAGAGATATTAGACGTTTTAGTCTTGTAGGTTTGGTCGCATTCAGTTGGTGGCACTCTGACGCTGTGGGCGATAAACCGTTCGAAATTCGACTTTTTTTTTTACAAATATTTTATTCAATAAAAAAATAAGTTGAAAGAATCGTTAATTCGGCAGTTATTACGTAACAGAACTTAAGCTGAAAATTTTAAATAGAATTCCGCTTTATTTTTTGTATGTATTAATTGGTACCTTATTAGTAAATATTATTATTTTCATATATAGTATTCAGGGTGGCGCACGAAATGATTCCCTATTTATTATTACAATTAAACGGTAACTATGATACGGACTGAATCACATGAGTGAATGTATTCATGGATATACCGTTTGGAGGCGTACAAATCCCGCGTAACTAACACGAGGGTGGATGGCGCGATTTTCCCGCCAGTCTGCAAGATGGCAGATTCTGTGCAAGGTTTTAATAGGGAGACCATTTCGTGCACCACCCTGTGTAAATTTATTTATTTACTAGCTGAAGTGCCCGTTGAATTTCAACGGATTTAGTGAATCTAAAACTTCGACCGTATAACATTTAAGCATCGCAAGAATAAGATAGTACACAGTTATACCGTCGAATAAAGCAAAAATGAAGAAAACCGCTCCGTATTTTCCTATTTAGATGAATGAAGGAAGCAAATCTTACGAAAATAACGTCTAAACTCCCTCCCCCTATTGTATTGTATTGTATTGTATTGTATTGTATTGTAATAAAACTGATAAAACCACGTATTTTGTTGATTGTAATGCATTTTTATGCTAATTTGATCAGGATTCGGATTCTGTCTTCAATAAAAATAAACTTTGTTCTTTTCTTCGTAGAGCCATTCAAGTCTCAAGTTCATACCATGTTTATAAGTAATTTTAAAATTCAAATGTAAAATAAGCTGCACTCATCCCTATGTTATTCAAATGGAGAAAACGAAAAAAAGATAATATTTCTGTCTGTCTGCGTGGGGTGGTTGTCTGGGTTTCCGGGTACCCTATGTTACTCGTAGAGTCATATGAAGTCAATTTGCAAAGTTTGGTCCCAATAGCTCAAAGGGCGTGGAAATGTATAAGGAACAGACAGACAGACAGACATACAATATTATATATATATATATATATATATATATATATATATATAAGAAAAATACTTCTAATAGAAGCGTAGAGAGAGAGCAAAACTTTCTAGCGAAAAGGTTTCGAAAGGCTTTGAAAACCTTTCGCAAGAGCAAGGTCGCGTTCTCTCAAGTCATCCGCACGCCTCAAGGAGATTGAAATCAATTGGCCATAACTTGGCAGAGGTCACAAAGCGTACGTGCGGGCTTTTTAACAGAGGGCACTAGCTAGCTAACTTCTCGACTCAGCACTCAAAAAGACGGATCCCTCCTTTTACAAGATGGGTATGATGGTTGGGGAGATTAGGGGAGTAGAGATGGAGAGGAGTTTAAGAAAGGGGTTTTTAAGAATAGGAATAATAGAAGGAAAACAAGTGTGGTACTTATATTAAAAAACTTTTATTAAGTGCGTACAGTAAAGACGGAACACCAATCCAACGGTTTGATTCAATGATTTTAGTCTCAATTAAAAATTATACGGTCTTTTTTCTTCGTCTCCAAACATTCGCATAAATTCTTCAAGAATCGGATGCATTTTTAAGGGTCGATAGTAGGACGTAGTTCGGTATGTGGCCGTTGCCATTTGCGGCGTCACAGTCAAGGGACGCCATTACCGCCCAGCCAACAATGAGAAATCCATGTTTTACTCTTCCTTGCCCACAAACAAACAAACGTCTTCGTTCGCGCGAGACTGGGACCACGCGGATTTATTCGGAAAGTCGTGTTTAGACGCATTTCTCTTCCAGCGTGAGCGCCTATTATCGTCGGTCTGTCCGTCCGTCCGTCCGCATGTTCGTTCTCGGTTTCTAATGAACGGATTTTCATGACATTTGATATTAAGGACTTACAGTGAAAGATAATAAGAAAATCACAAGAATGAATCACGTAAACCAATCAGGGGTACCACTTTACTGATGACAAAAAATGAACTCCGTCATATCTCGTAAAGTATCAGTATTTTCTTTCCTATACATTTTAATCGTAGGAATGGCCGTTATCTAGAAAATCAAACAAGAATGTCTTAATTCGAGGTGAAATTTCTTGCATGGTTACTTCTTCATTGTTGCTAACATAAACAATCTAACAAAAATACGTTTAATTTCCTTAAGTGTGCATGCAGTATTTTTAAACAGGAAGAAAATGGATTATTTATTTCGAAGAAAAGAACTTGAAAACGTTATTTCCCTTACGTTCACGTATATAATTTCTTTCAAATACTCCGTTACACGAAACGCGTTTATTTGTGATACGCTATACACTATCCTAACTTGTTATAATTTAGGGCAGGTGTTTTCAAACTTTTTCCCTCCGAGGCCCAATGTTAATAATAGAAAAAAAATAGTAATTCAATCTCACGAAATATTTAAGTATTTATTTCTAAGAATGCATTTGAGATCAAAACGGTACAATTTAATAACTATTAAATCCCATTAGTTGATTTTGATCGACATGCCAAAATATCTTGGATAGATCCTTTCATTGAGGCCCTTTATCGAACGTTTTGCGGCCCACCGTTGTGCCCGCGGCCCGTACTTGGAAAAACCCTGTTTTTTGGGCGTTGAATTGGGGACCGAATCATTAATTTCCCATCGACAAACATTTCCTTATCCTAAAATCATTTGTTTTGGGCGTCATCTTGTAGAATTTATCGATTTTGGAGAATAAAGAAATTGAACACTTGTACTTTTTTCCTTATCCGATCTACTACTTATTTCATGCTGTCCACGATAATATTGGCAGCATGTGAGGAAGACTTGTGAATCCGTCCGCGGTTTTTCCAGGCTTTTTTCCAGGATGCGATGCAATCTTTAATGTGCGTCGCGCATAAATGCCGTGTTGAGATGCAGACGTATCGTGAAATTCCTGCGGTAGCCCGTGGATACGAATAAACGGCTCTTTCGACTCTTGATATCTGTCTCGTAGCCTTGACAACGCGAAGTGCTGGTATAACAGCACGGATAGGAAGCGTTTGCCGACATAATAGGAACAGGAAATTTTTATGCTTCAGTTTTGACCTCCTGAATTCGACGCCATGAATTATGAAACGCTTTTTCTAAAAAAAAAACTAGTCAAGGCGTAACGAAATTCTGTTCTCGCATTGAAACAAAATGTAACACAATCATACTAGAAAAAAAATTCTCGTCTTCCTGTCTTTCGATCGTTATCGGATTTGTACACCATAAAATATTACAGATTTTTCGACCCGCAGGCTTTCATTCTTTTGCAAATTAAAATTAGAAGAAAAAAATATCATCGGATCTTCGGAACGAACTTTTTTTAAAAGAATAATAAGTAAAGTCTGTTATTCTTATCCCCGAATATTGTCAAATTCGAAATGACTGGAATTCATCGTTCAAATAACATATTTTGTAAACAAATGGCATTTAACCGTTTGCTGTCTTGGAAACCATTTTGTTGTAAAAAAAATCGAGCTTCTATTCCATTAGGATAAGAGTACGAAATATGAACGCATCTTAATACGTAAATGTTGTGTGACTTTTTCAATGATGATATGATAGATGAAGAAATTAAATACTGAACCATGGAAAACGTAAAAACAAACATCCACATCGTAAAAACCAAACATTAGATTTATGATGAGCTGATTAGTCACACAACATACGAGTATATATTATGATGCGTTCAAATTCTGTTAATTAGTATCCTAACACTAGATATGTTATTAATATGGAAATTTTAGAATCACAACAGATGACATTCACCCCATGTCAAAATTTAATTTATTTTTAGGTTTTTAGTGCCTTTAATATAAAAGTTGTGTAAACTAAAAATGTTTTTTATTTAATTTATTCGTAGATTTTCGGTGCCCTTAATATAAAATTCGTATAACGTAAAAAAGTAATTTTCATTTCATTTATTTTAAAGTTTTTAGTGAGAGAGGGAGGGAGGTAAACTCCCTCTTTCCCTTACTATCCCTCCCTCTCTCCTTCCCTCCCTCTCCCTCCCTCCTTCCCCTCTTCTCTCTCTCATATTAAAGCATTCAATAAACGCTTTTCTTACCCTTAGGAAGACAACAATGTTAGCTCGAGTTTTAACAATGTCATGGTCGTCAAGGTTACATCCCGCCAAAAAAACCGATTTTCTCCCAAAATATGCGATTTAAACGTATCATTTGAGCGATTTCGAACTGAAGGCGGAAATCGACGATGAGAATAAGAAACTCGATTCGTTTTTATTTTAAACAGTCCAGGTCCGAAGATCGTAGGTCAATTTCTTCAAATTTAAAATTAAATTAGTTATTGGGATTTGAAACACGGCCTACATGCACACATACATACATACATACATACAAGTAAAATTAGTATAAAAGTTGTATAATAAAAAAATTAGGAGATATGGTATACTATATGAGAGAGGTGAGCGGAAGGAGAGAGGAAGTAAGAGGGAGAGAGGAAGTGAGAGAGGGGGAGAGGGTGACGGAGTGCATTCGGAAGGAATGCGCGTATTTTTAACGCCTTCACATTCCGCTTTTGTCTGGAAAAGGGGCGGAAAAAGAGAGATGGAATTTAGAATCCTACGGTCTGTGAACTCCATCCAGTTAACGAGTAGTATACACGAGAAGAAACACTAAACCTGAATGTTTTAACTTTAAAATCGTTTTAAACTCTCTGATATCGTAAAATCAATTCACATTGTTGCGTTAAAGTACATACAACAATACCGCACCCATTCTTGATAAATAATTCCATTTATTTCCAACCATAAATGGCGCTGATAGTACTCATTCATTGTAGTTTATCGATAGAATTATATTGATTGAGAAATAGGTTTCTTGACGCGAACTTTCGTGCTCGGCTTGTGACCTGCCTTGGACAAATGCTCAATAAACGTAACTTTGAGCGAAATTCTTCTATACTGCAGCCGTCGTCAGTGGTAGTCAAGCGATAGTTTTACTGTTATCGTACGCGGAATTAAGGCTTTATAAACATTTTTATGGCGCGTATCGTATATTCTCAAGGACTGCATCAAAACTGTTCGTTCCTCAAACTCGCGCATCTACTAACCGGAATGGAAACCCCAAAAATCCCCGCAAAGATTTCACCCTGAAGTTTTCCATGACCTTCACTACGAACGTCGTTTATTCGTCCTATTTTTGGCGATTTTTTTTTACAAATCGCTCATGTATTCACTTTGTCTGTCCGTCCGTCCGACTGTGCAGGCGATATCTCTGAAACTGTTCAACCTAGAGAAACCAAATTTTCAGGATAAGTGACTACATATACATATAAGAGCTACATGTGGCAAGAATTTGGTGGGCCGGGATCAGCTGCTTAGGGGCTAATTTGGCCCCATTATTACCCCAGAAGTAAAGCACGTAAATCGGTAATGGGATTTATATATTTGCTTTTTTAAATTATTTCCCGTCAAGATTCGAACTCAGACCTTGAACTGTCGGAAAGTTTAGTAATTTTACTTTCTTATTTTTGAAGACGGAATTCAAATCCCCGAAGATTTAGCGTAATTTTTAGTTTTTATCGGAAAAAAGTGGAAGTATTTCTGGGTCTCAACAATCGGCAGCCATGGCAGCGAGCTCAACGCTTTTACATATACGGGCAAGATTTTAACGGGAATCAGAGGGCTATATTATATTGCCGTTAACATTGAAGTGCGACCAATGGAAGAAATTAATTTTTTGTACAAAAAATCGCCTTATAACATCTGCTTCCGCAGTACTTTCCTAACTTGTTTGGAATTGTGAAACAGATCGAAAAAATAAACCGAATCGAAACCTTTCTCTCGATATTCGCCTTCGGAAATAAAGCTAAGGAATACTCAATCACGTGGGATTTTTAGCATCGATAAAAAAAACCTTATAGCGTGCAATTTACGAGAGAGGGAGAGAGAGACCATTAAGCGATCTTAGTAACGCCATCCTCCGATGTTTATCAGCTCGGCGGATCTTCTTGAAGTTTCTTTTTTTTTTTAAAGGAGGCTAATCCTCTTCACACACTGGACTCTTTTTAATCCTCCACCATATTGTAGGAAGTCTAACGAAGACGAACGCGCCTCATTAATTATTGGCATACGCTTTTGTTACGCATTTAATATATACATATATATATATATGTATATATATAGGTATATATATATATATATATATAAGTATTTCTGTATGTATGTGTGTATATGTATATATATGTATATATATATATAAATATATATATATCGGGAATTAAAAGTATAACGCAAAATATTAATTAATGTTTTCTAATGGCGGAGATAGCATCGTAAACAAATGAAACACTCTGTTATAGCCGTTAACCAATGTTCAGCAGAGTGGATGCCGTAAATTTCTTCGGCGACGGAAAAGAAAGCATGAAAAAAATATCCAGGTCGATGTCTCGATTATTTTCGCATATCCCTCGAATTGCGCGGGTTTGCCTTAAAAAAATACAAGTATCTCAAAGCGTACGGCCATCGGTTCCGCTTTAACGTGGTTTCGGAATTGGTTCCAAGGGTAAGAAAATAATTAAACATTTCAATTCGATTCAATAAGTTTTAACAAAGGAATGAAGGAAGCAATTGCGTATGCAGTGTAATCGAATTGGCTATTCTAGTAACTGGGTGCGTAATCAGTTTGATGTGGATTTTCCGGTTCGACATTTAACAGGAAAAACAAGAAAGCCTCACGGACATTTCTGCTGACGGTGACTTGAAAATCAAATTCTCGAAAGTACATTTGGTTGCTTCCTGGGCACAATTATCAAACGAGTATGGAGAAGTGTCCAAAACAAATGCAATCAAAATATTAATTCCTTTCTCCCACAACGTATGTACATGTGCAAGTCTGAATTTTCCCATCCGGAGTTTAATTACGACAAAAAAAATCGTCAGAAATTGAATTTCGACTGCTTTCTTTTTAATCGACTATTTATGTCATGCAAAAACTGGCGCATTCATCTCAATTAGTGTTATTTGTTATATATAAACTCGTTCGTTTTTAAATAAACGTATTTTGTGTAATGTATCATTTTATAAGAGGGCACTTCAATTGATTGATTATTTCCGGATAAAATAATAACTTTGTTAAATTCCGCAATTTTTTATTTCACGACCGGTTTCGATAATCGGGGGATGCGGAACCGGTCGTGAAATAAAAAATGTGGAATTTAACCAAGTTATTATTTTCTGCGGGAGTATGAGTTTCAATTACCACAAAGTTCAGCCACATTCCTCGGATTTTATGATTGATTGATTTCAAAGGGGTGAGCGGCGAAAAATTTGGAGAAACCCTGTGTTTTGGGGGGGAAACTCGTGCGAGATCTTTCGGCCAGACATTTCATCCCTTTTAACGAAGCATCTCCGTCTCTCTCTCTCTCTCTCTTGGGCCACTCCTTTTCCTCCCCTCCCCCTTCCCTCCCCTCCCTTCCCCTTCCTTCCCTCCCCTCCTCTCCCCCTCTCTCCTCCTCCGTACCCTTTC
Source organism: Uropetala carovei (assembly GCA_036926305.1). NCBI lineage: Eukaryota > Metazoa > Arthropoda > Insecta > Odonata > Petaluridae > Uropetala > Uropetala carovei. Next base: position 6,380,819 of record JAXCHB010000015.1, on the reverse strand, counting down.
TTCCTCTTCTGTTTTCCAGAGAGAGAGTGAGAGGAGAGAAGAGAGGTGTAAGCATCGGTTTCCCGAATAGCGCTTGACTCATTCTCCCCTTCATCTTCCTTTTTCTCTCTTTACCCACATCTTCCTCCCTTCTCCCCCTCTTCAAAAAACTCCTTCCCTCGCCTCCCTCTGCCCCGCCTTCCTTCCCAACGCGCCACTCCCTTTTGCCCAGGATCGTGCGTGTTAGGTGATAATGAAAATCGTCTCCGAATATCTCTCAGTCGAATATTTTTGAAAAAATAAATAAATCTTAGAAAATATACATACATACACTTGTATGTAAAGGTGGTTCCCGAGTTTCGAACGGGTCGCGTTCCAAAAGTTCCGTCCTAAGTCTTTTGTTTGGAACTCGGAAGTATAGACAATGTTATCTACTATAATATATTTTGAAGCCTGTGTGTGTTGGTTTGTTCATGGAACTCCTTCTAAACGATAAAAGCGAGAATAACCAAATTTGGTACGATTCTTCCTTACATCCTAGCTTAGTGGATGGTCAAGGTTTGGTCAACCGGTAGGGGATTAACATTTTTCCTTAAGATAACACGTATGAATCCATTTCTTGACTTGCAAGGTATTATTCCTTCAAGCATTAAAATACGTAAATACGTACCGATTTTTTTCGTTTTTGCTTTATTCGACGAATAAAACTCTATACTATGTTATTCCTGCGAAGTTTACGTGTTACACGCTCGAAGTTTTCAAAAATACGCTATTTGTTTCGAAATTTTGTGGATTTTTCGTACCTCTCCCGGGCGTTGCCTCCGATTCAGTTAGCCTCAATGAAGCTTACAAATAGACAAAAGTTTAGCGTTATTCGATTCGCACTTTTGTTTAAGCAACGAAACGATCGATGTTTGTGGATAGCAACGTAAATAGATACTTAATATTATTCAGGAAGCGTTTATAACAATTGATGAAAGTAATTGAACTTTCTTTTGTCTATTGAATACTGGAATCTTACATTTTTTGTAAGTAAAATCATTATATTCTACATTATAATGTTTATTAACGTAAATAGGCTCACGTATCTGATGTACATTTACCGGAGTCAGTGTTCAATCATGGACAACTGTACGTTGCTTTTTCACGGGTTTATAGCTTACAAGACATAAAAGTAAATATTTCAGCGAGTCATAATTACACAAGAAACGAAGCTGGATTTGGCGAAAGTAATATGATAGAAAATAAAATTGTCGTTATATTTGAATGCAATACGTTCGGAAACGGATTGTTACAAGCAAATATGATTAATTGTTAGGAAAAGCTAATTGTAATTTAAAAAGTATCTACTATATAGTTATTTTAAAGAGTTTGTGCTGTAGTAGCTTCACTAAATCCGTTGAAATTCAACGGGAAATTCTGCTAGTATATCTGTAAAATAAAGTGTTTGTATGTATTTTTATAGCTCTGCAACTACAGCATGTAGAAACAAGAGGAAGGCGTCATTTTAATCGGAATAAAGAGTGAAGTAGTGTAGTCAGGTTTTTAAACCGATTTCATTGACCTTTCTAATTTTAAAAAATATTTTCTTTTTTCATTTTCTCCATTTGAATAACATAGGGATGAGTGCAGCTTATTTTTCATTTGAATTTTAAAATTACTTAGATACATGATATGAACCTGAGACTTAGACAGTTCTATGCAGGAAAGAAGAAAATTTATTTTCATTGAAGACAGAATCAGAATCCTGATCGAATTGGCGTAAAAATGCGTTTAGAATCAGAAAAAATACGTGATTTTATCAGTTTTATGACAATATCTTATATAAGCTACCATGACAACTATTGTCGCCGAAGTTTAGAGTCCTATGCATTTATATGGGAAAAATTTTAACATAAAATCGTTTTTGAATTTCTGTGTGCGATTTTGCTTTGTTTAAACGGCAACCAAATATTTGTTTATTTTTATTGAAATATTACTAATAAATAGTTTTTAATGATAATTTCGTTTGGCATAGAGCTCTCCAAAGCAAGCTGTTTTTAAAACTATGTAACTTAAATAATTAGACGTAGATTTTCCACAAATTGTCATTGGATAAATCGTTTCGTTTCCAAAGTATTATGGATGTAAACAATTTTCTCGTAACAGAACTCCAGGCTGAGAGAATTGAGTTAATAGTCGGAGGATAATATTCACTCTGTATTTCTTAAACGTTTTCTATTTACTTTTTTGTCTTTCGTTAAATTAATTAATTTCGTTTGTTCCTTTGTTTATCTATTTTCTGTAGATTATTGTGTTCTTACTGGTTTTAGTTACAGTTTTCGTTTTGAAGATATTATCACGAAACTTCGTATAGATATATAATTTTACCCCGCAGGTAACATAGGCTATATGGAGATAAAAATTTTTGAGTGAGGGAGAGCTTAATTCAATAATTATTTTCCCGTAAGTTTACACATAATTTTCGATATTTCAGAGTGAAGGATTTTCATCTTTGATTCGTCAGAATAGATAATTGCGAACCAGTTTTCTACAATTTTGCTTTATTCGATGGTTAAAACTATGTACTATGTTATTCTTACGACGTTTACATGTTACACGGTCAAAGTTTTAGATTCACTAAATCCGTTGAAGTTCAACGGGCACTTCCGCTAGTATTTTTATAAATGGTGGTTAAGTTCCAAAGTCAGTCCCACAAAAGCCTATATAACCCGCAAATAAACTGAAATATTCTGTGTTTGCTATGGATAATAGTAGGAAACAATACTGTTTCAATTTTTTTCTTTTTTATCTTTCATTACCCTCCCGATCGTCGAACAAACAAGTAATTTAAAGAGTGTAACGGGCCGCTGCAGCGCGCTGTGTCGAAGAACACCCCCGCGATGGGTTGATGACACACTCCGCCGTCGCAAGTAATTCCCGAGAGAAAAGAGTGATATTCGTACGTACTAGTTGACGCTCTTATGACTGGTTTATTAAAATACTAGTACATAAGCCCGTCAAAATGACAGGAAGGAATACTTATATTATTTAACTTAAAATGTCCTACTTATTATTCTTATAAAAAATTTATTCGTATCTTTCAAATATAAAAAATATATTAAAAATTCTAGCGGCAAAACTTAGATTCATATATGTAATCACATATAGTCTATTAGTTCACGTTTCTTCCGCGCCTTAGAAACGGCTCTGCAGTCGAGCGTCACTGACATAAGTGATGTCCCGAACCCTGATTGGCTTGCCATTCAACCAATGAAAACGCTGACTGAGCATCATCACGCATAACCTAGCAAATTATAGTATAGAGGGTTTGATTAATGCCTTATGGAGCGTCGTTCATAAGTACGGATGTTCGTAAGTCGGGAACCTCCTGTACAGGGGAGCTTCTATCGAGTCGAGTCGAAACAGAGAAATATTATACTTATAGAAAATTCGAGTTAGATGAGAAAAATGGCACGAAAAAATAATTTTTTCCGGCGAAATGAATTTACTTCGAGTTATAGAAAATTCGAGTTAGTTAGACTTATAGAAGTTCGACTTTACGTATATTCAGATACGTGTTCCTAGTTTCGAGAAGCGGATGCCTCTTATATGCGTGGTCGATTGTTTTTTTCATTCTTCTTCTTCTTGCGGTTCACTCGTGACACATTCGGATACGTTAGACGGAAAAAAGGGGTGGTTATTTTGCTTCTTGTAAGCTGTTGCTGCTAGAAGATCTCGTCACGACGCGGGTTTCTAGGGACAGGAAGAGCACACGCGTTATTCAAGAATAAGTGCTTAAATATTTTTTTTTAATGAAAAATTAAAAGAGTGTCTTAAGTATCTACGGTTGTCATGGCAATGTCGTGAAAAACCAGATGCGCATTTCGGCTACAATGGCATTTATCAATTCGAATAAGTTCTTTTTAACGTTGCTTACCATTTTTTCTCAAAGTCATTGCTAAGATTGAATTCCATCGTGATTTTTAATACCTATTGAAATGTTAACCCTAAAAAGCTAATATTCTGACTTCATTTCCACGCAGATTTTCCCAAAAACGGCTCAAACGATTTTGATAAAATTTCGTACCGTTACTTGAGTATACGTCCGCAATAATGCTACATTTTTTATTTTTCTCAGTGAATGAATATAAGGCTAGTTTATTCTTGGGCAACTTTAACAAAAATTTGATTTTATAAAAACCGGCTCATACGATTTTCGTTTCCTAAAGATAACTAATCGACGCATTAGTATATGAGAAAGTTTGTACATTGTATGTTGTACCGATTTTTTAATTTATCATGGCTTCGCGGTCCGCATGAAGCCCCTGGTCCATAGGTTGCCGACCCCTGTTCGTAAGGCATCCTGCATATAATGTGGCATCATGATAATACGAAATGGAAATTCAAATAAAAGTTCACTTATTTTTTTAAATACTCATATTTTGTAATTATTCTTTGTGAGATATGCCATTTTTTTTAAGTTTCTCCGCGTGACACAGTTGGTCCATTTAGAAAATGAGATGTTAGAGATGTGGGTTGTGCATAGACTGGAGGAAATTATTTCAGAGAGAAAACCATACTAGGAAATTTTGAATAGAGTAAGGGAAGAGATATGCTTAATTAAGGGCGCCCATATAGAAAGACGGAAGAAATGGGTCGTGTCGGATTAATTCCGCTATTTTACATTTTCCAAAAAAATAATAAAGTGAACATTAATTTTTTTTCTTTTAATTACCTTTTTATCCCTCATTGCAGATTGTTAAATACGGAAACCCCCATTCATTTGCTGACGCGATATGAAAAAGCGTGCTTTATTTATTGAGCTTTATTTAGAACTTCGAGCTCAAAATTCTTTATTATTGTTTTAGTAGTAGTACTATAATCGCATGACAGAGTAATTTATTCAATAATTAATTAAGACATTTTTTAACTTTCTATCTCTAAACATTTCCTCATAATCTTAATTTGAATTTTTTTAGGACGCCCCTTGCCGCCCATCGATTTCTCCAACATTATTCTTTGGCAGCGTAATTTAATCGCGTCATGGATCACATAAATCCTGCAAATTTCAGTCTTCTGTCTCTTTGCAATTGCTTTTGTTTAATTTCAACCGATTACACAGAAAGAGAGACAGAGAAAATATAATAAGTACGTTTTTAAAAAATAAACTATAGCGGTCCGGAAGAAAGCACCTCTGATCGTGCTCATAATTTCACCCCATTAATTAAAGACTAGCTGCTCTGTTGGAGTATTATGGTAAGAAGGCCCTCTACCAGACCCGTGCGTCCCCGACGCGCACTAAGGCTCGAAGCCCTATTCTAGGTATCCGCGTGCCCTCCTCGCGCCCCGCGGATATCCTTCCCCTCCACTTCCCTTCAGGCGTGACTGAGTGTAGGTGGAGGGGAAGCTTCGCTTAGGGTTGTGACTGACATAGGCCTAGACCTTACTCAATTAATATATACGTTGATTATAATGTGAGTATTCTCCGCACCATTTGGAGAAATACTTTTGATATCGTTTTCTCGTATTAAAATTCTTCATAGATCAGATAGCGGTTTGCGGAAAACGTGACCACGAAAGAAATTTCGTCGAAATTTTTGAAATTTCCTAAACAGCCGCCAGCTCCATCTAGCAAAAAGAAACGGAAGCGTGCTGGGGCGGAGTTTCTAGTGGATGAACTTTCCGATACTGAAAACATCCCAAAAAGTATTTGTATGTACTTCCCCGGACGATACGAGGGACCGTCATAGATCACGATATAGTAGCACATAAAGAGGTCTTATTGATTAATTAAAAGTAAAAATCACCAACTCAGCTCTTCTATTTATTATTAATTTATGCTTTTCCCCCCCAAGAAACAAAAGAGTTATTCGACTTTATTTTTGATACATTTATTTACGAACATCCTGCATTATATGCGTGCTATTACATAAGTTCCCGCAATTTTTCAGCAAAAAAAAAATAGTTAAGTGAACGACGATTTCATTTGCGATGCAATCCAATATAAATTCACTCGCCAAAAAATAAATAAATAAAAGAAAAACACGACTGTTTCATCGAACCGTGAGAGAGATTGAGAGCGATTCCTGTCTTCCCACCTTAGGCCCAAACTCGTTCTTAAGAAAATTGCCGATTTCGGTGCACCGCGCTGCTATTATCGCATTCTAAGCCGCCGTTCGAAAGCGATATCATGTCCTACAAACGCCGATAACATCTCCATTAGCGGCGATCTCAATTTTTCGGAAACTTTATCTCTAAAAAAAATAACAATAATCTCATCCTTTTTCTGCTTTTCCCCGTCGGAATTAAAATAAAATCGCTGCTACTATAGCGTGCGGTCTACCAAGATAGTATCTGTAGTCTACAGAGGAATTATATCTCGCTTGACTGTTGCGCCGCAAATGGAGAGGATATTGGCGAGCCTTCGGTTCGCTTTGTTACTTTCTCCATACGAAGTAATGGGAAAGTATTGTGGTAATGAAAAAAATCGACTTCGAAATTCAGAGGAAATACACGTTTTGAGGTCCCTAGAACACGTTTAGACTAGTTTCGGAATGATGTCTGTGTGTGCGTGCGTGTGTGTGTATGTGATTGTGGGCGCTCTAACTCAAAAAGTACTTGCCATATCACTACCAAACTTCATATATAACACTTTATCATGAGCACAAAGAACTGATTAGTTAGTTTTTGGACAATAACGGTTAACCGGAAGTCGAGGTTTATTCGAAACCCGATTCGGTTTTTGCGATATTTCTCCGTTAAAACATCATTATTGTATATACAATTCTATACAAAGGTTATAGAGAATGTAGTTTCCTACAGCTTTCATTTGAAACAATTTTCTATAGCAATTAGTATTTAGGAATTATTTATAAATAACAGGTTTTTCGGTTTCTGTCAAATATCTCCTTAAAAACATCGTTATTGGTAATCTTCATGAGGACCAAAGTTGTAGAGAATAATATTTCTTCCAAGGTTTGTTTGAAACAAATTTTCGTAGAACTATCCATTTCGGAGATATTTTGCTTTTTCTTAATATCAGTATACAGCGCCAGCACCATGCAGCGGTGAATTCTGTAAACATATACAAAATATACGTAATTTACGGCAATAAGGAAGACTGTATTCTTTTACGATACGAAATAATAATTTTGCCTTATAATGCTATTCATAATAATTTAAATATCTATACCCCAAATATGGAGAAAGTCATGTGTTGGCCGCATCAGATTTTTTTCTAAATCCAATTTGGTACACATAATAACATGTAGATAGCGCCAGTACGGTTGCCCTTAACGGCAGAAATGTTTCCTCTTCGTGAAAGAGTGACATGCAAAGGCTATACTTACACGAGTATTACCCTAACGTCTACTTCCGCTGCTGCAGTTAATAGCTGTCAAGGGGATTTGCATTGTTGCCGCTCTCTGATAGGATTGGACTATACGAAATGTGTAATTCATAATGAAGAACATTTCCAAACTTGGCACAAAAATCTATTTTAGAGGCTAAATCATCGTCATCTAAATTACTATTAACCGTCTGTGACAAAAAGCCTGATTTACTAATTGTAAGTCAGCACACATTTCTAAATGCATACCCTACCGAATAAAAACAATACCGCCATTATCCCACAACGTTTACTGTTTTTGTCAACCCAATGTTTCGATTGCAATTCCGTTTACAAAAAAAAAGCTTCGCAAAAGATACTTCACACGCAGGTCAACCATTAAAACCACGACACTACTTTTTGCCTTTCTCATTAAAGAGCTGTCTTCTCCGATGAATTTGAAACGATCCCCTGCTCTCTCAAGGTTTCACATTCACCATTTATACCCATGCTTGTTATATTAAAAACAGGTTTTCGATTAACAATTTTTGGCAAATTATACCTACGGGCGATTTTTTTTTACAGTAAAGCTAGGTTAACGGGAATATACAACGCGTACGTCAATAAACCGTCATGGAGGGATATAGGTGTCAGAATGTCAAATCCAGGTCGTACGTCGTACGGATCATAAATATAAGATAAAGCCAGCCAGACAAAGGACAAATTGGGGTAAATACAGTGAAATCTCGTTACAACGTACTTCACAATTACGTACATTTCAAATTAACGTACTTTTTTAAATCCCCGTCAATTTTCCCCTATAAATACTGTATAAATATTTCAAAATAACGTACTTCAACTTAACGTACTTTTCAATACTACGTATGAAATTCAGAGGTCCCGAAAAAAGATTTTTGTGGTTTTAACATAAGCTTTCATCCGTAAATTACTCAACTATAACCAATTCTTGCTCATTCAAGTCGTCTACACCAATTTTGAAGGCATCTTTTGCCTTTAGTACGAAAAGATCTGCGGAATTCTGCCAAAATCCCAAAAGAAGGAATTTTCGGAGCTGAAAAGTCGTTATTTTCAAAATAGCATTGAGATAAAATCTTAAGTTATAGGAAATATATCTCCTGTTAGACTCATTATCGCCAGTTTCGGTTTGCGCCGGACCTGCGATAATGCCGATCCTCCATTGAGATGCTTCCAGAGAAAATACTGTACTCCTTACGGGCATTTTCAGTATACCGTACTTTCAGTATAAAGTATAGAAATTCATGCTCCGTAGAGATACGTTGTATCGAGATTTTACTGTATTCATTTTTAAATAGGAGAATAGACGAATGGAACAATCTTCCTGCAGAGGTGTTGGAGCCCTTTGCTCAGCATGATGGGCCTCTTCAAGGCAAGAATACAAAAAATGTGACTTACAACTGCAATTAAGGATATTCAGATATATTAACTATTGTGTGGAGAAGGTAGGGGATAGCCTGGAGGGGCGATGTACGGTGGGGACTTTATGGGCCCCGGAACCGCTTCGGTAGCCTTGAAGGCCTTCCAGGAACCCTGAAAATCCTTGCATTACGTTATATTTACATTAGTCAGTAGGTGCAAATTTAGATTTACGTTTAATTATTGAAATTATAAATAACATTTGGACGTAATATCCTATATATAATTTTGGAAGTGTCCGTCCGTCCCCCCTATATCTGTAAAGCCTTTTGTCGTAGAGATATGCGGAAAACTGCGTTTTGTTTCTACAAGATAGGAAGTCCTTAGAAAACTATTTTTATTTTCATAAAGTACTGGTTGGAATCCAGAAGACAATTATATTTTCCCTTAAGTTTACACAAGATTTTTGATTTTTCAGTGTGCTAGGTTTTTTCCCTTCATTCATCAAAATACGTAAATATGGACCGATTTTCTTCGTTTTTACATTATTCGACGGCTAAAACTCTATACTATCTTGTTCTTGCGATGCTTACATGTTACACGCTCGAATCATTCTGAAATACACAATTGTTTTCGAATTTTTACGGGTATTTCGTACTCTTTCCGGGCGTTGCCAATGCGACGGTCATTGTTGCCTCCGATTCAATTAATGCCAACTAAACCTTCAAATAAGTGAAATAATAGCGTTATTCGCTTCGCACTTTAAGCATCGAAATTATTGCTGTAGCAATATCAACATTTATACATAGAAAGAAATATTTACGGATATAGCAATATCAACATTTATACATAGAAAGAAATATTTACGGATAATTATTCAGTTAACTGCGTATGGGAAGCGTTTCTAACGATTTAATCAAAGCAGTTGAATCTTCCTTTCATCGTTTGAATGCTGGAATCTTATCTATTTGTAAGTAGAACCATTATATTACTGTGTAGGGAAATGAAGAAACAGGAGAAAAAATATTATATGACCGTGAATACGAACTCGGGTCATCCACTTGCCGGGCGTATATTCTATCACTGAATTATCGTAGCAGACTAATCCTGTTTCTGGGAGCCAATATTTTCTTATGGGAAATGTGGAAACAGATGAAAAAATCTGCTATGACCGGGAATCGAACCCGAGTCTTCCACTTGCAGGGTGAATATTCTACCACTGAACTACCCCTGTTTCAGAACGGGAATATTTTCGTAGGTTGGGACCAAGCTAGCCATGCTAGTATCAATCAGCCCCAACAGATGTCCTCAAGGAGATACATCAGTTCAGTGGTAGAATATCCGCCCGGCAAGTAGAAGACCCGGGTTCGATTCCCGTTCATAGTGGATTTTTTCACCTGTTTCCACATTTCCCATCATTACAGTTTATGCCTGTCGCATAAGGATCTTCGGATCAATCATTTCCATCAATTTACAATATTTTCTTAGGTAGGGACTTTTAAAATGCAGATTTCTGACCGACTTCGCTTAATAAATTGTCAATACGTACACAGCCATGCCCTCAGCGAGATTCGACCCGCGAACCTTACCAATGCATTAGTATAGTTAAATGTGAATTATTGAGATGAACTTTTTTCTACACACTCCTTAATTTTTTATGAATTATGTTTGTTAATGTATCAGTCAGTCAGTAAAATTGCATCCTGGCCTAATGGCGAAATTGTAACCTCTGTGTAATAATAATATCGCTTTAGTGTTACAATTTTAACGGGATTAAGGGATTTTAACTCTCTTCCTTACCTCTGGCGTCCCTGCGGCGTCGTTTGTGTGCGTGTGTGCGCGCGCGCTTAAGTACGTATATATGCATCCGCCAACAAAAGGGCGAGATTTTCGTCGGTCGTATGTGCGTCGTGGGAACGCCCTCAGACGCGCCATCTAAAAATAATCCCTTCCCTGTCACCCTCTCTTCTCTCTCTCTCTTTTCCTCTCTATCTATCTATCTATCTCTCTCTCTCTCTTCCTCTCTCTCCTCTAGATGAGTAGAAGAAGACAAATCGGAAACAGGAGAGGGGAGTTGAGGGTAGATGTAATAATGCGTTGAGAGAGAGAGAAAATAAGGCTAGTTTGCGTGGAGGAAGATGGATGGGGGGAAAAGGGTAGCGTGTATGAGTAAGACGAGAGAGGGAGAAAGAGAGGGAGGGCTGGGATAGAGGGGGAGTTTGTGTGTGTGTTTTCTGGCAAATCACACTCTTGCTGTATTGTCGCAGTAAGTTCACATAAACAGCAATATTTCTGTTATTATCTCTTTAACAGTCTTTAGTACATTTTTAATTTTTTTAAGCAAAAATTTGAATTTCAATTTATATTATTCATTAAAAATACTGACAAAAAATCTGATGTGGCCAACACATTACTTTCTCCATGCAGAACAATGAATATGATTGCTATCGACGTCAGCGCCCTCAGAAATTATTATTATTAGCGATTACACTCGTGATTAATGTTAAAACATTTTCAATAATCTAGACCAGTGGTCTTCAACGTGGGCGATAGTGCCCATCAGTGGGCGTTTTAAGGTTTTTGGTGGGCGTTAAAGAACTCACCAAATGCTATTCTAATTTTTACACCGAAAAATACAATTCTATAATCAAGTTTAATGATACGCACACATATCCTCAAATGAGACAATGTACAATGTAAGCATGGATGCTGACTCCATTCATCACAAATGTGTGTGATGTGGATATTGAATACCAAGAGGAGATAATAAATTACTTCATGATGAGGAGTGTAAAGCCAATTTCAATCAAGGTGGATATGTGCAACTTTGGCAGAAAAAGAAAATGCCCTCTCTGTATCAACGCTTGTGGAAGAAAATATCGTTGCTCTTGTTAGCTTTCCCAGCCTTATATCTAGTCGAGAAGGGATTCAGTGCAGTCAACAATCTCCTGTCCAAAAAAAGAAATAGCTTACAAGTAACAGAAAGAGGAGCTCTTCGAATGACCCTTACAGACTTGAAGCCTGACAATGATTCCCTGGTTTGTAGGAACCAAGAACAAAGTACGCATTGAGCTGTCTGTCAAATACTTATTTAAATATTAGATTTGGGATTAATAAACATGGTTAAATTTGGTCTTTTTAAATATTTATTTTATCAAAAATTTTATTGTTAAGTTGGCACGGAAGGTGGGCGATGAACTTATTTTAAATGGCAAAATATAGTAAAAGTGGGCGGTGAATCAAATAAGGTTGAAGACTACTGATCTAGACCATTTGAAAGTGATAGCTGAAAGGACAGAGTCGCTGTACGTGTTGTAATTCGGAAAGGCAGTGTCGATTTCAAATTTCCCTCCTAAAAAGCTTAAAGCAAATCGAACCGCTTATGTTGGTACCTCTCACTCTCCCTTCAGTTTCCTTCCTCCCCCACCCTCTACCTCACTCGTTTCCTAACTCCGTTGATATGTGTCGTAGAATTTCGTTTAAAAAACGCCAATAATCAGCATTTTCACCGCAGTGCAGTTATGTAACTTTCAATCGTCCTATTTGCAATAAGTATTGCAATGATAGATCGGTAATTTCACCACCCGCTGTGAGAGTAGACTACACCGAGCTATGGTCGGGGACTGAGTCCGAGCGAGGGACGCTAATCCTCACTAATGAGGGTCGAACTTGAAGAGCATAAACCGTTCTAGAATTGCTAGATTTTTCTATGGATGACAAAATTTCGATGCACAATTAAAATGACCCTTGGCAGCGTACGCAGCGCTATCAACAATTAAAAATTTTATCATAGCAGCGGAAACAATGGCATCACTTGGCGGCGTATTTAACAAATTTAGAAGAAAAATCAAAATATCTCTTAAACTATCGGTTTTGTGAAAATATGTTTCAAAATAAACATGTAGGAAATTACATCATCTATCTTATATAATTACAGTTATTTATGACAGTTGAATCTGAAAATTGCGGTAAAAACCCAGGAAAGACCTGACTTGGCCATCCTAGTAAAAGACCACGCAGGAAAACACTCACGATGTGAATAACCTGCGAAAGGATAGAGATATACACACAAAGGAAGAGAGAGAATGATAGGAAGGGAGGAAGAGAAAGGGGAGTAGGGAAAGAGAGACAGGAAAATTTAGACTACATAGTCCCTCCTTACACGTAACCCTGCGTTAATAATTACAAAGGAGAATAAAAAATAATAATGATTATATCTGTACATATAGGTACACATGTAAACACATTCGCAGAAGAAAAAAATCGGCACAACATACATTGTACAAACTTTCTCACATGTTTAGTTATCTTTAGAAAATGAAAATCGTATCAGCCGCTTTTTATAAAATCAAATTTTTGTTGAAGTTGCCGAAAAATAAACTAGCCTTATATTCATTCACCGAGAAAAATTAAAACTGTAGTATTATTGCAGACGTATACTCAATTAACGGTACGAAATTTGATAAAAATCGTTAGAGCCGTTTTTTTTGAGGAAATCGAATTGTTAAAAATGCGTAGAATAAACTTCCCTTAATTATTAAGCAATGTCAACCATTTCTACATATACTCTGCTCAGTGTGATAAAATGCCTAAGTACGAGATTTCAGTCATTTTCGCTCTACCGTTTAGGCTCCAGAGCCAGTAACAGACAGACGGCATTGCGAAAATCACGTTTTGGGATTCAGCGACACCTATAACGTTTATTTCCGTAAAAATCTCGAGGTCAAATTTTTTCGCGATAACAATACTTTCTCATTACTTCGTATAAGAAAGTAAAAAACACGAGTAAGATATCCAATATCAAATTCGGAAACTTTAAAAAAAAAAAGACGAAGTATTTGTGGTAAAAACCTCGGAGAAAGAGAGAGAGAAAAAGAGAGGGGGGTGGGGGGGGAAGAGATGACGATTTGAGCGAATCGTATGAAAATGGTTTCCAGACCAAGGGCCCCAGTTTTTCCGCTCTGAATATCGCAAAGCGCTTTCTTCCTCTCTCCTTCACGGCATTGCGCCCCGAGTTTCGTGGAAATAAAAAAGAAAAAGAAAAGAAAATGCTAAGAAAGCCCCTTTTTTCGAGAGAGAGGAAGTTCGCTCGGTGACGTCGAACGAACGAATCGCATCGCTCATTTGTATTTTTTATGTTTAGTATGTGTGTGTGTGTGTTTTTTTTTTCACTCGTCGTCATTATTCAGACTCGATCGCGAAGATAAACTTTATTTGGCTTCTATAATCGAAGGATAAATTTTCCACGGAGATGAATTACGTAGCCGTCCTGAAACGGTAATAGAACGGTACACGTACACACACACACACACACATACATACATATATATATATATACTATGTATTGGAGCATTATGGGATGGCGAAATACAAAAATATTACGCCACCGGCGATCATTCAGGGTTCGTTAAATATCGATAATGATTATCGAAGTCGGGGATCGATGGATTTCCGGCGTTGACTGATTGCTCTGCGTACACAATTCGCCAGCTGTTTATGCTGGTGACGAAACCCACTGCCTTACATTTCAATCGGAACGCTTTTCTTTTTTTTTTAATGCCAGCAAGTTGGATTTTCTCATTATTTCCTTATATTATCGAAAGAATTTAGTACGCTGACTGCTTTAAAACTTTTATATCCCAAGAGTTTAGTCTTACAGCTGTTGCTATGGTTTTTTTTACTGAGACAATTCGGTTTCGTTAATTTATTTGTTTTGAAAAGTATGGCGAGCTTATTTATTGGTTAGCCGGTTAGCCAAACTGATATTTTCCACGGTCTATTCGCAATGTGGTTATGCCTATAACTTTCCTCGGATCCTATTTTCGAGGCCTAAATTTTCCTTTTTTCTCTTATTAATTTTTCTTATCGTTCCATGTCTGAAAGTATGCGGTTAGCGGCGGTGGAAAAGTTTTCGGAAGGAAATGAGGCAAGGTCGATCCAAATCGTCTCGTTACTAAGGCCCTGCTTCTCTTTTCGATGACGGCGCACCTAAGCATTTTGTTACGTAGCAGTCAGTGGCTAGAATGCCTTCATTTTTTTTTCGCGATGACAACGAATTGTCAAAATTTCTATAATATGAGAATAACATGGTATATTTCAGGAAAAATTATTTTGATCTTTTTATTACGTTACAGCAATTAAAGAGTCAAACTCTTGTGCTTGTAATTGGCCCAGGCCTCATTCATGCTTTATCGGTTACGAGATATCCAACATTTACCCTATTTAGTCCAGTCGCCCGCCTTATAATGGCGGGATATTACAGCTGAGAAATTGAGCAAATAGTATTTTGGCATTCATTTAATTCAGCGAAGTACTTAATCGCTTAAAAGTACTTCAAAGGGTGCAATAATGTTCAACTACTTGTTATAAGATCCATTTGACTCACTTTAACAACGATAGCCCCAATATTTTCTCAATTAATTCAATAAACAAATGAATGTGATTCGTTCATTATATTATTAAAACAATAAATAAATAAGATACAGTAAAAGCTCGATTGTCCTTGTTAATTGAGACTTGGGCATTGACGGATAATTTAAGAAAACGGCTGATAACCTGCATTTTTAAGTGCAAAATTTGGTATAAATTCAGTTAAATGCTGTTACATGTTTATTCACGTAAAAACATTAACAAAAATGCTGTCAGTTGAACTAGAAACTGTAATTAGGTTGGAATAAACGAACATAAAATTAAAATGTTCGTTTTAGCAGTGACTATTTTAGTCTGACTTACCGATCATCGTCACGTGTACACACAAAAAAAGAAAGGACAGGAAGACGTAAATGTCAAAATAGCATTCTCTCACCCATGCAGTAATTTAACCTCGCTGCGAATTTGATTGATCTGATATATCAGTTAAATGTTTTTATATTTCAGTGAGGATATTAAAGAATATAGGTGTAGACTGGAAAGACAGGAGACTGATCAGGAATCTTTGTGTGAATCAAGTTGTAAAGGTCAGGTTGGGGAATGCGGCCACCAGCGGAGTAAATATCGGTAGAGGAAGACGGGGCTGTTGTCTGTCGCCGTTCCTATTCAGTATACATGGAGAGAGGCTAATGCAGGAAGCGTTAGAAGGCACGGGAGATTTCAAAATTGGAGGAAGGATTATAAAAACAGTGAAATACGCGGATGCTCAAGTACTTCTAGCAGAAAAGGAAATACAGAAAATTCCAAGATCATGCGAACATCAAGTAAAGAAGATAATTTGAACGTAAGTATTGGTGGAAAGCTATTAGAACAAGAATAGAAATACCTTCGAAGCATCATAACAAGAGAAACAAAATGTACCGATGAAATAAAGAGAACAGCGAAAGCAAAAGCCGCTTTCAGAAGAAAGAAACTTCTACTAACGGGGAATATAAAGGAGGATATCCGTAAGAAGTTGTTAAAATGCTATGTATGGAGTGTAGCTTTGTTCGGGGCAGGAACATGGACGCTAAGGAAAAATTATATAACGTACTTGGAAAGCTTTGAAAGGTGGACATGGAGAAGAATGCTGAAGATAAAATGGACAGATATGATTAAAAACGAGGAAGTATTACAAAGAATAGGAGAGGAGCTAATGATTATACAAACTATCAAAAAGAGGAAGACGAACTGGATTGGACATTACCTGAGGAGAGAGAGCATGATTAAGGAAGTGATAGAAGGAAAACTGGATGGAAAAAGGGAAATAGGCAGAAAAAGGTTTCAGCTGATAGACGACTTGAAAGGGAAAGAGAGCTATCACGACATGAAGAATACTGCGGAAAATAAGAGCACAGTGGAAACCACTTAACACGAAAACGCTTAAAACGAAATATCGGTTAACACGAAACGCGTGCTCCGTCCGTTCCAATGCGTATACCTTTCAGTATATATCCATTCGCTGACGCGAAACGTTTTACACGAAATACCGCTTAACACGAAAATATTTTTCGGTCCAACGAAAATAAATACCTTCAGATAACACGAAATGGCATTTGAGATAGGATTTTTCCATGATTGCGGTAATACCTTCGGCTGTGTATTACATCCTATTATTGATAAGTATCATGGATTTGCTACGAGCCTAATTCCGTGTTTGATAAATGAAATTTTAAAACTGTTAACATGGAATTCGGTTAACTCGAAATTCGGATAACCCGAAATGATTGTGCTGGTCCCTATCATTTCGTGTTAACCGGTTTTCACTGTATATGGAGAAGCAGGATTAACCATGAATAATCACGGACCTGGCTACGGAGAGACTACCTATGATGATGATATCTGTGAAGTCCGTGTAATCTTCATATTCTACGTAAAGCGAAAACATTCAAATTAGCTTCAGAATTCCCTGTTAATCCGTCACACGGATAATCGAGTTTTTACTTATATTATTTGTATATAAGACGTATAGCAATACAAATAATCTACCAATCGGTTAAAACGAAACAAAGCAAAAATTGCGCCTGAATCACCCCTGAAGAGACCTTCAGCCTATAACAGGTTGTTTTTCCCTTGATCAGGAATTGTATGAAGAGAAAAATTATTAATGTAATAACTGCAATGTAAACGTATATATGTGTAAAAGTCTACTGAGGAAAATTAAGACCTTTTAAGTTGAAATCAAATTGACGAATAAACAAACAAATTTTAAAGAAAATCCCCATCCCCCCCCTCTCCCTCCTTTTTTGAAAAATGCCCCTGGATTTTATTTTTAGATCCTGGATTTTTTTTAACATCCTCGAAAGGCTAGGTCGCATATTATTTCGTTTTACGCGGTATTGTTCCGCACGTAAAGTATTTCTGTCCCGCCATGATTCAGGAACCTGGTCGGAGGTTTTTTTCTTTTAAAAGAATGACTAGTATTTTTAAAAGGCTTCAAACAGATTATCTATCGCGCGCGGGGCTGTTAAAAAACAATTGTTTCCCGTTTTTTTTCGGTCTGTTTTCGCCAAAAAGACGACCTAGTGTCTTGTAGAAAGTTTTTGTATTTTTTTTTTTTTTTTAAGTGCCGGCCGGTTCTATAAAAAGCGACGAATCCGCCATTGTTTTCGTGGGAGATAAAGAGAGATGTCGGTCGCGTGTGAGAACCTGCGTGTACTGTTTCCGTTTTCTTTTTTTAATGGACCCTCTCGAAAAGATGTGGGCGCGGGGGTGTGAGAGAAGAGCCCTCCCTCCCCTCCCCCACCTCTCTCTCCTGTTTCCTCTCTCTCTCTAACTTTGTTCGCTTATAAGAGTTCCTGCATGCGGGTGCGTCCAAAAAGACTCGTCCGTGGACGCCATTCCGAAGCGTTCCTGAAGTGAGTGGAGGGGGGCGGAGGGGGTGGGAGGGGGGAGAGAGGGAGAGGGAAAGAGGGGGAGAGGGAGAGAGAGAGAAGGAAAGCGAGGTATTCACTTTCCTGTCCTTTCGTACTTTCCTCCCTCCCCCTACTCCCTCGAAGGTCCTCCTATAACGCGGTTTCGCCATGACGCGGTTAGTTTTTTTTTTTGCGTCGTGATTTCGTACGACGCGATTCGCATCAACGCTGTTTTTTTTTTGCCGGATTCCGATTTGCTGAGCGAGGAAGATGCGTGTCGGGAGAGCTGGAGTCTTTAGTTTATAATGATCTCGCGGATGACCGGCAATATCCCTCTTATTTGTGGATGCACGTGCGTAAAGAGAGGTTTCTGGAATTTTTGTATCTGAAGGGGAGGGTGGTGGGCGCCTAAAAGGTTGATTGAAACGCAACTCATTTTCAACACGTAAAGCCAAGTTCGCGTTTCTCGACACTTTTTCGGAACGTACGTCTCCCGTGTTATAGGAAAGGTATGCTTGCAAGATTTCATTTATGAGGAAAGACGAGACACGTAAAGAATGTCTTCATTGGACCTACGGGACAGGTAACAAGTTAGGAAAGTGTACAACATATCACAAATGAGCGCGTTCCGTGCGATGGAGTATTAGAAAGAAATTATATACCTGTACGTGAGGGAAATAGCGTTTTAAAGTTCCTTTCTTCATCGTAAATAATCCATTTTCTTCCTATTTAATAATATTACATGCACACGTAAGGAAATTAAACGTTTGTTTCTGAGGTTGTTTATGTTAGCAACAATGAAGAAGTAACCGTGCAAGAAATTTTCCAAGTTCAACTCGAATTAAGACATTTTTGTTTGATTTTCTCAATAACGGTTACTCCTACAATAAAAATGTATAGGAAAGGAAACACTCTTCTTCACCAGTTCTACAACTTATATTTGAAAAATATTTTGATATGAACAATACTTTACGAGATATGACGAAAATTTAATTTTTTTTCACCAGTAAAGTGGTACCCCTGATAGGCGTACGTGATTCATTCTTGCGATTTTCTTATTATCTTTGATCGTAAGTCCTTAATATAAAATTTCATGAAAATCCGTTCAGTAGAAGCCGAGAACGAACATGCGGACGGACAGACGGACGATAATAGGCGCTCACGCTGGAAGCGAAACGCGCCTAAAAATGTCCGAAATAAAAGTCTATAGACCAAGGTATGAGACGGACCGTGTGAAAGTCTCCCATTGGCCGCCCGTGTGCAAGTCTCTCATTTTCCGCCCTTTTTAGGCATTCTTTACCAAAGTTTAAAAAAACGCCTTATGGTTTGATAAATTTCAGTAGACCATAAATATGAAAGAATATACGGCATATTATAATACAGCCCGCATTACCGTTAAAAATACTGGACGTGCCTGACGATAAATCGGCCGCCCCCGTTATTTGGCCACCCGTGTGCGTCGTACACATCGCACAAGTTCTTAAAACTATCTCTGACGCACATTCAACTACGGCTATACCTCGAATAACGCCTGTTCGTTCTACGCAAACTCGATGTAACGCAGTATACAGGCGCTTAGCTTGTATATATCATACAAAAAACTTCATTTTTAGAATCAATAAACAGAAATAAACGCAAGAGAAAGCTTTAGGAACGTGAAACGTGCTTTTCGACTTCAGTGCAGTCGTCTTCAGTGATGATTCACCGCTTATACACAATAAAACATTTTGAATTTGTTTCCTGAACTTTAATATTTCCGGCTTGTGATTAATTACATAACTCCTACCTTGTTTGAATTGTTTTTTTCTTCGCGACGCCGTGTGTTATCAGTATTGTTTCTTTAAACAATTAAACGGGTAATAATAACAACATCACTTCCATTAAGAATCGCTTGAAATTTCTCCTACTGCGGAGAAATCGACGATAACAGTCGGGCATGGAACACCGGTTTCCGGGAAGGCTGAAAATAAATCCTATCTGCAAAAGAGTGGCGTTTCTTTTTTTTTTCGTTATCTTTCGTGCCGACAATGCGCTTCGCGTGACCCTGAACACCTGCCAAAAAAATCATTTTTTCCCCTTGCATTTTTAAATTCGCGAATACATTTCGCTTTTGTTTTTGCTTTTTAAACGGCAATTATAATTCGCTCGCTTTACCGACGTTTTTCGCGTCTCTTTTTTCTCGAAACGATTATTGTTCCCAATCCTATTAAAAACAAAAACAACGCCACATACAACACGTTATCGTCCGGTTGTGTTAGCGAATTCCGGCGTTCGTAAGCATCGCGATCCGTTTATTTCTCTTCCCTTCCAGTTTTGTTTATATGCTATGGGAAGAATTCCCCTCCCGAGGTTAGCCTCGTCACGAGGGCGCTAGTGAGCTCGCTCGCTATAAAAGCTGGTTGGATGTTTTTTTGAAGATCTGAATACGTTCGAGTTTGCGTACTTCTTTGAAGAATCTGAGAACAACCCGTCGTCCTATAGCGCGGTTTCGTGTATACGCGATTTATATAAAGTATGTTACCACAGTATTTTCAAACAGTGTTTCTCAAAGTGTGAGTCGTGCCCTCCTCCCTCCCCCCCTCCCCTCCCCCAGGGGCCCGTGTTGCTTTATCCGAGGGGCCTCTGAAAAATGGGCCGATAACAAAGATGCTGAATTAATTTTAATCCTAAATGAACAATAACCTTATAAAAATATGTTGAATTAATTAAATGATAGAGTATTATTATTATTGTTATTATTATCAATAATGCGTTACAGGTGGGCAACATGCCCGGTGGTAACAGTACAATGAAGTAGAAATAGAATACAAGTACATTCATAAGTTACAACTTACAGTTATCCCTTCATTGTGTACAGTTACAATACAATATAGAATTTCTATGTTATGCCCTTAACTTTACTTATAAATGCCGTGGTTGTTTTTGGATAAGGCTCAAAAACTCCCTCAGGCAAACTGTTCCATTCAGTGATCCCTCTGTTTAGAAATGAGTTTTTACTGATTTCCGATTTTTGGGGTAACGTCCTTATTTTATTCTTATGATCGGTCCTTCCTAAGTAGTTTGTAGCGAGCAGTTTCTCTCTCATTTCACCGCATTTAGTTTTTCCGCTGGCATTTTTGTAAATTTCAGCTAACCTTTTGTATTTCCTTCGCTCCTTGAGGCTTTCCAACTTAGCTCCCCTAACATTGCTGTCACACTATCCTTCCTGCCGTATCTTCCTAGCACGAACCTTGCAGCCTTTCTCTGCACCATCTCTATTTTGTCCACTAATCCTTGCTGGTATGGGTCCCATATATTAGACCCATATTCGAGCATTGGTCTCACTAGTAAAAAATATGCCTTCTCTTTCACGTTTCTATTGCTATTTCTAAGCGTTCCTCTTACAAAGTTGAGTTGTTTGTGAGCTTTGGCTACCATTCTTTCTATATGAGTGTTCCATTTTAAATCTTTCGAGAATATTAATCCCAAATATTTAGTACTTTTCTCTATTTCTAAAATAGTCCCCCCTATGTTACATCCGTACGTAATGCCCCTTTTCTTGAAATTTACCACACAGCACTTAGTAGTATTAACTTTTAGTTTATTTCGCGTTATCCAGGAATATAACATATTTATGTCGAAAGGAGATCTTATTGTTTTTAATATGACACTTTTTCAATCACCATGCTCAAGTAGTTTGCGGAACACCCACGTCAGTCGGTCGCGAGTATTTTTTTTACATTGATAACACACAATTTAATAGAATAAATCCTTCATAGATATCGTTAAGACCTCGAAATTTTTTATCCGGGTTCACGCAATTTTCGAAGATCGATTTCTCTGATTTTTTTAAAGAAGAATTACCGACGCGGAGCAATATTATGCGATTTGTCATACATTATTGTTACAGTGTAAATTTTGTCTCCTTATATCCAGTGGCGAGTTTAACGATGAATTGAAGTATGCACACTTTGAGAGGTTTATTTCATGTATACCCGTTTATTTAAACCAAGTTTTATTATAATAATCCATTTGTGTCGAAGAAAATTTGTATTAATTCAGCATTGATTTATTATTATATTTTCCACGTTTTCCTATATTATTCTGAGTTTTAGTATCGAAAATTAGTCCGACCCTATTTCCCGCACACTTAAGAAGGATTCCCATAACGCGGTTTCCTGTTACACGAAAGTTTTCCAGGACCGTATCCCTCGCGTTATAGGGAGGAACTAAATGTACCGGTTTCAAAGACAATTCTCACTTTCACACTCTTTGACGCACGAGGAGCTGTTTTCACCTTTTGGAAACAGATGCCCTTCCGAAACTTGCCTCGGCGATGACATCATCCACAGTATTAATAGACTTCGGTTTACCAGTATACATTTATCTACGCATGGTATTCGAGTATATTATATGAGTACATTGTTATATACGTATATTAATTGTATTATTATCATATGAGTCACAGATTGCAGAACAAGATTCTGCTATCCCTCATAAAACAAGACTATCCCTCATTTAACGCGGTGGTTAGGTTTACTGCCACCTTACACACGAAAATGCGGTAATCGAAGCAAGTGCTGTACGTAACTTGCTGTGAATAAGTTTCGTATAATGTGAAACCGTGTTACATGGCGAAATAAAATTGCATTCCGTACCTCTTCGGGTGCCCTCCACCACACCCAAACATTCCCAAATCTATCTCTGATGTACGTGCACAACTACAGCCGTGCCTTGATTAACGCATGTTCGTTCTACGCAGACTCAGTATAACGCAATTTGTTATGGATCCCCAATTGTTGACATTTATATTTACAAAATTATGTAAGAATACGGGGGCTGAGCCTATAGTTGTAAAATATTTAAACCTTTATTCACGCGTTCACATGGAAAATGAAAGTATTTCCACGCTATTGTCTCAGCCAACGTTGTAGTATGACTGTGTATGTGTGTATATACGTGTGTGTGTGTGTATATATATATATATATGTATATACGTGTATATATATGTATATGTGTGTGTGTGTGTGTATATATATATATATGTTAGTGATGTACCGGTTACCCGGCAATTACCCGGTACCCGGCAAACCCGGCCACATTTTCAGTACCCGGAAATTACCCGGACCCGGCACCGGGCGCTGGTACCCGGTGCCGGGTACTCGGTCCCTCATTAGCAAAACAGGATAACAATAAAAATAAATTAAATGGAACTTAATATTTTACTTTTACTCTTTAGCCTGCAAGAAACATTCAGAGACACGATATATTAATTTTAATAAACTTTAAAAAAACAAATTACGCTAACAAAAGCTAAACTGAACCATGAAATAACATGTTGTATAATATGCATAATTATACTTGAAGACTGGTTAACAGTACCAGCTTGAAAAATTTCATAAACTTTATAAAATATTCTTAAGTAAACAATAAAATAAAAGTGCAGTCAAAATTTTAATAATTCAATTTCAACAATGGGAGATTATGATGAATAAACAATAGTTTTTCCGCATTTCGCGGAAGGAGTTTATTCCTCCTCTCATCGTATATGATTCCCGCCTCGCTTTTGGGGAACCCCTTGAGGACCACTAAACTAGCGTAAACAGTGGATGGGCCATCTGTGCTACCTAAGGGTTCAAGGCACTTAGTATGGTATTATTAGAGTGGAATCGAGAAAGGCGTCAAATTTGTGAAAAATTGGAAAAAGCACAAAAAAAAGCCATAGCGCTACCCGGCCGGGTAATTTTTCTTTGCTTCCCCGGTTACCCGGTACCCGGTATTATTTTGTACCAGGCACATCACTAATATATATATATGTGTGTGTGTGTGTATACATATACCACATATACATACATACACATAAATCAAAAGATAATTGCACGAAAGGAAAACGGAGAAATAGTGTCAAAACGCGCGGAATTGGGCTTTATTATGCACATAAACCCGGACAGGGACATTTTAAAAACTGTTGCGGCCCCGGCGGATTCCACATAAACATTATTTTTATACGACCTAGGTTTGTGTGGACTTACCAAGTAAGTTTTTTCATTCCTGCAATTCCGCAAAGTGACGCCTGAAACAATTAACTTTAACTTAATCCTTGGCACGACGAAAAACCCGTCGTTTGTGGAATGGGATTATACTCACTCGCGGCTGCGCATATTTCAGCGGGTCTAGGACATCTCGACGCAGCCATCTCGCCGCGGCCACCTCGCCGCGGCCGTCTCGCCGCGAAGACCTTTCGCCGCAGCCGTCTCGCCGCGAGACCTTTCGCCGCAGCCGTCTCGCCGCGAGGACTTTCGCCGCGGAGACTTTTTGCGGCGGATGTTTTTAAGTGCATTCCAGAGTTGAATTTTAAGAGAAGATAGATAAAAGTTTACTTCCGAATTGTAATTTTTACCTATGGTATTATCTGCAATACAAACGATATACAAAGCATATAAAATGTATAGTGTGTAGTAGTTTAATGTTTTTACTTTTCTAGAAGCGAGTCCAAGTTGAAAAACATCAGTATGTATTGATAAACTGAGAGAAAGTCTTTGAATTTTAGTAAGTCGAGTGTTTAAGGGAATTTTTATGGTAAACGAATGTGAGTTTAACTAGAAACGAAACTCTAAAATTCAGAATAACCAATTAAATAATCCGAAATTCTTTTTTATTAGGTTTTCTTGACTGTAAAATTAAATTCTTTAAGTCAACCCGCATGAATGATCATCATGAGTTAGATTCATTTTTGAAATGCATATAATTATAAAATGTGCTGTTACGCAAATTATTATCTCCTCTTTTGATCTAGAAAACTTTATTAAAGCGTCTATTCAGTACATTTTATTCGTATTCTGAAGAAATTATTTTCTGTATCATTTGAGTTTATAATGGAACTAGGGGTATAATCCAAATTAGACTTCCTATATTGTGTACGTGCTTGATATCAGCAGTCATAGGAATGGTTGACTGGCGGCCATTAATGTAGAGAAGTTGTCTTAAACTTTTGAAAATTATTGCATGATTTTGCCTATCAAAAAGCACAAAAACAAGGTTTTTGTATAATTACCATTTGAATAAATTTTTCTTTCTGAGAGGATACCCTATTTTTAAAAATCGACTTATTGAGATGCACTAATGGCTTCAAAAAATTCTCTCATGAGATTCATGCATAATTTGCCGTGGTTATAGCTCGATCGTTTTACAATGGCAGGCGACGACGCAGGAGTTAGTGGAGGAGAAACGTAATTTAATAGGTGAAAATGAGTGGAGAACAGTATGCCAGAAAAAATACAGAAAATGAGTACATTCAAAGAGAATGTGTAATGAACGGAATTGAAGAAATACTTGTTAATATAAATTTGGAGAATGAAAGTGATAGCACTGAAGCAAGTGACTAATAAATATCAAAATAATTATTAACTATTATTGTAACTATTATATTTTGCATGTATAAAATGATAAATAAAGGTTTCCTTAAAAATATATTTCAGTAGTTGTTATACTTTGTATCAAAGAAGCTTCCTCCTCTATTGACCACCTGCACGAGGAACTGAACTAGAAAATAAAACTACTCCCACTAGGCATTCATAAGATTCAAGGAATTCTCAAATGAGTAAATTTCCCCATGGAATTTCTGGAAGTCGTTAGATATTATCTTAATGTCAAATTTGTGGAACGAACCAAGGGACTTGAGGATTAGTGAATTTGGTTGGGGTTTGGACCCCATGGCGACAGGGTATGGGAGCGTGAGGGTGTCGATGACGATGGAAGGTAGGACAATTCGGCCTTTCGCTAAACAATCGAGCTATAGCCTAAGATCGACCATGATTATGGCAGTCTTATCTTTGCTACCGTATGGTAAACATCCGTCCTCCGAGTTCCCATTCACGGTGTGATATCGTCTGTGGATCCTTGCTAACTTGCTCAGTGAACATTTTTATTCACTTTACAATAACATTCCGAAAGTTTTTCTAACTTTTACTAATCCCTTAAAATGGAAATTATTCTGTCTATCCGTGGAAAGGAGAAACTATTAGTGGACGGTTTTGTGTATGTGTTTGAGCGGTTAAGTAGCGATGAGCGTGAGAAATTTTGGCGTTGTGAAGAACGTGGAATGTGCAAAGCTAGAATACCCACTTGTATTCCAAAGTGAATCACATATTAACGAAGCGGCAACTTCGTATTTTAAGAAAATCAAATTATTGTTAAAGTTTTCTAGAATAAACATGAACTATGTAGTATTATTGAAGACGTAAACTCAAGTAACTGTACGAAATTTGATCAAAATCGTTAGAGCCGTTTTTGAGAAAATCAAATTGTTCTTAAAAACGCGTAGAAGAAACTTCCCTTAATTACTGATCAATGTCAACCATTTCATCATAGTCTCTGCTCAGTATGATAAAATGCTTAAGTACGTGATTCCATTCATTTTCGCTTTATCGTTTACATTTACATCAATACCCTGCAAGCCGCTAGAAGCGTTTGGCAGGGGGTGTCACAACACCAAGTGAACTCTAACTAATTCCTCTCTTGGACTGTCTTATCGCGTCTGGGAAAAAGGATCTGTAGTATTTCTCTGTTCTAGCGATTGTTTCGACATATTTTCTCCTGTACTCTGATCTAACATTACGTTCACTAACACCGATGGGGACGACTATGCCGCGTACGTCTTCAACGAATTCGGAGCTTTCGAATTTTTCAAAAAGTTTCCTTTTGTAATCAATCCTTCTACTCTTCAACGTCTGCCGTTTAGGCTCCAGAGCCAGTAACAGACAGATAGACAGACAGACGGCATTGCGAAAACCACTTGTTCGGATTCAGCAACACCTAAAACGTGTATTTCCGTAAAAATATCGAGGTCGATTTTTTTCGCGATAACAATACTTTCTCAATATACTTCGTATATGAGAAAGTACGAAGCAAGCATGAAAACAATTCATAGTTTTTATCACTTCAAAACTCCATATTTGGGCACTCGTATTTGGTTTGTCGAAATCTTCTTTTCGCTTTATCTCAATTCACTCAATTTAATAGTGTATAGTTACATGTTAGACGAATCGCACCCAAAGCATTTTTATCAAATTAGCGATGGATAAGCGATTAAGGTTCTTCGCGATCGTCAGAGTTTTGTTGCTACGGTAGAGCGATATGTTAATAGCATAGGATAATCAGCACGTTTAATATTAATATTATGTTAAACACTTATTATTAATAAAGGACGAAAATCAGACAAAGACGTGAAGACAGAAAGAAAACTCAACATTGTTCGCATAGGCCGTGAGATTTTCATATATACCTACTTAAAAATAAACGTATAATGTAAAATAAAACTAATATGTAATATTCAACGTGATTTTCCGTTAATTTTTAATCAATCACGGCGAGAGAAGTCCTCGCGGCGAGAAGGCCGCGGCGAGATGGCCGCGGCGAAAGGTACCTTCGCGGCGAGATGGCTGCGGCGAGGCGGCCGCGGCGAGGTGGCTGCGGCTAAAAGTCCCATTCCCTATTTCAGCTTATCCGAGTGGAACGTTTTACTGATCGGAAGCCGCCAAAACTATCGTACCTTTTAATGTTCAATCTCACATCCCAAGTCCGACAAAACCGCGATCCGTGATCCGCGTTGCTTGAATTTTATGCTTTAAAAAAATAATAAAACGTGCCCTGTTGCGGCGAATCGGCGTTCTTAGAACCCTTATATTAATGGGAGGGCCAGATGTTCCGTATAAGATATATAGGCGGCCCGACGATAAATGCGACCGTCAAATTGTTCCTCTCTCTCACACCAACCGGAAAGCCTTGCCGTTTTCAAGCGACGGCTTTACGTGACAAAAGATAATTTGTCGTTAAGATCGAGGGTATTTCTCGTGTTAACCGGCTTCGCAAGTTAGTACCGATTTTTTATATTACGCCATTTAACGACTCCGGAGGAATAAAAATTTTATACTCTTTTTTATTAATTTCACTCAGATATATACATACACTGAAATCCGATTTATAAATGTATATTAATAAATTAGAATCAAAAGTTGTACATGATAATATATATATTAGGACGTCCCACGATTTAAAATATTGTAACAGTTTTCACGTTCTTTGTATTTTCATTTTATTTTGTAATTTAAGAACGGATCGATTGCTGCACTTATCGCGCAACTAGTGACACCAAGCGGCAAGAAAATGCGATACGATTGAAAACAAACTACTATGTGGCATATGTTTATAAAACAATAATTTGCGGACTATTCATATGGTAGTGAATAACTTAATGAACATATGCCATACCTCTTTTTTTTTAAAGAGCTTCATGATCACATACAATGAAAATTTTCCTAAAGATCCAGATACGTATTTACTCGAACCCAAAAATTTATTTTATATATTTTTCGGTGCGCTTTATAAAAATGGTTTAATTTAAAAAAGTTTTTTTATGTGCTATTTTTATCTTCCGCGTGAAAATATGCTTTTTCAGCCAGAATAATATCTAATTAGAGGTTGCGGAGTTTTTTTTACATTGTGTGAAAGTCTTTCAGAGCAAAGGGAAGGGGGAGGGGAAACGCTGAGGAGAAAGGTGTGTTTCGGGAGGGAGGAGTGAGGGAGGAGGAGTTGCAGACATAGCGGAGGAGATGAAGACACCATTGAGGAGAGATAGGGTTTTGAGTGGACCTGAGCGTGTGACGGTGAAGTTGACGGAGAGGGAGAGAGGGCGAGACAGGGTTTGGTGTGTAAAAAAGAGAGGATGAAGAAGAGGTGTGAAGGGAATAAAGGGTTTTGAGTAGAGGGTGGGAGCGGAAGAGAGAGAGAGGTGGAGTGTGTGTGGTGGGTGCGACTGCACTGCTGGGCGAACCCTCATCCTCCACTCTCTATCTCTCTTTCTCTTTCTCTCTCTCACTCTCTCTCCCTCTCTCTCACTCTCTCTCCCCCTCTTTCTCTCTCTCCCGCTCTTTCTTTCACTCTCTCTCCCCCTCTTTTTCTCTCTCTCCCCCTCTTTCTCTCTCTCTCTCCCTCTCTCTCACTCTCTCCCTCTCTCTCACTCTCTCTCTCTCACTCCGTTCCCGATCGATATCATACCCCTGTCGCGTTCACCCTCTCTCTCTCTCTCTCTCTCTCTAAATCACGAATCACACGCCTAATCGCCTAACTCTGCGTGTCTATGTGTGTGTGTGTGTGTGTGTCTGTGTGTATGCGTGTCTGTGTGTGTGTTTGTTCGTTTGTGCCCTCTTTATTTTCCTTTACCTCTATTTCGCACTTTCGTTCTCTCTCCTCCTCTCTGCCCCTCTCTCCCTTTTGCTTTTTCTTTCTCTTTCACCCCCTCTCTCCATCCCCCTTCCTATCTCCTTTTCACTTTCTCCTACTTTCCTCTCTTTCTCCCTTTCTCTCTGCGTGTCTCTCTCTCTCTCCCTCTAGTTCTCTTTCTTTCAGCAATTCTCTCCATTTTCTCTCTGTCTCTCTTCCTCTATCTCCATATCCCCCTTTATCTCCCTCCCTCTCTCTCTCCCCCTCCCTCCCTTCTGTACATCTCTCCCTTTCCTTCCTCCTTTCCTTCTCCATTTCTCTCTATCCCTCCCTCTTTCTTCCTTCTCTCTATCCCTCTCTCTCTCTCTCTGTTTCTTCGTGTTTTTCCGCAGTGGGACATTTCTGTGCTAAACAAAGCTATTACACAGTTTTTTTTCAACCCACAAAATTAACATTATTCTGTGGCAGGGGTGCGTGCCCATTACGACTCCCATTGGCGACCGGTCGCCCTTTAGGAGGGTCTGTGTCGCCCACGCATTCCATCAAGACATTAAGCTTATATGCCTGAGTAAGGAGTTCTATTTTCTATTTTCTAATATGAACTTAATTAAATCAAAAACCAGAAATGCTCTCAGTAATGAACATCTCGAAGACTGTTTACTTCTCTCCGTTTCCAGTTACATGACCAATTACCATTCACTGGCTGAAGATATGCAGTGTAAACGTGCCCATAATCGCGCAAATCAAGATTTAATTTAATTTAATTATTCAGTTGTATAATGTTGTTTGATGTATAATGTATGATAAATGCATTTTGCGGTAAATTTGTAGTCTAATTCATTCTTAAAATCCCTTTTTATATATTGAAAAAATAAGTAGCCCGCAAGACAATTAGTAATCAACGTGTATGTGAAAATTTGTAATTAATTTGTATATATTATATCAAACATGACCAAAGGGTTAAATGTAAGAGGGCACTTTACAGTCTCAATTTCGCCCTACTATATGCAAATAAAGTCGTCTGTCTGTCTGTGTCTCCCTCCTCCTCACCTTTTCCCTATCTTTCTCCCCCTATATATCCCTTTCTCTCTGTCTCTCTTTCTCTCTGACCCCCCCTCTCTCTCTCTGTTTCTCCTTCCTCTTTTTCTTCCCACCCCTTTCACTCCCCCTTCTCTCTTTCCCCTCACTTTCCTTCTCGTCTCGTCTCGTCTGTTCTCCGCCTCACTCTTCCTAACTGCTTCCCTCTGTTTCTCCTTCTCTTTGTTTTTCTTGGTCCCTTCCCTCTGACCCCTTTCTCTCTCTTCCCTTTCTCTCTCCCAAAATTTAATGAAAGCAGGAGGGTCTAGGGAGTCTCAATTTCGCTCGAACAAAGACCTTTGCCTCTCTCTCGCCCATTCGCCTTCCTTCTATTTTCCTTTCCCGTCTCTGTTTTTTTCTAAAAACCGCATTTCCAAGCTGTTGCGCGCCAGTTGATGAAATTATTCGCTCGGAATAAATCGCTTCGGTTTCACGGATTTCGGCCATTACGGCCCCCAAATTATTTGTCTCATTAAATTAATGCCACAAATTAGCTCTTTGTAACCATTAAACGGTCGATGTAAAACAATTTACTTGTAATTCGTGCCTAAAAAAATCCGTCCTCGGCGGCGAAATCTCCCTAACAGAGACACTTTTGTTGGCCGAGATGGAATGACAAATTTAATTAATTTTTAGGCGGACCGTATGGTGAGATACAGGGTGTTTATAAAGTCCGTGTGAACTTTTTAGCTTTAATAACTTTGTATGTGCGTATGATAGAGGTAACAATCTGTAAGTGGAATAATTAAGCCAATTTTATTATATTTCGTAACAGCTGACAGATTGTTGCGTTACAGTTAACATAATCTGCTAAATTCAGAGCCCATATTGATTTAAATGGCGACAGTAGAGGAGAAGGTTAATTGTGTGGTATGGCTAGCAGAATTAAAGAGAAATGAATTGTGCTAAAAATTAATAAAATTGGCTTTATTATTCCATTTACATATTGCTTCTATTATTTCGCACATGCATAGTTATTAAAGTTAAAATGTGCACACGGAAATTAAACACACCCTGTATACATATGTATATATTATATTTCATTATCTATGTCTAGTCTTAATTTTCAAGAGTTCGTTTTCTGGGGCCTTACGATGTTTTATTCTCGTCCCGGCTTTATTTTCATTTGTTTTTTTTTTCGGAAATCTTTTTTCATACAACAAAGTCGTTTAAGATTTTTGCTCGTCGATGCAGGTATTTACTGGATAGGATTTTATTTTTACAACCGAAAAGGTCGACAGTTAGCCTTGACCGTACATGTTTTAGTCGCAAAAAATACTTGGTATTTTAATATTACTGAATGTTTGTGGCATTATTTTTTCCCTCAACTCTTCGGTTCGGTACTCGCATGGCGTTGCGTTTTTTATTTACCTTTCTCGGTGATGTTATCTTCTGTTTGTTTCTAAATTGCATTGAAAATATTCGTAATGTGTTTGCAATGTGTTAAGAATTTAAAACTTTCAAAATGGAGGCTTTAAAAAAATATATCTTTGATAGACATTATAAGTGGTAGGCACTTTTGAAATTTCTGATTGAGATAATATCTCTCTCACTTTATCTTTATAGCTAAATTCAAGGCAACACAATCGATTGGCCCATTGTCGTCTACATTTGGAGACAACAATTTTATCGCTTCACTTTTAGGAGAACGAGTTTTCCAATTAAAAAAGGTTTAACTGAAGATACTTCTTTAAACCACGTGGTCATATAGTCCATATTTCAATTTCATTCACTTCTAAGACGTTAGGAATTAAATTTTCTAATACGTTAAGCTACCGATTAAGCGGTCATCGATAACCACAATTTCGATTAACCGGAATTTTATGATCATAGCTCGAAACAATTTTTTTCCGCTGCATTACCTACCTGCATATGAATGTTTATTTTGCATTTCCTATTATTTAATAAAGGTGTTAATGCTGTTACATTAATTTATTTCTTTTTAATAAGTTCATCAACAGTCGTTGAAACGAGCTTAAAAGGGATATAAAGCACTATCACATCACAGTCATGCCCTCGGCAGGGTTCAAATCCGCAACCCTAGCATTGGTAGCTAGACACGCTAACTATCCCTCAACCAAGACTTTGCTTTTAAGTTTTTCTGCAACTTTATTAATGTTTACCTAATTTTTTCACTTCTGTGGGCTGTTGTACTACGTGTGGATAAGCATATCGATAAACAGGAACATCCAATTAACCGGAATAGTTTTGGTCTCGAGGGATCCAGGGAACATAGTGTATGTGGGTATATATATTTATTTGTATGTATATATTTACATGCATATATGTGGATATTTACTAACACATGCAAAAGCATACATAAAAGTATGTAAAACGTTTATTCTGTCACTTGGTCGGTCTGCCTGTAATTTCTTCGAGGACTTTTGGTCCCAAACCCTGGCACCCCGTAGTTATAAAGGCTTTCTGCATTTCAAAATTTAAAATTCTAGCCCGTTTTAAACGGGCCTTTTCAGCTATTGCATGCATAAAATTACATTACATAACATTACATTACGTAAAATTTCACCACCGAAAAAAATAAAGAGGTTAAAATGGAATTTGCCGCATTGAAAATAATTCGGACATTCGGAAATCGTTAGATTTAACCTATTTTTCGTAGATTTAACAATTTTCTCTTACTCGTAAAAATGTCTTTTTTCTTTTTTTTTTAAACGGCACGTGTTATTAATTCGTTCCACTTTCTTCCGCACAGGTGTCGCTCAGCGGAACACATCTCCCACCTTTGACTCTTTTATAATAAAAGAGAGCATTTTTATTCCTCGTCTCTCTCACTTCACCTCTTCCACGTTTCCTCCCTCCTCATAACTTCCTGTCCTACCTTTTCCTATCCCTTGAATAGGAAGGAGTCCTCTTTTTCTCCCTCCCGCCTCTCTCTCACTCTCTCCCTATTTTATTATTGGGGAGGTGGCTCTGGAGAGCGCTATGGCCGTGAGCAGATTACACCCTTCCCCACCCCCTCCCACGCAGCACCACCAGCAGCACCAGCAACAGCACCACCACCACCACATCGCTTCCTCCCTAATGTCTTGCGTGCGAGAGTCATCTCCAGTCGAGGAACTGGAGGATGCGGCCGAAGATTCAGCCGAGTGTGGAATCGGAGGGGCGGGAGGTGGGGGCGGAGAAGGCAGGAAGCAAGGAAGACACGGTGAGTGGTTCGAAACTCTGTTTATTCCTCGACGCTATATAGTAAAGGTTTTCATTTT
Organism: Uropetala carovei; assembly: GCA_036926305.1. NCBI lineage: Eukaryota > Metazoa > Arthropoda > Insecta > Odonata > Petaluridae > Uropetala > Uropetala carovei. The sequence goes on along the minus strand of JAXCHB010000015.1, from coordinate 6,347,373 downwards.
CTCCCCCAGAACTCTCCCTTTGTCGTTTTTAAATAATAATAATAATTATTATTATTGAGGCGTTCTTTTTTAACAACTTTTATGTTAACTTACCGCGATATATGTATGTATGTAGGTATGTGGGTAAGTTTCAAGACAAAAATAATGTCTAATAACTAGAGATCGGCTGCATGTATTTTAGTTAGTCTTTCAATTTTTAAGTGTGCCACACATAAAGACCCTTACGTGCAATCACCGTGCTAAATAACGACCCGAGTTCGATTCCAGGGAAATTTAATTCCCCCATTTGGATAACATGGGCGGGGGCCTTCTCGAATTTTTATCTCCTAACCTATAAGTCGTAATTATATGTTCCCGCGGTATTTTTTTTTTTTGCAAATGTTGTCCGCTCTCCTACTAAATTTATTAGTCGTTACATTACAGATCATACAAGGGCAAAGGAGAGTAAAATATAGATTTCTTGTTGTTGGCTTGACGGAAATGGCGTCTCTTGACTGTGGCGCCGAGAATGGCAGCGGCCACATACCGAACTACATTCTACTATCAACCCTTAGAAATTGTTCCGACCCGTGAAGAATTTACGCGAATGTTTGGAGAATGACGAAGAAAAGACCGTAAAATTTTTAATTGGCAGTAAAATCATTGAATCAAACCGTTGGGTTGGGTTGGCGTTTCATCTTTACTCCGAAAAGTTGTTAATTCAAAAAGTTGTTTTTTATATATACTTGTTAAACAAGTGAGGATAGATTCATGCATCATCATGTATCGCGTGGAGGCGTTATTTAACATTTATGTAATCATCCAAAGAAAGATAAATCTTAGTGGCTTTGAATAAATGTCTTAAGCGCTGCAAAACGCTATACCCTGGCAAATACGTGGCACTTTTGCGATTTCATTTGGCACGCGTAAGTTTGTATTTTCTGTATAAAATATGAAGTTTCTTAGAGAAGGAGGAAACTAGAGGCACGCAAAAAAAATCGGATGATTTACATTCCTTTCTTGGCACGCGAGACAAAAGTTATTTGCCATCCCTGCGCTATACTATCCTGTCTGGAGCGATCTCAAGGGAATACTGATTTTTCTGAATACCGATACTTTTTCCAAGCAGTTGCAGTTAATGAGACAATCTTAAATTCTTTAAACTTTTTACTTAAAGGGTCACATTAGACTTCATGTACTGCTCTACGGGCCATATACCACCTTTAAAATGACTGATCGGGCCGTGTAAAAATTTCAAAGTGCATGTTTCGTCAATTTTTTTATTCTGTAATATGTCATACGCCTATGTTAAAAGTATTTTGTATCTAGGCACTCGGTACAATACCGTTTAGATATAAAAAATTATGTCTAATGAAAACTCCGAAAGATAAAACAGAAAACTTAAAGAAATTGATGGGGTAAGGCCCGCGGGCAGTAGTTTGGGGACCCCTGGTTTAAGGCATACCTCACTTGAAATAAGCTGTTGTAATCTTCACGTTAGCATCCATTCCTTCCTCGTAAATTGTCCATTTCTTATCGCTTACGAAAGCAGTGTGTATACCTAGGGAAAATTAAACATATTTAAGTTCATTTATGTCTTGGGTAATTACTTTCATTTACTATGTGCTGTGCGCATGGTGATAAATTAAACATATCTTAACCAATGTGTATGTATTTTCCTTTTTAAAAAATATTTGTATGGTTGTTAGGAGGTTCCTCCATTCATCTAAACTTATCTTGTTTACTTAAGTTGCTTCGAAGATTCGTAAAAGATACCTCTGCCTTACATGCATATTTCCTCTCTCGTTATATTTTTAGCGATCCATTCATTGTCGTAAAAAAAACCTTACAGAGAAAATACATTGAAATTTTCGATTTTGTTTTATCGTGACGATCGCCTGTTGCCGCACCGTGAACGAGCGCCATTGAAATTTAGAAGTTATTGCCAAAAAATATTGAATTTTGAAATGTTTCCTGTTTCGTTTAAAAAAAAACATTCATTTGCTCTGTTCGGGAACCATTGGAACTGTACAGTTTTTAATGAATTGCACTGTCGCGTCCGGACGAAAATTATATTTTCATCCAGTAATGGATATTTTATGATACACTAGCTTTTCGTACCCGGCTTCGCCCGGGTGCATTTCGGACTGCAAATAGTTATACTTTTTCCCGCTTAGAAGACAGCTTGAGAAAATGATACATACTAAAACTTCTCCTCTCCTTTCTGTAAACTACATTAGGAGTCTTGAAATAAAGTGGAAAGAACACGAAACGAACCAATACGAAATCTACAAAAACCACCATGATAAAAGAAATGAATTAAACGCTTACCAATACCCGGTAGAAAAGGATGTAAACCGACAAATAAATAATCGTGGAACATAAATTAAGAGTACAACCAAATAATATAAGTTCAATGTAAAAACCACTAAGAAAAAAGAAATGAATTAAACTCTAACCAATAGCCGGCATAAAAGGTGTAAACCGACAAATAGGTAATCAAGGAACAAAAATCAAGAGCACAACCAAAGAATATAAACATAGACTACAAAATGAACAACTAAGAACGAAAACAAAGAAAACAAACAAAGAACACAAAAAATGGACACGAAACGAAAGCAAATGAAAACAACAAACTAACCAAAACCAACCAACGAATAATCTCCTAAAGCTCAATGTATCTGACGATGGCGACTGACGCTTTCTATTCAGTTGCGAAATAAACAACCAACAATCACAAAATAGCGTGTCGTAGTGATGAGTAAATATTGATTACGCGGAATATGAATTTCTATGTCAACATAATAACAGGAGAAACTAAATAAGAATACCTATTATTACTCTAAATAGATATAAAATTATTGATCTTAATTGTGTTTTCCATCGTAATTAATTGAATGATAGATTGAGATATTCGAACGAATCGATTTTAAATAATGTAGTAAAATGTTTTACTTTTCTAACGTAATTAATTACGTGATTGTATCGGTAGTGTTTACATTTTACCCATGGAACCGCAGACACGAATTCTTAATTTTAGTTCAGAAGACATAATAAAGTTCAACAAAAGTATTATTCAAATAAAATCTTTCGAAATTCACTGCGTTACGTGTTCAAAATGTTAATCTAATTTAGTTCTCGTATTAAAATAACAATTACTCAAGAGTGAACCTTATTTCCAATTGATAAAACTCTCTTTTAATTCAAAACGATATTATATATTACAAAAAAGTATCTAATTATCATTGAAACGCAAAATGGATGAGCATGGGAAAAAACTTGCATGTTAGCATGAAATGCTCAATTCAGTTTTTATTGATAAACTGATAAAACAAAACACAAAAACTTTAACGTAGTAATTTAATCATATATCTTCAGTAATTTTCACTTAAACAAAATATGAAATAAAATAAGACAAAAGGCATATAAAAACAATTTAACTTATATCCAAACATACCTATAATGCGAATGACACGATTACAGAAAAAGAAACAGTTCACTAATGTTTATTCGCAGAATTAACCTGTGTATAGAAGACCATAGATAATGAAAGAAAAACATACAATCAAATCAGAAGATATAAAATGAGTATTTCATCAACTATTCTACGTTTACAACATGTTTATAGTTCAAACGTAATTTGTTTACATCGGTTGCTAAGTATATCCAAATGCTGAGCAATAATGAAAAATAAGATTTTCCCTTCAATTCGTCTTATTTGATCTGTAAGCCCCTCTTTTAAAAAATTATTCCAAAAGAGGAGATAATTTACCACAAAAAAGTCTGCGAGAGCATATGTCTGCGATATATATGTAAGGAGTTAAAAATTCGAGAAATTTACAAAAAAATTTTAAATGGAAATCCCATATAAAAGAAAATATTTTATTATAATTAAATAGTACACCGAATCGGTTTAAAAACCTTACTACACCACCGTACACATGATAACGGTTAATATGACACCTTCCTCTTTTTTCTGCGTGTTGTAGTTTCTGAGCCTTAGCAGAACATACATACATACATACATACAAACACCTTACTTTATAGATATGTATATGTATAGATAAGTCGTTCTAGATTATTCTCTTATTGAATAAAAATCAATGCCGTTTTAATTACTTTCAAATTCCATTAATTATTATTGAAGCGCGAAGGACATTTTTTATGTTAAATCTTGTGAGTGTAGGCATAATCCTTATTATAAGAAACTAGCTGAAAGTACCCGGCTATGCCCGGGTTATGCCAGACGTCTTTGGCGAATAAAATTATGTATTATATGGTAATACAATCATTTCACCTTTTGCGCATTTTTACCAAAGGATGAAGGCATTATAAATTAGAAAAATATGTTTTAATATGTATTTCAAATCTTGCTTGTAAACGTGTATTTCCGTTGAAATCTCGATTTCGAATTTTTTCATGAAAACAATACTTTCTCTATACTGCATATATTGGAGAAAGTAAAAACTGATTCTGAGATATCTCTAATATCTATGAATTGGGCCGGGAGGGTCCATGGAGGTCCGGAGAGAACGTGAGCATACGTGAGAATAATAGGATTTCGAGTTTAACAATGTAATCGGTTGGCAAGGCAACTTCACGTTAAACACGCTAAATTTTTTTCAAAATATGATATTAAAACATTAAATTCGAAAGCGGTAAAAGACGATAAGAATAAGAAACTGCATTTATTTTTCTTTAATACAGTCCAAGTCCGAAAATCTTAGGTGAAATATGCGGATTTTAATGAACAAAATAAAATAAGGTTGCGGGTCGAAATATCGATTTTTCCGTGTTATCTTATGAGGAACGGAAATCATTCTCGGGAATCGAACCCGGATCGATATTGGAAATCCCGGGTACCCTATGTTACTCGTAGAGTCGTATGAAGTCAATTTGCAAAGTTTGGTCCCGATAGCTCAAAGGGCGTGGGAATGTATAAGGAACGGACAGACAGATGGACAGACATTCAATTTTATGTACATATATAGAAGATGAGGGAAAGCAGAAAGAGGAAAAAATCCTCATTCGACAGGATATTTGATCGGTGGAGTATTCTCCCGGTAAGTGGAAGACCCCCGGGTTCGTTTCCCGGCCAAGGCGGAATTTTTTTCCGGCTTTCCAGAATTTCTCTCGTTATACTATATATATTTCCCATTAACCTGGAAAAAAGATACCTAATTTGTATGTATGTATTTTCAATCACCTTGGACCCTGCATCGAGACCATTTCAAACGTTTACGAGCGCGTATTTTTTTCTGCGGCCGCAGACGCTGCGGATGCCTTATCCCTCCTATTTTCTCACTCTTCTTTTCTCCCTCTTCTTTTCTCCCTTCCTTTCTCCCCTTTCTCGATCTTTCTTTCCCTTTCTCCCTTATTTTCTGTCTCCTTTTCATCCATCCTCACTTTCTTCCTCCCTTCCTACCTCCCTCCCTTTCTCCCTCACTTCCTTTCTCCTTCATATTCTTCCTCCCTTTCCACCTCACTTTTCTTCCCACCTTTCTTCACTTTCTTCCTCCTTTCTCCCTCACTTTCTTCCGTCCTACCTCCTTCATATTCTTCCTTCCTCCCTCCCTTTCTAGCACACTTTCCTCCCTCTCCCTTCCATTTTCCCTCCCTTTTTCCCGACTCCTTTCCTCCCTCCCTTTCTCCCCGCATCTCTCCCTCCATGTCTACATCCCTCCCTGTCTCCCTCCCCACTCCTTTCCTCCCTCCCTTCTCCCTCCCTGCCTTCCTTACGGATCTTGGTTTCTTGTACGGAGGAGTCCTTTTAAAAAGAAGAAACGAAATGGGCTTCCTCCGACGTTTTTCTTTTTTTTTTTAATTTCCTTCTTAGAGTCTGATCAAAACGTTTGTCTCCGTTTGTGAGGCCGCGCTCGAACATGCCGATAAATCCCCCAGAAACCGCAATCTTCCTCGTTAGACGAAGGGGGGAAAAATAAATAAAAACGACGGCGTCTGCCTTCCCGCTTTGCCAGATTTGTGCCCCCATTGTCCGTAAATACGCGAGCAATTGTGTTTTTTTTTATTGGCAAAAAAATCTGTAAGCCCCTCTTATCCTTTTTTTTTAACGACACTTATTGTATTAAACCCCTTAATTCGCCGGGTTCGATTTTTGCTGCAATTCAATCGCCTTATTTTAATTGCTTTCGACGCACGTTGCCCGACAGAAAAGTAGGGGGAAAAACAAGTCGGAAATTTCATAGTCTATGACGTAAAATAAATTGGAAAAATGTTTTGCTAAAATGTACAGAATTAACTTGCAGTTGAATAAAGAAAACGTTCCTTCGTTAAAACTCGGTACTGAAAAGGTTAAATAAGAGATAATGGACATTAAAAAGCATTGTGCATTCCACATAAATATTTATATGGAATTTTCAACGTTTTTAGACGCGTTTCGCTTCCAGCATAAGCACCTATTATAGCGTCGGTCTGTCTGCCCATCCTTCCGTCCGCATGTTCGTTATCGGCTTCTTCGTAACGGATTTTCATGAAATTTGATATTAAGGACACCTAGCCTACGCTACGCGATGCCACGCGACGTGATGTGTTGCAACGCATATCTGAACACATTGTTGTACATACTTTCAAATGCACCCTTAGCCCACCTATTCAACGTTACACGATGCTACGTGTTGTGTTCTGACCCCACGTCGCCGCGGTCTGGCCGCTCAGATCGGCATCACGTCGCGACACGTAGTGTGACGTCATTCGATGCCGTGGAGCAGGTGGGTTTGCTATTCAGACGTGATATGATACATCAGTCCAGCGAAGTTACCGATACTGTTGTATTTTTTTTTGGACGAAATCGTCGTTGCAATTAAATAAGATGGACGAGAAATTTATTGAAAAGGTTAGAGAGCACGAATGTTTATATAACAGGCAAAGTTCTTCATTAGAAATGAAGCTTGGGAATAAATGGGCAACGATTTAGATGTTCCATGTAAGCAATATATTTATTCAACTATATTATAAAACATATACATATTCTTAAGTATTGCTATTCATTAATATTAATAATATATTATCAGGAAGATTTTCTATTCAACTGAATTTAAAGTTATAATTTGCACCGTACTACGATATGTTATTTATATTTATTAATCATATTTTTTTAAATTCTGTGTTGATTCATGTACGTGTATGTACATGATTTTAATTTGATCTTCCGTCCCGAATGATATCATACTGCCGTAGTACACTTCCTATCAGAGAGTTGAAAAAATTGTAAACTTCTCTCGTACATGGAATACTCTCAAAGTGTGATTACGACGAACTGAATATAGGTGTATTAATCCACTTGCAGGCTCATCATTATTATCATTATCATCTTCAAAGTCACGGTACTCCATTAGCATATTATGAAGGCAACGCGATGCTAACACTTATCACTTAATAACTTTATGCATTGTAAAGCTACGATATTTTTCAATGTATTCGTCAGAATCGCTGCTACTAACTTCCATCCCTGATATTTAACCAGAGTTAAATATATTTTTCACGGCAGAAATACTGTGTCGTTTACATGTTTACGCACAGAATTGAAGGCAGAGACTGACATCGCAACACGTCCCAACACGTAACGTGGAGTAGGTCGGCTTACGATCCGTCACAACACAACACGTCACGTCGCGTGGCATCACGTAACGTAGAGTAGGTGGGATCGCGCCTTTACACTCAAAGATAGTAAGAAAATCACGTAATCAGGTAAGACAATCAGAGGTACCACTTTACTGGTGAAAAAAATGAAATTTCCGTCATATCTCATACTATTAATCATATCAAAATAGTTTTCAAATATAACTTGTAGAACTAGTAATTCCTTCCCTATACATTTTTATCGTAGGAGGCGCCGTTATCAAGGAAATCAAACAAGAATGTCTTAATTCGAGTTGAATTTCATGCGTGGTTACTTCATCATGGTTGCAAACATATACAATCTCGCAAACAAACGTTTAATTTTCTTACGTATGCATGCATTATTTTTAAATAGGAAGAAAATGGGTTATTTATGACGAAGAAAAGAACTTTAAAACGCTATTTCCCTTATTTCAACGTATTTAATTTCTTTCTAATACTCCATTACACGAAACGCACCCATTTGTGATACGTTGTACACTTTCCTAACTTGTTTATTTTCGTTATCTCGAAGCAGTTACGCCAGAAACTATTACGGTAAATAGAGAGCAGTGGATATTGTGACTCAAATCTAATCGACAAGTTGTCTTTCTGATCGCCGTAAGAATTATCAAAATCAAATGCGCGTCACTGATACGAAACTGCTCCGTCGTCAGTGGTGGTTCGTCGATGGCGGATTTGGACGAAGAAAAAGCGAGCAGCAGTTTTCTTCTGCGATGCACCATTGATAAATTTTCGAAAAGAATCGGTTGCCTAGTAACCAAGGGTATTGGATAACGAGATTAGTAATAAACAATCAAATTATGATTATAACATTCTAAATTATACTATTTATTTATTCATTTTTACCATGTTTTGGTGGAGAGAACAAGGTTGGATTGGTTTCTACCAAGATATCTGTAGTCTACAGAGGAATTATATCTCGCTTGACTGTTGCGCCGCAAATGGAGAGGATGTTAGCGAGCCTTTCTGCTCGCTTTGTTTTTAATTTAGTTGTCGTCTCCGGGCGCTACCGCGCCCTTCGCCTCGCTGGAACCAAAGTATCCCTCCCCGTTGTCCGGTGATCGAGTTTGTAAATGTCGCGACGGGCCGATCAGTCATGGGTTAGCAAGCTTTAGATTAACTCAATGAAGCCATTGTTGTTGTGTCATGGTAGCAGGGAGGAATAAATAAACCCCCTTTAACAACTATAAACAATTAGATGGGGGATATAAAGGAAAAGAACCAAAGAATCTACTTCTATCGGTAGACCACCGCTGATGGCGGCCACTCTGTAGAGGAAATTCGCGTTTTTGGTTTAGCTGACGTTCTCTTTTTTGTGGATCTTGGAGACACGCTGCGTCTAAACTATAATAACTATTCGACCTGACTCTCCTAATTTTTCACAAAGCCTTTGACTGAAATACATGCTCATGACAGCCGCAAATTAGCCGTCTTCAGTTAATAATTCGATGCTACACTATTAAGGATATCTCTGGTTAATAAACCCCTCTTCATTATAATATTCATTGGAAATTAGAACGGAGATTTACCTGTCAATAGAATCATCGAACTGCGGATTACTATTGAGGAAGTCAGTTTGGCTTCATAAATCCTCGCACCCATTACCCGATAGATAAAACAGTGGTGCCCAACCTGCGGCCCCCGAAGGGTTTTTTTTGTGTGAAAAATGATGAAAAATTAATCCGAAAAATTTACGGCACAGAGTCGTGGATTTTTATAAAAGTTTTGATAATAAAACTTGTATTATTGAAACGCTTACCATAAAAACCTCATTATTACTACATTTTCACTTAAATGGCACCTCGGAATATATGTAACTTCCGATTTAAAATATAATCCAGCCTGCAGAAGAATTGCAACTTCCAATGCGGCCCGCCGAAGGATTCGCAACCAACTATGTGGCCCGCCAAGTAGAAGAGGTTGGACACCACTGGTTTAGAGCATGGGTCGGTAACCTTTCACAAGTGTCATATTCACGTCAATGTAGGGTCTCTCGTGCCACTAATAAATTTTAATTTCTCTCTATCTCTCTGTATTATAAAAATCGTAATGGTCATCATTAGAGCCCGGAAGTTCAGGCACTATAAAACGTCAAAATAGGCAGGCAAAATGGCACAATAAAACAGGAAAATAGGCACTAAAAAGGCATTTATTTTAACCCAAATATTACTATTATATAAAGTTTATATGGAGTAGGTATAACATTTCAATAAAATATGATTGCAATCGCTATTAATGATGTCTTCAAATTATGAACTATTACATGAGACAACAAGATGTTTTTTTTAATTCTCAAATGAAAAACTCTGTCTTCTGTCAGTTAGGATGTATTTCAAAAGCGATCATTGCAGTTATTTTCATTTTATCCAAATCTTTGTTGGCACACAACACTTTTTCACACTTGTTTTTTCACAACTACACCTGGAGCGCAGCATATTTCCTCCACAATTTCTCTAAACACCTTCAGTGAATTGACCAACGTCTCTTCCCTTTTATCAAGTAATGTAATGGCATCTAGCGACTTTGAGAACTAGCCTGCGATGTATGCCAAATCGTGGCTGACAGATTTATTTTTTTCAGGAGTCCTTTGACGATTCGTATGGAGTAGGCGTCTTCTTCATCGAAAGCGTCGACAACTTCCTTTATCTTTTCAAGATTGGCAGCTTAGTAAAGAGCAGCAGAAGTCCATGTATGTACCCCATCTCGTCAACACAGGCTGAGGAGGCAGTGACAGGTCTGGTGCTATTTCACGAAAAGTCCTTGTTCTTGATGGAGCTTTCAAGAAAAATTTCTCGGCATTAGATACAAGAAAATCAATTCAGAATTTTTCTCCTTCTCAATCTTTCCATTTGTCATCAGTACTATGCACTCACGCGCATAAGTTAACTTCCACCATTTAACTCTTATTAATCAACACCAAACTCTTTGATGAAATTGTTCCTTTTCTGCTTTGTAGAAACACTCACTTTAGGCACACAAATAATTTGTTAAAAATGATTTATGAACCCAGCCATGGGTTTTCCAAAAGTGAACTATGAAGAGAAAGCTTCCCACAGCGTGACCGTGAAGAAACCAATAGGAATGAAGAAGATGGTACCTCCCCGGTCGAAAACTCATTCTCTCTCTCTCAGGAAAAGATGGAGTTAAAGCCTTCTCTTTAAGTCTTCCTTACTCTTGTTCCGCTTCTATCTCCCACTCTCTTTCTCTCAGTCTGAAGGGTCGAATTAAGATAAAGGCATAACTGGACCAATGGTCAGAATTTTATGATACTGAACCCAGGGTGTGTAAAAACCGTCCTTGAAGAGTCAAACAAAACGGTATAGCAGCCAAATTTAAGAGATTTGACAGAAAGGAATGACATTTGGCAAAAATTGAGTTAAATAGGAAAGAATAGGCATATTCGGATAAAAAAAGGCATATGTGGAAAAAAAAACTTGAAAATAGGCAAAAAAAAGGAATTTATGGCATTTTGCCTGAACTTCCGGGCTCTAGTCATCATGATGCGTAACGCTCTAATTTTGTGAATAACGCGATTAGAAATAAACTTGGAAGACTGAAATTTCTCAGGAATTCAGTGTTGATGGATCTTTACGTAATGACTAAAAAATTTCGAAAAAGGTCACGGATTCGACTCCAGAGGATGAATGTCGTTTCCCATAAGATAACACGTAAAAATCACCTTTTTGGTTTGAAGGCTTTCATTCTTTCACTCTTTAAAATATCTTAAAATTAAGTTATCGACACGAAATTTGTGCTAAAACACGCCAAAATGAATTAGGATTCTTATTCTTACCTTCGAATACTCAATCTCAATGGAATTCGCTCATACTTTGAAATTAAACACTCGAGTTTTGGTAAATTTTTTAACATTTCAATAATAAGATTCCATGGCTACCGGTATTGTTGTCCTCGGTAATTTCCGTGCATATGCACTTAAATAAAGACTTACAGATCGAAAATAAGATTAAAACTTGCTCGAAATGACCGAAGATACGAATTTAATGCAAATAAATCGATCACAGTATTCATGTTATTTATATTTTTTATCTACGATATATTACTAAAATCCTATTTCTGGTTCTCTCTCTCTCTCTCTCTCTATACCTCAACCATTTTTAATCTCCGGGAATCTCAGCCCCCTTAAGTTCATTTTTTATCGAGTTATTCAACTAATTTTCTTAATTTGTTCTTAAAAACCAAACATGCATCCCTTATAAAATATATTCATTAAACTCATATTCAAAACATATTCCCGTTAAACTAATATAAATCCAATAGGTATATGGTAGGAACGAAGAAAAAGCGAGCAAAGGGGTTGGTGAGCGTCAGCGAGCAGGAGGCTTGCCCCCTAGTATTTTTATAATTTTGATAATTTTTATCGCCCCAGCTTTGTTTCAAGAAGGATTACATTGCAAATGATTTTGTATTTGTACATATAGGTCCGAATTTTCGTATTTTGTGTTAGTTATCCACAAATACGGTGAGAGAGAGAGAGAACGCGATGACTGCAGGCGCACATGAACTGCATATGCGAGAAAAGTGTTACAATATTATAGAACGTGCGGGGTTTTTTTTTTTTAGATGAGATGAACACTTAAATATATTAATATAAAATAAATAACTTGAATTCTCCAAATTTCCGAAAAGAATATAATTGTGCCACATGATTGTAATAAATAAATAAATAACATATAAATTATTTATCTTCTTTCGCGTGACATAGGTTGCCGATTCCTTGTTTTTTTTTTAGAGGGACCGTCTGCAAATGTCCATTTGGATCCAAATAAATAAGGTGAAAGTTTGTAAATTTTTGCCACTTTAATTTCACCCACGTAAACCGATCTCCGATGACGTATTTGTTCTGTTTCGTTGCCGTGGGAGTTTTTCTTCCGAGTTGCCAGCCGTTCGCACAAAATTAATTTCCTACCACAGGGGTTTTAGGACGGGGACAACTAGCAATAAAAGGTTATTGCTCTTGCGCTACCAATATATCCCGGTTACGGTCGCTTGGTTACCTAACACTTATCTTGTAGTCAATTACTTTCCTATATATTGACTCAGGAGATCTGAGTATTTTTTCGAGTTCCGTCGTGAATGAGAAAATTTGTGTTGCAAGCCATGCTGAAGATTTGAATTCTCTCAGCTAATGACTATGTATAATATAGTTATTTTTGAATTTATTACTGTGTGTGTGTGTATAGCTTATATCTTGCTATCGGTAGTAGTTTTCTTGTTGCGTTTGAATTTACTGATTGGATAAATTGATGCGGTTAAACATTCAGTGGAGAATTATCGAGCTCGTCTTATGTCTGAAAACAATTTTGTTTAAACTAGGGCGAATACGGTGTTTGGCTTGTTTTTTTGCACGTGAATGAATTCGCGATCTTTTTATGAGACGCTCTAATGAATTTTGCCTTAAATTTTTTTTTGTCCGTGCTTTCTCGCCATCCAGCTTATTACAGTACCAAGTAACGCGTTGTAATTGTTTTACTGTTATATAATTGCAATCCGTTTTTAAAGTACCGTATTAGCCCGAATATAAGGCGAGGTTTTTTTAAAAATTGCCCTTCAGGAAAGTGGGGGTCGCCTTATATTCGGGTCCTTAAGTATGAAGAAGTTACTTTTTTTGGATTTTCTCATTGGGAAAATAAGGAGCTAATACGGTATTTTTTATCTTGTTCCTGTCACCTCTATATTCAATTACAGAAAGAGAAAACATCGAAAGTTGATTACAATTTTTAAAAAATATAGTCACCCTCGAAAAGCGATAGGTTGTTGACGGCATTGACTCTCCGTAGCTAGGCGACGGTAAAAGGATACTCGGTGCGATTTTTGTCATCCCTTTTATCCCGAGCGAGCGATAGAAACCATGGAAACGATTGTTTTTTTCCTTCTTCATTATCGCGCCCCCGGAATCGGCCCGCTAAATTCCACACAAAAAAAACCTTGCGATCTTAAAGCGCATTTATTTTTTCACGAAGCCGCGCTGAAATTCGAATTCTCTAGGATTTTGATTCGTGGATGCGATCGAAACATTTCACGTGTGTGACAGCGGTATTAAACGAACTTATTGAGAATTATTTCCGTGGTGATCGTTCCGTGCAAAATTTTAACAGAGCGAAACTTTGCGAATACTTTTTTAAATGTCTGGTTTTATCTCAGATCAAGCTGATAAATAATAATTCCCTAAGAGCACAAAAAATGGTCGTTAAAACCAAATATAGCATAATTACCACCGACGACGGCTGCCTTGCAGCCTTGTGTTAAAAATATTGTAATTACATTTTTAAAATGTAATTTTCTACCTCAGGTTCCGACCAGACTGATAGATAATAATTCCCCAAGAGTAAAAAAAAATGTTTGCAAAAAACCAAATGTCTTGAACTCGTATAACTATCGCTGAATTGCCGCTGACGACGGCTGCCTTTCAGCTTGAAATACGCTTTTGGTATTCACGACAACCATATATGTGTTTCGGAGAATTCTGATTCATCGGATTAATCTCAGCCACAAGACGAGCTAAGGGAGTTCTTCGAATCGGACTGCGATATCCGTGTCTTCCGTGAAGAAAGAAGGATTTAACGAATTTAATAAAAAAATGTCCGAGATAGAAGTCGCCAAAATGAATTAGGACACGGAAAGGCTTTCACGACACAACTGATCACAAAACTCCTTCTTCGCCTCTTGCGTCTAACTAGCATAATTTCCGTGACCTAAACTGCCCGAAAAAAATTCAAAACGAGTCGGAAACTGATACATATTAGCTTTCCTACTTCACGTACACGATCTCCGGACCATGACATCCTTGAAGCCTTGAGTCATCCAGCTTCGAAAGTTTTTTTTTTTTTCAAAGAAACGTCGTTTCGCGTAATTCAGAGTTTTCGACCTCCAAACGCCTCTCGTGCGAACTAACCGGAAATTTCTAACGCGGGGAAAGAGAATGCACTATGTGTCTGTATCCGATTTTTTTTAAATAAAAATTTTCGGATATGTATATGTATTCGAGATGTAGCACGAAAGTAGAAGCGAAAATGGGACAATTATGTAATTGCTTAATCACAAAAAAAATTAGCGAAAGATAAAGAGGAAAGGGTATACATATATCAGGAATGTCAAAATGGCGGGCAGCATGCGGCTCCCTAATGTGCTTTGGTTCGGCCCTAATGCGAATTTTTGTCTCATCTAACACGTTCGAGATTTTAAAACAAGTTAGGAAAGTGTACAACGTATCACAAATGGGCGCGTTTCGTGTAATGAAGTATTTGGAAGAAATGATATACCTGTACTTAAGGGGTAATAGCGTTTTAAAGTCCTTTTTTTTCGTCATAAATAATCCATTTTATTCCTATTTAAAAATATTGCATGCACTCGTAAGGAAATTAAACGTATTTTTGTGAGATTGTTGATGTTATCAATAATGAAGAAGTAACCACGAAAGACATTTTAAACCCGAATTAAGACGTTCTTGTTTGATTTTCTTGATAACGGCTACTCCTGCGATTAAAATGTATAGGAAAACTATTTTGATATGACCAATGCATTACGAGATGTGGCGGAAAGTTCATTTTTTGCCACCAGTAAAGTGGTACCCCTGATTTGCGTACGTGATTCATTTATGTGATTTTCTTATTATCTTTGACTGTAAGTCCTTAATATCAAATTTCATGAAAGTCCGTTTGGTAGAGGCCAAGAACGAGCATACGGACGGACGGACAGACTGACGATAATAGGCGCTCAGGCTGGAAGCGAAACGCGCCTAAAAAGATTGCGAAAACGGAGACATTTTTTTAGTTATTGAGGTATAATACAGCCTAATAGCAAATGTTTATTTTTTCCTAAACAATTGCAATCCTAATGTGACCCTTCCATTACATCTGTTCCTTTAATGCGTCTCTGATGATTCCCAGAGTTACACGTGCTGCACTGGATATTTTTTATTCGTCGTTTGAGCAGACGGCGTTCGTGTTTTTTTTCTTCTCCGTCGGCGTCAGCAAGACTACCTCTGACCTTTTAAATCTTAAGAAGAGACGGAAAAAAGTGTCAGATCTGTACATCTTCTTTATCGGGGTTAGGTCGAGACTTGGGAAGAAAGAAGCTCCTTTTTTATCGCTTCAACCTTTAAAGCCAATCGGCTTGATTACATCAAGATGGTAAAAGATGTGGCTGGATGTCATGTGCGAACCAAAAAAAATATAACGAGTAATTACAGAGTTGAAGAAAATAAGGCCAAGAACACACTGATCAGGCGTTATGGAAGGTTTAAAAAATAGAATTTGGGCTTCAGCATACAAGTCCACGTTCAAAATTAAAAAAAAAATCTGATGCGGCCAACACATGACTTTCTCCATACAGAGCAATGAAGACGATTGCTCTCGACGTCAGTGTCCTCAGGAATAATTATCAGCAATTACACTCGTGAATAATTTTAAAACATTCCCAATATTCTTTATTTCAAATGAAATAAGTAAAGAAAGCTGTTTCTATGGATAAGAAAATATTGATGCGGAATTAAAATTACCCTTGGCAGCGTAAGCAGCACTATCAGCAATTAGAAATATTAACATAGCAACTGAAACAATGGTAGCACTTAGCGACGTACTTAACGTAAAATCAGACGAATTATCATAATATCTGTTAAAATATAGGTTTTACGAAAAAATGTGTCAAACAAAACTTGTAGAAAATTACATTTTCTAAAATACTTTTCGAGTTAGAGCGCCCACAAAATTCCTATCCCGCACACACAGACATCATTGAGAAAATGGCCAAAACGTGCTCTAGGGACCTCAAAACGTGTATTTCCGTTGAAATCTCGAATTCGATTTTTTCGTGAATACACTTTCTCTATACCTTGCGTATGGAGAAAGTAAAAATTATGACGGCAAGAATGGTCTCATCGAGTATAATCGAAAAAAATCGAGAAATGGGAAGTTCGATTAATCGACATTTGACGGATCGATGATTCGATTAATCGAAGATTCCAAGCACGAAAATTTCAATCGATCGAAAATTCGAGCTAAAGGGGACCCAGTTAAAAGTTTTTGGACTCGCTATACCAGTATATATAACTTATTGAGCTGATTGATCACATCGTCCCCTGTTAGTCTCGAAATATTTGTTTTTACATGATTCAGATGCATAATCACATGCGATTTCACGTATGCTCTGTGTGTGTGTGTGCGCGTGCGCGTGTGTGTGTGTGTGTGTTTGTGTGTTCATATACTTGGAAAGCTTCGAAATGTGGACATGGAGAAGAATGCTGAAGATAAAATGGACAGATAGGGTGAAAAATGAGGAAGTACTACGAAGATTAGGAGAGAAGCGAACGATTATACAGACTATCAGAAAGAGGAAGGCGAACTGGATTGGGCATTACCTGAGGAGAGAGTGCATGATTAAAGAAGTGCTAGAAGGAAAACTGGATGGAAAAAGAGAAAGAGGTAATAAAAGGTTTCAGCTAGTAGACGACTTGAAAGGGAAAGAGAGCTATCAAGACATGAAGAAAACTGCGGAAAATAGGAGTATATATGGAGAACCAAGTTTAACCTAGAATAATCGCGGACCTGTCAACGGACAGACTACCTATGATGATACTTCTGTGTAGAAAGGACGAGAAAGAGAGAGAGTGTTTGTGTGACATATAATCGATTTTGTGGGAACGCCTACGGCTTCTCCGATCCTATTCCCCAACTTCATCTTCATGGATCCCTCTCCTCCTAACAAGCAGGCATTTTTCGAACTCTTACGAGGCATCAGGGCCGCATTAAAGCGAACGATTCTATGGATTACGAGTCGCTTAAATTAGGACCATAATTGAATGAAAATTGAATTTTTTCTAGAAAATTGAACGTCTGTTTTTACAAAAAAATAGAACATTGATTTAGAAACCGCGTCATTTCTTTGGCGCTGCCCTTTTAGCCTCGATAAGCCGAAAATAATTTTTCGGAGTTGCATTTATCAAGATTCATGTTTTTTAAATAGTTTTTTGTGGAGTATTTTAAAATTAAGATTAAAATTTAGTAGTTTTTTTGCCAAAACTTCGTTAAATAAACTAGGATTAAAAAAAACTCTCGAGGTAAAACGATTTCAATCATAGTTCAATTTAAAGAAAAGTGAAAGGTAATATATTTATATATTATTTTATTATTAAATTTTTACGTTTTTTTGATCTGAAAAACTTTCGCCATCAAGAGAAACCCCATTGTTTCTGATTTAGCGAAGTTGCGAGCTGTGCATTCAGCATATGGAAAATGCATATATAATTATTATTTATATAAAACTTCATAAGAATTAATTTATATGTTTTTGTTTTGTATGTATTTAGGGTACGACCAAACCCACTTTTTATCTATCAGCTATTTGTACGTCGTCTTTCAATACGCGTTATAAAATCGATTAGGATGGCAAATTTAGAAACACAGGAGGAAAATCCACATCCTAATGACTTTAAAAGCCCATTCCAAACTTTTCATCCTCCCAGTGCCTTCTCGGTAGTTTTAATTTCCTAAACTCGATCCACTCAGTGAACACTCGAGGCTCGTCCAAATTACTCAATCCAATGCATCGTACCAGCACTTACAATAAGCCTTTCACTTTCTTTGCCTGCAAAATTTGGAATTCCCTTCCCAATAATGTCTGCTCCATCAACAGTTTAAACAATTTCAAAAAAGAAAATTGCACAAACTTCATCGCCAGTAGCAAACACACTTTGCTCGCTTCTCTGAATCTATCTCCTCATTCTCATCTCCACATTTTCTACTTTCGCTAACACTAATCCCAATTTCCTGTCAATTTCAACACATTCTACCTGTCCCATCAGTGTGGAAATGGTCTCATGTTAGAAGCAAAGCAAAATTTGTAAACTACTATAATAGTTAAAGCAACTATTCTTGTAAACACTTGTCTGTAAACTGTCTACGGTTAGGTGGAAGAAGATGCTGCATAGCCTCAACCTCGCCGTTAAAAGTTTAAACAGATAAATTAATTAAGTAATTAACAAAAAGATAACTTATTATGTTTGTTGATGGAATAATTGGTTTCTCCTTCGCAGAGACCAAGAAGCGTCGGTTTCATCCTCTCCGTGGCCTCCGGCGAATATTCAGGAGGAAATCTCGGAGGTCGCCCGAAGATGGTGACGGAGACGTCCTTCCGCAGTCCTCAGCCATGGCCTCCTCTTCCTCGTACGGTGGAGGAGGAGGAGGCACCTTAAACGGAGACGAGAGCCGGGACTCGGGAGGAGGAGGAGGTGGTCCAGGAACAGGAGACTTGGACGAGGCTTATAGATCCCGCTCGGCTTCGGAACTGCTCTCTGGAGAAGAGGAGGAGGAAGAAGAGGAAGGCAGTCCGGGAGGGAGTGGCCGAAGGAGAGGGTGAGAGAGAGAGAACGTCTTATTTCAACTGGTCCTCCTGTAATGCGGATTCGTTATGACGCAGATTTGCTATAACACGAATTCACCATGACATGGATTTGCTATAATGCAGGTTCACTATGACACGGATTTGTCATAACATGGTTCAAGGGCAGGTCTAGTAACTTCCTGAGGGGCGGGGCGATTATGGGCGATTATTGACTATTTTTCCATGGGGGTGGGGGATATTTTTAATTTGTGCACTAATTCCTTGTCAAAATTATTTCCTATTAATAAACAATGGTACACGATAGAATAGTATCATAATTATCAAAGTCAAGCCTATTGGAGAAAACCCTCTTAGCTTCCCCTTTTGCTAACCCTAAAGAATATCCAGGCGGGTGGGGCAATCGCACCCATCGCTCCATCCCCTCGATCCGCCACTGACATGATTTCGTTTATAATGCCAGTAATTCATGCAATGCAGATTATGCTCTTCGTTAATGCATTTTGGTCAGAACTAGAACATGTGATTTCACATTGTCCAAGATTGCTTTTTTAAGAGCCTTTATGATCAACGGCAATGGGCAATGCTATTTGCAGATACTTATAATACTAGCACTCTGGAAAATGGAAAATTACATGTAAACTTATGTGAAAATAATTATTGAATTAAACACCTCCCAAAATTTGTTATCTCCGTATAGCCTGTGTTATCCGCACTGTAAAATTATATAGTTATGTGAAGTTTCGTGCCGATATCTTCAAAAGTGTGGATTTGTATAGAGAACACACATAATTTGAATTTCACTTTTATATATAAGATTCACCAGGGAGAGGTTTGGGAATTTTGTTTCTGGAGAAATGTGCCTGAAGGGGATACCTTCCTTTCACTATGTACAGCCAGGTTCACATAATGCAGAATCACATTACATGGCACTTTTTCAGAAGACATCCCCCATATTATAGGAGGGCTAGGTGAATTTATTTTTTCAAAGATAGAAAATTCCCTGTATCTTCTGAGCAGAGATCCTGAAAAAGTACAGCCTGCAGCCCATTCAGACACAAATCAAAATGAGAGTAAACCAAGTGTCACTATTTTGTTAAGCAAAAGACAGACAAAATTAGGGGGAAATTGAGACTATGTTGTCCCTTCTTACATTTAACCCTGCGTCAACCGTTACAAATGAGAATAAAAATAATAATAATAATTTCATAAAAAAGAACCAGAAAATAAAATAAAGAGAAAAACATGCAAGCAAAATAGCATATTACAAATTCAGAAAATTTCTATAAAAAGACAAAGTAATAGCACATATTACAAAGGAAGTTGGCATTGGGAAAAAACTAGAAGTTGTTGCAGCATATTATGAATTCTGCTGAAAATGTGAAGCAGCGTGTTGAAAACCACTTTCTTGAAAAATCCAATGAGAAAATTTGAAATATTTAAGATATGATGAAGAGGTTATATCATGTTATAAAGTTCTTATTATGTGATATCCTGCTGTGTATCTAATAAACATTTTCAGAAAACCCCGTTCATCAGAGGCAGTACCGTAACTAGGGTGGGGCAAGCAGGGCATCTGCCCCAGGTTCGAAAACTCCAAAGAGTAACTAAATAAACTAGTGAAAGTAGGTTTTTGAACAGGGTGGGTGCAAAGCTATTAGTTTGACCTTGGTGCTTAAATAGCTAGTTATTGTACTGACCTCACAATCAGTCACGAGTTTTTTTATCAAGATTTCACCCTATTCATTTATCACACTCTTAAGTTTTAACTCCTATTATCTTAAGTCTTCCAAATATTTGTTATAAAGCGTGCTCGTGTGAAAAAGAAAAGAAAAATGAACCACAATCTTTAACGTATTTTCATTTCAAAAGGTTTTTGTTTTTGATTCAGTTGAGAAGGTTTAGCATTATTCAACTGAATGATACTGGCCTTGCTTTTTGGCATTCCGTCATAAATAACATGAGATGAATTTACGTATACGTGTCGCAGACAAGGCAGATCCAGGTGTTATCCTTGGAATGGGTAATCAAAGTTGAAAAAAAACGTCTAAAAATATCTTCAAAATAATACAGATTTTAAGATGCTATAATGAAGTAGATAATATTTTGTGCAACAAAGTACATCCAGTAGAAAAGTAACATTTCTTCAATATGCTATCTTTTATTATTTTTTCGATGTTCTGAAATGTTGGGGGGAGAGGGAGATTACCCCCCTTGACTTCCCCTGAATATGTAATTGTGTTTAATTGTATGAATCATTAGTTTATCAAATAAGATTATCTGTTTCTAGAAAAATTCATTTCTCTGACGAATAAATTCGGCTAAATATCGTGTAGATGTGTAACATTTGGTTTTCTAGGTGTATTTTTGTTTCCTAACTAGTGTACACGGAACTTACGCTTACACTTCACTGCAACATAGATTTGAGACATTATTTTTCTTCATTTCTGTCTCTGAAAACAATTCTCCAGGTTTCACAGAAAACGTTTGATCAAGATACAGTAGGCACAATTAAGAGTCGAATAAAACTTCTTTGATGTTTTTAATGTTAAAACATAACGATTAGTAACCCATATTTTTTCAGTCTGAAATAACATCATATATGGCTATTCATAGATTTTCTATATTCTGGCCAAACTTCCCTTTGCATGACAAATGGAGCAACTAACCATTCACGTTTAGGAGAATTAGCACCGTGGCTAACCTTTTGCTGTGTAAACTCAGGAAGAATGTCATTCACAGAAAGCCCATGCACGCACATGCAAACACATTTCTGCTAGCTGAATTAGCATATTCTTACAAAACAGCACCAATTGGGCACATCTCGGCTGTAGAACAGAATATTTGTATCACATTGTATGGTGAGATGTTCAGGGACAAGACATCCTCAGTCTAAAAACTTCCAGATGCTCCTGATTCAGCCTGCTGTGCAAATAGTCTGGGATCATTTGAACATTTCTTTCCATGAACAAAATGTATAGTAGAGTAAATATCAAGTTAACATGTTTTATAAATGTTTGTTTCAAATATGATTTTGTGTAACTGACCCAAAAACAAACACAAAAAGAACACACTCTGCTAAATAAAAAGTTAGGTTGTATTTAAATTTAATAATTTTCTTTGTGTGTCTTACTAACGTCTTTTGTTGATTCAGTATGAATGAAATCAAAACCTGGTTTTTATTATTTCAAAAATAAAGCGAAATTTAATTTAATTTTCTGTGATTTAATACCTTTTCTAGAATCTGTGATGTTTTTATTAATTGGATTATTGTTATATTGTCTTAGGAGTGGCAAAATAGCATCCGGAGAGATATTCCAAGACAGCCTCCGTCACAGCGTCTCGCATGACAGCGTCTTTTCATCTGGGGAGCGGAGGGTTTCCAGTGGTGGGGGAGGAGGTGGAGGGGGAGGAGGTAGAACTGCACAACCCCTTGCACCTTCTTCTTCTGCACAACAAGTTGCCGCACACCAGGGAGTTAGGGTATGTAATACTTTCTCCATGCCATTATCACGATTATAACTGTTTCCAATTTCACTATTTTTAGCGATATTTTTTTACAAGTCACTTATGTATTCACTTTGTCTGGCCATCCGTCTGACCGTGCAGGTGATATCTCTGAAACGGTTCAACCTAGATAAACCAGATTTTCAGGATAAGTTGCTACATATGAGAGCTACATGTGGCAATACAAAATTCTTAAAATTCCAATTCTCAGGAGCTAACTTTGCCCCATAAGAAAAGCACAAATCGTTGTAGAGTTTTTTTATATTTGCTTTTTAAAATTATTTCCCATCAAGATTTGAACTCAGGACTTGAACTATCGGAAACTTTAGAAATTGTAGTTTCTTATTTTTTATGACAGAATTTAAATCCGAGTCGAATTAGCCCTGGCTCCCTCTTAAAAGTTCTTGGGTCCCCTTACCATTCGCTGAATGCCATTGACCGATTTTGCGGCATGTGTAAGTAGCACAAATGAAACAAATACTTCAACAGTGGCCAGTGACAATTGTTTGATCATTTGTTATAAACGCTCCTCACACGCAGCTTCCTGAATAATTATCAGTATATATTTATGTTGCTGTGTATAAAGATTGATAATTTTGTTGCTTAAACAAAAGTGCGAAGCGAATAAAGCTATCCTTTGGTCTGTTAAAGGCTTAATTGATGCTAATTGAGAATTGGCTTTAAAATACTGAGGTACGCTTTTATATGTATTAACTTTCAAATTTTGTTGTGCCCCCCAAATATTTTTACCTTTTGGGCTGCCCTCCCAGAGTTAGGAGGCTAGTTACGTTGCTGCCTCCAACCAGTCGATCACATTCAACTGGTCGATCTTTGGCCCTTTTAAAGTCGATCGCTGAATCTTGCCTTAGCACTTGCTTTTTTATTTAATCAAGTGAGAAATGTTGAGCTGATATAGATTTTGAACTTATAGTTAGAACTTTTTATGTTGAGCTATGCAGGTGATTTTATGATCGTTCAATAATTAAGAGCAAGGGGAATGCGTAGATCAAATAATACAGCTATCTCTTGATATCAGTCCTCGTAACGAGACACGAGAGTATTGATGTTTATCCACCCTGAGTATGCTCAAGTGTAACTCATTTGGTTGATTTCTTCTGTCTGTATATTAATTTAATAGCTTTTTTTCTTCAACTTATAATAGCTTACGACTTAGTAATACATTGAATTATCCTGGCAGATAAAATTTTTAATCAATCTTATTTTAACTAAAATATCCTCTTGTACAGAACAAAAACTCGAATTAAACTTTATTCGAGCTTGTTTAACTCAAATAAAAAGTTGCTTGCGATTAAATTGGATTGACATGTTAAGCAGGACATTTCATGTTATGATGCTGGTTTCGATGTCTCTTAAAGTTTGGGAGAAATTTGCGAGGATTCCCCCATTCAACAGTATTTCTCGTATCAAGGCTCAATCCGCTGGGTCAATCCTCGGTAAATTTACAAATGAATAGTAGATCTTGGCTGCTTAAAGGTTGGAGACCCCTGTTGTAGAGGGTGTTTGTTTATTGCCTAGTAATGGCTTGCACATCGTTATCTGACCAATTTCGTACAACATGCTAATGTTTCATAAGACTTGTTCTGAATAAGTTAGTCTTCTGATCCAGCCAAATGACATAGATATATGTGTTAGAATATCAAGTATTTTTTCCCAAACACACTATTTATTCTTTGCCCTTTGATTGTTTATGGAATTAATTTGTAAATTGTATTTTAAACCAGTGTTATGAAACATTATAAATACCTCATCAGAAACATATGCCATGGTATTTACCGGCATTTAGCCAATCCATTCTTATTGTTGAAAATTGAGTTTCAAGCACAGTTATTAAAATGTTTGATATTTAGCCTACCAGCTTGAGGTTAACTAAACGCACACAAAATTTCTATCTCCATACTTGAGTTAACATCTAAAACTTGTAATCTTCCATTTTATAATATGATATTCAGGATTGTAAAATCATGTTTACTAATCAACTCATCCTATTCTTTGTCAAAAGCGTAAAATTTTCTTTCCATCCTACAACAGGGGAATATGGAATGTTTGTTTTTGAAGAAAATAAACCTTTTTGTTCAAATACACATTTATTGAGGACAAATATGTTTTACGAAGAAATTTTTACATCTGAAATTATCTACTGTAATGTATTATGCCATACAGTCAAGCACTGCTAATTCGAAAAGCTTGGGATCTGGGCCGTTCTGGACCACAGATAATTTTGGTTTAAAAACAATGTGGTATTATGGGGGGATGGGTATATGGTAAGAGTACCAGCAGATACATATTTCATATAAATAAAAGTGTTTGTTGAAAATGTAGCGTAATAGAAAATAAAATCTATATATTCCAAGTAAGAGTTAGATGAATTGGCAGCATTTAAAATCAATAATATACTTAATTCTTTTTATTATGTTCTTTGCATAACAACCATCACAAATGAAAGAAAACAATGTGAAAAAGCGACAGCAAAAAATTGCATACTACCGTATCGGCAACTATTATGCGAACATTGTTAATGTACAGGTAATAATTCTTAATGTCATATACCTACTGTTGTTGTTCCAACATGGTACATGGAACAAAGCTGCCCCACAAATGAACCTTTGTCAAGTTTATTTAATAATTGCACCTTTTCCTGAATTGATAGCATAAAGTGTAAAGAAATGTGCAAAATTTTTGTGATTAAAATTTGGTGTTATGAACAAATGTTTATTTAAAAAAATCTCGAAGCAAATGAACAATACCATTTTGGATACACATGTTTTTTATACCCTGTTTTCTGAAACATCTCATTGCAGCCGTTAAAAATGGTAATTTTACCTTTAAGTATTTATTTATGAAAAATATTTTTTGTTTCTGTACGTGTTGAATATCTAATGTTTTAATGTTGAATTACATGAATAATCATATAAACATAATTAAACCACGAAAGATAAAAGTTGATCTTATCCCCCAAAGTCAGTTTTAGAAAACTTGCTGCAGAGGGCACATTTATGTATTCAGTGTACTGGTGTTCATTTGCATTATTTTGTAAGAATTTTTAAATAAATATTTTTGAGTGACATCAAACTTTAATCATGAAAATATTCAATTCCTTTCTTATTATCTCTTGTAATATGGACTTCATGGCTTTTGGCTAAAATTATCAACCTGTATGAACATAATATAAAAGTTTTCACACATGAACCTCGAACATTAATTTTGTGCCTTGGATGTAGTGCTTTGCCCACCTGGTGATTCAACAAACCAGTGATGCAATGACGCATTATTGGATGCTTCATTGGTGCATATCTTGGGGTTTATAGAGTAATTTTATCTTTGCTCTGTGCTGGGAACTTCATGGAGTCTTATGATGGATAAAAATAATTTTATTTTAATATATTGGAGACTTTTTTTGTTCTTGTAATTTCTTATGTAAATCTGGATGATTCTTTTTGGTGAACCTCGTTAGCCAGCAAATATGATGATTTGCTCTTGAGTGAATTTCAAAGTCCAAATAGTTTATGTTATTGCCAATTAGTTGCAGAAAATGCCTATACTATTAACTTGTACAATCACCTTAGTAGGTCATGGCATCAAGGGTTGCACTAAGAATTAAAAATTTTGTCTAAAAGAAGAACACAAGTGTTTAAAAATTGTAGAATATGAAATAAGCATGGTATTTCACTCAAGATAATTTCTTCATTAACATATACATGAAAGCTTTGAACTTTTTTCCATAAGTATTATCATCATTGAATCTTTTCACACCGCATAGAAGTGCTTTCAAGTTTGGGCCATATGGATTTTTTTCATCTTATAGTCTTTGTAAATTTTATATGTAGATTGACAGTTTTGAATGAACCTTTCTTCTAAGCAAGCGACACAATTTTACCCAATGAAATGACGATTAGCATTGGATGACTGATGAAAAAATATAAAAACAAGTTTGAAATATGTTTTTAATCATAAATTTCAGTTGTACTTGAAATTACTTCAGCATGCTTGCAGACATACTCGTAAGGCTGACCAAGAACGTTGTTTTTAAAAGCATTTAATGTCCATGTCTTTTTATTCAAAAATCATACACTTATTGTCCATATCGGCATTCCATAATTATATTCCATTGTCTTTTGCAACATTATTTTTTAAGTTACATGTTTGAGATGAGACAACATTGCAGCAGGAGTTTCTTCTCACCTGTCTATAAGTGGCACAACCAAAAAGTTTTCAGACTGTCTGTCTGAGTGCTCAACAAGCACTTGACGACTATCAACTGTCATGTATGCATTATTATCAAATGCTAACCTTTGTTTATGTAGAAAGACAAAATCCATTCTTATCATATTGCTTACTTATTGTTAGTTTCTTTGGTATAGGCTGTGGAGAATCGTCGATGTTTGTGAAATTTCAAAGTTTGCTTTAGTAGCGTGAGAGAAGTTGTCATAACAACACAGGAGGGGCTGCATACCAATCCAAGGAAAACATTCCAGGATTGCTTCCAGCAGTTGTACGAACACTAACAGAAGTGCACTCTGATGGAGGGAGAACATTTTGTGGAAGGATGCGCTTAATATTATTAATTGTCATCAACATAATAAATGGGCTAAGCACATCAATCCTAATGCAAAATTGCAAGAAAACCCACAATACTTCAAAGCTTATGACAAAGGAACTAGTAATACATTAAGGATGGAATTTGTCTCAAAGTATAGCTAACATTTAGTGCTTTATATTAATGTACTCGTGATCAGTTGTTTAGCACTTACAGTGCACTCAGATGGACAGTTTGGGAACCTTTTGACATAAATCAAAATTGCAGGCTCTCATAAGATGTAATGGTGGCATCCATTACTTTGGAAGGCTTTTTTTTATAAACAGAAATAAGCCATTCCAAGCATACAAATTCTTCCATTTTATTTTTGCACACATGAAATTAAATTGAATTTTTTTCCAGTAGAAACCCCTGACGTAGTGGTTTTAGAAAATATGTCAAGTCGTTAATATAATGCGGAAAATCAGCTGAGATTGTATCCACAAAATTGAAACCATGTTTAAAGGTTTCTTGAGTATAAGATGACTCACTTAGTTTTGTGTAAATTTATACTGTCAGATATAAGCTTTGAATAACTCAGTTTTGTAAATGTATTTGTGTGAAAACATAAAACTATTTTAGTTGCTATTTTTTTATCATATTGTTTATGTTATATCTATTCATAATTAAATCAGTGGATGCAATTTATAATTTATATCAAATATTAATGTTTCTGGTAACTTCTAATAGCAGTAAGGGAGTTAACCATTCATGTAGTTTACAAATAAAGGAGCGATCCTCATCAGTAATTCACTAGTACATCAATAGAGATTTACGTATGAATAATGCCATGTATCACCTGTAAATCAAATTTGATTTATTCGTTTCATGGCATTAATTTGCTTATATTTTCTTTTCTTCACAAGTTGCGTATGACATAGAAAAAAACTATCACTTCAAAGTTCTAAACATCTTCTCGCAGTTTCTCAACTTCTACCATGATCATCCCATTAAAAAAAATACCAGAAAAGCCTACTCTTCAATTGCTGCCTTCATCATATCCTGCAGAATTGTACCTAGAATTTGTCTCTACACAGGGCCGGCATGACCAGGTGTGCAAAATGTGCACTTGCACAGGGCGGCAGCTTTGTATCTTTCTCTGCTCTTTTAAAAATCTCCAAATTAAAATCAGCGTCAGCCAGAGTGTGTCATAAATGACTTTTATCAAACATCATTCGTTAAGCATAAGACTTTCCCTTGTCTATATATATTGATGCCTCACATGATGCTATGAATTTGAGATTGTTATTCTCTGCTAAGGTACATGTCCTTCATCAATGACTCCATAGAACTCACAAGGGGCCTCTGCTTGTGTTTCATGAATAATGACTTCTTTCATTAATTTTGAATCAAAAGAAACAGCTTTAGAGATATGACAAATGCATGCATTCTTTATGCTCTCTGCAAATGGTACAAGAAGATAGGTTGGCCATCGTTTCACCTGACATTCAAGATGCAGTGTCTGCAATGATGCTTGTTTCTTCATTGATAAAAGGTAAAATTTTCAACATTGCTTTATATTGCATGTTTCCAAGAGTACTTCATTATTAATATTATTTATCTACATTGTACTATAAAAGCAATGGGGGATGGGGTGAGGGGTGCCAAAACCAGCATTTGCACAGGGTGACAAAACTCCTAGCGCCTACCCCGTCTCTACAGCTGACCTAAGTTCCCGACAACCTACGCTGAGGTTTCTATAATAAAATCATTTACCATTTATGCAGGCATGAAAAAAAGTTGCACATAATTTTTTTGAGAAGATGACAGCAATTATTAGAATGGTTTAATGTGGGATGAAGAGTGAGCATAAATTCAAGACTATCCTTCTTTTTAATTTCTCCATACGTAGTATAGGGAAAGTATTGTGATCATGAAAAAAATCGACTTTGAGATTTCAATGGAAATACACGTTTTGAGGTCCCTAGAACACATTTAGACCAATTTCAGAATGATGTCTGTGTGTGTGTGGATGTATGTGATTGTGGGTGCTCTAACTCGAAAAGTAATTTTCATATCGTTACCAAATTTCATATATAGCACTTTGGTATGAGCACAAAGTGCTGATTAGTTTTTGGACAATACCAGTCAACCGGAAGTCAAGGTTTATTCGAAACCCGATTCGGTTTTTGCGATATTTCTCCATTAAAACATCATTATTGTATATACAATTCTATACAAAGGTTATAGAGAATGTAATTTGAAACATTTTCCATAGCAGTTATTGTTTAGGAATTATTTATAAATAATTGGTTTTTTTGGTTTTCGTCAAAGATCTCCATAAAAACGTCGTTATTAGTAATCTTTGTGAGGACCAGAGTTGTAGAGAATAATATTTCTTCCAAGTTTTGTTTGAAACAAATTTTCGTAGAACGATCCATTTCGGAGATATTTAACTTATTCATAAATTTTCAGTATACAGCGCCAGCACCATGTAGCGGTGAATTCTGTAAACATATTCAACATATAATTTACGGCAATAAGGACGACTGTATTCTTTTATGATACAGAATAATAATTTTGCCTTATAATGCTATTCATAATAATTTAAGTATCCATACCCCAAATATGAAGAAAGTCATGTGTTGGTCACATCAGATTTTTCCGAATATCTCCTTAAAAACTCAATTTATGTCAAAATTTGTCATTATCAGTGTTGTAGGGAATGTAATTTTCTGCAAGTTTTGCTGGAAACATTTTTCATAAAACAGTTTTTTTAAATTGCACACACAATGAATTGTCACCTGCTTATCTTCTTTTTTCATAGCACTCTTGCCTACAATTTTAAATTTGATTTCATAGCTTGATTAACTTGCTGCCCAGCGGCGTTTTTTTATTTTCTCATATACGAAGTATATTGAGAAAGTATTGTAATCGCGATAGAATTCGATCTCGAGATTTTGATGGAAATATACGTTTTAGCACTTGAGTCTGAAAAAGTGGTTTTCTGTTCTTGGCTCTTGAGCCTAAACGGTGGAGCGAAAATGAATGAAATCTCGTACTTAGGTATTTTATCATACAGAATAGAAGCTATGACGAAATGGTTGACATTGCTCAATAATTAAGGGCAGTTTATTCGAGGCAACTTTAACAAAAATTTGATATTCTCAGAAACGGCTCCAACGATTTTGATCAAATTTCGTGCAGTTACTTGAATTAACGTCTTCAATAATAATATATAGTTCATATTTCTCAAAGAGTGAATATGAGGCTAGTTTATTCTTGGACAACTTTAATAACAATTGGATTTTCTAAAAAACCGGTTCATACGATTTTCCTCAAATTTCGTATAATTATTTAAGTCGATGTTTATAATGATTCTGCATATTTTTTTTTTCAGAAGATAACTAAACGACGCATTAGTATATGAGAACCTTTGTACAATGTATGTTGTACCGATTTTTTTTACTTCTACTTCCTATATTGTCTACTTTTTTTGATCGATAAGTTTGATATATGTAATATATCTTTTTAACTTTCACGATGCTTAACGTAACGCAACAGGTGATGTTATGGGTAGCTAAATCCTTTTTGGTCGTTCTCTTTCTGGTGCTGTTTTAGCGACCGAGAGACGTGGACACCATACACTAATAGTTAGAAATGAAAGCTTATCGCGTCACATAGTATGGCATCAATTATCGACAGTCGACTTATCAGAGGAAGCCGACCAATCGCGGAGATTGTACGAAAAAGCAGTTTCTTTATAAAGTTCGCGTCAGCGTGAAGGATCGATCCGTTTGATCGCGGAAGTGGGATGTGACAGATTTGAAGTTTTTTTCCACCTCTTTTTTTTTATTTTTAGCGTCGATTACGCTGGAAACACGTGAGAGAAGAATTGCATCAGGCGCTTTCTATTTTCTTGTTTTTTTTTAGGATTATGACGTCTTACGTCTTTGGTTGAAATCCCTTTGAAAGCATTATACTACATCAATGCTATGCTATGCAATGATATGTTCTCCCATTTAAAAGCATTGGACTCATTGCTATGGAATTTTTATTTCCCATTGTTAAAAATCGGAAATTTTCCCTCTTTTTGGGTTTAGAAGATGAAATCGTTCGCTGTCGTTCGGCGCGGATTTGAATTCTCTTTTCAATTGATATAAGCCTAATTCTTTTAGCTATAGAACGCTTCATGTCTCGATCTCCTGTATCTCTTTTGACTAATTTAACAAGTTAGGAAAGTGTACAACTTATCACAAATGGACGCGTTTCGTGCAATGGATTATTAGGAAGAAATTATATACATGGACGTAAGGGAAATTGCGTTTTAAAGTTCTTTTCTTCATCATAAATAATCCATTTTCTTCCTATTTAATAATATTACATAAACACGTAAGGAAATTAAAGGTTTGTTTGTGAGGTTGTTTATGTTAGCAACAATGAAGAGGTAACCATGCAAGAAATTTTCTAAGTTCAACTCGAAATAAGACAGTTTTGTTTGATTTTATCGATAACGGCTACTCCTACGATAAAAATGTATAGGAAAAGAAATACTCTTCTCTACCAGTTGTACAGGTTTTATTTGAAAAATATTTTGATATGGTCAATACTTTACGATATATGACGAAAATTTAATTTTTGTCACCAGTAAAGTGGCATCCCTGATTGGCTTACGTGATTCATTTTTGCGATTTTCTTTTTATATTTGATTGAAAGTCCTTAATATCAACTTTCATGAAAATCCGTTCGGTAGAAGCTGAGAACGAACATACGGACGGACGGATAGATCGACGATAATAGGCGCACACGCTGGAAGCGAAACGCGCCAAAAAATGCAAATTTATAATGCCCCACGCCGATTTAATGCTCAAAGGAGTCCGGAAAATCGATTACTCCTCAATGACTCATTCTAGATCCACCAAATTCGAACCGCGTCTAGCCCTCGCGTAGACGGTCCTATCATGAAAAATTGCCTTCTCTAACAAGTCGCAAGATTTTTCGTAGAAATTACTCGAACAGGCACAATTAACGAATCTCATTATATATGGGACCTGCCCCCTCAATTCGCCTCAAACCCCGCCCCCAGCTCGCTCCATTGACTACGTGCTCCGCTAAGCTGAAAATAATATGTAGGGATTGCTCTTAACCAGGACCTTTCTGTGTTTGTAGTTCATTGCCTTACTAATTCCATATAAAAATTTTATTTATGCACATACGAGGTTATTGTTACACGCTTTTACTTAACTTCCCTTCGTATTTATTTATATACTCGTATTTACTAGGGGGCAAGCCTCCTGCTCGCTGACGCTCACCAACCCGCCCTCCCCTTTGCTCGCTGTTTCTTCGTTCCTAACATGTACCTATTGGATTTAGATTAGTTTAACGGGAATATGTTTTGAGTATGAGTTTAATGAATATATTTTATAAGGGATGTATGTATGGTTTTTAATAAAAATTAAGAAAATTAGTTGAATAACTCGATAAAAAATAAACTTAAGAGGGCTGAAATTCCTGGAGATTAAAAATGGTTGAGGTATAGAGCGTTAAAGAGAGAGAGAGAGAACCAGAAGTAGGATTTTAGTAATATAGATAAAAAATATAAATAACGTGAATACTGCGTTCGATTTATTTGCATTAAATTCATATCTTCGGTCATTTCGAGCAAGTTTTAATCTTATTTTCGATCTTTATGCCTTTATTTAAGTGCATATGCACGGAAATTACTGAGGACAACAATACCGGTAACCATGGAATCTTATTATTGAAATGTTAAAAAAACTCGAGTATAAATTCAAAATATGAGCGAATTGGAATGAGATTCAATATTCGACTGTAAGAATAAGAATCCTTATCATTTTTGACGTGTTTTAGGGCAAATTTCGTGACGATAACTTCATTTTAAGATATTTTAAAGAGTGAAAGAATGAAAGCCTTCAAACCAAAAAGGTGATTTTTATGTGTCATCTTATGGGAAACGACATTCATCCTCTGGAGTCGAACCCGTGACTTTTTTCGAAATTTTTAGTCATAACGTAAAGATTCATCAACACTGAAATCCGGAGAATTTTCAGGCTTCTAAGTTTATTTCTAATCGAATTATTCACAAAATTAGAGCGGTACGCATTACGATTTTATAATGTAGAGAGATTTATTTGTCACACATCAACACTCGCTATAAAAATGCGAATAACTCGAGAAAGAGTCAAGATAGAAACTCTAAATTTTGCAGGAATGCTCTATTCACATAATTTTAAGGTGATGACGTAGAAAAATCTCAAAAAAGTCCTGGGTTCGACTCCAAGGAAGGCATTTACATTTCCCATATACTGACACGTAAAAATCGGCTTTTCTACGTTCAGGCTTTCGTTCTTTTTTAGACTAAAATTAGACAGAATTGACCTACAATCTTCGGATATAAACTATTTTGAAGAAAACATTACAAAGGTTCTTATTCTGTTCATCTTTTTCCGCATACACTTCGAAATCGCTCAATTTAAACGTTTAGTTCACACAGTTTGAGGAAATCTTGCCATTTTAACGGGATGTTACCTTGCCTACCAATTCCATTGTTAGACCTCGATATCATATTGTTATTTCAAATCTTATGGGTCCGTCCGTTTACCTTTTAACAGGATATTAGAAAACCCCTTACGGACTATTTATACGGGTCCATTATCACTTTCGTATTGTTGGCCGTATTCACAGCAACGAAGGTAAATAAAAGGCTATTAAGCGAAAGTAAGTGAAATTACACAGTTCTAAAATTTCTATTTTCTATGAAATATTTTGTCGTTGTTATTTAATGCCAATTGTTTTTGAAGAATTGTTTACGTGATATGCTGCTTAACATTTTAATGGTAAAATACATTGCCGTGGTATTAGTTAATTAATTTTTCGAAACAAAAGTAAAATTATATACTTATGTATACATAGGTCTGAAAATGTATTTACATGATTAATGTATTGAATCTTATTAAAGATGCAGAATTTTCGAGATAGGTTTGTCTTCTGCAGGGGAATGTTTTATTTTTTAATTTCAGTATTCTTTAAAGAAAAAGCGTCTTATGTATTTTTCTGTGCAGTTATTTTTAGTTGTTTTTTGTAGTTTGTTGATAATCAGCACCGCCGAGTTTAATCTCAATTTTGCAGATCAGTTCTTGTATTTCTTATCTTCCAGACTCTCCTTTTATCTCTGTTTGAATAACAACTGTTCACGCTGTTACTCTCACTCGCGAATGTTTTATCCGAATAAATTTCATTAACTTCTTTCAATATGGCTGCATTTTCCCGGCTTTAATATTTCGGCGTTCTGATAAACAGTCGCCATACTTAATTCGCATCTTGTCCATTGTTGTGTGTTTTTTTTTCTCTCTCTCGTTCGCGATAAGGCGACCTCTTAAAATCTCTCTGAAAACCATCTCAAAGTTTTTGATAACAGCGATTGGATATTTATGTTTTTTATACATAATTCCTTTAATCGATTGATTCTTCAAAGAATAAAAAATTGTTCCTATCTTTAACTTAGCGTTCAGTTTTTTGCTTTATAAGTGCGGAGATAAGTTGCTTTCCTTGTAGCTTTATTGGGGGTGTCAGATCGAATGCGAACCGTTTTAGATCGTATCGTTGTTAGTCAATGAAATCCACAGGTTTTTACTTTCTTCATATACTACGTAGTATAGATAAAAGTATTGTTTTCGTGAAAAAAATCGATTTCGAGATTTCACTGAATATACACGTTTTGAGATCCTTAGAACACGTTTTGACTATTTTCGCAATGATGTCTGTCTGTCTGTGCGTATGTGACAGAATTTTGTGGGCGCTATAACTCAATAAATAATAATCGTGTCGGCACAAAACTTTATACTTAATAAGATTTTTATTAGTAAACGACGATCTGAAAAGATTTTGGCTGAAACTGGTCAACCGGAAGTGGAGGTTTATTCTTGTCGTTTTTCATTTTTTTGCCAAATATATCCTTTGAAACTCAATTTACGTAAATATTTGTTATTGTAAAAGCGGTAGACAGTGTATTTTGTACAAGTTTTGTTCGAAACATTTTTTCATAAAACCGATAGTTTTGATTTTACTTCTAAATTTATTAAATACGTCGCTAAGTGAGGCCATTTTTTCCGTTGTTATGATAAAATTTTCTAATTGTTGATAGCGTTGCGTACGTTTCCAAGAGTATTTTTAATTCCGCATCGACATTTCGTTGTCCATAGAAACAGTTAACATTTTCTTTTCTTTTTCTTTTTTTAAAAATAAAGGCAATTGAAATTTTTTAAAAATTCTTCACGAGTATAATTGCTGATAATTATTCCCGATGACGCTGATTTCGAGAGCAATCATATTCATTGCTCTGTATGGAGAAAGTCATGTGCTGGTGAGAGAAGATTTTTTGTAACGTTTTCTTAAAAGAAAAAATAAAACGTGATTACGTGATCATTTATCTGTCTGTCTGTCCTTATATGTACAATCAGCTGTTTTTTAAAAGAAATTTGGAAAATTTCGCATCCGATTGTTTTCTGAATCGAATTGATATTATTATCTTGATCAGAGGTTTTCGCAGCGTGGTTGTTCGATGATATTATTATCGTTTCAGAGTTCATTTAAAGGAAAAAAACTTTTCGCCGATGAAATGACCTACTTCCTTTCTCATAGCGATTTTAAAAATTGTACAAAAATCTGTAAATGTTGTTTAGGCGTTAGAAGATTGATACGGCGTAAAACAGATTATATCTATATCTACAGTTCACCCTGCAAGCCACCGCAATGGTGTGTGGCAGGGTTGCCTCGAAAAAAAATCACTTGTGCAAGTTTTGTTTTAGGTCATACACTTTTTAAAACAAGTGAGGAAAGCAGATATTATAAGGCGAACTTTTACAGAAAATAAATGTCATCGATTGGTGGTCGTTTAATATTAATGGCAATATGATACAGCCCTCTTGATTCCCATTATAAGCTTACCTATATAAAAGCATTGAGCTCGTTGCCATGGCAGTCGATTGTTGAGACCCAGAAGAACTTCCACTTTTTTCGGATAAAAACTAAAAATTTACGCTAAATCTACAGGGATTTGAATTCCGTCTTCAAAAATAAGAAACTACAATTTCTAAAGTTTCCGACAGTTGAAGTCCTGAGTTCGAATCTTGACGGGAAATAATTTAAAAAAGCAAATATATAAACCTCTACACCGATTTTCTTATGGGGCAAGTATGGGGCCAAATTAGCCCCAAGCAGCTGATCCCGGTTCACCAAATTCTTACCGCATGTAGCTCTCATATGTAGTAACATCCTGAAAATGTGATTTCTCTAGGCTGAACCGTTTAAGAGATATATACACAATCGGACGGACGGACAAACAAAGTGATTATATAAGCGATTTGTAAAAATATCGCTATAAAGCACGAAGAAACTATTTTAAGGGAATATATTTCTTCGTTTTTTTTTCACTATTCGATTCGTCCAGAAAATGCTTTGGAACAGCGTCGGTAAATTTTATTTGACTCCTTTGTTAGTGAGGTAGACGTTTTATGGAAGTGGATTGCTCGTCTTCCGGCATTTGTTTTATCCGTTTTACCATCGTTTTTCGAATCTCCCGATGAGGTTCACTTTTACTTTCTCGGTATATAGTACAGGAGAAAGTATTGTATTCGGATGCAACGATGCCTACGCTGGCAAAGGTAATTTTAATCGCGCATCGAAGTTTTGTCATCCACATCGACACCTAAGAATTTTGTTTATTTATAGGCTTTTTTTCACTGTGAAAATCATTCCGAGTCCTTAATAACTTTTCGCGAGTTTATTTGCCGATAACTATTCTCGAGGGCGCTGATATCGAAAGCAAATTTTAAGTATTTTACTCCTTTGGTCTCTCTAATCTGCGGGGTTATTTCCCTTCTAGGATGCGCGCGCGCCTTCAATGCCCGTCTTTTCTAAAGGAATTCGCTCCCCTCCATTCTACATACGTATTACCTCCGATCACGTCTAGTAATTTTCAATCGCTGCGTTAGGGAGAACTACCTGTACTCTTCATGCGCGCTCTCTACCGGAAGCTTAGAGAACGAACTCCACCTGGCAAAAAGCGTCACCTCACCTTGTCTAATAATATAAATATATATATAAAAATATAAAGGATAGCATTGCAATCATATTCATTGCATTGGATAAAATCATGTGATGGACACGTCAGTTTTTTTCAATGAGTCGATTAAAATTTCAGAAGCGCTTTTTAGAAAGAAAAAAAACGTATAAAAACCCGTCTTCAAAAAATACTGGGACGCGGCATAAGAAGCGAAATTCTGCGGTCGCGGAGGAATCGCAAAGCTATTTCGAAACTAAAGCTTGTGTTTTTTTTTTGGAAAGAAATTGAGGAAGTTATGGCCGGAGATATTTCCGCGGAAGCTTAAAAGTGTTAAACGTCGTGGCGAAAGCTGACGTATTCGTATCGAAAAGCAGCGCACACGTCATTGAATGGCATTTTTTTAAATAAATGATTCAGTTACATACAGTGGAACTTCCATAAGTCTATAACCTCAAGGGAAACAAACAAAGATTCGACTTGTAGACATTTCGAGTCATAGAAGACTGTAAAATGAATTCACTTAGAGTTATTGAAAATTCGAGTTATAGACGCTCGACTTATAAAAGTTCGACTGTATTAATTTCAACAGAACATATTAACTGTAACAGAAAATTGAACCGTGAGATAAAAATTATTTTTGTTTGTGAAATAAAAGTAGCCTTGATGCACACTGCCGGAAATTGTATGTAGTTGAATTTGGTTCAAGCAATCCTTCCCCTTCTAATTTTAAATATAAATTTTTTTAAGACGATGTAATGAACTCGACTTTTTATATATATGACGCTCTTAATTAAAACCATACGTCTTGGAATAAAAACATCCTCCATCTTACGAAAGAAAAACAATTTGTGCGTGCAGTTTTTATAGCCCCGTTGCTTAGTAACCGATTGAAATCAACAAATATCAAGATTACCGGAAAGCTTTACCATTTGAAGGCTATTGTACGTTGACATAATGCAAAATGAACGTCATAAAATCCCGATAGAAATAAGTAGTTAGCGATAAAAATTCGATTGTCTTATATATTAATTGTTTATGTATGAAAATAGTTTCATGGCCGAAATTTATTAAAACAATAGGTTTGGCCTAAGTTGAGTTTTTTCATCTTTTTTAATTTTGGCACGCTTATTTCAATAAATTTTGATTGGAAAACAGATGTATGCATAAGAAACGACAAATATAACGACAAAATAACTGACAATGAGTAGAATAGTGAAAATGTTCCTGAAAATCGATTAATTCTGATCGAAAGGTATTCCTTGTTATTTATAGGGCGACTATCTTGCAGCCGAAATTCGCATATGGTTCTTCAAATTACCTTTTCGTGAATATTGGAGGTACATGAGTGAGTGCTTGTTTTGGTCAGTTTCAGCGGATAATTCTCTGTTGAAACAACGTCAGATGCATCATTGAGTGGCTTCGACGACACGTAAAGGTAATTTATCTGAAAAACGTATGCAATTTATCGCGCATTTATCTCAGAAACGTCGAGCTTTATCTTTGAAAACGTTTGATTATTTCCGTCTCCCGACAACGGCTAATTATAAATTGATCTGTTAACAATGTGCGCGCGATTCTTTTGTGACGTTGCGAATTTCGTTGTGGACGTCAACAAGGTTCGTCCTTAACAAAAAAAAAACGAAACGAAGAATCGGCTGTCGATTGCTTTTCATCTACAGTGTAGATTTTACACCAGTGTTTTTCGGCCGGTGTTCCGCGGGACACTGGTGTTCCGAAAGCATTGGCAAAGTGTTTCGCGAGATATTCCACCGAAAATAATTTTTCCATAAATTTAGATTTTTTAATGAATTTAAAAATAAAAAGTATGTATTTCTATTTTGCTCTCACGCCGTAGCTCCATCTATCGCAGAAGCAGAAAGTACTTCTATTAAGTACATAAAGTAAAGGTTATATGTAACTATATGTATATAGGTGTTCCATCACTCAAAAAAGGTTGAAAAACACTGTTATACACAGTAGATGTCGTTGGTTTTTGCCATTGCTCCTATTATTCCTTTTATATGAATGAATGAAATAATTGTTGCACTTTGAAAAATCGAAAATACCGTGGAGACTCATGGGAAGGCCTAATCGTCTCCTGAGACTTTTTTCGGGATGTTTTATTTTTCTAGACCATATTTAATGGGGGTTTAAGTGTATATTTTAAATTTCAGCTCCTGATTCCCATCTGGAAGTGTTCTTAAAAATCGTGACGGACAGACAGATTGACGGACACATGAGAATTATTATATATATAGTACAGATATATTTTCCAGGACAAAAATTTTCCAGTCTCCTTGGACGCTTTGTTGACCTTTTCGTTCTCCCGTCTATTAACAGGCTTCAAGAAATGAAATAATATAATTTAAAATTCTTCGAAATACGGAATACCCCTCCACCGAATTTCGTTCCCTTTGCTGTGAATTTCAAAGTAAACTTCTCCATTAAATCTTACGGAAGTATTTTTGCATTTTTACTATTGAACGTTCTTGCCGTTTTTCCACGTGTGCTGTCGTTCGCCTCCTCAAAATGCGTGTCAAAAAACGTCCACCTATTTTTTACTTTCTCATAGTAAGTATCGAGAAAGTATTGTTTTCGCGAAAAAATTCGACCTCGAGATTTTTACGAAAATATACGTTTTAGGTGTGGCTGAATCCGAAAAAGTGGTTTTCGCAATGCCGTCTGTCTGTCTGTTACCGGCTCTGGAGCCAAAACGGTAGAGCGAAAATGAATGAAATCTCGTACATAGGCATC
This sequence comes from Uropetala carovei, assembly GCA_036926305.1. Taxonomy (NCBI): domain Eukaryota; kingdom Metazoa; phylum Arthropoda; class Insecta; order Odonata; family Petaluridae; genus Uropetala; species Uropetala carovei. Next base: position 6,307,519 of record JAXCHB010000015.1, on the reverse strand, counting down.
TTATCATACTGAGCAGAGTATACATAGAAAAGGTTGACATTGATCAATAATTAAGAGTAGTTTATTCTACGCATTTTTAACAACAATCCGATTTTCTCAAAAACGGCTCTAACGATTTTGATCAAATTTCGTACAGTTACTTGAGTATACATCTATAATAATACTACGTATTTCATTTTTCTCAATGAATGAATATAAGGCTAGTTTATTGTTGGGCAACTTGAACAAAAATTGGATTTTCTATAAACAGGCTCATACGATTTTCATTTTCTAAAGATAACTAAACGACGCATTATTATATGAAAAAGTTTGTACAATATATGTTGTACCGATTTTTTAAATTACTTTTTCTTATCAGTTCCCTATGAAGCTCTTCGTAGGCTTTATGTTCTTGATCCGTCCGGGAAACATATCAGCCCGCCTCTTACCACGCGACTGTAGGTTTTTTTAAAAAATCATACTAATCAAACGTCCGCGGGAAGGAGTTCGATAAAGAGATTCTGGAATATCTTTCTTTCCCGGAATTCCGATATTAAAAAAATGATAATATATTAAGTCCTCCTCGTGACAGAATATCTTTTCAAGGTCGGGTTATTCGGTTCTGTTAGGACTCGGACCATGGATCTCATGCGGCCCGCACAGATCTTTAATGCGGCTCGCTAAGTAAGGTACTTTATGCTGTGATGATGCATTCAACAACAACGCCACGCATCTTTGTTTTTTTTACTCCTGATGAAGTTTGTTTCCATGACATTACCCACTATATGTTTATATAACGAATGGCATGTAAATTGCAACTAATAATAAATTAAAGTGATCGCTTCCGTTGTATAAAACCACCTTACTACCATTAAATAAATATATTCTGGGAGTTTTTATTGCATCTCAATGTATTTTGCGAATGCTAAATTCATTTTTTTTTTCGAATCATACTGGAGTAAACCAAATGAGAATCTTCGGAGTATACTTACGCTTTTGACCGTTTACACACATGTACTTTAACGTCCTTGCTTTTTTTAAAGTAAATTTCCGTTTATAATGCGCGTTTTCAGCGTTTTTACTTTCTCATATACGAATTATATTGAGAAAGTATAGTTATCGCGAAAAAAATCGACCTCGAGATTTTGACGGAAATACACGTTTTTAGGTGTAGCCGAGTCCGAAAAAGTGGTTTTCGCAATGCCGTCTGTCTGTTACTGGATTTTCTAAAAAACTGCTTATACAATTTTCATCAAATTTCGTATAGTTATTTAAGTTGATGTTTATAACAATTCTACATAGTTCATACTTTTCAAAAGATGACTAAACGACGCATTAGTATATGAGAAAGTTTGTACAATGTATGTTGTACCGATTTTTTTGTGTGCTCAAAAAATTTTACGACCTCCGTAACCTATGAAAATGTCTCACTTAATTAATTTAATTTAATAAACTTTCATTATAATTCTGAAAAGTAAAGGTTATTTCCGATTCTCACGAACGTCGCTGGGCTACCATTAACCTGTTTAAATCATAGGTGGTACTCTACGTCGAATTATGATATCGTTATATTGCCACCAAAAATCCCTATTTCGTATAGTATCGATTCTAACTTATTTAAAAAACGCCGTTTCTCCTCGGTATTTAACGCACGCCATGTGATTCCTGTTTCTTTTTATTTTTCGGGGTAATACGTATGAGATTTTCTCCTCTTAGTATAGAGATGTCTATCATTTTACGAGCAAACACCGAATAGTGATAAGTAAGGAAATGTCCGCTTCAAAATGGAACGTTTAAAGGTCGGAGTATATGTCCGATAGTAAGACGAACTTAAGCCCTCGCGATAAATATTTTCCTGCTCCCTAATCTGATGCCTTTTCCGTCGCTTTTGTGTCTTCACAAGGTCGAACGTATGCACCAAGTTATAAACGTGTTTATAAAGGAAATGTCAATACTAAATGCGAGGAAGCTGCCTTCACTAAAGGCTGTACATTTGCTTTGGCGGATTAAAAATTAAGCGTCTCAGGTAGCATTACGATCAGGTACATTCGAGTTACGTCTGAAAATTAAAAAAGTTAGGAATGTGTACAGCGTATCACAAATGGGCGCGTTTCGTGTAATGGAGTATTAGAAATAAATTTTATATATATATATGTGTGTGTGTGTGTGTATATATATATATATATACATATACTTGTACGTAAGGGAAATAGCGTTTTAAAGTTATTTTCTTCGTCATAAATAACCCATTTTCTTCCTATTTAAAAATATTGCATGCACACGTAAGGAAATTAAACGTTTGTTTGCGAGATTGTTTATGTTTCCAACATTGAAGAAGTTTTATTTTTTAAATATGTTGATATTACCAATACTTGACGAGATATGACGAAAAGTTCATTTTTTATCACCAGTAAAGTGGTACCCCTGATTGGCTTACGTGATTCATTTTTGCGATTTTCTTATTTTCTTTGATTGTAAGTCCGTAACATCATATTTCATGAAAATCTGTTTGGCAGAAGCCGAGAACGAACATACGGACGGACGGACAGACCGACGTCAATAGGCGCTCACGCTGAAAACGAAACGCGCCTAAAAAGGAATGTCTTTCTGTTCTAATTCAAAATGAAAACAATTATTTAAAGCATTCTAGTCCGTGCTATCATAAAATAGAAGAACTTTCCGACATTGATATGGTTTCGTCAGCATATCTTTTCAAATTTTTATATTTTTCCCCAAAAATCAGCCCCCCCCCCCCCCCTCCCTCCTCTCCCCCCCCCTCTCCTCTCGCCCTAGAGAAAGAAATGCGGATTATCTTGAAAGTTATAAAGCGTGGAAACTAATAATTCGATAGGTTTATCCGCCAGAAAAGTTTTGAAAACTAGGCGTACAGACGGAAGGCTGACAAAATGACAGAATTGACGCGTTTATGCTTTGTGATCGGACCTCTTTTTGTCTTCTTCTCTTTTAATTCCCTTTCTCCTATTTAAAAAATGAACTGCCTCCTCCTCCTTACCTCCCTTTCATCTTCCTTTTCTCTCGCTATCTCGTACCTTCGCACCCAAAATTTATATTTGCTCTTCTCAGATTCTTCTTCTCCTCCATAAGTCTGAACTTCGAGAAGACGGCTCTCTTATCGGAATTTATAGGGGACGATTTAAGCTGCTGCCGAATCTATTAGGAACAATTAAGGGATGTCTCAAATTTTTTATCATCACCAATAGCAAATCCGTCCTCGACTACTTGTCAAACCGTCGTGACCTTGGGCACCTTCTTTCCTCTTCTGTTAGCTCTCTCATAGCTGAATCTTTTTAGGCGCGTTTCTCTTCCAGCGTGAGCTCCTATTATCGTCTGTCTGTCTGTCCGTCCGTCCGCATGTTCGTTCTCGGCTTCTACCTAACGGATTTTCATGAAATCTGATATTAAGGACTTACACTCAAAGATAATTAGAAAATCACACAAATGAATCATATAAGGCAATCACGAGTACCACTTTACCGGTGACAAAAAATGAACTTTCCGTCATATCTCGTAAAGTATTGTTCATATCAAAATACTTTTCAAATAAAACTTGTAGAACTAGTAATGTAAAGTATTTCTTTTCCTACACATTTTTATCGTCGGAGTAGCCGTTATCAAGAAAATCAAACGGAAAAGTCTTACTTCGAGTTGAACTGAAAATTTCTTGCATGGTTACTTCCTCATTGTTACAAACATAAACACTCTCACAAAAACACGTTTAATTTCCTTACGAGTGCGTGCAATATTTTTAAATAGGAACGATTATTATTATTTATGAAGAAGAAAATAATCTTAAAACGCTATTTCCCTTACGTACACGTATATCATTTCTTTCAAATACTCCATTGCACGAAACGCGCCCGTTTGTGATACGCTGTACACTTTCCTAACTTGTTTTCCTTCTACTTACTATTTTGCATTCATATTTCCCTTCGAATGCGTCGCAGCATCTTATCGGATAATGCCTGACTTACCAACATTATTTTCTTTGACGTTCGATTGAATACTTACTAGCTTTTTTTAGAGCGTTTTTTTTTAAATCGATTATGCATTCGGTTTATCCGATGAACCTTCCGGATGTGTTGGCAACATCTGTCGAACCTTGAAACCTGGAGAATCCAAATCTTCAGGAAGTATAGGTTAGCATATAGGTTAGCATATATTAAACATTTCATGGATGTAGGATTTAGCTGCTAAATCGGTGTCCACGTCAGAACTTGGCTTATAAATTGAGAAGAATTCAAGCTAGATTTTTTTTTCAGGGATGCGCATCGGATTTCAAAGCTCAAGTACCGGAGTTCGATTTCGCGGGAATTTGTTTTTAATTATCGAATTTTTTATTCTTGATTTTTGTTTGTTCTTTTCAGCAGGACACAATAATATTTATTTACCTACTATAGTTTTTGCAAAAAAAAAGAAAGTGGCTTATGTAATTTGCTCTCCTCTCACTTGTAAATTTATCTGTCTTGTTATTTTCAACCTCCTTATGTTAGAGCGAGCGACGCTAGACTTTTACGCCATTATCCAGGAGTCGGGATTCGAAATTTTCGCCTTTGCGACACGATGAGTTTCGCAAACTCCTCCTAGCCGTCCTTTACGAGACCGGCCTGTAGAACAGTGCTCCATTTTTGCTTTCTCCATATACTTAGTACATATAGAGAATGTATTGTTTTAATGAAAAAAATCGATTTCGAGATTTCAACGGAAATACATGTTTTGAGGTCTCTAGAACACGTTTTGAGTATTTTCTCGATGATGTGTGCATGTGATAGGAATTTTGTGGACGCTCTAACTCAAAAACTAATTATCATGTCCGCACAAAACTTTATACTTAAGACTTTTATTAGCAAATGAAGATTTGAAAAGGTTTTGACTGAATTCGATTTACCGGAAGTGATTGTTTATCCTAGTAGTTTTCCCGTTTGTTTTACAATATCTCCTTTCAGATTCAATTGCTGTAAATAGTTGTAATTATATAAATTGTAGATAATGTAATTTTCTACAAGTTTTGTTTTAAACATATTTTAACAAGACCGATGATCTAAGAGATATCTTGATTTTTCTTCTAAATTTATTAAATACGTCGCCAAGCGATACCATTGTTTCCGCTGCAATGATAAAATTTTCTGACTGTTGATTGCGTTGCGTACGCTGCCAAGGGTCATTTTAATTGCGCCTCGCATTTTTTATGCATGGAAAAATTATCAATTTTCTTTAATTGTTGTATTTTTTTAATAAAGACAGTTGAAAATGTTTTTAAATTAATCGCGAGTGTAATCGCTGATATTTATTTTTGAGAACGCTGACGTCGAGAGTGTCATATTCATTGCTCTGTATGGAGAAAGTCATTTGTTGGCCACATCAGGTTTTTTTCTTTTAACATCCACCTCAACATTTTGACCTAGCTCTCTCTCTCTCTCTCCTTCTCTCTACATTTTCATCTGAGCTGGTGATAAGGAAAAAGAGGGATGGAGAGAGTGAAATGTAGGGTGAGAGAGAGGAGGGGAGGGAAGGATAAGAGATTAAATGTGATAAGCCGTTTCCCACAGCCTGCTGGCTTTACAGTCTTTTTTTCTACTCCTCCCCACCTCTTTCTCTCTCTCTCTGTCTGATTGAGTGTAAACCTCCCACCTCCTCCTCCTCCATTTTTTCTCTCTCTCTATCTTTCCCGCCAACTCAGCGGGCAGTCTTCTCTCGGTCGAGTATCGTTCCGTTGCGTGTCTTCTTCCTCTCCTCATCATCTCCTTCGTGTGCGCCTTCGTCATCTCGTGTCCACCAGGATCCCGGCGAAATGCGGAGGTTGCAAAGGAAACAGGTTTATATAGATTTCATTAATACTACACGTATCCAAGGGGTGCTGCGACTTTTTGTCGTAGGAGTGGTTGTGTCGTGTCTGCGGCAGTCAAGAAACAAGTAAAGTTCGCGTCCCACGCCGATCCTCTTTGAAACTTGAAAAAAAAAAAAAAACACGAAGGACTACCGAGTGAACCGGGCGACATTTTCTTAAGGCGGTGAATACCAACGTGAGACGCCGCCAAAGCGCTTACTAAAGGTGCATTGTTGAGGGTCGCCATTTTTTAAAAATCGTTAAAAGTCAAACGGGAACGATCTGAAAGTTAGTTAATTGGTTAATAATTTTGTAAGATCTAATAATTAACGAAAGAGAGAATCCCTTTGCATTTATTTGGAGGTAAGAGCGTGATCTAAGTTTCCTTTTCGTTTTTCGATGGCAGATCCCATAACTTCTGATTTGTTCGAGCTCTGTTTTCATTATAGTTTTTTTTTGTTCTGCTGCTGCGTAGGGTATTCCTCACCGGTGCTTTTGGTGTCGACATTTTGACTCAAAAGATCTCAACGGCTGAATAAATCGACCAATAGTTTTCGCATGTAAAGTGTTATTGTGAATGGACTGGTGAAATGGGGCCTGTTTTAATACTAGTTCGAAGCCCTTTTTAATAAACCATTTAGTAAACAACAAGTGTCGATGAAATTCGCAACTCAAAACCTGACCCGCATCGGTCAGAATGCCGCGGCATGAAACCGAACGTGATACACACGGCATGCCGTGTGTATCACGTTCGGTTTCATCAAAGAAAGAAAAGGCCGAAATGTGCGTCCATCACGGATCCGCGTTGTTCTTTTGTTCGTTCGTTTGTTTTTTTGGAAAACTTTTTCGATCGGTTAACCGCCAAAGGTGCGGAAGGCGTCACAAAAAAAACGTTACGTGTGCGCGGACGCTTTGCTCGCTCGATCGAATGCGAAAAAAAACTTTTTCGGATGAGTGAGTGACCTCGTGCGCGTTTTGTTTTTTTAATTTTTTTCGACCGCCATTTATTTTTGTTGAATTCGGTTAAATCCGGGAAAAGAGTTTTCCTTCTCTCTCTCACATCGTCGTGTTTGTTGAGGCGATAGTTGGGTGGGGATGTTCGTCGTAATTCGATATCTGGGATAATTAAAGCGAGAGAGAGAGTGAGATTCCAATCTGTCGATAGTTACTCGTCACGTGATCTCCTGCGGTTTATTCTCGGGCGTCAATAAATGACTGAAAAAAACCCAACGCTTTCCGCGCTAAACTGAAGGTTTTTGTCTTTTTTAAAAAAATATGTTAACTTGTTGCGATACACACATACGCACGCGCACACACGCACACACAGTCGAATAACTGGAATTTTCCATAATTCGAAGTGAATTCATTTTACAGGACAAAATCGTATTTTTCTTCTGTAACTCGAAAAAGTTGAATTTTTTTGTTTTGTTTTTAGGTTCGACTTATATAAGCCCCACTGTATATAACTATTCGACTCGAGAATGTTGAATAACTCGAAAACGGCAGAACCTATTTTAGACGTTCTTTCATATTTAAATATACCGACGCCTTGAAGAGGCTTACGGGTAATCTCCGTGTGATATTATCGAGGTCCGAGTTCGATTCCTCCATTTGCATAGCGTGGGAACGGAATTGGTGCATGGTAATTTTGATTTTCAATTACCCTGTTCTCGCCACATTTAAAAGTTTGGTAACCCCTTCTTCAGAGCAATTAAAAGGTCGGGTAAAATATTTTAACGGTGAGAACAAGGCCCTCCTCAGTGGCAATTCAGTTGTCGCATTCTCATTAGGTTCCAAAGGTCAGCGAATTACGGTCGGTAAGCCGTTATGTAGTAGAGCCACGCAATTTTCAAGGATATGTTACGGATTTTTCATATTTTATTTCGCTTAAAATCTAATCTAATCTAATTGACAAACCATGTCCCTCTCTTTTTGAGAGAAATAAACATGTTGGTAAAAAAAAAACCCTACGTTCGTATTTCTGCTACAAAGCAGCCGCCATCAGTGGCGAATCATCGATCGTTGATTTAAAAAAATTTTCCCTGACATCTCTTATGGCTCTTTGAGATGTATAGTTTGAGAATGTTCTTCGCAACATCAAAGTTTTTTTCGTTTGAACCGTTCTCCTCTATAAAGTCTTTAAAAGATAAGCAGAACGTGTCCTTCGAAAGCAATTTTAAACGACAGCAGATAGCTTTTTAGCATTAAAAGGCGAAAAACTCGCAATTTGCGAATTTTTATCATCCGATTTAAAGCGTCGTCGTGAGTGATGTGTCTGTCCCCAAGTGCAACGGGAACCCACGTGGCGTCGCGTTACGTCAGATTTTGCAATAATATCGCAACAAGGCTTACTCTTGTTAGTAAGGTATAGTAGTCGTTCATCCTCGATCTTCGGAGAGAAAGCTAAAATTATTATTAGGCACTGCATCTTCGTCTATATAAAGTCACATTTTTTCGCGCCTCAATTTTTTTATCCAACCTCCATACATCATGAAGAATTCTGTAAAAACCGTAGAGAAAAATTCTGTCCTGTTCGGAAATTGAACCTGGATCTTCCAATTTCCTGACGGATATTCTCAACCGCCGGTATACCGAAGCAGGCTAATTATACCGCTTCAGAATAGGGTATTTCTAGCGCTGAGGTGTCAGGCTATCCAACTTGGTGTCAACTAAGTGCTCGGAATGAGCCGGAACGCACCGGAACGTCGCTCCATCTCGTCACACGCGCCGATGATACCGTTCCGTTTCGTCAGACATTTAGAAATGCCGTCTCTTATAACAAGCGTTCCGTTTCTTAAAAATTTCCGTTCCACTACCAATACAAGCGTTCCGTTTCGTAACATTTTCCATTTCGAGCACTGTATCAACTTACCCCCAAAACTAACGTCCTCAATAAGGAGCGCGCAAAAGAAAACGCATTTTTACAACCAAAAGGTGAGATGGCTAGATAAACACAAATGAAAGTTCGCTGAAAAATCTATGTTGATAAACATATGCTAGATATTGAGTCAAAGTAGAATTTTCCCCACCCGATTTTTCAGAATTCTTCATGTCAAGCATATGCTTATCTGCATAGGATTTTCACCTAACACTTTCATTCGTGTTCATATCATAAGGAAAGGAAATTCGCGTGGAATCCATTTAGGCATGTGGCGCAGACTAATGATTTTTTTAGCTGGAGTTTATGAGAAGACGGAGTTATTAAATGTGTACTTCGGAAGAGGGGAATCTCTAGATTGAAGCGACAAGCTCGTGGAATGTTGAATTTAGTCGTAGATGAAGAGAGGATGCTGTGAAAGAGAAAATGTGAGAGGAAAAAGTGTTGATCAAGATTTTATTAATTTATGCGAATAACTCACGAAGACCATTCCTTTCGATCTTTTGCCAGATATTCGATCCGTCTCCACGATGGTTTCGAACAGGTCGTCGTCCGTTTAAAAGGGCACGGGTTCGATTCCAAATGAGTTTACTTTCCCCGTTTGATCAACACGCGAACGAGTGTCGGGCGTTTATCGTTTGCGTTTGAAAGACGATAAAAATCTATATACGACCTAGGAAATCCAGTGTATTTACGTTAAAAATAAACTAAACTATCTGCCCATTCAGTTCCGAAATCGGAGCTTTGTTAGCTGCCTATAGAGCTCTGTGAGACTGTAGTAAGCGAGGCCCTCTGCTGCCCAGCCCGCAGCGCTGCCACGCTCGGCCTTTATTGGTACTCATTACTACGTACGCACCTTAGCCTTTTAAATATATAGATTTATTTTTCCAGTAGAGGAAATTCGAATGGGTCTCAAATTAGCTTGTCCTAAGGGAGATATTTGGGAAAAGCCACAAAAATAAACCTCAACTTCCGGTTGACTGGTTTTATCCCAAACCTTTTTCAGATATTTATATTTACTAATAAAGAATCTTATATATAAAGTTTTGTGCTGATATTATTGTTAACTTTTCTATTTAGAGCGCCCACATAATTTATCACACAAGTACCTACACAGAAAGCAGTGAAAACGTGCTCAGGGGACATCAAAACGTGTATTTCCGTTGAAATGTCGAGTTCGATTTTTTTTCAATAATACAATACTTTATACTTAACGTACGGTGAATGTAAAAAATCATTAATAGCTACGACCATGTTTGATCGCTAGATACATTTTAAAGACTTTATATGTTATATATATATATGGCGCGGAACCGTATCCGAGAAATTCACCACAAGGCGCCCAAATTCATCTTCTCCGCCCATGCGCTTCGCACGTATTTTTCCGATGCTGGTTTATTCAATGGTGATGTCACCGCTCCATTTATTACGTTCTGCTTGCCGAAAGGGAATGCGGATCGGCATTGTGTCCATATATGCCAGGGGTGAGCAACCTACGGTCTCAGCTGGCCCTAGAGCGTTTTGTGCGGGCCGCGAAGTTATGATTTAAAAAAAATCTGAAGTGGCCAACACGTGAATTCCTCCATACTTGCGGTATTCTTATTTTTAAAAAATGTCTTGATGTCTCAATACTTTGTTATCATAGATTCGCGGGCCGTAAGAAGAGTTCTCGTTGGCCGTATTCGTCCCTCTGGCCTATTCATTACGCACACGATCGTAATGAAGTTGGTGTTCTTCCCGCTTCGAACTTGTGGATGTACTCAACGTAAATTGAGAAGAAAAATCGATTTTTTGCTCAAACTATCGAGTTTATGAAAAAATGTTTCAAAAAAAAGTTGTAGAAAATTCCATTGTCTACTACTTTTGTAATAGCAAATATTTAGGTAAATCGATTTCTAAAGGAGCTATTTGAAGAAAACGGAAAAGCGTCTGGAATAAACGTCCTCTTCTTCTTTTCAGATCTTGATTTACTTTTTAAAAAATCTTAAATATAAAGTTTTGTGCTGATCTGTTTATTAGTTTTTGAGTTAAGAGCGCCCACAAAATTATTATCACATACACACAGACATCATCTAGAAAATAGTCAAAACGTTTATTTCCGTTAAAATCTCGCCATCGATTTTTTTTCATGAAAACAATACTTTCTCCATATGGAGAAAGTAAAAAGTGATCCGTAAAATGTAACACGTGCTCGTATTTTTTATTCAAAATATGGCAATGAAAAATTTATTATTGAAACGTTAACCCTAAAATACCTTAGTTATATTTGATTTTGGCTTTAACGATACCCCAGGATCTTTTGGTTAACTTCCGATTTAAATTGTAAACCAGCTCGCCGAAGCATTGGCAAAGGATTCGCTACCGCCGGCCGATGCGACCCTCTACGTCGACATGCTTAATCTCCCATGATATATTCAGCGTGTGTGCGTGTTTAACTGACCCATCCTAAGCTTTCTATCGCGTTTTCATTTATATTTGTTTTCGCCCTGTCTGTCCGTCTGGGCACCCGATTGAATTAAAATACCAATTAAACGGTAAGAGATAGACGGCTGAAATTTGCAGGGTTTATGCGTTCTGTGATGCCATTTATTACGCTGCGAAAGAATGTTTTTGGAAAAATCGGTGGGTGGCAGGGGATGCCTTCAAAATATTCCATTTAAGATTCTGAGCGTATGGTCGTCGATAGGAAATTAAAATTTTCCGCCATTTGCGTGTCTTTTAATGCCGTCTATAACGCAGGGGAAGAATTTTTTTTAAATCGGTGGGTGGCAGGGGATGCCTCTACCAAAATTTTCGAATTAAGATTCTGAGCAAATGGCTTTAGTCGGTAAGTTAAGCTTTTTAAATTGGTTATTGGATAACTTACCTCATGTCATATTATTGCATCACTGAGTTTATGAAGAATTTCAGGCTTAATTCCAAATTAACTTCATAAATGAAAGGCGCTATTCCAGATAGCGTCAGCAAACGGAGCTCCAGTTTTTCCATTCACCTTCTCATCGCTAACCCCCTCTTTTATTTAACCTTTTAACGTAAATTTCTATTCTCCGTCTACCTTTTCGTATTGCTGCTCTCATCCTTTCTCCTGCGAATTCCTTCGGCTGCCAATTGCCTCTAAAAACGTTGACCCACTCATTTTATTCTCTCTGTCTCTCCTCAATTATTACGTCGAGGCTTCTCCTTTCTACTTCAGTATCCAGTGCCTCAAATTTCTTCTCATCTCTAGTCTAACTTTCACCATTCAAAAAAAAAACTTCAAATCCACTCTCGTCTTCCTTTCCTCATTGTGACGTGGAATTATCGTATCCTTGTGACATGTCGCTTCATATGTTACCCGTGCGTGTAAGTATTCGTACGTTTTACTCTCTCATATACGTACTGAGCAAGTTTGTAATCGCGAGAAAAATCGATCTAGAGATTTTGATGTACCCGATTACGCAAAAATGGTTTTCTCCATGACGTCTGTCTGTTCGCGGCTATAGAGCCTAAACGGTAAAGCGAAAAAAAATGAAATCTCTTACTTAGGCATTTCATAGTACAGAATAGAAGCTGTGAAGAAATGGTTGAAATTGCACAGTAATTAAGGGCAGTTTATGCTAGGCAACTTGGACAAAAATTTGATATTCTCAAAAACGGCTCCAACGATTTTGATCAAATTTCGTGCAGTTACCTGAGTTTACGTCCGCAATAATACTACGCAGTTCATATTTATCAAAAAATAAATATAAGGCTAGTTTATTTTTGGACAACTTGAATAACAATTGGATTTTCTAAAAAAAAACGGCTCATACGATTTTCATAAAATTTCATATAGTTATTTAAGTTGATGCTTATAATGATTCTACATAGTTCATATTTTCCAAAAGATAACTAAACTACGCATTAGTATATGAGAAAATGTGTACAATGTGTATTATACCGATTTTTTCTCCCTGTAGCATTCGATTCGTTCCCCATATCGCAAATGCCGAGAGAATGCGATCGTTTTTTTCTTCGTCTTCTCTCGCTTTCCTTAGCGACGAGAGTTTACGGAGCGGTTAATGAGCACAGATTGTCGCATATGTCGTAATCTGGCGGCATATGGTGCCTGGAGTCTTCATGTTTCCGTTATTATGGTGAGTTTTTTTTTTAACGGAAGAGTGTATGAAGGAAGTTGCGGTCTTCCTTTCGTAATATTTCCTCTGAAAAAAATATATATAATTCAATAATTTCGAGATGCGCTCTACTCTTTGATAGTCTTCGGACGACTGTGCGCTTTCGTATAAATCGGTGACTAATCGCCTATTTTAAGCGCTTCCGTGTTAATTCCACGTACTTTATGCGTTCGTATTCGATATAGTGGCTTTTCTTTTCTATTAGGCGCGTTTCGCTTCCAGCATGAGCGCCTATTAACATCGGTTTGTCCGTCCGTCCGCATGTTCGTTCTCGGTTTCTACCTAACGGAATTATGAAATTTTATACTAAGGACTTACAGTCAAAGACAATAAGAAAATCACACAAATGAATCACGTGAGTCAATCAGGAATACCACTTTACTGGTGACAAAAAATGAACTATCCGTCATATGTCATATCGAAATAATTTTCAAATAAAAATTGTAGAACTAGTAGGGTATTTCTTTTCGTATAGGTACTTTTTATCATAGGAGTAGCCGTTATCAAGAAAATCAAACCAGAAAGTCTTAATTCGAGTTGAATTTCTTGCATGGTTACTTCTTAATTGTTGCTAACACGAATACTATTAATTTCCTTACATGTCCATGCAATATTTTTAAATAGAAGAAAATGAATTATTTATGACGAAGAAAAGAACTTTAAAACGTTATTTCCCTAACGTACACGTATATAATTTCTTTCAAATACTCCATTACACGAAACGCGCCCATTTGTGATACGCTGTAAACTTTCCTTTGTTTAAGTTTCAGGGATGCCTGACATGTTCCGGGATAGTTTTTTTAAACTTTCTTTTCCCAATTATTTAAAGCAAGGTTGTGGAACCTTTTCCACATGGCGGGCCGTGTAAGTGGTGGGGAATCATTCGGGGTCCGATTACAGTTTAAATCGAAGTTGCTGAGAGATTATGAGGTATCATAAAAGTGGAAATCAACTCTAAATTACCTACTTAGGATTAACGTTTCGGTATTAATGACTTATTATCATTATTTGAATTCAAAAATATGAATTTATGCGTTAAATTTTACGGATTTTTTCATCGCTGCTTCGCTGGCCGCACAAAACGCTCTCCAGGGCCGGATGCGGCCCGCGGGCTTAAGATTCCCCACCCGTGATTTAAAGGAAGTGATTGGAAACAAAGTTTTTCGCCGTGGCGATGAAAGTTTTTTTTTTAGCGCTTTTTATTTCATGAAACATTTTAAGCTCAAGACGCTTCAACTTAAGAATTATCGAGTCCGTCTTATGACTGGAAAAAATGATGGCACGTAAAAGAAATACTTCGTCTTAGGTACCTCCAATTGCCACAGCACAGTTATTTTTTAAAAAAACAGGTTGCGCATTCCGGCCACAAAGCAGCTCATCCGTGTTCGGTGAATTACCACTGAAGACGGCTGATCCGCAGCCGAAATGCGCATGTGGTTTTTCGTTGGAGATGGCTGAGACAAGTATTCTTTTAAGTGCCTGTTCTTGAGAATGAGTACTCTACACCTCTTGAAATAAGCGGCATAGAAATGGAGGTGTCAAAATATCAACAGGTGGGCCCAGTGCCGTAACTGGGGCGGGGCATCTGCAAGAGGAGCAAAAAAATCCAAATAGCAATAACTAAATAAACTAGAGAAAATAATTTCTTGAAGTCGGGAGTGGGCGCATATTTAGTATTTTGCCCCGGACGCTAAAATATCTAGTTACAGGGCTAGGTTGGACAAATAACCCTATTGAACAAATTACGAAATAAAGAACCGCATTAAAAGTTTTCGAATAAGTGTATTCAGTACTACATAATCGGAATCAGTACAGTGCTGAATAAATGAACACGCTTGGTCGCTTTTTTTTTTTAGCACGTTTCCTTTAAAAAGAAAAAGTTCAGTCTCAATTTCTCCCTAAATAAAGTCGTCTGTCTGTCCGTCTGTGGACAGTCAACTTTTTTTGTTTAAGAGACATTTCAGAATTTTTTTTGGATTAGATTAGCTCTTATTAGTGCAGATATTAATTAACCACCGATTGGATTTTCCAAGTAGCTCACAGATTTTCCGCTAGGCGGCTTCAAATTCGGAAAATTCAAAAACTTCGTAATTTTATTGTAGCCAAACTACTGAAACTAGAGGAGCGTAGTTTTCACCGATGAGAAGGTCTAGCGAGGATCTACATACCAGCGGTCCAAGTTGCCTCCTCTCCAAAGAGGCACTGTTCCAGTCTGTCGCTCTGATGAAACTTCATAAATGCTAGCGATGATTCACAGATTCCGCCGGCGGGCACGAATTCGGCACCAATGCGTTAAGCGTCTGCGATAATGAAAGAACCGTTCGTTGGTTAACTGAATAAATTAGTTGTTTTTCGAAATTCCTGGCAAATATTCTGGTTCATTTGGAAGATGAACGTAAGAAGGGCAAATTTCGGCTTCTAACCCTTTCCCATCATGTATGCAGTGCTAGGTAAATCGCGCATTCCTTAATCCGAGTTTATTAAAAATTACATAGCGACTTATGTTCGAAAAATATTATTATTATTTAGATACCTGAAAATGAATACGTTATACCAGAGGTGCACAAAATTCGGCTCTCCGTTAATGTTCGTGCGCTCCGCAGAAGATTTTGAATCATAATATTGAACAATTTCTGAGTTTAGGTTAATTTAGTAAATCATAAAGTGGAAATTATAAGAGAGTTGAAATTGCTAAGGTGACCAAACGCACTACTTTTAGCAAATTTGTATGTACTCCCGAAAAATTTTACGAACATATAAACATTTTCCACAATGAACATAAGTCGAAATACCACAGTAGAGTTACAGATGTAAAC
This sequence comes from Uropetala carovei, assembly GCA_036926305.1. Taxonomy (NCBI): domain Eukaryota; kingdom Metazoa; phylum Arthropoda; class Insecta; order Odonata; family Petaluridae; genus Uropetala; species Uropetala carovei. Next base: position 6,291,847 of record JAXCHB010000015.1, on the reverse strand, counting down.
TTAGCATCTATTTCTACGTTACCAACTAGTTAAGTGAATATGTATGTCATTCGGAAGTTAGTACATAATACGCAGTGCCATTCATCTCGTAATACTAAAAAAATTGTAACAATGTATCAATGGCGTACGCAGAATTTTCCTAAGGGAGGGGAGGGTCAAAATTCTATTTTTAAGGAACAACAAAATGAAACTCATTGTTAAAAAAGCTGGAATAATTTTTATATCGTTATTAATAATTAGTAACTCAAAATCGAGGGATTATAAATGGGGATTATAGAAGTAAATTTTATAGTGGCAGAACTAATATCGAACGGTTAATTAATTTATTGACTCTGCGCGCCACTGCAATGTATTTGGTAATAATTTTAGTTTTAAATTGAAATACATGCGATAACTTTGCATTTGGCGAATAAAGTGGTTTAAGTTCATATCTAAAATTTTATTCCTGCTTAATTTACATTATTCAGCTTTTAATGAAGTGCCACCCTCGGATTTAGTATAAACCATCAAATGGGACCCGCGGGTGTAAAAACTTCGTGCCCCCTTGCATATAGGATCATGGCCGACCTTCAGTGAGAAGGGTCTCCGATGCCATATGAAATTTAGGGGCCCCATGACAGAACCAAGGTATTTTGGAGCCTCTAGCGCAGTGTTTCCCAACCTTTTTAGAGTCGCGGCACCCTTAAGTGATTTTTCAGAATTTGGCGGCACCTCTCCCTATCCACCATCAGTAATAATCGTGCTGATGTTGAATCCCTAACTCCAATCTCCATGTCTCCTTTCATTTCGAAGTGCCTTTGCGACAAAATGGTCGACTTAACTCTGGTTTGCATTTTTGAAAGCCGACGATGCAAAATGAGGCTAAAAATGGGAAAACAGAATATTTTTGCGGCACCCTTCAGAACACTTCACGGCACCCCAGGTTGGGTCGGGTTGGGGCGTGACGCCCTGCGTTTCCTGGAAGATTTTTTTCGTGCATAGATAACGAATTAGAAGTGCATGGGATAACAGAACTCCGTCACGGGTGCTTTTTTTTTTTTTTTTTAAAAGGAAGGTGGTCGCAGAGATTTCCTCCTTTCCTTCCCGAGTTCTCTCGAATACTTTTTTTTCTTTTGCGGGTTTTTAATCTGGAAGGAAGAAGGCATCCGTCTACGAGGAGAAAGATAATTTTTTTAAAAAATAGGAGATTCCAGAGGATCGGCTGCTAGCCTCAGTTGTCCAGTTGGCAGCGAGGAAGTTAAAAAAAGTCAATTTTCGCCAGTGTCTCTCTGTCTCTCTTTGGCGTGGGGAGGGAGAGGAGGCGTTCCCAGAAACCGTGGTCGGAAGACCACTGGTTTTCTTTTTTTTTTTTTACTTTTCGTGCTTCGTTTGGTGATGGTCCGCGTTAGTTCTGGGATATAGCTACGTCAAAAGAGAAGAAGATTAAAAAAAAAAAGCTGTGAAGAATGAGCGTGTGTGATGGAGGCGGGACATTGCCGTAGATTCAAAAAGATTAGGAGCTGGAGATCTATGATGAACCTCAACTACAGGAACGTGACCAGTGGTGGACAGTGGTTATATTCTTACCTGGTGGGTGGTCCCTTTGATACGGCGATAAAGGTTTGAGTAGTAGCCCTTGTGGATTTTAAAAAAAATTCTTATCCGTATCTCTTTGAAATTCGCTTCGAATCGGTCCGAAAAATTAATTATATTTTGGCGCCAAAAGTTTGACGTGTTTTTTTTTTTGCGTGAAAATCTTTCGTCGTCAAGTTGATTCTTATACATTGTTGCCGATTTCGTGTGATTGCGTACGATTTTCACCGGGATTATAATTTCGCGTCGCATCTGTCCACGTATTCACGAGATCTCGAAGCTATTTTGAAGTTTTTAACAATGCCTCGTTCAAGATAAACAATGCGACGTCAACGACAATAAGTAAATAAATAGTCATTCCATTTTGAATGATATTTTGTCAATGAGTGTTAATAAGTCAGATATCTCTCTATATATTAAAAGTCGTAGTAGGCAGAGAAATGAGTGGGATACGAAACCTTTCGTCTACTAAGAAAAACTCCGAAAATTGTGCTAAATATTATTGTTTGCCTTAAATATTTATATATATATATATATATATATATATATAGTAAGAGAGGAGGTTCAGCGGTGCACGCGTGCAGCGGACGAATTAGCCTCGCGGAGGGAGGTTGATGCCCGTTATGGGCCGAGCCGCATAGTACTCATCAATTCGCTGTTTTCCTAGTGCATACTTGGATGCAACCTACTTTCAATATGGTCGCATGGCAATTTGCTGGATCAAAAAATTTCCCAGTACATACTTGCTCTTTGAAATTTTCATTTGAAAGGTCGTGCACATATGTGACCCTCAACTATCGTACGTTAAGTCTCACGTGTTCCCCTTTCAGCAAAAAAAAAAAGTTTGGTGACCCCTGCGCTTATGTAATGGCCTAACTCGCGTTATGGCTGAAAAAATTTCCAAAAAATCTGATGTGTCCAAGCACTTGACTTTCTCCATGCAGAGTAGTGAATATGATTCCTCTCGACATCAGCGCCCCCAAGAATAATTATCGGTAATTACACTCGCGAATAATTTTTATACACTTTATATCTTTACATTGAAAAAAAGAAGTAAACGAAATTGTTAGCTCTTTGTATGGATAACAAAATACCGATACCCTATTAAAATTATCCTTGGCAGCGTACGCATCGCTATCACCAATTAGAAAATTTTATCATAGCGACGGAAACAATGGTATCAGTTGGCGACCTACTTAGCAAATACTTATCGAGATTCGTATGCAATTAAATGCACGTTTAGCTACGATTGAATTATTGTTATTTTAGTTTAATCTATCGCCACCTCTTAAAATACAATTCACCGTTGGCATCGAAATCGCGATCCTGGAAGTAGGGCTTAAATTTGCTGGAAGTCGAGCAAAATCCAACATTGATAGCGTAAATATAAAGGATAAATCCGAGATAGATGATATCAGCGGCTCTCCTTCTGCTAAGTGCTCACTGGGTTTCCTTCAGCACCTAGTTACCCACTATATCCCTATTTACCTTTCCTCCTCCACAAGTACATATATATATATATATATATATATATATATATATATATATATATATATATATACACACACACACACACATACACGAATAGGTATTTGTTGAGCTCGTCTTATGGCTGAAATTAAATTGAACAAGAAAGGGAACAATTGCAGATCAAATTACATAAGGCGCTTTTTTTCTTGTTTTAGGATCATGGTGTCATCATAAGATTACATCTTTGATTGAGATCCGAAAGTCATTATGCACGCCCAAACTATAAGACCTAGAACAACCAAATGTGGTACTGTTCTTACTTATATCATAACTTAATGAATAGTCAAGGTTTGGTCAACCGGGATTAGACAGTTCTGCCAACAGGGTCGACCCGAGGTACGGGCGCCCCGGGCGGCTGTTCGGAGCGCTTAATTGTCGTGGGCGCTATCCCGATCATCTATCCATGCATTACTTGCAAGTGAATAAATATTGGACGCCAATTTATATCGAGAAACAAGATAGAGTCATGATGTAAATCCTTTTATATATTCATTATCAATAAGTTTTACAGAGCGATGAGTAAATTAACCCCTATTCTCGGCAAACATTTATGGAGGAGGCGCTGGAGTGCCATCTCGCCCGGGGCGCCAAAATTTCTCGGCCGCCCATTGCTGCCAATATAGGGGATTGGCAGTTTTCCATAAGATAACACGTAAAAATCGATTGGTTGGTGTGACCAGAGGCATTGTTATGTGGACTATAAGCGTATGAATATGTGAAAGCTTACGGAATGCATTTCGCATTTTACCGATGAACTATATATTTGTAAATTCAAAAAGAAACGTTACAGTTACTGTAATTATTTCATATCAAGATAACGAAGAATATAATATTCCTATCGATTCATTATTTTGTACGGGCGAAAAAAATCGTCACTGTAAACATTACCACCTTTTTGGAAAAGAAAGGTTCTTAAAATTATACAAAATAAACATTTTTTAAAAAAAAGATCCGATCCCTGAAAGTTTATACGTCAACAAGCTGTAATAATAGAGCGTCTTAAAATTCAAATCGGGGCTTGAATACCTGGACAGCTTTTTTTCTTAATTCAGAGAAGTTTCTTTAAAAGAATTTTCACGTGTCATTATACGTCACGTACAAAATTTTTTTTCCTACCGCAGATATCGTATTATCTCATTATATCTCGAATGGTAGATACACAATATTAATAAAGCGTGTTAACGGATATCGGTTACATGTCAATTATCTGATTCACATTTAAGCCCTTTGTCGTGTCGCGATAAAAAAGTTTAGATTCGGGAAAGGCGTGCGATAAAAACTTTCTTTTTTTAAAAATAGATTTAGAGGACATGGAAAATGGATTTGAAAAATATATTCTCGAAGGATTTGAAAGATGAAAGCGTTCGGGCATCGGTAAGGAAAGTTTCGAAGGTTATGTTCCATAACTTTCCTCGGAAGGGAGGCGACAGGGATAAAAGTTTCGCCTCGCCGTCAAAGTCACGTGGTATCAAACCCTCGATATCGCCAGTATATTATATACCTATTTTGTAAAGACGAAGTTTTTTTCCATACGTCTTTATTGCCATGGTTACGTTAACTTCCAACTCGGTTGGATTTCCTCAACTTTTACTATCGAGTTCAATTTCCTTTTTGTTTTGTTTTTTATATTTCGCACAAACAAAAACGTCATAAAATGAGAGAAATTAGACTTCGAAGCGTTTTGCAAGAACCGTATTAAACATTCTTTTAGAGGTTGAAATCGACCTAACCGTATTCTTTGATAAATGTATTCTATAGTGACATATTTTTTATTTAGTAAATACATATATATATTGGCAATTGTTAAGCGCTATCATTTGGATTTTTTATGTGTATTAGCAGTGCTGTTTTTGTAGAAAAAGAGGTGCCGGTACTCCCATCCACCTCTTCCTGCACCCTCTTTCCTCTTCTCTATTGAATTTTTGATGAACTTTTAATAACAAAGTAGATAATTAAAATCAAAATGTTTAACATTTATAGAACCCATTTATTACTTTTAAGTTTTAAAGAACTAAAAAAATGAAAATGTACTGAAATTAGATGGGTGTCAACATCGCTCTGAAAAAAAGGTGCCGGTATGCCGTACCGGCACGTACTGGCACAAAAAAAGCACTGTGTATTAGTGTTTGCATATCGGACACATGACACCTGCTTATTTACAATTTATTTATTTTACTGAAACAGCCCTCGAGTCTTTTACATAGGACATTATAACAATCAGTAGCAACAGACGAGTAAATTATTTATAAAAGCATTACAATTGGTTAAAGAATTAAATAAACAGGCAAAGCATAAGCAAAGAAAAATTGTAAATATAATTGGCTACATTACATTTAAATACATGATTTCATTTTCCATGCTCTTCTATTGACTTATTGTGTATTCTTTCGTCGTAATTTTAACCAAACTTGGAAAAATAAGGTATTTAATAGTACAACAGCTGGAAACACATTCATGTGAAAAGTTAGTAGTCTGGTTTAACCTATAACATCAGTTCTGCAGATAGACTACTACATACTTACAGAGATGATGAATTTAATATGCTGGTCAGCGCAAACAATATATTCAGAATACAACATTTCATATGTCATTTAGTTAATGTTAAACACAAGTTGGAAATGAAAACTCATTATAGGACACATATAACATTAAGAGAATGGAGAAAATTCTTTTTCTGATTGCCTTGGATCCAAACTAACGATCGAAGATTAATTTCGATGCGGATTTCATTTTGCAGGCTGAGCTGTTCGATGCAGTTCGTCGCAGGAGGTGGAGGAGCAGATCAAAAGACAGGGAAGAAGAGAATGAAGCCGACAGGGAGACTGGAGAGGCTGCTGCTGCTGGTCGGAGCAGCGATGACGAAGAGGATCTCGGTCTTCCCAGAAGCCCTTGCAACTCCCCGTCCTCCGGCGAAGCAGGACTCCGCTCTGATCAGAAGGTTATATGCAGGCTAATTATTGAATTACTTTTATCAGACAATCATTACAGTAGTGTTAGTACTTTTTCCACTGTTTTATTTGCATTTAATAACAGGAGATGACCATGGTTTCTCTACACAGTATCATCATCAGCGAAACCATGGTCGTCTCATGTAATGCAAATAAAATAGTGGAAAAAGTACTAGTGCTACAGTTATTTATTCTCCAAAATTGGATATATTCCACAAAGTGTAGCCTAAAACAATGGATTTCATTACAGTAGTAGCGGAATGCCGTATGGGCATGTCTCGTCTGTCTGTCGCACTTCTCATTTCTTGAACCGCTTGATTGTTTTTGTTAAATTTATTATGGGTAATCCTCATTGATATTCATCATCCAAATATAATTTTGGACCTTATCAGTCGATTAGAAATCAAACTTTATAAGAGGGTTCAAATAAACGTTTACTCATATCTCATTGAATTTCATCAAAATCTGTCTTGCCTTGATAGCTGAAGATAGCTGGCAACTGCTAGCAATTAAATTGGCATTATCCCTTTACATAAACAACACTCTAGTAACAGTGAATAACTTGTGAATATGAAGTACATACATCACAAAAGTTACAGGACATTTTTAAAAAATTCTGGAGCTTTTCAAGCAATTTCTCTTATATGTATAGAGGTAAGTAGACTAAATTTCCAACTTCTGTGCAAGTTCTCACAGGTTTTAATCCTGTCACAACAACTGCATCATGCTTCCCTGTTAATACCTTGTCCCACTTGTCTTGGTTTATTAATTTTAAGATGTAAGTTTATCTTACCATTTTAATAACCTCTAAATAAAATCTATTTGATTATCCATAACATTTTGCACTTCCATTACTTATATTGAAAGAAACACGAATTTACTTTGTAAACTAAAACACCACTTTATTTAGTAGAAAAATGTCAAGAGATTCGATGGTTAAGCATCATCAGTCTATCTTATACGTATTTAATGTATGTGTGTGTGGTGTATGTATGTTCTTTATACGTTTTTACACCGTTGAAGCTATCGAACTCAAAAGTTTCATGGGTCACCCTATGGACCAAAGGAAGAACTTGGTCTAGGTTTGCAGACCATGGGGTCTTTTATACTCCATGGGGTCAACAAAATACTATTTCCATAAGAATTCATGGGAAATGGTGTAGAGAAACCCCAAAATGCCATGCAGCCCTTCATTGATGTGGATATAAATATACCTAAATATTAACTTACGATCACGGGAAATGGTTTATTTCTGTTCATTTTTCATGGTATTACATGCTAAATCGCTCGAAATTTTCCTTTAATTGCAAAATATATCAGTTTAGATGACCATTTTCCAGGAGGCAACAAAGCTAAATTTCTTAATTGTTGTCCTCTTCAAAGAGAGAGATATCCATGTAAAGATTAATGCAAGGAAAATCCACGCGGTGGCACGCCGTAGAGGAAGAATAGCTAACGCCAAGATAAAGGGTACAAATGGATTCATGCCTAAATGTAATTTATGAATACTTTTAAAGTGAGTCAAATGATTTTTAAGGAATATTAGAACATTGTTATCTTTTACCATTAACATTGAAAGATTTATCACAACATAAATCGATACATCTACTTACATTTGTTCGGTAACCAAGATGTTGTTTATTGTTTACGTTTTGGCTAATAGTATTGACATAATCCACATAATTTTATTGCTGCTGTAAAGGCTTCGGTGCATCTATCCATGTGAATATTAAGTAAGACGTTAATGCGTAATTGTATTAATGGTAAAACTTTACAATACAATACATAAAATAGTAAATGTTAATGTAAGCATCGCATGCATAATTAAGGAATGGGGAACATTTGCCCTGAGAAATAAAAATCGTTTGCCACTTAAAAGAAAACTCTTTCCCGAGCTAGTATACTATAAATGTGGGGTGGTACCACCAATGACGACATATAAAAAACACATGGGAAGAAGTGAAAATTTAGAACCTATAAAAAATGTTAGGGAAGAAACAACCATTAAGTCCATACGAGGTATTTAATCTATTGTATCTATGCTGGAAATAAATAATAATAATAAGCCGTCCTTATTAGGTTGATATTTTGACATTAATGTCCAATCTTACATACAGACCTGACGAACACAAACATCCATGTTCTAGGTGGGACTCGAACCCATGACCTTAGTAACCATCAGCTAATGCTTTAACCATCCGTCTACCAAGGCTGAAATAAAGAGTTGGGAGAAGGGGTAGGTATATTTCCCACTGGATAATAGCGGGAAGTAGAAGGGTAATTGTTAACGACCATCTTCACCCTCATATTAACACATTCCGGATGGTGATCAAAAATGCGACTTTCTCCTATGATTGAAATTTTTTGAACATTGAAGGATTTTTGTATGTTGATAAAGTTTCGGAAATACAGGGTTATTGTGGCAGAGGACTCAAAAACTGATTACAGGACCCAAAACTTAACAAAAGGTCAAAAAAAATGGGCCAGAGCTCCAATTGTGCTCCTTTGACAAATTCATCAAATCAAAATGAAGTCTATCAAAAGTTAGGAGCCCTAAAATTGAACTAAAATTTTCTGAGCAGCTGTTAATATTTGTTTCGGTCATGGGTGGGGATGTTGAAAACACTTCAAAAACATTTTTAAAAAAGCCTGAATACGACTTCTTCTTTATAAAAAAAAGATTCACCTTAAACATAAGAAGCCCAAGGGTCAGGCTCCTATTTCGTGAAAAACAAATGTCCATATAATATTCCTCTCTCAACAGAATGCCCACCAGGCGGGATAGAATCATGAAAGCCTGCCAGGTGGGCCCACCATCCAGAATGTGTTGAGGTTCATTCTTAGAGAAATTTTGATGAAGGTGAAAACTGAGTGTAGAAATCCTCTTAAATTATAAATTTTACTAATTTTAATTTTACATGAGTTGAAACAGGTGAGAAACATGAATCTGTTCTGTTTTGAGTCACTTCATATAATTAAAAAGTTGTTTTTGGTTAAATTTCGTGTTCATGTGTACATTTTATGGCTCAACTCATGTTAATATGTTTTCACTTCTCTTCCATAGGAAATACAGAGTAAATCACACAGCACTTGCAGTGAGGGTTCGCTTCTCAGCATGGGTAGTTCTGACATGGATGAGGTGAGCCATCAACCAACCTTTCACTTGAATTTTAACCTAGAAATGTTGTGGTGAGGATACTTGTTTTTTCATAATGGTATCATTGTTCCTCTTTTTTTAAAAAAATAATTTACGTTGCACTTTAAATGTGCTACACACAGATACTTTCTCCAGTCTGTTGTGACGCGAATAACAGCTTCTATTGTAATGTCATTCTCATTTTTAATTTAGTTATTGAAACATTAATGAGGTGCTGTGATTAATTTATATTTTCTCATGTTATTCTTCATTAACATTGTGATTGTGTTTTAGGACTCTCAAGGGCATTTTTCCGGTCACTCCTCGAAGCTTTCTTTGCATGAGAAGTCGAGCAGTCAGTATGGCAGTGGTGAGTTTCATCCTGCTCCCATTGTATTATTCAGCGAGTCAACAAAAATTACTTTATTTGCAGTGTTCCAGATTTGATAGCATTTTTGTCCACCCATCTAAGCTATTAAGATGTATTTTGATTTATGATTTCAAAGACGGCCATTGAATGTTTTATATTGCACAAATTTTCGTTTGTGATTCCAAAGAATTTTTTCCCGATAAATTCCTAAGAGTTTTTAAACAGCTGCAGATATTGAAATTCTGTAAAATAATATGGTTACTCTGTACTTACGAGTAACCTCACAGGTTTCCCACCTTCATTATTTTTAACTGAAATAAAAGTATGCGTATACATATTTGCAAATGTTTTCTCATTTTTCTGAATTTACCCTCTCGTAAAGATAAGCCCACCACAACTGAGCAGTATGTTTCAGTCTTCACCATTTTCATATTCTCACCTGCTAAATATTTCCAACTTAATTTCTTCCTTGCAGACCTAGAGCTGGATGTTGGAGCGACGGCAGAGCCGCTCAGTCACAGCGCTGCTCGGCACAAGATGTCGATCAGGCCAAAGCGCACCCACGGAGCGCCAAGACTCAGGCGTCTGAAAGAGGTGACACTAAGGCCATTGCGTGATCAAAACAAACAGCAATATAAACATTAATTTTTATTATAAACTTGAATACAGATAATATTTATGTATGCATTTTCCATATGATGCAATGCCAGTGGCAGATCCAAGGGGTGTGATCCCCTCTTGGATATTCTTTAGGGGTAGCAAAATGCGAAGTCAAGAGGGTTGCAGGAGGTTTCCCCAGTAGGCTTCACTGTGATAATTATCATACTATTCAATCGTGTGCCATGTTTTATTAACAGGAAATAATTTTGACATGGATTTAGTGTACAAATTATTAATATCCTCCACCCTCAAGGAAAAATAGTCAATAATTGTTCCCCCTTCCCCCCACCCCACTGGGAAGTTTATAGATCTGCCCTTGTGCAATGCACTGTCTGCAATTTCATCAAATCAGCAACAATAGGATTTCATTAAATGGCAAAAGTTTTTTATAAAAGAAGTAATAAAATTCTTCTCCTTCAGATCAAACTTATGCATCAAATCAACAGTAGGGAAATGAATTTCATTCTTTCAGACATTCTTTGGTTCAATCTGAAGGTTTTTTAGGTGCATTTCACTTCCAGCATAAGTGCCTATTAGTGTCGGTCTGTCCATTCATCCATCTGCATGTTCGTTCTCACCTTCTACCAATGGACTTTCATGAAATTTGTTATTAAGTCAAAGATAATAAGAAAATCACATTAATGAATCACTTAAGCCAATCAGGGATACCACTTTACTGGTGATAAAAAATGAACTCCATCATATCTTGTAAAGTATTAGTCATATCAAAATGGTTTTTAAATAAAACTTGTAGAACTAGTAGAGTATTTCTTTTCCCATATATTTTTATCATAGAAGTAGCCATTATCAAGAAAATGAAACAAGAAAGTTTTAATTCGAGTTGAATTTCTTGCATGGTTACTTCATCATTGTTGCTAACGTAAACAATCTCACACATATACGTTTTATTTCCTTACATGTGCATGCAGTATTTTTAAATAGTAAGAAAATGGATTATTTATGATGAAGAAAAGAACTTTAAAACATTATTTCCCTTACATACACGTGTATCATTTCTTTCAAATACTCCATTGCACAAAATGCACCCATTTGTGATATGCTATACACATTACTAACTTGTTTAAAAGTAATTTTAAAATTGAAATACAAAATGCACTGTACCCATTCTCACCTTATTCAAATGGTGGAACGAAATGGTCCTTGAGTCAAACATGGGTCGTTAATATTAAATGGTGATAACCCGAAAGCCTTGTTAGACATAGGTCTCTTTGAATTTGAAATAATGGCCAAAAATAGGTTAAGTTGTTTTTGAGTTATTTGACATTCTTTAGATGAATAGTTTTATACATATATACAGTCAAACCCCAATTTAGTACTCCCCCTATATAGTGCCATCCCCGCATACCGCTCATGAATCGTTGTGAACAGAACTTCCATCTCATGATTACATAGAGCAAACACAAACCTCGATTTACTGCAACCCCTGCTTTAGCACCAATGTCAGTGAAGACACTACATCAGGATCTGACTGTATGTTGCGATATGTCAAAATGAAAGTTGTCAAAAAGCTATAAATTACCCCCATATTGAATGTCCTAATGTTTTGGCTATTGACAATGCACATTCCTTCCTCTCCAATTACCTTTCTCTCCACAGTGTAGAAACATTTACAACTGCCTCTTCACTTTTTAGAATATCAATTCATTTTATTAAAATCAGCCACTGATGTAAAAATTAATCTCTCCTCTTTTGACAGCAATTTTAATATTTTCATCTCTTAATCACTTTTAAATATCAGTTATTGTTTGGATTTTTCTGAGAATCTGCATATAAATATTTTTTTAGCTTACAATTAGCCGAAAGTAATCAAATGGAAAATGCTGAATAATTCTTTTAAATAATTTTTCTTTGAACATTTTTAAAGTAACCCATTCTTTGATTGATGCGAATGTAGTTTTTGTGGCAAATTTGTATTTCCCAAATATCTTAAGTATGAAATTCAATGTTGCAGGTGACTTCCTTGGGTTCCTTGCCCACAACTCCTGAAGTAAATGAAGATTCTGGTCGTTGCAGCAGTCCTGAAATCAGTTTCAATCAAGGTAAAGGTTAATAGCAATTGGAAAATGCCAGATTTTGTAGTATTTGTTGGAGTTGTTTTTTGTCAGTGCATTTGTGGTTTATGTGCCTAATCCTCATGTTGAGAATAGTCTTGTTTTTATCTGCACGTGAAAATGGACTAATTTTGTGTAATTGCCACTTTCTCTAAAAATAATTCTTTTTAGGGTTTACTTTAACTGAAATATTTGAGTGGTACAGTAATACCCCGATTTATGTTGAGGATGCTTTCCTGAGAATCACTACGTAAATCAAATCAACATAAATTGAAACTGTTTTTCCCGTAAGAATCAATGTTATAAGGGGATGATGCGTGCAAGACGACGGAATTTTTACCTTGAATATTACTTACCGTATTTACTCGTGTACCCTGTGCATAATTTTTCCCAAAACGCTGGTAAAAAAAGGGGGTGTGCATCTTACAAGAAGATTTCTGAACAGGTTATATGAATTGTGTCGATAGTAAATTCTCTGCAACATGCTTGCGTCTATGTTGATATTCGCGAAAGACATCAAAATCTATGAAGTATACGCATATTTATGCGACCAAGCAAACGTTTAGGTTACGCCCGTGTTGTAGGCATAAATGCACAAAAGTAGACAGAAAGAATGCACCGACTAACTGATAACTATAGTTCAATGACTACTGAGGGTTTGCTGGCTGGAGAATAGGTAGGCAGAAGTTTGGTCTTTTTCCCTCATCCACTTCAAGGAATTCAGAGTGGTGAAATTTTGTTGCGAATGAAAGATTTCATTGTTTGAAAGGAAGACGGAAATCCTCATCTCAAGTGTTTGGGCTTCTTTGTTTGTAGCCTTCCAATATTTACTCATGAGACAGTTCACGAAAAAACTCCCCATCCGCATAGGGAAGTTCTCGTTCATAGACGAACAAATAGTACATGAAGCTCTGCATCATTGCATAATATTACGTCATAGGTCTATCGATGAGGAGATTTCTGCTAATATCGGCATAAAGAGATCATCCAATAAATTGCACCACATAGGAGGGAGCGGTGAATCCAAACCAAATTCTAAAATTCCGTCTTTACACTTATCTTTTCTAATTTATGAGTGAATATAATTGTTTTTGTCTTAATACTTTAAAAATGTATATTAATCAAGTATTGTAATTCATTAAAAGGTTCAAGAAGATGGAAACGGAAAAATCAGATGATTTTTCCGACTCCCATTTTCCGATATATCTGAGATAGCGTCGTAACATTGAAGCAAACCAGTGTTAAATTGGTACACAGGTACTAAATGATCGATGACATAACTTCGAATCACTTTAAATAGGAGCAGCTCGGGGTAGTACTCTATCTCCAGAAAATGCCTTCCAAAATTATGTTGAAGTAGTATGTCCCAAGTATTTTCAACATTTTTCTTTTGAGCAATGTTCAAACTTAAAATTAAGATGTTCACAGACAAGACAGCCAGCACTACTATGTTGCTATTTAAGATCTGATCAGTTACTTCAGTCATTTCATATAATTAACAAATAATAAATTAATTTTTTTAAATATCTTCATAAAATTTTAGTGCTTGCCTGGTATAGTGAGTATGCAAGGAGAGCATGGTATTGTAAAAATTGATCATTTTGATGAGTTTGTTGCCTGTTTCTGCATTTTCGTAAATGTAAAATAATGAGTCATTCATATCATTAATATAAACAAGTGAGTTATGTACTTTCTAATCTGTGTAATTTTGGATTAGCTTTCCACGTTTGTTCATAGAAGACTAAAAATGAAGAACTTCTTGTAATGCAATAATTTCAAGTTCACTGTTCTAACTGCTGCTAAAATTTCTAGATGTTTCCAAATTAAATGTTGTGTGTGTGTGTGTTTTTTTTTTTTGATTTATCAGGAACTCCGATGGAATTCAAACCAATTTTGGAATGTGGGACTTTATCACCCGAAACTTGACACTGAATTGCAAGGATGCAGTGTGCTAGAGTTTTATGTAGCCACTAACTGTTCACTGAAATGTACTAATATTGACTCCCTGCATCATGTCTTCTTGATTTTTGCATACGCATACTTTCAATTTTATAGTTATGAAAGAAAGCTAAGACAGTGCAATTGACTTGATATGCTATTTTCCATCTCCCAATTGCATTTTGATTTTTTAATCATTAACATTGAAACTGAATGAAGATCTGATCAAAATTCAAAATTTTCCTTAGGAGACCAATTTATGATAGGTTATAACACTGGTTCCCAAACTGGATCTCTCCGTAGGTTTTCCAAGGGTTGCCAAAGTGGATTTTTTTATTTTATTTATTTTTATTTAGCATGGATATTTAAAAAATGAAATCAATTTCTGTTCATACAAAAAAGATGTTTATAATATTTTGAAAATGATATTACATTTTATATTTATGGGCTGATGTTTGAGTCAGCTACCTGGAGGGGGAGTTCACAATATGTTCGGTTGCCTTAAGAGGAGGTTGCAGATGCATAATGTTTTTGGAACCACTGTTATTACAATGACACCCTATTGATGAAATCATTGTAGTTAAATTGGCACAATTCATGCCTCAACTTGATTTTTTTAATAAAGAATTGTGTCAAATTAGTAAAATATGTAACTGTAGCAATATTATTTGTGATCACATCAGCATTTGCTTCATTAGAGCATTTCTGCTTTGCTTTGCTTGCCCTGTATAAATTACCAAAGTGTTCTGTGCTGATTGAGAAACTAATTCTTTGCCATTTTATGTGTTGTCTAATTTCTGATATTTCTTTTCATTTTTTTAACATTAATTGAGCTAACAAAAGTCAAGCTGTTGTCTATTTGCTCGTGAATAATTACTTTATTGCTGTAAATGCCATAATCTACGTTCTTTCTCTCTCTCTCTCTCGCATGGCTTATGTTCTTTTACAGAGACTTCCTCTACCGAGCATATACAAGCGTCATCCGAAAATCCTCATCTCAAGTCTGCCTCCATGTCTACTGCTGTCGCTGTCGAAATGCCTCAGAGAGTTTCGCAGGGTCGCCCAATGGCATCCAGTCCTAAATCTGAACCTCCTCTGTCGTGCTTGCCTGAAAGTTTCAGCTCCGCCTTAAAGCCCTTCATAAACCCTCTCCTAGACCCATCTCTAGTAAGCGACAAAAGAGAAACAAAAGAGCTAGATACCAGCACCGAGGACGTGTATGTTTTACAAACCAAGGTGGAAACCACCCTTTCAAGGAACGCATCAGGGTCTGCCACATGCAGCGATGCAGACAACGGAGCCGTCGAGGAAGTAATTGGCATGGAGGAGTCGGACGGCACCGGAACCACCTTACTGAGTCGCCTACTGTCTTGGAGGGGGAGCAAAAAGAAGATCGACGAACTGCCAGAGGGTGCCACGGCCGCAATCGAAGGGACGCCATCCAGACGAATGGATGTGCATGGTCGTTACGTGCATGAAATCATACCCGACATGCAAATCATATCATCGGAAGGAATGGATCAAACACCGCCTTCTCCTGGATGGAGACCCGGTCCGTTTTCGACTTCGTGGCCTCCCATCCACAGCACCCCTAGGTCCTGCCATGCCAGCACCCGTTACATACCGATTGATAGAGATGATAGAGGAAACTTCAGTGGCCCTCACAGCTTGCCGTTGATGATGCAATATGGACCGACGGAATTGTCTGATGAGGAAAAACCCGTGCTGGAAAGGGACGGCGAGAACAGACAAATGTTCTCATCTCCCCCTTCAGCATTTTCGGTCAACTCAAGAAATAAGTTACCTCTGGCCCATGACGAGGATCAGGTCGACGTGGCCCTGCAGAAATCTTCAAGTTTCAAAGGTTACATGCAAGAGAGAGAGCACGTGTTTTCCTCCTCAGAGGCACCAGAGAGCCTTCCAGTGAGGTTTGAGAGGAGCGAATTTGAATCAGATTACCCAATGCCATCGGTTGAAAGTTTGATAAAGGTTGAAACGAGTGAGGTCAGCATGATGGAGAAAGAGTTTTCCCAGAAGGAAACTTTCATGATGACGTCGGTGGAAGGGTTGCTAACTTTGGACGTCAGTGGGACTTCAGAGATGAAGATGTGCGATACGTCGGAAGAAGAAGTGTCTGGAGACTTCGACGTGGATACTGATGTGATGGATGGAGGAGCTCAGGAAGAATGGGATAGAGGGGCGGAGGAGGAGTTACTTTTTAATTCGTGCATCATGGTTCCCGATGACGGAAACGTGGCAATCGTGGACAGTCTTGAACAGAAGGTGATGCTGCACCATACTAAAATGGAACAGGCTGACGAGGATTCTAAATGCATCCATGAGAAAAGTAACGATCTCATCAAAGTTGAGAGTGCTTTTGAACCGACCCAACAAAAGATCCCAGAAGCCCAGCCTGCTTCAGAGGACCAAAAGTTTTCGACAGCTTCTGCTACTTCGAGCACACAGAGATACAAGAGGACCCAGTCCATGCCCACCGGTACTACACTGTCTCAACCGCCAGACGTTCCTGAATTCTTGCGTGTCCAACTGATTCACGTGGACAGCCGCCCTGCCACAAACGTTGTCTTGCACTCGACGGGCGGCATGCCTGTTCCAGTTAATCTATCAGATTCTTGTGATGTTCCAGGACGGAGACGCTTGAGGCCTCGCAGTGCAGATAGTCTTGATGGTAACCAATCCGGATCTAGGGAATTAGTCAGTGTCATGCCTATGAGTAAAAGTAGAATCACAGATGTCATCAGCGCTGCCGATAATGAGATAATTGGCAGCACTGCCGGCATCACCTCCAACAATAAGGAAATTTCAATAGAAGGCAGGTGCAAAGTTCCGATTAGGGAGTCCATTGGGAAATTTAGTCAAAGTGAGGACAGCAGATCCAAAGAGACACCTCTTCCATGTGCAACGCCACAAAATGTTTCAGAAGAGGTGAGTGATAGAGTAGTGAACATGGTAGCAACATCCTCGAAAGAGAAAGAGGAAACTGTTGAACAATTTCACAAGGCATTAATTAGGGAATGTTCGGAGATAACTATTCAAAGCGAAGAAAACAGGCCCAAAGAGGCGACCACGCCCTTCAGAGTACAGAGAAAACTGTCGGAAGATGCAAGCAACAAAACGCCCAATGTTCCAGTGGTATCCATGAAGGATAAAGAGGAGGCAAAGTTCAAAGTTCCAGTCAGAGAGTCTTTGGGAATGATATCGGTCCAAAATAATGAAAATCGACTCAAAGATGCATCCTTACCTCCCAAAGCTCAACGAAAAGTCTCAGATGAATCGACGGTGGAAGTGGTGACCAGGAGGAAATCCACAGTGTCGAAAGATTTGGCCAACCAGAACCCAGTTGACGACTTGCCTCCAAAAGCTCAAAGAAAAGTTTCGGAAGAGTCGTTAGCCGAAATCGTGCCCAGGAGGAAATCCACAGTGTCGAAAGATATGGTGTCTCAGAACAAAGACGATGAACCTGAACTCTTCAAAGTTTTTGCCCGTCGATCCCTCAAACTGAAGGACAGCGAGACATGGGAGAGCCATCCTCCTGCCCAGCAGCAGCAGAGGTCTAGAGATAGTGACAAAGAGAACGAAGCCGGTGACAACACCATGGACGTGGTGATATTACCCGTCACCAAGGAACAGAAACAAAGGGAGTCACTGATAAAACCCGAGTTCCTCAGGCAGATAGAGCCCCTGGTGAAACCCTCAGCGATGATGCAGACAGATACGACTCCTCAGCTTCAGAGGATATCGTCGAGCAACGGTCTCCT
This sequence comes from Uropetala carovei, assembly GCA_036926305.1. Lineage (NCBI taxonomy): Eukaryota > Metazoa > Arthropoda > Insecta > Odonata > Petaluridae > Uropetala > Uropetala carovei. The sequence goes on along the minus strand of JAXCHB010000015.1, from coordinate 6,273,842 downwards.
CCAGTCCGCTGCCGTAAGCAGTGGAAATGGTAGCGAGAAATCTGCTGGCGTTGTGAGTGAAATCCCTAAGGTCCATAGGTCATCCATTGGTGGTAGTCTTCCGCGTAGAGAGGGACCATCTCCAGAGAAGAGAGCGAGAGGGGTTAGTGTCAACCTCCCGCCAGAATCTCAGCCTTTCCGAGCCGATGCAAGCCGTGGCACAGCAGTTTCCAGCGAACCGAGGCGGCCGTTGTGGGCGACACAAATCCATTCTGACGAGTCCACCAATGGGAAGACAGTCTCGTCGGATGTAGCCGACCAAACCCTCGATATAGGTTTCAGAGGAGAAGATGATTTGAAGCCTCACTTCAAGAGGATACAGCAGAGAAAGGAAGAGTGGGAGTTGAGAGCAAGAATGCAGTGAATGGAGGAGGAATTTATTGCTGCCTGCTACACTCGTGGGTTCGACTGGCTTGAACATTTTAAAGAATTGCCCATAATGTGGCATTTGGCCCTCTCTCCTTCCTGTAAGTTTCTCCAATTTTTTTAAAAAACATTTAATGCCGAACGTGTCTGTGCTGTGGAATTTTGTTGAAAGAATTGACAAAAAATATATGCAATATTTGTGCCTAAATAAAGGCGAAACTTAATAATAAATAATTCCCTTGTTAGCTCAATAGCTATAATATCTCACATGCAAACAATTTCTTTCACCTCTTCTGTGGCTCCTTCTTAAGGAACAAACTGCCAACCATTAACTCTGCTGTGGCTTTTAGTATCTATGTCTTGCAAAGTGTAAAACGAAGAAAAAATTAATGGCATCATTTTCCCATCTTGCTATACATCTCTAGTTAATGTCATATTGTGTCTATATAAGTTTTATGCTTTGACTTTCCTCATTTATTATTAAAATACTATCCCCTTAGCTTTTCAATTGATCTTGGACAAGTGTACCAAGTCATAAAATAACTGAGAGTTATATTTTCAGTTTTCTAATATTTAATTTATTGTCAGCTGAATCTGAACACTTTTAGCATTACTTCATTATATGAAGTAACACAGGTTATTTTAAGAAAGACATCTGAGATAATGAAAATGTTCATAATTTTTCATGCCTGAATTTCATTTTCTGGGAAAGAAAGTTTCCATGTGAGTCCTTGTCTTATATCTTCTGTAGAAAAGATTTTGTTCTAAGATCTTTCAATAAAGTTCTAAATCCCTTACCCCTAATGGGATATGAAAAATGAGTCATATTTGTTTTTAGTGATAAAATGAATTTAGTATAGCAAAGTGATGTAACCTTGATGTATTTTTGTTTCGGTTTGCTTCACTGGTGAAATGCTTTAAGATTAGTAATCCAGTTCATGAAAATAAAAATGTAGTCATCTGCTGAATTGTTAGTAACAACAAAAAAATCTTGAGAATCCTCTCTTTAGAATATTAATGTTTTGGAATACATTACATTAAATTGGAAGAAATGCTGAAATTATGATGACGTAATAAAATCAAATGCTTTTCCGTGTGTCAAGAATCCATGAGCATTGCTTGTAGATGTTGTCTTAGGTGTTGCGTGCAGTCGTCACTTTTATGGGGGTTAATAATCAGAATATTAACATTTTAATGATTTTAACAGAATAATAATCGTTAATGGACTGTTAATTAGTATTCCTTACTAGGTAAAGTATACTAAACATCCCATGAAGGGGTTTGTTTTGCATCATATGTTTATGACTTCCAGTAGCTGAACTCTTTACTGCAATTAACACAATTTAATGGATGGTCAATACATGGTTGTCAACTATTAGCTAATGAAATGCTTTTAACTCGGTAAAAGCCTTATCCTAATCATTTGCCTGTTGGTGTTAATTGTGCCTTGCGGAAAAATTATAAAATGAAATTGAAATATCATCATCAACTCGAGTATATCATTTGGTTAGGTGGCTATGTTTTGTTTTTAGGATTATTTCTGTTATATTTCATTTTCGTCTCTTAATTTTCAGTAACAGGCTTGATGAAAATGTTATACGATACATCATTATCATTTTCTCTTTTTTTTTGCAGAAGCAAAGTCACAAAAGAAGATAAGACGTCTCCTTTCATGTTTCTCAAAAAGAAAAAGTTGATTGTATGATGTAACCACCACACTGCCTTTTAAATCTCATCAAATGAAAAAAAATAAACTTTGAACATGCTTGTTGACAAAATAGAGAATCATATGAGTCACAAATTGAAAGTGTTACAAAGGCATGAGAACTGTTGTTTCTTATTTTGTGTCATAAGTGTTTTAAAAAATTTTGAGTTTATCGCACTTTTATTTCTTAATCATACAAATCATGTTTATTAGAAGAACTTTAAATGTGAAGCTGTTGGTTGTGGGATTATCATTCAGAAGAGATAATTGTTGTTCTTATTATCTTCAAATGTGTACCAAATAGGCATTAATATAATTGTTTATTTAATGAGTTTCTACTGCATTTCTATACAGTTTATTGATTTATATTAAAAATTGCCCTTTTGAAAGGAAATCTTACTGCCTCTGAATTTTTTCAATGTAGAGTAACGTACTTTTTTTATTTGGGGATTAACACTGCTATTCTAAAAATGGTTGCATCATGCTATGTATTGCAATATGTATGAGATATATCAATTTAAACTTGTACAGCCTGTTAGGAGTAAAAAAAAGATGTTACTCTGGGAAAGTTCAAGTGAAAATTCATCTCCGAAGATTGATAGAACATCAAATGGTACGAAGAAAGGCTGATTATTTATTGAAAGTTTTACGATATGGAAATATATTGTCATTAATATATGGGCACAACTGACATTAACTGATAACACATTAGGAGTATATTTTTACATTGGGTAGAAGATGCACTTTTATATTGTCCCTGTTATGTATTGATAATAGTTTCCAGCTGTGATCTGAATGATGAAGAATGTTTTGTATTTTTTTAGGATAGCAGATTAAGTGAAGCATTTCATCCATGGAATTACTAGGCATTTCTGCTGAATTATTTTTTCAGATTGTATTATGTGATATAAACTGTGTCTTTAGAGCTTATTGAAACACTTTTAATTTTATCTCTATTTTTAATTGATACTTGTAGAAAAAGAGTGAGATAGAAAACAAATCGCCTAAGCTTTATGGCATATATAAAAATTAAACTCTAATTATTGCAGTTTGTGTTCACTCATCTTCAGAAAATGAAACAAATATATTTATGATAATTTTTATGGATCAGTAAAATGCTAAGAAAGTGTCGCTATGCATATGTAAATAACGGTGTGTATGTCTGAGTGTGATCTATGTTAATCCTTTTGCGTATCAATGTTTTCCTTTTTAATTAAAGTTGAAGCTGATTAAATGTTTAATGAAGTATGGAGTGTATGAAATAAATACCAATACTATTGTTAGTATTGGATTGTTGATTCAAAATATTATATCAATATGAAATATTTTTATGCAAAAATGCATAAAGCAAACAAAAATTCTATAAAAAGTATTATTTTGAAGTTTTCCGGCAATAAAGAAGTTTATATTTCTCAACTTTAAATATGTACATCTTTTTCTGTGATTTATTCATTTTAATGGCTGTTGATTGACAGATGAATCATCAAGAGAGGAAGAGAGAGAAACTAAACGAGGTTGATATGTTTGGGAAAGCAGCATTCATAAGTTTCAACAGAATAAGGATTGTGATGGCTGAAAGACAAGATTAAAATTTTCACAGGTGAACAGAAAAAATTCATATAGCTATTTAATAAAGTGTTACTTTGAAAATAAATCAAATAATTATGGATAAAAATTTAAAACTGCATGCAGAATTTGCTTCACTATTGACAGTATCACCAATAGTAATTACAATAGACTGATATTTTTTGTTAAAGGAATTTTTGTTTATGTTCTACCATGCATAAAAAGTAATTTTTGTATGCATAAAATTGTTGAGGTTTGTCCACTAACTTAACTCCACAAAATAACCTGTTCCAAAAAAAATTTTATTTTAATCGCAAAGTAAACCATTAGATATTAGACTTGACAAGGTTACGTGCAATCTTCATCACATCACAGGAAAAGTTCTTTCACAACCATGAGTAGCTGCTGTGTTATTTTTGCTTCGATTTTTTTAAAGCTTCAAGCAAATTAATATTGAAATATTCTTAAAATATAAAATGCAAGATGAATAATTGGTGCTTATTGTGTTGGTTTACAATAATTATTGCAGTATTATAGCAAACAAATAAATGCAATGGCAAACTATTACAAAATGCAAAGCATAGTGTGGCCAACCTTACAAGATTTGTCATTAAGACAAAAATAAAAACGCAACCATATCAGATTTTACCTACACTGGAAGACAACCTAGTTGTTGGTATGTACTTCTTCATTTTTAGAAAGTGAGTTTTAGATAAAGAATGTGTGTGGTTCCTCTCTCTCTTCATTTTTTGTATTGACTGCATATTTATCTGTGTCTCATAGGTTTTTGTTGAGGCATGCTGCATATGAGATACCTGGCCCATGGTGATGAGTATTTCCTATATTTCAGTATGTTTAATTTTCCCAAAATATCTTGTTGACATATTTTGTACGTGTGAACTCTAAATTTGTTAATACAGTAAGTCCCCAACTTACATGGTTAATTCATTCCGAAGGTCGCCGTGTAAGTTGAAAATCGTGTAAGTCCAACAATGCTTAAATGCAATATATTTTTTGACATATATGTTTGTTTCAATGGATATTTAAAGCTAAAAAAGTAGTGCTTATGTGATGAGGGTTTATAGTTTGTTTATGAAGAGCAGTCCAGTAACGAGGCACAACTTGCACCCACGGGATAACAAATCTAAATGGCAGAAGCGACGCTGTCAGCTGTGCGTCAACGTACAGTAATCCCTTGGTTTACGAGCTTAATTTGTTCCTCGAAAACTGCTCGTCAGGCAAAAATTAATTTCCCAATACATCCCATGTTATAAATTTTATAAACAATAGTTACATCATTAAAGTTAGGATGCCGTGACGTTCTGCGCATTTGAGAAGATTTAGGAACCGACGAAAGCCGAGAATAGGTGTACTATAGTCTTTGAAAATTTCATGGGCTACATTCTTTGAAATATTTCATGGACTATAGTCTTTGAAAAATATCATGTAATATAGTCTTTGAAAATTTCTAGGAGTAGACTTTTTGAAAAATTTCACAGATTGTAGTCTTTGAAAAATTTCATTCACTATAGTCTATGAAAAATTTCATAGGCTATAACCTTTGAAATATTTCATGGAAGATAGTTTTTGAAAATATCTTGGACTATAATCTTCGAAAATTTCATGGACTAGAGTGTTGGAAAAGATTAATGGAGTTTAGTCTGAAAAATTCATGCAAAATAGCCTTTGATGAATTTCATAGTCTTTGAAAAATTTCATGGACTGTATTCTTTGAAAAATGTCATGGACTACAGTCGTTAAAATATTTTATGGACTATTGAAAAATTTCATGGTACATAGTCTTCAAAAAATTCATGGTCTATAGCCTTTGATGAATTTCATAGTCTTAAAAAAATTCATGGACTATAGTCTTTGGAAAATTTCGTGAACTGTATATTTAGAAAAATTTTATGTATTATGCTCTTTGAAAATTTCATTGACTATAGTATTTGAAAAATATCATGCAGAATTGAAAAATGTCATGGACTATACTATATATAGTCTTTGATAAATTTCATGTCTATAGTCTTTGAAATATTTCATCGACTAGTGTCTTTGAAAAATTTCGTGGACTATAGCCTTGAGAAATTTCTTGGGATATAGTCTTTGAAAAATTTCATGGACTATTGAAAAATTTCATGGATGTCTTTTAAAATTTCATGTACTATAGTCTGAAAATTTTCATGGACAATTGAAAAATTTCATGGCCTATAGCCTTTAAAAATTTCATGGGTTATAGCCTTTAAAAAATGTCATGCACTATAAGAGACTGAAATAACCGATGGCAGCGCTGTTGTCGCTGTCGTCATTTATCAAGATGGACGACGTAACGAGAATACTGCAGTTGTTGTTGTATTGTATGGTATTGTAGTAGCATGTAGTAGTGGATAGAAAGTGATCATTGGAGAGGAAACGTTCGCATTTAGTCCAAAAAGATGGGTGAGAAAGTCTATCTAGGGTTTGAGGAGATATTGAGGTATTTGGGAGGAACGGCAAGTTGTGTAATAGTTTTGTTTTTGTCATTATATCTCCCATTGGTGTAATGAAGGCTCATTAAATCTTTCTATATTGGTTATTATTTATTTTTATTATCAATTTTGGGTACGTTTGAAGAAAAACATTTTAAAGCCTGCAATTATTATTTGCTCTTAACCTTATATTCGAGCAATGCTAGGTATTTCTGCTAGTTATAAAGTGAGTTGTATTTGTTCCTCAACTGTTAGTTCAGACCATTTCAAACATTCTTTCAATAAAAATATAAAGTTAATGAATGGCAAAAATATCTATTATAATTAGTAAAATTAAACAAATAAGTTCTGCATTATTGGGTTTGAAATGGCTAGATTATATCATTTTCTGAAATGTTAAAGGAATGATTTCATTGAAGGTGAATTACATCTTTATTTTCTGTTCATTGATTCTTCTTGATATCTCTTTTCCCTTTTCTCATTGTAATATATTTTTGGTGCATTGCAATTATAACAAAGATTTATAAAATTCTTTTTGAAGTAATGAATAATAGCAAAACATTTTAGAATAAAATTGTTCAATATCATTCTTTTAATTTTATGTAAATCTGAGGGGAATTAAATTCCATGCAGTATGTCATACTAGACAGATTTATATATATAATTATACTAAACTATTGGCCTTTCTCTTTCTTGAAGTTTTCTCTGCCAAAAGTCCCTCTCTTTAAATATGAACAAGATTCAGTATGTATAAAATTCTTTGTTATTATTAATGGGCATTTGAATCTTTTCCTCATCGTTAATTATCCTGTCTATATACTTATAACGTAGTTGCAGTAATCATAAGTATTTGTTATCAGTGAATGAAGGATTTTCTTAACATCATAATTTATAGAAATAACAGTCAAGCATAAAGTGCTTAAAAACATGAAATTTAACAAGGAAAAACCTTTCATCAGTTTTTTATATGATTATTATTTTTTATCTGAATGAAAAATATGTGGAATGTTTTGGCAAGTTCTTTTTCATCCTATTTCAGCTACGATTTCATATAGTGACTTCATATAACAGATATTTTTAGAAATTAATTTCAACGAACAACAACAAATGCAATATTCAAACAACAAATGAACGCTAACGAACGACAAAAAATGCAGTGATTAAAGAAATAAAGAATACTACTAGCAATGACAAATTTACTAAACCTACCCTACCTCCAAAGTGCTAAACCGAAAGGAAAACAAACTTTAACTACTCAAAAACAAAATCTAAATTCCTAAACCCATCAATTACGAAATTGAAGATTAACTACATAGAGACGCTAGCTTCCACAAAGAATCTAACCTAAGCCAACACATTACCTTAAGCAAGAAATTAATTTGCTACACTCTATCTCTAACGTGATAAACCGAAATGAAAAAACTAACTTTGACTGCTCAAAAAAGAATTTAAAAATCCCTAAAACTATTAATTAAGATACTAAAGGTAATATAAAAATGTATAGAGAAGCTAGCTTCCAAAAATTACAAACGAAACCGAAAGATGGGTACGAACTCTCAACATGTTTCCGTTATCACCATCAACTCACTATCCTCGAAGCTCTACTTCCAAAAATCCACCGCTAGTTGGCGTCTCTCTTATTTGGAGTCTCGTATAGTGTTTGAAATATTTCATAGGCTAAAGCCTTTGAAAAATTCGTGGACAAGAATCTTTGAAAAATTTCATGGATTATATATAGCCTTGAAAAATTTCATGGGCTATAGTCTTTGAAAAATTTCATGGATATAGTCTTTGAAAAAATTCATCGACTAGAATATTTGAAAAATTTCATGGGTACTATAGCCTTGAAAAATTTCATGGGCTATAGTCTTTGAAAAATACCTTAGACCATTGTAAAATTTCATGGACATCTATGAAAATTTCATGTACTGTAGTCTTTTAAATATTTCAAGGACCATAGTCTTTTCGTAATTTCATGCACTATAGTCTTTGAAAAATTCATGGACTATAGCATTTGAAAAATTTCATTGTCTCTGAAAATTTTCAGAGACTATAGTCTTTGAAAAATTTCATGAGCTACAGTCTTTGTAAAATATCACGTACTGCATTCTTTAAAAATGGACTATAATAGTCTTTGAAAAAATTCATGGGCTTTAACCTTTAAAAATTTCATGGGCTACAGACTTTCTTGTAAAATTGAAAAATAATGGGCTATAGTCTTTGAAGTACTTCTCGGACTATACTCTTCGAAAAATATCATGGTCTATTGTTTTTGAAAATTTCATATACTATAGTATTAGAAATTTTTCATGGTCTATACTCTTTGAAAAATTACATATGCTATAGACTTTGAAGAATTTCATAGGCTGTAGTCTTTGAAAAATTACATGGGCTATAGCCTTGAAAAATTTCATGGGGATAGTCTTTGAAAAATTTCATTGTTTCTTGGAATGTTTCATGGACGTCTTTGAAAATTTCATATGTTTTAGTCTTAGAAAAATTTCCTGGACTATAATCTTCGAAGAATTTCATGGGTATAGTCTTTGGAAAATTTCATGGGCTATAGTCTTTGAAAAATATGGTGGACTATAGCCTTGATAAATTTCCTGTCTATATTCTTTTTTTTAAATATTTCATTGTCTATGGCCTTTCAATATTTCATGGGCTATAGTCTTTGAAATATTTCATTGACTATAATGTTTGAAAAAGTTCATGGGCTATAGGTTTTTAAAATTTCTTTGAAATACTTCATTGGCTGTAGCCTTTAAAAATGTAATGGGCTATAGACTGAAATATTTCATGGGCTATAGTCATTGAAAAATTTCATGGGTATAGTCTTTGAAAAATTTCATCGACTAGAATATTTGAAAAATTTCATTGACTATAGCCTTGAAAAATTTCATGGGCTATAGTCTTTGAAAAATATCTTTGACCATTGTAAAATATCATGGACATATAAGAAAACTTCATGTACTCTAGTCTTTTAAATATTTCATGGACTATATTCTTTTCGTAATTTCATGCACTATAGTCTTTGAAAAATTCATGGACTACAGTCTTTGTAAAATATCACGGTCTGCATTCATTAAAAAATTTCATGGGTATAGTCTTTGAAAAAATTCATGGGCTATAATCTTTAAAAATTTCATGGGCTACAGACTTTCATGGAAAATTGAAAAATTTATGGGCTATAGTCTTTGAAAAACTTCTCGGACTATAGTCTACGAAAAATTTCATGGTCTATTGTCTTTGAAAATTTCATATACTATAGTATTAGAAAATTTTCATGGTCTATACTCTTTGAAAAATTTCATATGCTATAGTCTTTGAAGAATTTCATGACCTGTAGCCTTTGAAAAATTTCATGGACTCTAGCCTTGAAAAATTTCATGGAAGATAGTTTTTGAAAATATCTTGGACTATAATCTACGAAAATTTCATGGACTAGAGTGTTGGAAAAGATTAATGGAGTTTAGTCTGAAAAATTCATGCAAAATAGCCTTTGATGAATTTCATAGTCTTTGAAAAATTTCATGGACTGTATTCTTTGAAAAATGTCATGGACTACAGTCGTTAAAAAATTTCATGGACTATTGAAAAATTTCATGGTACATAGTCTTCAAAAAATTCATGGTCTATAGCCTTTGATGAATTTCATAGTCTTAAAAAAATTCATGGACTATAGTCTTTGGAAAATTTCGTGAACTGTATATTTAGAAAAATTTTATGTATTATGCTCTTTGAAAATTTCATTGACTATATTTGAAAAATTTCATGCAGAATTGAAAAAGGTCATGGACTATAGTCTTTGAAGAAATTTCATGGGCTATAGTCTCAAATATTTCATGGGCTATAGCCTTTAAAAATTTCATGGCCTGTAGTCTTTGAAAAATATCACGGACAATAGAAAAATTTCATGGACTATAGTCCATGAAAATGTCATGGACTATACACTTTCAAAATTTTCATGGGCTATAGTCTTTATAAGATTTTTGGGGTATCAGTCTTCGAAAAATTTCATGCATTATTATTTTTGAGTAATTTCATAGACTATAGTCTTTTAAAAATTTCGTGGACTATAGTCTATAAAAAAATTCCTGGATTATAGTCTTTGAAAATTTCATGGGCTATACACTGTGAAAATTTCATAGACAATTTAAAAATTTTATTGACTATAGCCTTTCAAAAATTTCAGGGACTACAAACTTCGAAAAATTTCATGTCTATTGTCTTTGAAAAATTTCATTGACTAGAGTCTTTGAGAAATTTCATGGACTAAAGCCTTGAATAATTTCAGGCGCAATCGTCTTTGAAAAATTTCATTGACCATTGAAAAATTTAATAGACGTCTTTGAAAATTTCATGTACCATTGCCTTAGAAAAATTTCATGTATTATAGCCTCTGAAGAATTTCATGTGCTATAGTCTTTAAAAAATTTCATGGACTATAGTCTTTGAAGGACTTGATGGACTATAGTCTCTGAAAAATTCCATGTGCTTTGAAATATTTCATGAGCTATAGTCATTGAAAAATGTCATGGACTATAGTGTTAGAAAAATTTTATGGACACTAGCCTTTCATAACATATCATGGGCAATTGAAAAATTTCACGGACTATAAGTCTTTGAAGAATTTGGTGGACTATTAAAAAATTTCATGGTTGTTTTTGAAAATTTTATATGTTATAATCTGAAATTTTTCATGGACAATTGAATATTTCATGTACTATAGTCTTTGAAAACTTAATGGACTACAGTCATTGAAAAATATCATGGACAATTGAAAAATATAATGGGTTAAATCTTTGAAAAATTTGATGGACTATAGTCTTTGATAAATTTCATGTCTATAGCCTTTTAAATATTTCAACGACTAGTGTCTTTGAAAAATTATGTGGACTACAGCCTTGAGAAATTACTTGGGAGTATAGACTTTCAAAAATTTCATGGACTATTGAAAAATTTCATGGCTGTCTTTGAAAATTTAATGTACTATAGTCTGAAGAATGTCATGGACTATTATAGTCTTTCAAGAAATTTCATGGTCTAAAGTCTTCCAAATATTTCATGGGCTATAGCCTTTAAAAATTTCATGGCCTGTAGTCTTTGAAAATGTCATGGACTATACACTTTCAAAATTTTCATGGGTCTTTGAAAGATTTTTTGAGGGTCAGTCTTCGAAAAATTTCATGCATTATTGTCTATGAGTAATTTCATGGAATATAGTCTTTTAAAAATTTTGTGGACTATAGTCTATAAAAAAATTACTGATTTTGGTCTTTGAATATTTCATGGGCTATACACTGTGAAAAACTTTATGGACAATTGAAAAATTTCATTGACTATAGCCTTTCAAATATTTCATGGACTACAAACTTCGAAAAATTCCATGTCTATAGTCTTTGAAAAATTTCATTGACTAGAGTCTTTGAGAAAATTTATGGACTATAGCCTTGAAGAATTTCAGGCTCTATACTCTTGGAAAATTTTCATTGACCATTGAAAAATTTCATGGACGTCTTTGAAAATTTCATGTACCATAGCCTTAGAAAAATTTCATGGATTATAGCCTTTGGTGAAGTTCATGGGTTATAGTCTGAAAAATTTCATGGGCTATAGTCTTTTAAAAATTTCATGTACTATAGTCTTTGAAAATATCATGGACTGTAGTCTTTGAAAAATTTCATGGGCTATAGTCTCTGAAAAATTTTACGCGCTGTAGTCTTTGAAAAATTCCATGGGTTACAGTCTTTCAAATATTTCATGGGATATAGTCTGAAAATTTTCATGGGCTATAATAGCCTTTGGAAAAATTTCATGGACTTTGAACAATTTTAAGGACTCTACTCTTCTGAAATTTCATGGGCAATATTCATCGAATAATTTCATAGACTATAGCCTTCGATATATTTTATGGACTATAGACTGAAAATTTTCAAGAACTATAGTCTTTCAAAAATTTCATAAAGTATATTCATCAAACAATTTCATGGACTCTGGTCATAGAAGAATTCCATGGACTCTAGTCTTTGAAAAAATTTCTTGGACTATAAAGTCTTTCAAGAATTTCACAGGCTGAAAAATTTCATCGACCATAGTCATTGAAAAATTACATGGACTACGGGGTTTGTAGAATATCATGTACTGAAATATTTCATGCAGTATAGTCTATGAAAACATTCAAGGACCATAGTGTGAAAAATTTCATAACTTATAATCTTTCAAAAATATCATGGAAAAATTTCCCAGACTATTGTATTTGAAAAATTCCATTGAATATAGTCTTCGAAGAATTTCGTGGAGCATGATATATGAAAAAAGTAATCTACTATAATCTTTAAAAAATTTTATGGACTACAGCCATTGAATAATTTCATGTATTATATTTTATAAGAATTTCTTGGACTGTAGTATTTGAATAATTTCAATGACTACAGTCTTTCAAAAATTTCATAGACTGAAAAATTTCATGGACTCTAGCCATTGAAAAATTTCATGGACAACAGTATTTGTAGAATTTCATAGAATATAGTCTTTCATGAATATTATCATCGACTTTAGTCTTAAAAACATTTCACTGACTATAGTATCTGAAAGATTTCATGGACTACAGTCTTGGAAGTATTTCATAGTCCTTGAAAAATATAATGGACTATAGTCTCTGTAAAATTTCACGAACTATAGTCTTCGTAAAATTTCATGTGCTATAGTCATTCAAGAATTTCATGGCCTATATTCATCAAAGAACTTCGTTGACTACAGTCATTAAAGAATTTCATGGACTATAGTCTTCGAAAAATGTCGTGGACTATGGACGTTGAAAAATTTCATGGGCTATAGTCGTTAAAAAATTTCATGGCCTATATTCATGGAAGAATTTCATGGAATATAGCCTTAAAAATTTCATGGACTATAATAGCCTTGAGAAATAACATGGGCTATAGTCTTTGAAAAAATTCATGGGCTGGTCTTCAAAAAATTTCATGGATTATTGTTTTGAAAAAATTCATCGACTATAGTCTTTGAAAAATTGCATGGGATATAGTCTTTGAAAAAGTTCATGGGCTATAGTCTTTGAAAAATTTAATGGCCTTTAAAGAATTTCATTGATTATTGTGTTAGTAGAATTTCATGGACTATATATTTTGAAAAATTTTATGGAGTATAATCTTTCAAAAAATTTAATGGACAATTGGAAAAAATCATGGACTATAGTCGTTGATAAATTTCATGTATATAGTCTTTGAAATATTTCATTGACTAGTGTCTTTGAAAAATTTCGTGGACTATAGCCTTGAGAAATTTCTTGGTATAAAGTCTTTGAAAAATTTCATGGACTATTGAAAAATTTCATGTAAGTCTTTGAAAATTTCATGTACTATAGTCTGAAAATTTTCATGGGCAATTGAAAAATTTCAAGGTCTATAGCCTTTAAAAATTTCATGGGCCTTTAAAAAATGTCATGCACTATAGTGTTTGAAATATTTCATGGACTATATAGCCTTTAAAAAATTTCGTGGGCTATAGTCTTTGAAAAATATGGTGGACTATAGTTTTTGATGAATTTCATGTCTATACTCTTTTAAATATTTCATCGACTGGTGTCTTTGAAAAATTCATTGTCTATGGCCTTTTAATATTTCATTCAAATATTTCATGTAGTATAATGTTCGAAAAATATCAATGACTGTAGTTTTTGAAAAATTTCATGGACTATAGTCTTTGAAATATTTCATAGGCTGTAGCTTTAACAATGACATGGGCTATAGACATTGAAAAAATTCTTGGGCGGTCTTCGAAAAATTTCATGAATTTTAGTTTTTGAAAGATTTTTTGAGTTTCAGTCTTCCAAAATTTCATGCATTATTGTCTTTGAGTAATTTCATGGACTATAGTCTTTAAAAATTTCGTGGACTATAGTCGATAAAAAAATTCCTGGATTATAGTCTTTGAAAATTTCATGGGCTATACACTTTGAAAAATTTTATGGACAATTGAAAAATTTCATCAACTATAGCCTTTCAAATATTTCTGGACTACAAACTTCGAAAAATTTCATGTCTATAGTCTTTAAAATTTCATTGACTAGAGTCTTTGAGAAATTTCATGGACTAAAGCCTTGAATAATTATAGGCGCTATAGTCTTTGAAAATTTTCATTGAAAATGAAAAAATTTCATGGACGTCTTTGAAAATTTCATGTACCATAGCCTTAGAAAAATTTCATGGATTATAGGCTTTGGTGAATTTCATAGGCTGTAGTCTTTGAAAAATTTCATGAGCTATAGTCTTTGAAATATTTCATGAGCTGTACTCATTGAAAAATATCTAGGACTATAGTGTTAGAAAAATTTCATGGATTAAAGTTTTTCTGGACTATAATCCTTCCAAAACATTTCATGGACAATTGCAAAATTTCATGGATGTTTATGAAAATTTCATATGTTAATATCTGAAATTTTTCATGGACAATTGAATATTTCTGGGACTATAGTCTTTGAAAAATTTCATTGACCATAGTCTTTGAAATATTTCATGAACTATAGTGTTCGAAAAATTTCATGAACTATAGACTGTGAAAAACTTAATTGACTACAGTCTTTGAAAAATTTCATGGAGAATTGAAAAATATCATGGATTAAATCTTTGAAATATTTGTTGGACTATACTCTTTGATAAATTTTATGTCTATAGTCTTTTATATGTTTCATCGACTTGTGTTTTTGAAAAATTTCGTGGACTATAGCCTTGAGAAATTTCTTGGGCTATAGTCTTTCAAAAATTTCATGGTCTATTGACAAATTTCAGGGATGTCTTTGAAAATTTCACGTACTATAGTCTGAAAAATTTCATAGACAATTAAAAAATTTCATGGCCTATAGCCTTTAAAAATGTCATCGGCTATAGCCTTTAAAAAATGTCATGAGAAATTTCATCGACTAGAATCTTTGGAAAATTTAATGGACTATAATCTTTGAGAAATTTCATCGACTAGAATCTTAGAAAAATTACATGGACAATAGCCTTAAAAAATTTCATTGGCTATAGTCTTTGATAAATTTCATGTCTATAGACTTTTAAATATTCATCGACTAGTATCATTAAAAATTTTATGGTCTATAGCCTATGAAATATTTCATTGGCTGTAACTTTAAAAATGTCATGGGCTATGCTCTGAAAACTTTCATAGAAAATTTGAAAATTTCATAGACTATAGCCTTTCTAATATTTCATGGGCTATAGTCTCTTAAAAATTTCATGTGTATAGCCTTTGAAAAATTTCACCGACTAGAATCATTAAAAATTTCATAGACTATAGCCTTCAAAAATTTCATGGGCTCTAGTCTTTGAAAAATATCTTTGACCTTTGAAAAATTGCATGGTTGTCTTAGAAATTTTCATGTACTGTAGTCTTTTAAATATTTCATGGACTAAGTCTTTTCGAAATTTCACGGACTATAGTCTTTGAAAAATTCATGGACTATAGCCATTAAAAAATTTGATTGTCTCTGAAAAATTTCACAGACTAGTCTTCGAAGAATTTCATGGGCTATAGCCTTGAAAAATTTCATGGGATAATCTTTGAAAATGGACACTTGGAAATTTTCATGTCTTTGATAATTTCATTTGCTTTAGGCTTAGAAAAATTTCATGGACTATAGTCTTCGAAGAATATCATGGGTCTTAAAAAATTTCATGTACTATAGTCTCTGAAAAATTTCATGCACTAAAGTCTTTGAAAAATTCATGCACAATAGACTTTGATGAATTTCATAGTCTTTGAAAAATTTCATGGAAAGTAGTCTTTGAGTAAAATCTTTAAAAAATTTCCTGGACTACAGTCTTTAAATAGTTTTATGGACTATTGAAAAATTTCATATCCATAGTCTTCAAAAAATTTTTGGACTATAGCCTTTCATGAATTTCATAGTCAAAAATAATTCATGGACTATAGTATTTGAAAAATTTTATACAAAATTTAAAAATTTCATTTACTATAGTCTTTGAAAATGTCATGGACTATACTCTTTCAAAATTTTCATGGGCTATAGTCTTTGCAAGATTTTTTGGGGGTCAGTCTTCGAAGAATTTCAGGGATTATTGTCTTTGAGTAATTTCATGGACAATAGTCTGAAAATTTTGAAAAATATCATGTAATATAGACTGAAAATTTCCTGGAGTAGAGTGTTTGAAAAATTTCATGGACTATAGTTTTGAAATGATTAATTGGGTTTAGTCTTTGAGAAATTCATGCATAATAGCCTTTGATGAATTTCATAGTCTTTGAAAGATTTCATGGACTATAGGTCTTAAAAAATTTCCTCTACTATAATCTCCGAAAAATTTCATGGACTTTGAGAAATGTCATGGACTACAGTCTTTAAAAAATTTCATGGACTATGGAAACATTTCTGGGTCCATACTCTTCGAACAATTCATGGACTATAGCACTTGGTGAATTTCATAGTATTAAAATAATTGATGGACTATAGACTGAAAAAAATCGTGGACTATAGACTTTCAAAAATTTCAGGTATTATGGTATGTGAAAATTTCATGGCCAATAGTATTTGAAAAATATCATGCAGAATTGAAGAAATTCATGGATTATATTCTTTGAAGGAAT
The DNA here is from genome assembly GCA_036926305.1 of Uropetala carovei. Taxonomy (NCBI): domain Eukaryota; kingdom Metazoa; phylum Arthropoda; class Insecta; order Odonata; family Petaluridae; genus Uropetala; species Uropetala carovei. Next base: position 6,257,072 of record JAXCHB010000015.1, on the reverse strand, counting down.
TTCATGGGCTATATTCTTTGAAATATTTCATGGGGTCTAGCCTTTGAAAATTTCGTGGGCTATATAGTCTTTGAAAAATTTCATGGACAATTGAAAAATTTCGTGGACTATACTCTTTTTAAATGTCATGGTCTATACACTTTCAAAATTTTCATGGGCTTTGAAATATTTTTTGGGGTTCAGTCTTCGAAAAATTTCATGGATTATAGTCTTTGAGTGATTTCATGGACTATACGAGACTCCAAATAAGAGAGACGCCAACTAGCGGTGGATTTTGGAAGTAGAGCTCCGAGGATAGTGAGTTGATGGTGATAACGGATCTTTCGGTTTCGTTTGTAATTTTTGGAAGCTAGCTTCTCTATACATTTTTATATTATCTTTAGTATCTTAATTAATAGTTTTAGGGATTTTTAAATTCTTTTTTGAGCAGTCAAAGTTAGTTTTTTCATTTCGGTTTATCACGTTAGAGATAGAATGTAGCGTATTAATTTCTTGCTTAAGGTAGTGTGTTGGCTTAGGTTAGATTCATTGTGGAAGCTAGCGTCTCTATGTAGTTAATCTTCAATTTCGTAATTGATGGGTTTAGGAATTTAGATTTTGTTTTTGAGTAGTTAAAGTTTGTTTTCCTTTCGGTTTAGCACTTTGGAGGTAGGGTAGGTTTAGTAAATTTGTCATTGCTAGTAGTATTCTTTATTTCTTTAATCACTGCATTTTTTGTCGTTCGTTAGCGTTCATTTGTTGTTTGAATATTGCATTTGTTGTTGTTCGTTGAAATTAATTTCTAAAAATATCTGTTATATGAAGTCACTATATGAAATCGTAGCTGAAATAGGATAAAAAAGAACTTGCCAAAACATTCCACATATTTTTCATTCAGATAAAAAATAAATAATCATTTAAAAAGCTGATGAAAGGTTTTTCCTTGTTAAATTTCATGTTTTTAAGCACTTTATGCTTGACTGTTATTTCTATAAATTAAGATGTTAAGAAAATTCTTCATTCACTGATAACAAATACTAATGATTACTGCAACTACGTTATAAGTATATAGACAGGATAATTAACGATGAGGAAAAGAATCAAATGCCCATTAATAATAACAAAGAATTTTATACATACTGAATCTTGTTCATATTTAAAGAGAGGGACTTTTGGCAGAGAAAACTTCAAGAAAGAGAAAGGCCAATAGTTTAGTATAATTGTATATATAAATCTGTCTAGTATGACATACTGCATGGAATTTAATTCCCCTCAGATTTACATAAAATTAAAAGAATGATATTGAACAATTTTATTCTAAAATGTTTTGCTATTATTCATTACTTCAAAAAGAATTTTATAAATCTTTGTTATAATTGCAATGCACCAAAAATATATTACAATGAGAAAAGGGAAAAGAGATATCAAGAAGAATCAATGAACAGAAAATAAAGATGTAATTCAACTTCAATGACCATTACTTTCAGATACTCATAACTCTTCGGTCCCTTGGATCTCGTTATAACCGAGTTTCACTGTATTTTTCGAGGACTATATACCATGAAATTTTTAAAGATTTTTGTCCATGACATTTTTAAAGATTTGGGTACATAAAATTTTTCAAAGACTATAGTCCAAGATATTGTTTAAGGACCATATTCCATGATATGTGTCCAAGACTGTATTCTATAAAAGCTTTGAAGCCATGAATACTTTCAAAAACAGTCCATGAAATATTTCAAAGATTAAAATCCGTGAAATCTTTCAAATACTTTAGTCCATGAAATTTTTAGACTATAGTTCATAAAATTCTTCAAAGACTTTAGTAATATAAATTTTTCAAAAAGTCTGATAAATTTTCCATACACTATGATTCATGAAATTCTTAAAGAATATAGTCCATGAAATTTTTCAAAGACTATAGTCCCTAAATTTTAATGCTTTAAGTGCATGAAATTTTTCAAAGACTATTGACTATCAAATCTATTAAAGATAAAAGTGCATGAAATTGTTCAAAGACTATAGTCTACAATATTATAAAATACAATAGTCCATAAAATTTTTCAAAGACTATATCCAATGAAATATTTCAACATTTCTATGAAATTCTTGAAGGCTTAAGTGTAAAATAGTTCATAAAATTTTGAAATACTATAGTCAATAAATTTTTAAAAGACTATAGTCCCTAAATTTTTAAAAGCTTTAGACCATAAAATTCTGCAAAGTCTATTATACATAAAATTTTTCAAAAAAGTAATTTAATCAATAATTTAGGAATTTTAACTTCCTATCTCTAACAATTTACTCAGAATCTTAATTTTTTAAATTTTGAAGGCACCCCTTGCCGCCCACCGATTTTTCAAAACATTTCTTCTATAGTGTTATAGATGGCATTAAAGGCTGAACATCTTGTGAAAATTTTAACTTTCGTTCTACAAACATTTGCTCGGAATCTTAGTGTGAAAAGTTTTAAGGCAACCCCTGCCATCCACCGATTACTCAACCAATCCATATCTATAATAGCCCACCGTCCGTCCGTCCCACCCTGTATCTCAAAAGCCGTTCGTCGTAGAGATATGCGGTAAACTGCGTTTTGTTTCTACAAGCTAGGAAGGCCCCTAGAAACTATTCTCATTTTCATAAAGTCCCGGGTTCGAATCCAGGAGACAATTATATTTTCTTAAAAGCTTACACGGGATTTTCCATTTTTCAGGGTGCAAGGTTTTTTTCTTTCATTCATTAAAACACGTAAATGGACCGATTTTCTTCGTTTTTATTTTATTCGACGGATAAAACTCCATAATATCTTATTCTTGCGATGTTTACATGTTACACGGTCGAATCATTCAGAAATACGCTATTGTTTTCGAAATTTTACGGATATGTCGTACTCTTTCCGGACGTTGTCAAGGCGACAGTCATTGTTGCCTCCGATTCAATTAATGCCAATTAAACCTTCAAATAGGTGAAAGAATAGCGTTATTCGCTTCGCACTTTGTTTATTGCTATAGCAATGTCAACATTTATACATAGCAACATAAATATTTACGGATAAATATTCAGTTAACCGCGTATGAGAAGCGTTTCTAACGATTCAATCAAAGCAGTTGAATCTTCCTATCATCGTTTGAATGCTGGAATCTTATCTCTTTGTAATTAGAACCATTATATTATACATCCATAATGTTTATTAACGCAAATAGACTCACGCATAAATTTAAAATTAAATGAGAATAGGAACACACGTTATTTTTTTTAAACACATTATGTAGAATATCAATGAAGAGAAGAAAACCATGTAATGTGTTTAAAAAAAATAACGTGTGTCCCTATTCTCATTTAATTTAAAATTTATGCGTGAGAAGATTTGAATAAAAAGAAAAACAAAAGTTCGCGATCAATTATCCTTTAAGGAAATGCATTTTTAGAGTTAAATGTGAATTATTGAGATCAACTTATTTTACATACTTCATCATTTTTTATAGTATTCTTTAACAGCGGAATAAATGGCATCATAGATCACACACATCCTGCAAATTTCAGTCTTTCGTCTTTTGCCGTCTACTTGTTATTTTAATTTAATCGATTGTACAGACGACAGGCAGCGAAAGCATTAGCGCATTTATAAAATAAAACGTGCTAAAAATTATGCATGAGAAAGTGAAGCAGAAAGTTGTTATATTTATAATATAGATACGATTATGCCTCAGATATTCCCAGGAACGTAGAAAGGCATTCAATCGCTTAAAAAATAACTCCATGTGTTAAATGAATGATATAAATATAAATTTTAGGCTACATAGGAAGTTTATTAAGACGTAATTACTGTCTTAGGTAAGACCTGCTTGCCCCTCCGAGGTAAACCGTTTTGAGATAAAATTCGGCTCATGGTATTATTTGATGTTCTAATTAGAAGAGAGTAAATGTATCTAAAATATTAAAGAAACCGATTGCTGAACTTGGCCACTTCCATCCCCTATAGTTACATTCAAATACTAATAGACAGCGAACTGTTTCCGGTTGCCAAGAGCAGCCGTACTAGGAGGGCGGGTCAAGTCGGAGGGAGAGATCGGAGGTGGAAGGGGTTAAACGTAGACATGTCTCGCACTATATACAATTGCATGTTCCCTTCCCAGAATCTCCCCGTCCCTCACCCCTCTATTCTTCCTCCCACCCGATTCCTTCTCACTATCTCCCCCCCCCCTCCCTCGCTCCCTTTCCGTCTCCCTCTCCCATTTGAATCGCGTAAGGTCCAGTGCTTCTTTCCGCATACGTAGAATTTGAATTTGTGACGCATATACACCGACCGATTTGTCCGCACTTGACCGGTACCTAACGTATATTGGTCGACGGAAATTTCCCACTCCCCCATGTTCCGTCTAACTTCCCCCTCCCACTTTCAACTTCAGAACTAGCGCCCTCTGCCGATAGGTGGAAGTTACCGTTACTATGCGCAGTTCTAGCCGAGGTACGAACGTGGAAGTTAGTTGCCGGTTAAGAGTCGACCAGAGAATTGACAAACGAAGAAATTCTAAGTATTTCTTCGGGAGTGTATTGTACTGAAATTTTGAAAGATGTGATGTAGATAACGCGCACCGTTTCTTAAATTTTCGTTATAATTTTAGTGAAGTAATTGACTAGTAATTAATTACTTGTAATTAATTAGTGATAAAATCTAAATGTTTCTGTTTGAATAGCGTGGTTCTTTTTCTCTTCCCGTCCCGCAGGTCTCGTGGTACTGACATTACGTGATGCAGTACGGCGTCTGGATGTTCGTCTAGAGGAGAATTCTTTCAACCGGAGGATTTTTGATTGGACAAGGTAAGGAGAGGAGAGAATGTTCCTTCCCAAATATAAATTAGAGTCTAGGCGGGTTTAAATTTGTAAGAAAATACGCGAGTATGAGATTATCGGTGTACTGTCAAGTGCTTCTGGCGTGAATACCATAAATTCTCATTTTCATTCTTTTCGGTGGAACAATTTCGTTCGCCCACTTTGAATATTTCTGTTTTATATTGTAGATATGATATTGTCATTTTTTTATTCGCATCATCAAGAAGATCGATCTAATATAGTATACCTTAAAGCAGTGGTATTCAAATAGCTTGAAGGGCTACCCAAAAAATATTGCGGTAGAATGAATCATTAACTTATGGTTTCACAATCAAAAGTTATTTTTTGAACGCAAGAGTAGATGAGGAACACATTTGTAGGCATGTTGTCAAATGCACGAAAAAGGGTAGGTTTAACTTATCCTGGAGAGAGATCGTTCTCATTAGTCACTAGTTCAGGAATTCTCTTATTGCCATTTTCTAAGACTGTAATAAATCACATGACCAATGCTGAAAATAAGCGATGGAATGAACTTAAATTCGTATATGCCTACATTCGCAAATTGCTCTCACACGTATTTGCTTGTATTTTGTATTACGTAACATATCTCGTTAATGAATAGCTGCTTTGTAGAGAGGCATTTAGGATGATATAAAACCAATGGTACTTACAGCAGTCGTGGAGTACGTCTGAAGGGCAAATTCCGAAATTTTTATTTTTTTTAAGGTAGCTTTTCTGTCCCCGTCGTTTCATTCCTGCCTCCATAAGAAAAGCATGGAAATAAGTGGTTTTTTTTTAAATTGCAATTTTACTAAGCTGGTCATATGTCCTCTGGGAAAGTCCTTTTTTCAAATATTGTCCTCCCAAGTTCTCATTGGCAATTTTTTTACAGATCTCTTATGTATTCACTTTCTCAGTCCGTCTGTGCAGGCTATACCTCTGAAACGGTTCAACCAAGAGAAACCAAATTTTCAGGATAAGTTACTAGGTACATATAAGAATTACGTGTGGCAATCTGAAATTGTTAAAATTCAAATTTTCGGAGTCTTAATTTTTCCCCATTATTGCCCCATAAGTACGTAAATCGGTGTTTATATGTTTGCTTTTTAAAATTATTTCACGTAAGATTAGAACTCAGGACTTGAATTATTGGAATGTTTAGAAATTGTAGTTTCTTATTTTTGAATTCAAATCGCTGTAGAATTTAGTTTTTATCAGAAAAGTGAGTTTTTCTGGGTTTCAACAAAGGAAATACTTAACTACCATAGCAACAAGTTCAATGCTTTTATTTGCTCTGCAATTCTTTCCTCACTAGTTATTAAATTTGTTTCCTCGGGTGGTAGCCTATTAAGCATCCTAAAAATAAGATTGTACGCCAACTCCAGTTTTTCATGTGCAATTTCTATGATTTATTTCTTCAAATGTCCATTTTGGTTGTACACCATTTGTATTGTTTGTATTGCTAGAAATTGGTTCCTATGACTACAGCCAGACATGATTCTGACCCCTTAGAGTGATGAACTACCATATTATCACCTCAATAGTCTCCCCTTTCTTCTAGGTGTTTCTATTTAAATTTATTCTTATTACATTTAATGCCACATTAATCACATAGCAAATGAATACCTGGTACTGGGATTGAGGAAAACAGGCTTATTGAGACATTGTTTTTTACTTTCTCCATACGTAGTAATGGGAAAATATTGTGATCACGAAAAAATTGACTTCGAGATTTCAGTGTAAATACATGTTTTGGGGACCCTAGAACACATTTAGACTTTTTTAGGAATGATGTCTGTGAGTGTGTGTGGATGTATGTGATTGTGGGCACTACTTGCTATATCATTACCAAATTTCATATATAACACTTTAGCATGAGCACAAAGAACTGATTAGTTTTTGGACAATACCAGTTAACCAGAAGTAGAGGTTTATTCGAAACCCGATTCGGTTTTTGCAATATTTCTCCATTAAAACATCATTATTGTACATACAATTCTATACAAAGGTTATAGAAAATGTAATTTCCTACAACTTTCATTCGAAACAATTTTCCATATCAGTTATTGTTTAGGAATTATTTATAAATAATGTTTTTTCGGTTTCAGTCAAATATCTCCTTAAAAACGTCGTAATTGGTCATCTTTGTGAGGATGAAAGTTGTAGAGAATAATATTTCTTCCAAGTTTTGTTTGAAACATATTTTTGTAGAACCATCTATTTTGGAGATATTTTGCTTATTCGTTAATTTCCAGTATACAGCGCCACCACCATGTAGCGGTGAATTCTGTAATCATATTCAAAATATACCTAATTTACGGCAATAAGGTTGACTGTATTCTTTTATGATATGAAATAATAATTTTGCCTTATAATGCTATTCATAATAATTTCAATATCTATACCCCAAATATGGAGAAAGTCGTGTGTTGGCCACATCAGATTTTTTAAAATGTATATTACCTAGTTATTCTCTGCAGCATTTAAGATTATGGGATATAATCTACAATAAAATAATTATTATACTGATAATTTAAGTGTAAGTAATGTTCGAAATTTTTACTTAATTAGGTGTTTACAATCAAGATGGAGAGAGTGCACATCTCGGAGCTGTGAGTTTTGTCTTTCAATTCAAATCGTTCACTCTGATACTACTGTTGAGGAAGAAACAACTGAACAGGCAAGGAACCTTCTCTTCATACTTATTATTATTATAGTTCTGTCATAGGACAGGCCCTTTATTTTAATTAATACTTATAAGAGATTAACACAATCTTGTGTGACATGATTGTTCATTCATTCATCTTTTTGTGATGGATCGTCGGTTTAAATTTCCTTAGAGTTAGAATTAAGAGGAACCTTAACTTTATTTGTAGTAAATGGCATGCTGCATCTTATTTGTACTATTGCATTAATGTTGATGTGCGAACATCTTTGAATTTCATGCAACTCTGTGTCTCAAGTTCTAATTATTTCCTCCAGTGCATAGTTTGTAGTTTTTTGTGAAATCATAAGTCTTAATTAAACAACGTTGTTGATCTGTAATGTCTATAATGACATAATGGCATCATAATCTTAGCTTTGCATTAATTAGGGGAAACCTATGCAATTCTTTCTTTGAGTTGAAATCTGAAAAGTTAACCACATGTATTGTGTGTGTACTGAGTAAATTTTAGACATGAAAATAGTTATTAATTAGTCGAATGGATGGTAAGAATGAAGTTTGAAGGTAAAAGTTGGTATTCTATCGCATTGTTCAAGTGGTGAAATTTCTATCGGTGCCTCTTGACAACAGTGCTAATTTGAATTGAGATACAGGGCAGGCCATCTAATTTTTTGTATATTTTAATCTCTCTAAAGCATAAGCTTAACTGAATGAATAATACTGTAATAAACAATAATAGATAGAAGGTCGAATTTCGCAGGGCGCATGTGCTCCATTGTGCCATTTATTACTATGGCAAGGGATTTCATTTTTGGAGATGACAAGGAATCCAGTGCTTTCTAAAATATGAAAAATATTTCATAGCAATGATATAATGCTTTTGTCTTGTCAACCTGTTTATCAAGTATTGAAAATGAGAAATAAAGAAGTAACATAAAATCATGAGCAATAACGTCAGTTTTTACCGCATAACTAGCAGCATATTGGTTTTATCACAATGAAAACTTTCGGAAAATTAGAAATATTTGCTTTCTATTCTTTGGCTTAAAGCTCCAAGCTGAATGCATATTGACTGTTTTTAAAGCTTTAAAATGTAAAAACAAATGGTCGTTTTATCCTAAATGAAATTGATTTTAGATTATATGTGGGCATTATAATAAATGCTGTAATTCATCAACAATTTCCAATTATGAATATGTGGAATGATTTTTATAAAGTTAAGTGATCGATTTTGTTGATTTTTAGCATAAATTGAAATGAATAGTGCTGGTAGACAAAATTACTAATAGATTATATTTATACTTGTCAGGAGTTAAAGATATGCTTATTCGTGAACAGTTGACTAGAATCTATTATAATGCAACCTATATATAAAACTACAAAAGAAACTTCTTTGAAATTTGGTGGTAGCAGGTGGTGCTTTCTAGTGTAGCCACATTTTCAGAATGGAAAATCTGGACATTTTTCACTTTTTGTTACGGAAAATCCAGACAAAAAAGCTTTTTAGTGGTAGACGTACATAATTTAAAAATATTTCTCAGAACACCTACAAATTTTTATTAAAAATAGCCCAGGGTCAACAGCTTAGCTTTTTTCGCTTATTGCGTAAAACTTGTCGGTAGCATTCAAATAGTCTGTCACAGCCCCACTTCACAGCACTCACTCGTGTGAAGTTATTGCGCTTCTCCAACAAAGTCATGCACTGATCAACAATGTTCTTGCAGCTCCACTTATAGATCAACCCCATAGTAATGTGTTTTGGGTTTTCTGCAATTTATATATCATTATATACAGTGATTAGCTGAAGCCGGCTCCCACTGATTCGCTCGAGCCTGTTGTTCATTTTTCTCAGAATTTGCGAGCCAGTTGTTAAATTTTTAGAAAATATAAAATTTATTGATTTTGTCCTTTCAAGTACATTGTGCCCTATCTGATAGTCAATTACCAACAGTGTATGAAATATTACAAACTGAATACTTGTTAAGCTAGCGAAATGGTATTACTAAACTAGAGCGATATGGTGCCCCTGGCATATAGGCCTCCTGCCAATGTTCCAAATTTCCTCTCCTTTTTTTTTTGAGCCGGTTCTTAATTTTTTTCCAGCTCATCACTGATTAGATATTATTATACATTATACGCATTCAAACATTAAGATCCCTACATGCGTACCACGTTTTTTCATATGTAGATCAAAATTATATAATTATTTGGTGTAGCATTATTGTTTTATTATTATTTATGACATGTTAATACCGTAAATTAAATTTTAATAAAGTAATTGTCACAAATTATAGATTTAAAAAATATAAACCATCAAAAACATTATTTATGATCCAATGATGCCAAAAAATACATGAAGAATAAATCATATTTCTATTTCCATACAAATAATAATAATAATAATAATTATTATTTCAGTTTGTCATTTTGTCTGTGTCTTTACAAATAAGATTTCGCCTCGTAGCTTGATTCTGCCACCTTGCAGCAGTTATTATAACTGCTAGGAGCTTTCAGAAGACGGTCAGGCTTTTTATTTGTTTGATATCGGTTAAATGGTTCTCGAAATAACTATGTAGTACAGGCGACTCCCGAGTCTCATTGGGGATGCGTTCCTGAAAACGTGTTCGAATATCAAATATTCGAGTGTCGAACGCTGTTTTTCCATATACTTGCATGCTATGATCCGGGGATACGTTCCAGCATCTCAGGAAAAAGTCTCCCCTCACGTTCTATAAAGATAAAATAATATTACTGATATGTTAATACAACGATATTAAATTATCAATAAATTATATAATAAATATTTTAAATGTATACCTTATTTTTTGCACTAAAAAGGAAAAATTAAATTTGTGTTTCGAACTTCAAAGATAGATGTATGCAATATGCTTTAAAGACAGCCCGGTCCGGATCGCGCGAGTTGTTTGTTACAAACGACTCGCGCGAGCTGGATAACATACCTGCGTACATCTATCTATACATACAACTATTTATCGCAGCGAAATTATTATAAAAGTTATTAAAAATGCACAAAATAACTTAAGAATAAAGAAACAATAAAATTAAAAATATTTTCATACCTTAAATCTTTTTCAACTGAGCTTACTGGACTTGGTTTATTAATTGAGAAGTTGGAAGATTTTAGTTGGAAGAAGAGGAGCTATTGGGTGGGGAACTGTTTATTGTTGTTAGCAAATTACCTGAATTTATCACGTTCTAGAATTTTTTCCTTCTGTTTCACATAAGTGCTAATAGTTGACACATTCCCAACGATCGTACGATTTCAGTATGGCTTTCAGTATGTGTTTCTGACACTGATCATCTACCCAAAGTTTTAAAAGTTTTTCCGTTTTAGGAATCACAACACCGCGCCTAGGACTGTTTATTGTTGCTATCAAATTACCTGAATTTATCACATCTTCTAGAATTTTCTCCTTCTGTTTCACATAAGTGCTAATAGTTGAAGGACATTTCCAACGATCGTGCGATTTCAGCTTGGCTTTCACCTTTCTCAACACTCTTCAAAATTTCTAATTTCAATTCATAACTATGAATCTTATGCCCTCTTTCATTTGATTCCCTTACATTATCACTATTACATTTCCTTTTAGATGCCATGTCAAGTGATAAATTTATAAATAAATCAATTAAATAAATAAATTTAAATAAAAGATTAACAGAAAAGAAGTGAAATCAGCACAAATTGAAACAGAGCAGATATAACTACGTCTACAGCAAAAATAAACCTCGCGTTTAGTCGGAACCAATAACTATGCGAAGATTATTCCGCATATATTATCGATCGGCTGGATCGAAATCTCGAATTAATCTCGACTCAAACAATCGACACTCGGGAGTTGCCTGTAGTGTAAAATTCATGTAGATCATCATGTAAAGTGGTCGTTGATCTGATTACACGATATCACATCTCAGTTTCGATGATCACTGCACTTCACACATTAAATTATAATTTTAAAGTAACGTAATTTCACTTACCTTTCTTTCGGCAAAAACGACAGGAATCATTATATAATAAACACTTATGTATGTTTATGTAACGGTTTCTACGATAAACAATGTTTATTTTTTTGTCAATAAGGATCCCCAATATAACAATCCATTCAATCGTCAAGGGAACAGTACAATGTTGAAATAAATTGATTTGTTTTCGTTCAGATAGTATTCAAAGAAATTATTTCACTGATTAATTAATTAGTTAGTTTTTAATTTAAATCTTTGAAAGAGTTTTATTTACATAACAACGGAGAACATTATTGAGGATTCGAGTAAGCTTTCTTTCTTCATAAGTACAGAATACAATTTTAAAACAATCATAATGTTAGTGCACGAAATTTAATTATTTTCCCTACATTATATATGTATACATATAATTATTTCCCTGTCTTTGCACACCGACAATTATATGTAGCATTGACGAGAACAAGGCGGGAGAAGAATATCAGAATTTTATAGCCGAAAATAAAAACCAAAGGCATTTACTAAACGACAACAGAATATTCACAAGAAATGTAATATATTACGAAATATTTCATATGTAAAAGTGTGCTAATAATTATTTTAAATGCAAATATTAATAATCAATCGATCTATAATTCTTCCGTTGATATTTCAACGGGCATTACACTAGTTTTGCAAATGTTTTCCACCTTAGGAGATATATTTTTTGTGTTAGACCCATGATATTTACAGGGAAAAGAGTGAAATTGGCCACCAGATGATGCAATATTATGCAACACTGCTGAAATGTCACAATATTTAGGATACTTTATGAAATTTGATTAGTGTGAAATTTAAAAAATCATAAGATATTAGACTGCAGTCGCACTGTGCATAAGATATCTATACAGGTGAGCCCTGCTTAAAGCAGGGGATGCATTCCTGAGGTCTCCACATTAAGTGAAAATCCGTGTTCGCTGAGGTACCATAACCTTTAGGTGCCTAGAGGGAAATAACTTCCCAAATGGTATTTTTGAACCCACATTCAATATAAAACATATTTCTACCGGTCTTTTAGAATGTAATTTATTAAACAAACTATAAAATTAGCTAGTAAAAAGTAAGACAAAATCTTTTTAGCGGTAAACGTACATAATTTCAAAATATTTCTCAGAACACCTACGAAGTTTTATTTTAAAGAGAGTCCAGGGTTGACTGCTTAGCTTTTTACTTTCTCCATACATAGTAATAGGAAAGTATTGTGATCATGAAAATAATCGACTTCCAGATTTCCCCGGAAATACATGTTTGAAGTCCCTAGTACACGTTTAGACTATTTTCGGAATGATGTCTGTGTGTATGTGATTGTGGGCGCTCTAACTCAAAAAGTACGTGCCATATCGTTACCAAACTTCATGTAGAAAACTTTCGCATGAGCACAAAGAACTGATTAGTTTTTGGACAATACCGGTTAACTGGAAGTAAAGGTTTATTTGAAACCCGATTCGGTTTCTGCGATATTTCTCCATTAAAACATCATTATTGTATATACAATTCTATACAAAGGATATAGAAAATGTAATTTCCTACAACTTTCATTTAAAACAATTTTCCATATCAGTTATTGTTTAGGAATTATATATAAATTGGTTTTTCAGTTTCCATCAAATATCTCCTTAAAAACATCGTTATTGGTAATCTTCGAGAGGACCTAAAGTTGTCGAGAATAATATTTCTTCCAAGTTTTGTCTGAAACATATTTTCGTAGAACCATCCATTTCGGAGATATTTTGCGTTTTCTTAATTTCCAGTATACAGCGCCACCACCATGTAGCGGTGACTTCTGTAAAGATATTCAAAATATAATTTATGGCAATAAGGACGACTGTATTCTTTTACGATATGAAATAATAATTTTGCCTTATAATGCTATTCATAATAATTTAAATATCTACATCCCGAATATGGAGGAAGTCATGTCTTGGCCACATCAGATTTTTTGATGTGTAGCATTATTGTTTTATTATTATTTATGACATGTTAATACTGTAAATTGAAATTTTAATAAAGTAATTGTCGAAAATTATAGATTTTAAAAATATAAATCATCAGAAACATTCTTTACGATCCGATGATGCTAAAGAAACATGAAGCATGAATCATATTTCTATTTCCATTTTTCAAATGTTTTCCACCTTAAGAGATATATTTTTTGTGTTAGACCCATGAAATTTACAGGGAAAAGTGTGAAATTGGCCACCAGATGATGCAATATTATGCAACACTGCTGAAATATCACAATATTTAGGATACTTTATGAAATTTGATTAGTGCGAGACTTAAAAAAGATAGGTCTCACTGTGCAAAAATAATTTTAATTTTAAATAAAATCCGCGTTATAACAAATCCGAGTTGGTCAGGGCCACGTTAAGCGGGGCTCACCTGTATATTTTTAAAAAATTTTAATTTGAAATAAAATCCGTGTTATAATGAATCCACATTAGCCCGAGCTGTGTTAAGCGGAGCTCACCTGTACATGCTTATTATACAATAGTATTATTCTTGAATTTCTACTTTTTGTTACTCTAAGCAGATTTTAAGAGACATTGAATAGTTAACATGGCCACTACTTCAAACTGAAGACTGCAAGTTATGATAAACATCGATTCCTACGCAGGGGCCTTCACAGACATTCTGTTGCCTGAGGAGAGATGTAACAATTATGGATGACTTTTTCTTTGTAGTCATACTTTGGCGACTCATTTGAGCGGCTTCTGAGGCAATTGCTTCATTGTTTTTCCTATCATCAGATGGCAAAGGTATAATTTCATCACGGGTTTTGATAAATAAATCATAATTCTTAAATATTTCTAAAAAAATTTCATTTTTTAAGTAATCAAATTCTAACATATGCTTACTGTTTGTCATTTAACAGAAATCTGAGCGAAGCACGTCTGGAAACGTGCAATCTTGACACAGGATATTTCAATACATTTCAACAGATTTCCAAACTGTTTGGACAAAATGCAGGCGGGTAGCAACCCTAGTTAGACGCCAACTGTTTCAGATAAATGTTCTTTTACTGTATAAAGAAAACTGGAAATGCTGTGTATGTGCAAACATAAAATGGTAGTCAGCATACACTGTATTAGATGACGTCAAAAGCACACTTGTTCGCTTGAATTCTGCTTTAAATTTCTTTATTTTCTATTAACTTGAAAAGTCGGACAATTACACATCTGGCTTAAGCATGAGGGAGGACACCGTTTTAATGTCCGGAAAGCCAGACATTTGCCTTCTAAATTATGAACTTAAGATCATGAGTTAACAGATAGGACATTGATATTTCTTCATTGAGTATATTTACTCTGCCACACAACTGTATTGCTAAACTTATAAATAGTTTGTTTTGAATTATAAATAAATCTCATTAAATAAAATATATTTATTGCACCAGCAAATGAGAGCCTAATTTTTCATTTGATTTGATTAATTTTTAATTTCAATTTATTATTTTGTTATACAAGTATAATGTGATTGCTTTATTTCCTCAGATAGCTAATGTTTTATTTTCTAAAAAAATACTGTGTATTGGTTTGTCAGTTCAGGCAATATGGAATGTTAAAATTTTAAAACTAACTGTCAAATAAATCTGTTACATAACTGAATAAACTCTAAAAGAATTAAAAAATTTACATTTCTAAATATGACTCCATAAATAACATGTGCTCTTTCCTATTGTATAAGCAAATTAATCTTTTATATTTAATTTATTAGTTTATATTTCTTATTGAATTCACCACAATCATTTTTCCTCATTATTTTAGGTGCTTGTAGATGATGCTGAGCGAAAATGCACTGGTTTGAGCAATAGCGGAACCATGAATCTGGGTGCGAGAGTAAGAGGATTATGAGCTGGAGGAGATATATATATATATGGGATGAGAGGTTTGTTTTTACCTACATGTTGCCAATTCTGGTTTGTTCATTATACAATATATAGCTACACTTCAAGACGAGTTAGAGCCTTTGAAATTTGGCACGATTATAGATTTTTTGTCACAGCTGATAGAAAAAATATTATAAGAATTCCAATTTTTAGGGGCTGTTCTTGTGTTATTATTCAGGACAAGCCAAAATTTCAAATTTACAAAACTGCACCCAAGAATTCGATTGATGTTTAAAATATTGTTTAATCAATTTACACTTAAAGCAAATAAATGAAAAATTTAGTGCTACCTCTAAAAAAATATTTTAACTGGTATCATCTGTATGATTATTTTAGTTCTGAGAATGTAGTAAGGTGTCAAATTTTCTGTTTGACCTTAAACTTTCTGATAACTGAAGTTTTTATAAATATATTTAATTTGCTTATAAATTTGAGAATATAAGGAGTTCATTTTCAGTTTTAATAGTCCATTTTGTTTGCAAAAGTTTATTATCATACTTCTATAAATTCTCAAGTTTCATCAAAAATTTGACTTCTGTTAATAATCTAATATAGTAACAAGTTGTTTACAAATTACAGAAGACTGCATATAAAAATATATTGAAATTAAAACTCTTAGAAAACTTATTAAATGCAAAATATTTCTTATTTAGATTTACTTTTGAGACAGCACTATTTGGTCACATTTGCAGACTTATCATGTGCTTCTATCATGAATATTGTTCAGAAAATTAGATGTTGAAAAGTAATTAAATGTAACGTTAATAGTTGCAATCACTAAAAAAGATTTTTTGGATCTGGATTTTTGGTGCTCTACGTTTAAATTTTTACCAAGAGGGTTTGTTGTGGTTAAATAATTCCAGATTTTATATATTAATTTAAAGAACATTGGAGACAAATGCACAATATCCTTGAATTTATTCAGAAAATATTCTATGGGTCTTTTTATCGTTTATTCAAGGCAGAAAAAATTCTGAGCCAATAAAAATTCTGTTCTGTATCCAAGTTGTCAAAATCAGATAAAGAGATTAATGCAAATGGAATTTCATTTAGTTATGACAGCTGTGATTGCAAATCTGGACAATGTGCATGTAAAGGGGAAAAAATTATAATCTCAAATTAGTATTAAATCATGCATTAGAAACGGTAATTTAATTGTTCTTAATTCAAGGCAACGGTTAAAAACAATTCTAACTTAGTCAAGAAACAAAACTTTTAAAAAAATTTCCATCAATATCCAATTTGCTAGATATTATTTTTATAATTTTTCCTCCAAGTGTAATGAGTTATTATATTATTCAGAGCAATCATGAAATTCTTTTTACAGTCCAAATGTATAAACTATTGCCCTCCATTCTATATAATTACTGCCATTTTTTTAAATCTGAACAAACTAGAATTAGCAGCACTTAAGGGTGTATATGTATTGTCTCATCTCATATTTTTTCTAAGCCATGCTGTTTTTTCTTATTTACTTTCAGACTTTTTATTTTAGAAAAATGATTTAAAAAGGTTGTCATCCCCATCAAATAACTTTGTAAAAATGTTCAACTCTTATTCTAGTGTTTGCTATATTGTGAATTTTTTTCTGCATTTCAAGAAAATTTTTAAATTGTAATCTTGTTTTGTGCTTTGTTTAGAGGCTTAAAAGTCTGATAGAAGTCCAGAAATTTTTTAAAGTCCAGAATTTTTTTAAAGTTAGGGTCAAAAATTATTCTGTCCAATATTTTTACTTTGAAGTGCAGGATAAATAAAATAAGCAGAGAATGTATTTTAGAGTTTAAAATTTTTATTGAACTTATGTATATATATATATATATATATATATATACATACATACATGTACATTGTTTTAATTGCAATAAAGACAATTTATTACAAACAAAACCTGTTGACTCCTTTTAGCTAAAACTAATTTCCTTCTCTCGGAGCCTGTTTTAGGTATCTTAAGACTTAGGGGGTTTTTTTTAGGTATATTTTTGCTAAAAATGCTATTTTTACCACAAATTCTTACAATTTTTGCTGTTTGTTGTTCAAATTATTCAACAACTCACATATAACTGCATATATCACATGCCAATTTATCTACATTTGAACTATTTGACAACTGCATATATGTATCACAAGACAATCACATAATTTAGCTGAGAATTCAAAACATCAAACACACTTTGCAGCTGAAATAAATTGAACAAGCACTTGAAAAAATACTTGCCTCTGATAAAAATAGCTGTGACTGGGTTGTGAAAAAATTAATACTCATTTCTACTACAGAACAGCCATGATCAGTGGCAAAATGCTGCTGATGACATATGCTCTGTTGCCAAAATGCATGTATTAATTTTTTCACAAGCCAGTCACCATTATTTTCATCAGAGGCAAGTAATTTTTTAAGCACTTGTTCTAGGAACACCAAAAAAGAAACATCACATTATCAAATTACCTTAATTCCAATTAGCAATGTCTCTTATTGGTCAAGAAATACATTAAGTAAAAAGGGATGATGCAACTGATTCTAAATAGGAGCAATGTTCCCATAAACAATGAAAAAACAATGCAGTATTGAATCATGCAAAGCAATGCTTAATTAAAATTATTTAAATGCCAGATTAACATTTTTATAAACTATTCGATGTAATAACTAAACTTTTGAATGCAATATTTTTAATTTTATGGCATACCTATTTCAACTGTTAATAAAATAAAATTTCTTTATACTTGCCAAATTAATTTTCATCGAATAAAATCATTAAAATTACACTATGTACCTCAATTAGATGTTTCTCTGTTTTTAAAAGGGTTAATTGCATAATATAAACCCAGAGACTACATTTATTTCTGATAGCAATTTCATTTTTATAGCAGCAAAGACTGAACTAAATACATTTTGTCTTTAAGTATTATCTCGTTTGGTTTTAAAAATATAATATATATATTTTTAGAACATCAAAAACATATTTGCTCTTATGTAAAGTTCAGATTCAAAGCTATTACACAAAATACAAGTTTATCAAAGCAAACATTATTTATGAATAAATTTGGCATATTCTCAAAGTTTGTCTTACATATCCAGATAAATACAGTATAAGTATACATAATTTAATGATCGAGGTTAATTTGTCAAATTTAAGTAGTAATCGCATTGCGTGACTCAACTCTGCTTATTGTTAACAAATTACATTGCTCCATATCAATAGCTTAACATTTTCATGGCCAATTTGTTAATTTACAAGTAAAATCAGCAAATCAAATCATTTTTATGATTAAAAATTTATCGATAATCATATTTTGTAATGTTAAATTGTACAAATATATGTAGCAATACATTGACGTTAAAAATATTAATTAAAAACTGATATTTGAAGAACTTGCAGATTGTAATTTACAAAATTATTGAGTACGTGATAAAAGCATTTCATTACATATTTGTATGCAACTGAGTTATTTATGACAGAAATTTAAATAATTTCTTCTCAGTAAGACTTAGAATAAGTCGAAACCTCATAACCAACTGTCATAATGATAATTTAATGAAAGTATTTTAAGCAATAGCCATGAAATTGTTAATTAATCTCAAATACTAACAAGGACATTAACATTTACATTAGAGACCAACTCAAGAATAAAAAATTGAGAATCAAAATAAATTTATACCCTACAATTATTATACCAAGTAGAATTGAATGAGCTTCCCACAATCTATATTATATATATCTCCAAAAGTTTGCTTTTGTCTCATTATTCATATCATAAACTATAAGACAAAAACAAAAACTTGGTATGGTCCTTACTTACATCTTAACTTAGTGATTATATAAGGTTTGGTCATAGTCAGTGCTATATTAATAATATAGGGGAGTAACATTTAAACCCCTAAGACGTAGCACGTAAAAATCCATTGTTTTTTGACTTGTGCAGGCTTTTTATTATTTTGCAAATTTAAATCACTTAAAATGTAGATACGAACTCGCAACAAAAACATTTATTAAAGATCTCTATGTACTCACAGCAGAAGGAAAAAGTAAAAACATCATCTACTGCTAAGCATTGTCAAATGAATCAACTGCAGACAATAAAATTTTTAATTTAGAAACTTCAAAATATTTACCAACATTAAGATTTTTATAAAGTATGAAAAAATTTCTCAAATAAAACTTTTCAAATGTAGAAATAATCTTTTGTTCATAATTACTGTCTTTATTTGAAGTCATGCCGATTTAAAATGCAACCTGAGCAAGGCCGGGTAAATTTGCGTTAAAATCACTGCCACAAGAATAAATCATTTTTTATGAAATCAAAGAACCTGAAGCGCTTACAATTTAAATCAACCATTAAAACTGAAGAAAATGCATATTTTTCTCCGCTGTGGAAACTATTACCTGCGGCAGCCGTTTGCTCAATCACTCTTTCAAATACAGTGAAACCTGTATAAACGACCACCTCCCAAAACGACCACTTCAGGCACCGATTATTTCATCCATAGAGCCAATATTAACTGAACCACCACTAGACGACCACCTGTCAACGCGACCGCGACCAGTTCAAATTGGGTCCCTTCATGAGACATAGACCTGGCATAAGCGACCAAGAGTCAAGTGCCATCCCATTATCACCGGCTTAGAAACTTGAGATTTGTAACATCTGTGCTCGCATTGCAGCACGCCATCGTCAACATGTTTTGAAACAGAGTTGTTTACATTGTATGCCTGGAAATAAAAAATCTCTTCCCCCTTCCTCCGATTCCACCACCGCCTGTGCTCACCAAGCATCGCGGACGATTTGGGGTGTGTGGGGGTGTGATGGGGCATGTTGGCTCACTCAAATGCTAAACTTCGGTCGGTTTTCTGTCTGCATTCGAAGCATTCAGTGGCATATTTTTGCAGTTTCGTTTCTTGTTGCCCCTTTTCGTCATGTTGAAGAGAAGTGAATTTCTAAGTGCTGAGCAGGAAGTGAATATAATTACAGACAGTGATCGAGGTTGGTCTCAAGAGAAAGCTCGCTGAGAAGTACAAGTGTGGAAAAACCCAGATTTTAAACATTTTAAAACATAAGGAAGAAATTTTGAGTGACTGGGAAGGTGCAACGCTTGTTTCGTTGAAGAGGAGGAGAAAAGAAACATATGAAGACGTAAATCGTTAAGGAACGGAAAGAGCAGCTTACTTCCATGACAGACGCATATGACCTACAGAATATTTATAATGTGGATGAAACTGGTATTTTTTTCAAGTCTGTTCATAATAAAACATTAATTGAAAAAGGAAAACATGTAAGGGAGGGAAAATGTCTAAGGAGCGGTTGACTGTGGTTCTATGTTGCAGTGCATTGGGCGAGAAGGAAAAACCGCTAATAATCACGAAATCCATGAACCCTAGGTGCCTCAAAGGTGTAAACAAGGCGCAGCTTGGAGTGATCTGGAAAGCAAACCGGAAAGCTTGCATGACGGGAGCGGTGTTTCTGGAATGGCTGGAGGCATTAAATGACAGGATGAGGAATAAGAATCGAGTAATTTTATTATTTTTGGACAATGCATCATGTCACATTCAACAATTGGAGTTTTCAAACGTTAAATTAAAATTCCTGCTGGCGAATACAACTGCCTCACTTCAACCACTTGACCAGGGTATCATACAGACATTCAAACTGCTCTACAAGAAGCGCCTGATGAAGTCACTGATCGCAAGGATGGACGAATGCGAAAGTGCATATGACCTTGCAAAAAGAATTACAGTTTTAGAGGCTGCCAGGTGGATAAGAGTGTCGTGGAATGAGGTAGAAATTCATACCATTCGCAAATGTTTCGCCAGATGTGGTTTTGGGGTATTTGAAGGAGAGGGAAATGAGAGTACCCAAAAAGAAAATGCTGAAATTGTTTTGAAAGACTATTGTGAAGAGGCAAGAATAGAACTTCTGGTAGAGGAAGACGTGGAGTACTACGAAGACATTCCAGATCACTGGGAAGAAGACTTTTTTCGGGATATTGCAGATGATGGAAAAGAAGAAGATGCGGGGAACAAGAATGAGGAGGAAGAAACGATTGAGGAAGAAAAACAAAACATTGAGAAACTCCCACCAAGAGATTCGTTAAAAGTGATTGCGCAACTTAGGACTATGTTTTGCGAAAATGAATGCAAGGACGAGCAAAATGTTTTTGACTCTTTGGACTTATTAGAAAAAAGAACTGAGGACATCGTAGTCTGTAAAAAGTTAAAACGGGAAAGCCGGCAGTTAACTCTGCATGATTGTTTTAAAAATTAGTGACAAAAAATGAGTCACTGAAGTTGGTACATATTTGTAAAAAAACATTTCATTTTTCGTTTTAGTATTTTGTTAAAGTAAACATTTTATTTGTCGTAAGTTTATATTTTTCAATGTCAATACAGAATTGTCGGTAAGACAATACATTTGTCATTTTTTCTCCTCCATCGAACGATAGCTTTAAACCTTTTCTTCTCGCGGGAATAAACTTGAATGATAAATTTATATCTATGTGAACAAAGTCGTTGACTTACATCTTGAATCTGAACGTCTTTAATTTTTATCTTTAATTTACGGAGCTAGTGTTTTAATATGTTATGCCTCCTGCATAAACTAAAAGTTTTAAACATTTTCATTGCAGTAATTTTTTATTAAAGTGCATACATACCTGCATTTTATTGTTTATTGCACAGTAAAGTTTTCCTCCAGATTATATGTATATAAGTCATTTTTTATGTATTGTGAGTCCAGTAATTGAATGTATAAAGGTACATATGTGTTCTGGCTGACAGAAGTCTTCAACCTCTCTTAGACGACCACCTGTCTAAACGACCATTATTTTCAGGGACCAACAGTGGTCGCCATAGAAAGTTTTCACTGTATAATTCGATATTTCAAAAACCATCAAACACTATTACTTCCCCATAGCAGCATGCAAATATGAACCTTTCTTTGCATTTCTCTCACATACTGTACCCATCTAAAACCAACAGGACAAAAATTAGCAGGCGACTGAAAATTTCGTTGTATTTTCGAGTTGTGTTTTGGTTTAAACTATTTAAAAACAATTGTTGTACTTTTTGGCCGACAATCAAGGAGATATTCATTGACTACAACCCTTAAAGAAGTACCATACAAAGAATCATTACTTTTGATTGGAAATTGCCAGAGATATGAGTTTTGGTTTTCTAACAGTGTTAACACGGGAAAAAACATAGCGTTTTTAGTTATTACGCTATTTCAGTAATTTCCTTGTAATTTCAAAATTCAAAACTATCAAAGAACAAATTTCCTTCTATAAATCACGAAAAATTACATTAAAAACATGAAAATAGGACAATAAATAATGATTTTGGTGGCGAGATTTGCTTATCTGCATCTTGGGTAGAGGTTAGCTTTAGAGAGAGAGGTAGAGCTATACGAAGAATAACATGGGATAAAGAAAGAAGGAGAATCTCCTATACCTTCCATATTGCATGGAAATGGTGGAACGCACAATAGTAGACGGTGCTTGCATTACGCAAGCATTTCAGCCTACTTTCAATAATGGGATAAAAGCAATCCCTAAAAATTAGAATTTTAACAATGTCAGATTTTTCCCATTGGCTTTGACTGAAAACCTATAATCATGCCAAATTTGATGTCTCTAGGTCATCTGGAAGTGCATCATAATTTTTACCCTCGTATGAGGCAACAATGGGACAAAAAAGCCACTAAAAATTTCAATTTTAAGAATTTTATATTTTTTCCGATGTTTATTACAAATGCCACACATTTCTGCCAAATTTTGATGATGTAGCACCTCCATAAATGTATTTATATGGTTTTAATTGTTTAAACTTATGAAATTTTAACGGCCACAATAATAAACTTCATTGTAATTTTCAATGTTAATTGCTGCTGGAACATCAATCTCTAACTTTCTGAAAGTTTTCAGCTCCCTAGCTCGAGCAAAAGTACATAAATATTTGTCCCTTTGTTTCAACACTGTCCATGTTAATCAAATGGAGGCAAATATGTATAAAAATAACCTTTTTAATTTAAACAACTTTGAGGAAGTGCATAGACTTAAAGATGAAACACCAATCTATCCCAATGGTTTGATTCAATGATATTATTATCAATTAAAAATTGTACGGTATTTTCTTTGTTTCCAAACATTTGCATAAATTCTTCAAGTGCTGGAGTGATTTTTAAGAGTTGATGGTAGGAGGTAGTTCGGTATGTGACCCTCGCCATTTTCGGCGCCACAGTCAAGAGATGCCATTCCCATTAATCAAACAATAATAAATCCATAAATTACTCTCCCTTACCCTTATATGATCTGTAAGGTATCGATTAATAAATTTAGTTGGATAGAGGATAACAGATGCAACAAAAAAGTCTGCGAGAGCATATAATTATGACTTATAGTTTAGGAGATAAAATTTCAAGAAGGTCTCACATATACCTATATATATCGCGGTAAGTTAATTAAAAAGTTGTAAAAGAGTCAAACACTGGACTACTATGTACACGGCGAAGAGCTTTAAATTGAAAAGATTTTTAGTTATGGGCAGTTTTCCTTATTCTCTCATCTAACTCCATAGTGTTCCGACAGTCAGATGGACCAACATAATAAAGATATTATGTATATAATTATATACAAACTATCAACGTATATATTAATTAAGGGAAGGGCATGTCCGTCACAACCCAAAGCGAAGCTTCCATTCCACTTTCACTCACAAGGGGAGACCATAACATTAATATTGAAATTCGTAAAACCCTTTTAGGAGGTGAAACTAGAACTAAAACATCAAATGTATCTCTCGGCGTTTTTGTCAATGGGCCTTTGTTTAAAAGATATTAACAATTTAAATTCAGGTTTAAGCATGGATGAGTCATATACCTTCAACCTGAAGGCTTCTAACACAAGAGGTGATAGCTGAATGGGTAGAGTGAATGTCTACTAATCGGATGGGCTGGGGTTTGATCCCAGCTGTCAGCATATTTTTTCATAAATTTTCAGAAATAGTATGTATATGTATTTTAACTAGTAAAATTGTATTATTATTATTACTGTTTTTATTGTATTTTTCTTTGTTTTTTCCACGTATATTTTATTTTTTCACGTACTTTTTTGTACCTGATTTATTTACATTTTCCACATATAATTATAAATAAATAATATAATTTAGAATGTTATAATCATTGTCTATTAAAATATCAATTCTTTAATATGACATTTATGAAATGTTTATTATAAACAATTACAGAAGAGCTTCGCTAATCCGAACCTCGGTAAACCTAAATTTCGGTTAATCCAAACAGGAGTGATTGCTCATCTTGAACACCATCCATGATATTTAGCAAGTTTTTTCCATGACTTTTTGATAATATCATATTTCACATTGTCCCAATATTCAGCCACCCAATAAATCACGTCCTTTATTGTGAGCTTTATCAGTTTCTGCATTATTGTGAAATTTTCTTCTTCACCCAAGAGATTGCAAAAGCATTTTCCTGTACTGACATTTCAGATTTTGCAACACTCCCTTGTCCATTGGTTGTACCAACATGGCCACATTTGGAGGCAAGAAAATAGCCTTTACATCACCACAGATAAGTTCTGATTCCCGTGAATGGGACGGAGCATTATCATTGAGCAATAATGCTTTTGGAGGTCAATGCGTTTGAGCAATTCCAACTTATCTTTTAATGACCACGAACTGTGCTTACGCTTTTTAGACATTTCTACAAGATGGGCAAAACGGCGACAGTAATTTAAAACACTGGGAAAAGCCCTGCACTATATTACACAACCGTACGCTAAGACTGTAACACAGTCATGACACTCAACGTTAGAAAACGAGGCATGAGTGAACGTGACAACACATTAACCTACCAACCCTTCCGCCACCTTATTAGAGCGTTATGTGAGCACTTCCCATTGGTCCAAGACATTGCCAGGCAACGAGTCTATGCAAGCAGTCCCCCCCCCCCTCCCCGCCATGTATTTTGTAAAACCCAGTTAATCCAAAAATTCACTAATCCGAACATATCCGAGTCCCAATTAGTTCGGATTAGCGAAGTAAGCGAGATAGAAGAGGAACATTCCAGTCAGAATTAACCATGGTAATTAAAGTTATAATTATATGTGGAAAATGCAAATAAATCAGGTACAAAAAAGTACGTGAAAAAGAAAAAAATAACCACAAAAAATACGCAAAAAAAACAATTTGTATAAGTATATAGCAGAGTAAAACACTATCTTTCATGACATGCACGTTTTAGCAATTTATGTTTCCTTCTGATGTTTCAGATATAACGGACATGCCTCCCCCCTTTAGTCCAATATATAAAGGGTCCACTGTATGTGTGTAAAGAATATGATGTTGGATTTGTACAACACCCCACGTTTTTGAAGATACCATACACAAAAAAGTATTAAGTATACAATCGTAAACACTAGAATAATAAAAATTAAAATAGTTATAACAAATTCAATGTTAATTTTCAATCCTTTCAAACTTTTCTAAACCTAGGCCAGCAGATGCTTCTAATGGAATCATAACTTAGTACAGTAAAACTCTGTTATAATGTGCCTCACAAAGGCATGGACTCAGATATATCGCAGGTAAAGTCATGTCTCCCAAAAAGATATCATTTATTCCTTCGTAAACAAATTTGTTACAAATTTAAAGGCGGGAAATATGTACCTCTCCTAACTGGCCACGACGCAGCTGCACTACTCAAAATGACGACAGCACTTGGGACTTTGTATTTGCCAGTTGAGCACCGAAAGACCGCATGAAATAGTGAGTGTGGGCCAAGGTGATATAAATAAATGCTTTGCAAGGTTTTTTGTGTAATGTGTGGTTTCAATTCTTCCTCCTGCTTAGTTCATACAGCTATATTTAAAAGAAACAAATAATTCAGTTTCTATTTTCGAGTTACAAAAATGTCAAACAAAAAGGAAGAGGAGGAGGAGGATGACAGCGAGAATGAAGAGGTGTTTGAGCTTGAAATTCCTAAAATAAGCAAAGTAGTGGAAAATATCCGTGAAGTGATGACTTGGATGGAGAAATAGATTGATTGCGATCATCTTTATCTGTTTCATCTGCAAAGTATCAAAGCGTATGTGACAAGGAAACGCCATCAGCTGTCACACTAGAAGAAAGTATCGGACTATTTTTAAAACACCAATTAAAGTAAGGTAAACATTTCAATTAGGATACGATATCAGTTTTATATAATTTTGCAATTATATTTCTTATAAGTATATACTTTCTTGGCTTTTAAATTATTTCCTGCAGTATTTCCTGAAATGCCACGGACTGCTGATAATGCAGGTGTTCTTTCTGGTTCCCAAAACATGTTATAACGGAGTTTTACTGTACTTAAAAGAGTTAAAAATGAGGCAAACTTTTGCTATTCTAAAAGGTCCCAATTGTGTTATCTGAGTATATATAAACATTTATGACTTGGGAGTGGCCTCTGGATTTCTTAGATGTAACAATGATCCCTGTAAAGAAGCCAAAGGCAATGCAGTGTAAAGACTACAGAACAATAAGCCTGTCACATACTTCGAAGATCATCATGAGGATTCTTAATAAAAGGCTAGAGAAAAAGCAGAAGAAAGGCTAGGGGAAGATCAATTCGGCTTTACGAAAGGACAAGGAACCAGAGATGCTATCGGTGTAGTGAGAATCATATAAGAAAGGGAAATAGAATACAGCCAAGACTGCTGTGTATGTTTCGTCGAATGGCAGAAGGCTTTTGATAGAGTAAATTGGGTACTGCTGATGAGGATATTAAATGATAAAGGTGTAGACTGGAAAGACAGGAGATTGATCAGGAATCTATATGTGTATCAAGTTGTAAAGGTCAGATTGGAGAATGTAAACACCAGCAGAATAAATATTGGTAGAGGAGTAAGACAGGGCTGTTGTCTATCGCCAACCCTATTCAATATATATGGAGAGAGGCTAATGCAAGAAGCATTAGAAGGCACGGGAGATTTCAAAATTGGAGGAAGGGTTATAAGAACAGTGAAATACGCGGATGATCAAGTACTTCTAGCAAGAAAGGAAAAGGAACTCCAGAAAATTGTAAATAGACTAGGGATAATAGGTAGAAAATATGGTATGGAAATAAATACAGAAAAATCCAAGGTCATGTGAATATCAAGTAAAGAAGAAGAAAATTTGAACATAAGTATTGGAGGAAAGCCATTAGAACAAGTTTCACACTATAAATACCTTGGAAGCATCATCACGACAGAAGCAAAATGTACCGATGAAATCAGGACTAGAATAACAAAAGCAAAGGCCTCTTTCAGAAGAAAGAAACTCCTACTAACAGGGAATATAAAGGAGGGTATCCACAAGAAGTTGATAAAATGCTACGTATAGAGTATAGCTCTGAATAGGGCAGAAACATGGACGCTAAGGAAAAATGATATAAAATACTTGGAAAGCTTCAAAATGTGGACATGGAGAAGGATGCTGAAGACAAATGGACAGATATGATTAAAAACGAGGAAGTATTACAAAGAATAGGAGAGGAGCTAATGATTATACAAACTATCAGAAAGAGGAAGGCAAACTGGATTGGACATTACCTGAGGAGAGAGAGCATGATTAAAGAAGTGCTAGAAGGAAAACTGGATGGAAAAAGAGAAAGAGGTAGGAAAAGGTTTCAGCTTGAAAGGGAAAGAGAGCTATCAATAGATGAAGAAGACTTTGGAAAATAGGAGTATATGGAGAACCAAGTTTAACCATGAATAACCATGGACCTGACTATGGACCGACTACCTATGCTGATGACAAACATTTAAAAAACAAGTAAGAGAAGAATTGCTGAGCTAATTATAAAAAATCTGATGTGGCCAACACATGACT
The DNA here is from genome assembly GCA_036926305.1 of Uropetala carovei. Lineage (NCBI taxonomy): Eukaryota > Metazoa > Arthropoda > Insecta > Odonata > Petaluridae > Uropetala > Uropetala carovei. Next base: position 6,228,829 of record JAXCHB010000015.1, on the reverse strand, counting down.
TTCTCGATAATTGGAGTATAGATATTTAAATTATGAGGCAAAATTATCATTTCATATCGTAAAAGTATAGTCGCCCTTATTGCCGTAAATTAGGTATATTTTGAATATGTTTACAGAATTCACTGCTACATGGTGGTGGCACTGTATACTGGAAATTAAGAAAAAACAAAATATCTCCGAAATGGATGGTTCTACGAAAATTTGTTTCAAACAAAACCTGGAAGAAATATTATTCTCTACAGCTTTGGTCCTCAGGAAGATTACCAGTAAGGACGTTTTTAAGGAGATATTTGATGGAAACCAAAAAAACCGATTATTTATAAATAATTCCTAAACAATAACCGATATGTAAAATTATTTCAAATAAAAGTTATAGGAAATTACATTCTCTATAACCTTTGTATCAAGTTGTATATACAATAATGACGTTTTAACGGAGATATTTTGCCAAAACTGAATCAGGTTTTGAATAAACCTCAACTTCTGGTTAACCGGAATTGTCCAAAAATTAATCAGCTCTTCGTGCTCATACTAAAGTGTTATATATGAAATTTGGTAATGATATGACAAGTACTTTTCGAGTTAGACTGCTCACAATCACATACACACAGACATTCCTAAAATAATCTAAACGTGTTCTAGGGACCTCAAAACATATTTCCGTTGAAATCTCAAAGTCGATTTTTTTCATGAAAACAATACTTACTCTATACTATAGTTATGGAGAAAGTAAAAAGGAACTTATTTTCTCCTTTTAGTATTATTACTTTCTCCATACAACATAGTAATGGGAAAGTATCGTGTTCACAAAAAAAATCGACTTCGAGATTTCAATGGAAATACACGTTTTGAGGTCCCTAGAATATGTTTACACAATTTTCGGAATGATGTCTGTGTGCATGTGATTGTAGGCGCTCTAACTCAAGAAGTACTTGCCATATCATTACCAAATTTCATATATAACACTTTCACATGAGCACAAAGAACTGATTAGTTTTTGGACAATAATGGTTAACCGGAAGTCGAGGTTTATTCGAAACCCGATTCGGTTTTTGCGATATTTTTCCGATAATATGTCATTATTGCACACATTGACCATTACAAAAAATGTAGAAAATATAATTTCCTACATCTTTTATTTAAAACAATTTTCCATAGCAGTTATTGTTTAGGAATTATTTATAAATAATCGGTTTTTCGGTTTCCGTCAAATATCTCCTTAAAAACATCATTATTAGTAATCTTCGTGAGGACCAAAGTTGTAGAGAATAATATTTCTTACGAGTTTTGTTTGAAACAAATTTTTGTAGAACCATCCATTTCAGAGATATTTTGCTTTTTCTTAATACCAGTGTACAGCGCCACCACCATGTAGCGGTGAATTCTGTAAACATATTCGAAATATACATCTTTTACAGCAGTAAGGACACCTGTATTCTTTTACGATACGAAAGGATAATTTTGCCTCATAATGCTATTCATAATAATTTAAATATCTATACCCCAAATATCGAGAAAGTCATGTGTTGGCCACATCAGATTTTTACAACATCATAAGATTACATTTATGATTGGGATTATATATTAAATTCTATCTTAAAATCGTTACTATCAATTCTATGTAATATAATACGTTAATTCCCATTTTAAAAAGCATTGGATTTGTTGCTTTATGTTTTATACTGTTTAAAAAATCATAAAATAATCCTCATTTTCATGATTAAAATCAATTAGGTACTTGCTTTCGTCCAACTTGGATTTCAATCCTGTTTTCTAAAAGTATATAAGCCTCATTCTTTCAGCTGTACAAGTGTTTTAATTCTATCTTAAAATCGTTACTATCAATTCTATGTAATATAATACGTTAATTCCCATTTTAAAAAGCATTGGATTTGTTGCTTTATGTTTTATACTGTTTAAAAAATCATAAAATAATCCTCATTTTCATGATTAAAATCAATTAGGTACTTGCTTTCGTCCAACTTGGATTTCAATCCTGTTTTCTAAAAGTATATAAGCCTCATTCTTTCAGCTGTACAAGTGTTTTAATTCCATGCTCCTGTCTTAATCATGACTAATATATAAAAATAAAAATTGTTTATCTGCATCCTACAGATGGAAAATTGTCAGTCTCACAGTAAGAAACTGTGAGATGTGGTTGGAAAGGATTTTATAGCTTAAATTTTGTTATTTAGCATACTTTGATCCTTCAAAAGACACAAAGAAAATAATAATAACAAAATATGCTTTGATGGCCTTATAAACTTTAAATTTAAATGGAATTCAAATACTATTACAGGCGATATACTGCAGAAATGTGTTTCCATTTTTTAATGTGTAAAAGCTTTTTATAGCATGAAAGATTATTTTAAAAAACTTAATCATTGATGACATGATGATGATAATAATAATAATATTATTTACGTCAATTGACAATGCAACGTACCTCATTAAATATAATACAGACAGTGATTAATATTAATATATATTAAGTCAAAAAATTCTTTCATACTACATAGTAGCTAGCCAAAATGCTAATTTAATGACATGAGTACAATTAGGAAGATTATTACACATTTTCATCTCTAAAACCTTACTATTTGATGTCTTTTGTCAAAATCATGAATATTCTAGTTTTTGAACATACCAGGACATCAAATATATAATATTTAAAGCGGGAAGCTCATTCGTTCTAATCTGTAACACAAAATCGACTACACTCACCAATCTTCTTTCTTGATATCGCAAAGTAGTGCTGGTCTGAGGCAGACACAGGATGTCAGCTTTGTTTTAGATTTCATTCTCAGAAGCACACATCTGAAACAACGACAGAACCAAATCAGAAATTTTCCACCTCAGTATAAAAATTCTACAAAATCTTCTTCTAAATGTATTATTATTCATACATTTTTTAAAACACCGATCCTCATTTTCTGAGTTGAACTATAATTCTCAAGTTAAAAACACTGAATATATACTGTATTGACAACAAACCCTGAAGTCAACGTTACTAAACACATGATACTTACTAATTTTTCCATTGATAAATACAAGCTATAATATAAGAATTGCTCTGAATCTAATAAAAATACCATTTATGGCTCATTGGAATAAAATCTGTGAGATAAAAATTGAGATATCTGATATACAACGTTGCATAGTTCGAAATTAATCTTAATTATTAATAATTGTAAGCTGAGTATAACTCCATTAATATATTTTGTATTTAATATATAAACACATCCTATATTCCCACAAGTTTTACAAACTCTTCAAATAAAATTATACTTCACAATGATAATATTATTCATCAAACATGGTATGCAGTAGCTAAGAGTTGTACATAAGAACAAATTTATAAGAATAATTATTCCATTATATATAAAATATGAATTATATTTATTATATAGATTTTAAAATTTCAATTCAAGGAGAACATTTTATAAAAAAATTTAATAATATATATCCTTTATTGCTACATAAAACTATATGATGAAACGCTAATTAGATTTTTGTTTAGCCAATAACGAGAAAATTAACTTATAATTAAAATTCGGAAATGGTAGAGAATTCGATCACTTTTAATAGGAATAAGAAAGTAATAAACAGAAACAATAATCAGCACAGATAAGAATTACAGCAATTTCAACCAAGAGAAGAATTTTAAGTAACAAAGTCCTGATTATACTGAGATTGTCGCTTTCAGTAATTTATTATGGTTATATAAATCTAAATGAGATACCAAATATCAACCGTGAAGTTTGTGTAACAAGCTAATGATCACACCAACGAACTGTCATACGAAAAAATTGTTGCACGTCAAACTTGAAAACAGAAACTGGATGATTTTTTACCTAAAACGGTGCACTGTTCGTAGAATTTTATAGACCAGTTTAATTCCCTTATTATGCAGCGAACTGCAGTACCTTCAATGTAAACTATGAATCAACGTCGAAAACAGAAATTATTTAAGATTTTCTTACCTTTGAAGAGAGAAATCCTCGAGAGGTTTGATGTATGCAACAGCTGCTCCTCTTGTGACGAATAGCAATACCTTTATTTTTCCCATAAGAGCAAAGTTATGTATGTACATAGGAAGTCGTCAATAAGACAATCACAATGTGCAAAGAAAAATAATACACAAAAACATCGGGCATAGATTACAATTGAGTGACAAACAGAACATAGTGAATAATTACATATACAAATTCACATCTCATTATATTACAGAACAAGAACGAACAATGGTAGTATTAAGAGAATATCTAATCTCCAATACGCAAGGTAAAATATGCACAACAAAAGATTCAAATATTAAAATCTTGCGATAAAAACTTCACAAATGGCGAAAGTCACTTCCTTAAAGTGTCTTAAAAAACGTACACAAACCTAAAGTTATTTCAATACTGTCAAAATACTTGTAACATTAATAACTGTCACGGGAACCACTTTTTCGAAGAATAAACGACCAAACTTATGTCACGATCAAAACGATGAGCATTAAATTTCGAACACAATAAAAAGTTCAAGTTTTTTCCTTCTAAAAGTTACACAGAGAAATGAACCGATGAACTTCTCAATTTCAGACATTTTGGTACAAAAACTGTGATAAACTGGGCCCGCTTTCTCACGCTCACGATTGCCGCGCTGTGAGCGGCAGTTCCGCGAAACAGTAAGGTGGAGGTACATTTAAATTACTGAAAGGTGAAATAAGAGATATTATGAAATTACTTGTGCAGAATTGTGACCTGAATGATTTTAAAGACTTCCGAAATATTTTCTTGAAGACGCAAATTTTGATAAGTATGCGGGGTAGCAAGCATAGAAGAAATCAACAGAAATGGCTAATGTTTTTCGTAAGTCGTATAATTTTAACATGATATCCACGAATCATCGCGAGATATAACCAGATATAACGTTGATAACGTTTCAGTTCAAGGGCGGATCCGTGGAGGGTAAAGATTTCAGGAAACAGAAAAATTAATAAAATAATGTATAGAAGAAATGTTACTTCTTTAGGTACTGTATTTCTCTTGTTTTATAAAATACATTCCATAGAAGTATCAATTAAGAGTTCTTTCAGGAATACCATCCTAAATTCAACTTCCTCCGCTCCAATCTCATGCAGTCTACCTTCACTCTGCTTTGATGAGTTGGAGGCAATTATGTTCTCTTACAAGAAAGCATAAAAATATTTACAGCTAAAAATGAAATAAAGTATCAATTAAGAGTTCTTTCAAGAATACCATCCTAAATTCACCTTCCTACTCTCCAATCACATGCGATCTACCTTCCCTCTAAGGAGGAGCTCACTTCACTGTAATCCACTCTCCAACATTGCTTTTGTTCTCTTCGTCATCTAAAAATCAAGTCATTTTCTGTGAGTAAAATTTCTTTTCACCATTTCATATATTAATTTTTCAGTGAAGAAAGAAACTTACTGAGTAACTTGGTTAAATTGCACATTTCATAATAATTACAAAGTGACCATGGTCTCAGTGTATCATAACTACAATAGGCAAAACAAGCAACAAGATATATATGCATAGAAGAAAACACTTGTATCTCTATTAAGGCTGTGGATATAATAAAAGATTTCTCTAGCTATAAAAATTTGTATTTTTATGCCAATAAAAATAAGTAAATAAGCTTTGTGTCTAGATGTTGAGCATAATTTTCAGTCGTTGTGGTGAACCTTTGTGCTGCTATTCTAATTAAAGTACCTTTTCCTACAGGTAAAGTGATGCATTTATAAAAGACATAGGGTTAGGCCAAATTTGTCAGTTTTCTTTATACTATATTCACATTATTAAAACTAAATAGCGCTTTATAGACATTAAATAGTAAAAAGTCCTCTTTATTAACAAAAATAATCATCATGTTAAGAATCAATTTTATTTTCAATCATTTGAAATTAAGTGTCCCAATCTTAAATAACACCATGATAGGACAAACTCAAGAAAGAATTATATTTTCTTTCTGAGAAATAAAAGGAATAATCATTTTTATACTCGTGTTATCATTGCTCGCACAAAGGTTGGAGGATATGATCCATAGAATTTTTCCAAGAAAATATTTTGTTCATTCAATATGGGTTCACGTGTCAAAGGAGATACCAATGATTATGTTATTTACAGTCGCATTGCATTGATAAGATAATTAGGTTGAGAGAGAATATATATGGAAGCAAAATAACCCAATTAATTGTCATGGGAGATTTTCATTGCCTGATGGTTGCTGTTATCCAGATAAAACTTTTAAAACGTAAAAAATGAAACTAATTGGACAAAAATGCTTCATGAGTATGATACTTATATCTCTTGATAGAATGCAAAGATTTCCTTTCTAATAAATAAAGGAAGTAAATATTGCTCTACTCATGATATCTTTGCAGGGAAGCTCATTCAAAGGTTGGAGGACATGACCCTTAGAATTTTTCCAAGAAAATATTTTGTTCTTTCAATATGGGTTCACATGTCAAAAGAGATACCGGTGATTATGTTATTTACGGTCACATGGTGTTGATAAGATAATTATGTTGAGAGAGAATATATATGGAAGCAAAATAACCTCAGTCATCATTCTGCGGTGTCAGTGTAGCTTTTAATTTCCTACAAAAATGGTCAAACTTCTCTGTTCTCTGTTCCTGACACCATTGATATGTCTCTTGGCTGCACTTCCAACATTACAGGGAAGCTGTCCTTCCTCAAATTTTAACAAAACATTTGATTTATCATTCATTGCTCGAAGAAACCAGTCATGTCACTATATCACTCACTGGTCTGTGAAAAATCAGTCACCTAAATTGCCAGACCATATGAAGATCGATGTGAAAAGCAGCATGTGGGAATTTGGAGGAGTACAAACGTTTCATATGCAAGGAATGATGATTGGTAAATATAGACATGATTCTTTCATTGCTTCATCTCTGCTAAGTAAATATAAGCACGATTATTGCATTACATTATTACATATGAGGATGCATCATTAGAATTTTTTAAATGACTGGTATATATATATAGATATAATTCCTTTATTGCTTAATCTTTGCTAATTAAATGTAAACTTTATTACATATAGGGATGCATCATATCATTTGTTAAAATTTCTGTTCACGTGAAATAATGATATTATTCTTTCCAGTTCCTCCACCAAAGCCAGCAGGATATGAATTTTTTCCTGGCATTGGCTACTATAAGTTCTACCCAGATGGTGCTGCTTCATTTTTTCGAGCAATGGAAGTATGTGCAAATGACGGAGCTCATCTTGCTATTGTGAATTCAGTGGCAGAGGATGAAGTGTTGAAGATGATCTATGCCAGACATCCAAAGGCAAAGGAATGGGCATATATTGGGTTTCATGATATGCAGGAAGAAGGATCATACTTCACCGTATTGGGTAAGTTCTCATGATATATTGTAAACTTTCAAGAAATAAAAAGAAAATAATTATGGTCAATGTAAAAGTGAAGGCATTTAAATTTAATAAAAATAAGATGTCACAAAAATAAATATTTTCACATGATATCACATGCTGAAAACCAATGAATTTCATCAATAGTGATTATCCTAATAGGATTGCTGAATTTATTTTGGATGTTTTTTGAAAATGGATATTACAGGAGATCCATTAAGTACAACTGGTTTCACAACATGGCATCCAGGTACACCAGATAATTTTCAAGACAATGAAGATTGTGGATCAATCCATAGAACTGGACGTCTTAATGATATATGGTGTGAAAAAGGTGGACCATGGCCATTCTTCTGTGAATTTGACCTTTTGTGGGGTGAATCTTGAAAATATGATGATTATTTACAACATATCTCTGGAAAAACTGGGGTTAAACTTGATATTGCATCCTTTATGTCAAACATTTTTTCATTGAATAACAAGGAATAAATACATTAATGGAAATATAAATGTCTTAAATTATATATTTTCAATTTTGTAATGCATCATCAATAAGATATGACTGGGTTACTATCTTGCATTGTACATGAATGAATAAACTACAAAAAATATCCAACTACCAAGTAAACTGAATTCAACCTGTCCTAAAATTCAAGCATTTTTTATCTGTTATATAAACGTTTTCAGACATTTAAATATTAATATGGTAAACATTAAACATTCCCAGTTACAATTATTTATGGCTCTTATCATTGACAGCTTTTTTTGGTGTACTTGTTTTATATTCTACTCTCTAAGTTATGTATGCCCGATTTATGTAAGTGGCCCCATAAATCACAAAAAAATTATCGTTACACAGAAAGTTTAACCCCACACAGAGCCGTAGTGACCATTTTTGATGCCCTGGGCAGATAATTTTTTGGCGACCCAAGATGATCTAATAAAAAAAATTCCAATATTTCTTTCTGCATAATTTTTGCACTTTTTATCCAAGGCAGGTGGTGTTTCAAACTGTGAACATCTTCAATTAGCTTGTGTTCATCCACATTGTTTTTGCACATACCAGCAGCATTTTTACAGGAATTTACCACTTCATCTTCGGTCATATTATATACAGCCAACTTAAAAATTTATAATCATTACGAATTTCATATAGAGATGGAAAAGCTGCCTTTGAAGAGAAATTATTGCCCGATGTACTACATCGTAGATAGTATTTTCTGTTGTTTCAGGAATTGAGGGTGCTTCAGTTTCCATTGTGTCATGAAATTTCCTTTTTCTTTCTCTTATTTTTGATAGCACAGCAGGTATTCTTTTTCACCACAAAATTTCTATGCCTCTTCGATATACTCTTCCAATCGTGACTCTGAACTTTTTGTCTGGTATCAAATTGAAGATCATGTCAACGGCACTATCCACAGTTACATCGGCGCCCTGAAGAGATTTATTGAGGCAGTTGATCTTCTGGAGGCAATAGTTCCAAAATAACAAGAAAAATATAAATTGCAGATCGATCCGTTTTAGCAAACCTTCAGTATCTGTGCATTCATGATCATTCATCTATTTGTTTACATCCTATAACCTTGCTTTAATGGTAAACTAAATGAATTCACAGCATTTGCTCTTGATGATCATCGTGTTGTGCCATGTTTTTTCAATGTCACCTTAAGGACCTTCATGAGCGCAACCTATCTCAATGTGGAACAAGCGAAATAAAGGAACAGTTTTTCTCTACCTTTGCAAAAATTCCCTAATTTGACAGTTTATTCAGTGGAATAATACCATGCACAGAGCAAATGCTCTGTACATGATATGAAATGTGCAAGAGGGTTATGCATTAAAATTATTTCCTTGCAACCTTTAATTTACCAGTCATATTAGGAGCATTTTTATGCAATTGAGCTCTTATGTTTTGTAAATCTAGTTCATTCTATTCCAATTTTTGGATTATAACTGATGCGACTTTGTCTGCCTTTTTTGATTTCATAGCAATAAAATCAATAAAGGTCTCCTCAGTAATTACGTTTTTATCCATGGCTTGGATGAAAATTCTGCTTGACTAATGCAATGTGATAGGGTGCATACATTTTTGGGGGCAAGGGTAATTAAAAGAAAATACAATGAGTGTGTAAAGATTAGAAGCAGCCGAAAATCTGTCAATTAATGCCCCTTACACACTCAGCTCTCCTGAGCCGCTACCATGAGCTGAAGTGGGTGATGGGGAAGGAAAGACAAGGAAAGGCAATTGAACAGAGCCAGTACCCTTCACACTAGAGCCATGCAGCAGCTCTAGAGCCACTATCTGGCTCTCCCTGCTGGTCGCCGCTACTAGTGGGGACGTTTTTTGTGTATTTCAACAGAAGCCTTCTACACTTGGCTCTGTGAGCTGCAGCTCAAGTCAGTCTTGCCACAAACATGTGTCAGTCTAGCACTCACAATGGGATGCACCCACATTCTTCTCTTTTTACGTTTCTTCTGCAATAACGCTACAGCTAGAAGTGCAACCTCTTCTTCCAATTATATCAATGCAACTGATTGCTAGAGATAACGTGGATCGGAACACTTGAGACGTTGGTACGCCTGAGCAAAGGGGATTACCAAGGAGCCAGTTGACTCTGTTGAGCTCGACAGAGCCGCATAGTGGATCAACCAGGCGCTCACAGTAGCGGCTCAGGAGAGCCGAGTGTGTAAGGGGCTTAAGTTTGCACATGTTAACCTATGACTTAGTACAGTCGTGACCCTAAAGCTGAACCTCAGGTTGGCCATTATAAGTTGTGAAGAGATCGAAAAAACAAAACTGTAACCACAGTATATCAAGTGTATAATAAGACTTCCATTTGGCACCCCCTGGGCATGTGGCCCAGTTGTTCTGTGAGGATGCTTCTTTTACTAATTCTATGTCAGTCATAAAATTCATGAGATTTAATATATTGGTTTTTTAAGAGAGCATATCATTGTTGTCACTGTAATCTCAGTTCAACCAATTTGAAACATGCGTTTCACTCCAGCTCTTCTTTCACTTCCAAGACTGCCAACCTACTGTACCCATAGTAATACATACATACACCTTGAGCAATGTTTTTCAAACATATAGAAAAATCTATAGGAGTAGAATTTTTAGCAGAGAAAAACACATTTACAGATAACATTTCTAATTGAATATCATTGCCATGAGAAATTTTCATTATCTGAAGGTCGCAGTTATCTAGATAAAACATTTAAAACATGTAGAAAATGAAACTAATTGGACAAAAATGCTTTATGAGTAAGATACTTATATCTCTTGAAAGAATGCAAGGATTTCCTTTCTAATAAATAAAGGAAGTAAATATTGATCTACTCATGATATCTTTGCAGGGAAGCTCATTCAAAGGTTGGAGGACATGACCCTTAGAATTTTTTTTGTTCTTTCAATATGGGTTCACATGTCAAAAGAGATACCGGTGATTATGTTATTTACGGTCACATGGTGTTGATAAGATAATTATGTTGAGAGAGAATATATATGGAAGCAAAATAACCTCAGTCATCATTCTGCGGTGTCAGTGTAGCTTTTAATTTCCTACAAAAATGGTCAAACTTCTCTGTTCTCTGTTCCTGACACCATTGATATGTCTCTTGGCTGCACTTCCAACATTACAGGGAAGCTGTCCTTCCTCAAATTTTAACAAAACATTTGATTTATCATTCATTGCTCGAAGAAACCAGTCATGTCACTATATCACTCACTGGTCTGTGAAAAATCAGTCACCTAAATTGCCAGACCATATGAAGATCGATGTGAAAAGCAGCATGTGGGAATTTGGAGGAGTACAAACGTTTCATATGCAAGGAATGATGATTGGTAAATATAGACATGATTCTTTCATTGCTTCATCTCTGCTAAGTAAATGTAAAAATGATTACACGTGAGGATGCATTATCCTAATTATAAAACAAAACTGTGTGTGTAAATCAATGATATTATTCTTTCCAGTTTTGCCTACAAGGCCAGTAGGCTATGAGTTATTTCCTCGCATCGGCTATTACAAGTTTTACCCAGATGGTGCTGCAACATATTTCCAAGCAATGGAAGTATGTGCAAATGATGGAGCTCATCTTGCTATTGTGAATTCAGTGGCAGAGGATGAAGTGCTGAAGATGATATATGCCAGATATCCTAAGACAAAGGATTGGGCATACGTAGGATTTCATGATATCCAGGAAAATGGAAAATTTTTTACTATATTTGGTAAGTATTCATTATCAAGTAAGAAAAATTTTAAGCTGTTAAAACTGTAACTTAAAAACATTCGGTATATAAACGTGATTCAACTGATAAAAATAAATACAGTAAAACCCCGTTATAACGCGGGTTTCGGGAGATGAATGTACACCCGCGTTATCGGCAACCCGCGGTATTTCAGGAAATAATTTTTAAAAACGTGAAAGTATATGCTTTATAACAAATTTAATTGCAAAATACTATAAAAACGGATATTGTAGTTTTATTTAAATGGATATCTTACTTTAATCGGTGTTTTTAAAATAGTCCGATAGTTTCTTTTGGCGCAACAGCTGATGGCGTTTACGAAGAAAATAAATCGCGGTAAAATTTGAACCAAGTAGTTTACGAAGAAAATAAATCCCAGTAAAATTTGAACCAAGTTGATTACGAAGAAAATAAATCGGTAAAATTTGAACAAAGTTGTTTACGAAGAAAATAAAACGCGGTAAAATTTGAAACAATGTTGTTTACGAAGAAAATAAATGGAATCATTTTGGGGGACATGACTAGACCCGCGGTATATCCGAATCCGCGGTATAGTGAGGCGCGTTATAACGGACTTTTACTGTATATTGTACTGCAGAAAATAAATATTTTAGTGAATGCCATTAACAGCAACTAGCATTGAAATGATGCAAATTTTATTTTTAATGTTTATTTATACTGAAAATTACAGGTGAGCCATTAAGCACAACTGGCTTCACAACGTGGCATCCAGGTCAGCCAGATAATGCTGAAGGAAATCAAGACTGTGGATCAATCCACCGAACTGGACGTCTTAATGACTTATTTTGTGACAAACACGGGCCATGGCCTTTCTTCTGTGAATTTGACCTTTCCTGGGGTGAATCTTGATTATTGTGTCATATTCTCCAGAAAATCTGGAATTTAACTTGATGTTGCATATTTTACTACATATATTTTTTTATTCAATCAGCAATGGAAATACAAAAAATAGGTTTATATTCATAGTTTTCTATTTTACAAAGTATTGTTCATATTATTTTGCTTGTACTATTCATGAAAGAATAAATTTTTTTAAACTAGTTAAACTAATAATGGGTGAAGTTTTTTATCAAAGTATTCTACAATAAATATATTACTTGGTAGTTATCGTGGGAGATATATTTTTATCATTTTGGAAGGATGATAAAAAGAGAATATTTTAAATCATAAATAGTCCAAAATATAATAGAATTAAAGGTGAAAACGATTGTTTTTACATTTTAGTATCATCGTCATGCTATAAAAAATCAAGTGTCTGTTCAGATAACCAACCAGCAAAGGCAATTGACGAAATCCGACAGAACTAAAGAATCGTTTTCAACCAAACTTGTCATTTATTCATGTTGACCTGCATTGAATTCTATGGTGGTCATCAATTCCAACAATCCAAATAAAAAAATGTAAAAAGTATTTTCTCGGTTAAGTTCCTCCATTGGAATAACACAGAAATGAGATTAGCATATTTTTTGTTTGCACTTTAAAATTATTTGAATCAAGATCCAAGTCAGGGCTTGAACCCAGGTCCAGAGAAATGAACGAAGTATTACTTTCATGCCGTCAAATTTCAAATCCCGGCCGAATGCGTCCGAAATTGTTTTTATTTGTATATAAATTTATAAAATCCAGACTAATAAATAAACATCACTAGGAACTTTAAATAAATCATTAGAATATATTACCAAATTAAATTTCCTCAATAACATGTTTAAATTAGTTAATTATGGGTAATAGCCGAGCAATCTGTGCGTGGCAACCGGTGTGCCACGGCACAATACTGCGCCGCGACAGTCCTCGGTGTGATTTTGAAATCATAGGCAAGGGAAAAATACTATTTTATTCTTCTAATGCTAAGAACACAGAAATCAAATATCTGAAATGGCTGGATTTCTTAGGCTGTTTCCGCGACTGAAAACCGAAACCAAGTTGCTTCTTCATTGGAGAATTAAAATTTTTGTCATAGATTACCTATATGTTGATATTTGCAAATAATGAAAAATAACATATATAACTTCTAGATTTATTTACGGGCAGAAAAAATAGTCAAGAGCGTAACGGACAGTTTAGTTACAATGCGTCAAAACAACTAAATACATTTTCCGCTGATCATGGCTTTTTTCGATTCCGTCCCCCTCCATTTCCCCGCTTTTCTTCCACTATCAAGACAGTAATTTTCTTCATTTGTGTGGAAAGGCGATTTCATCTTTTTTATTGGCTACAGGGTGGTAAAAATGTTCTATACAGTTTCGATAAATTTGGTTCAGTGTGCCGCGAAGTTCGAGAGAACTCGAAAGTGTGCCGTGAAACTTAAATGATTGCGTCATATTTACACGCGTAACATCGGTTTAAGTCCATTTCTTTCTGCACGTCAATGTTATCTCTCTTTTTAAGGTGGTTTCGGGAATCTCACTCCACGTGCATCCGCGGAAGGCCGTAATCAACTCACGGTCCTTAGGGTGAGCCCTAACAAGGGGAAGTCCATTCGGTGTTGGTGCGGATGTGGTAAACGGTGTTATCAGGTGCGTTTCTTCTCCTGTCATCTTCTCATTTTTATTATAGTGAGAGGCGAGCTTCAGATGCAAAAAATGAAGGCAACTGTAAACTTAATCGTAATTTATTTGTTCCTGTCCTTCGAAAGAGGGGTGGGCTTTGAAAGTCAAGTGAGTAACGTCTAATACACTTTTGAGTTTGATGAGATCATTTGTACTCAAGCGACTGCCTTCGATTTTTTTAGGATGTTATTAACACCAACAGGAAATACTTCCGTGAAGAAGGACCACATGTTTTTAAAGAGTATGGTGAGACAATTTTGTGTATTATTAAATTCATCTCATTTTTTCCATGTTAACTTTCCAATTGAAGAACATTTGTTCAATGAACAGGGTAATATGCATTAAATAGTTATAATAACCTAAAATTATTATTATCCTTGGTATAATTCATTCAAGACTTTCCAAACAGTACTTTTAGTAAAATAATAAAGATATCCTTTGATTTATTTAAGTGAAAAGTAATGTTTAAGCATCTCTTTCGATTTATGATGTGGTTCAACATTGGCTGTTGGCTCATTAATACCAATTCATCATTTGTTTTTGAGATGCTTAATTGATAAACATCCCATGCATAAGGTTTAGAAATATATTTCACCAAGCTTTACTGGATATTTCCAATCACATATCAAGAAACAAAAGTTTTTCGTAAGCAGATGACTGGCATGCATGGCCTCTTCCAATGATCACCCCTCCCAAAAATAGCTGCATTCAACTTTTCCATCAACTAGCCAACATAATCCTATACTGCTGTATGATTTTTCATAAGAACATAGTTACCCTACAAATATGTTTTTTATTTTGTTTAAATGTAAAATTATCACTTAAAACTAACAAATCTCCTGTACTATAGGGGTACTATTTGCATATACCCAAAAAAGCATAATAAATGAATTTTATAGTACCCAACCATTTGGGTCTGTATTGTACAGTTCAACCAGACTAACTTCAAATCGCTTATTGGAAACATTCATCACAACATTCCCAACCCTGTTATCAAAAAAGATTTTTTTATGCTGATTTTAATTCAGTGGGTTTTAGTTTACACAAACGTGAGCACCAAGAAGAATTTCCTACCAATTTTATTAAATTTGATCCCTAGGAGAAAATTTATCATTTGCTCACATGAAATAATTATTGGGTTTTAAGATTGCCGAGTTGTGGCCAAGTTTTATTTTTGCCCAAACATGCACTTCATTGAACATTGCAATATTAGAATAATAACTACATATTTATAAAATGTATTTATGAGGAGGGTGTTTTATCAGGTAAAATAATAAATAATCATCAGATGTCAGACTTCATCTTTTAAAAAGTTCCATTCATAAATATTAGGGTTTATTGAAAAATTTCCTGTTGAAAATTACAAATAAAAATTACTTGATTTACATAGAGCGAACAACTTTCCCACACTGTACTACTAGTGCTGTCTTACCTCCACCAAACTGATCCATCCTTGTCAAAAATTGCCACTCTGTGCAAAAACTAGCCACTTTAGCTTATTATCTCTAATTGTAACAGAAATTGAAACTATTGTTCTCAGAGATAAAGTTATTGAAAATTCAAAAATATATAGCTCTTCAACAATATTATCGATGCTTGATTGTATAAAAGAGAAATAAACTGGGTGCTTGAGGTTATATTCATTTCCCAGTATTGTTAGCTAAAGTTAACATGTTTTCCAGCCAAAAATAGGCACAGAAATTTTGAAAACAAATTTTTCAGAAAAATTTTAAGTGCATATATTTACACCTCAGGTACCTTTGGTCACTAACATATTGGACAATTTTTGGTGAATGAAGTACATGAATTCTGTTTTGGTGCTACCTGCATCCCTTGCATAATGGAAAAACAATCTCTCCATACACCAGTGCCTTTCACAGGACCACCCCACAGGGTGGGCGAGACATGCCTGGGGTTCAGAAGGGTGCCACTTCTCAGACCATGTTATTTATTCTTTAACATACAACTTTTGTCATATGACACTGGAAACTTCATGACCAAACCTCATCATATAAAGGTGCAGAGTCACTCAGTGAAACATTGCAAACTCGGGCTTATGACACAATTTGTTCTCTACTGTATGAATAATGTCAGTATTTATGAAAAACATCATCCTAGCATTTTTTAGAAACATTACACTTTGTGAAAATGCCCCAGTTGCATCTTTTTTCATCACAATATTAAATCAACTGGCTGTAAGGTATTGCAGGCAAAACTGAGAAATAAAATATATTATTTTAGTGGAAATACACTTTCATACATTGAGACAATGATTAGGAAAGAAATTCAAATTTTTGCTTGTAACTGTTGAATATTTCTTATTATAAAATTAGGTGCCTTTTCAATAAACTTGCTACATGCACTAAAATAACAGGGACACAACTACTGAAATTATGGAATAAAACACATTTTTTAAGTGCTTCTTCTTGAACATATTAGCATGTTATAATCAACATGCTAATATGTTCAAGAAGAAGCACTTAAAAAATGTGTCTTAAGTATCTCCAATGGTAGAGATTCAAAAAAAAAATTTTCTGATCAATTACCACTGAAGATGGTTGCTTTGTAGCCAAAATGCACACCTAGTTCTTTTTATAAACTTTTTGTGGCTATTGGAGATACCAGAGACAAGTATTTTTTTTAATGCTTGTTCTTGAATTTTTTTCAGCCATAAGATGAGCTTGATAATTCTCTTTTGAATGTTAATACATGGTGAATTGCCATTTGTTTTATAACATTTTGCTTAATGACTCATTTAGGCCAATTTTAATGATATGAAACACTGTAATGTGAGGCAAAAATCACCAAAAATCTGTTGTTTCCTAGGTTGCATTTTTGTAATTACCTATTTTTCATGATGTATCTACAGAGGGTTGCAGTAGTAGCTTCTATGGCAAATTTCACAAAACCTCAATGAGAGCCACTTGTATGCCTCGACCAACTATTGTGCAACTAATCGAATCTTCACCAGAAATACTTGTAAGTAATTCATACTCTCAAAGAAGTAATACGTGGCACTTATAATTGTAGTTACCATTAAATTTCTATAAATGTGCTAATGCAGACAGTGTGAAGAACAGAGAAATAACATGCACACCTCCTTCTGTTGTGCCTCTAAAATATTAAATCAAACATATTACTCAGCATGCTACATATTTTTAAATTTTTGTGTAACATTTCACATTGAAAAATAATGAATTTGATGGTGATTTTCAAAACAGTAATAAAACTATTAAACACTTAAGGACATCCATAATTTAGCAACCATTACAACAACTATAAAATATTTATGCAAGTTTTTTCTTGTACCGTGAACTCTATTTGAAAACTCAATAAATAATTAGTTTTATCTCATTAATTTAATTCAAAGACATGTCATTTCATATGTAACGTTTTCTTATCCTAGCTGGTTCCTAGCAAGATTATGGTCAACCGTTGTGCTGGTGAATGTCATGCTAAACAATCCTGCCTAGCAACCGATTCCACTAACAGTTCTTATGAGGTAAAAAAATTTACTTATTTGTTGAGTAAATGAAAAATAGAAGACAGAATAACATTTTTCAAGAGCATATTTACTCAAAAATTGCTTGCAATATCATTTTGTTCTTGTGCTACATTCTTTAGATTTCATTGATTCAAATTTTTTCTGTGAATTCATTTTGCGATATCCTAATAATTGAATTATTTTATAAATTTAAACCATAAAAATCATTAGATGACCCAGTTTCCTGCAAAATAAAATCACTATTTTCAGAAATCAATATTAATGCCTTAAAAACTTGATCAATTTTTATCAATCATGAAAAGTTCTGTAATGTGACACATGCTACCAAACAAAATTTCGGCCCTTTCTAACTTGTCCTGGGTGCTACCATTTTCTGTGGTTTAACACCTCAGTGACGGGGGATATTCAAACACTGCTCAACCTATGGATGGAGATTTAAATGAAATTGGCAATTTGGAAGTATTATTATATATGTATTTATCATAACTTTTTACTCAACTATTGGATTTACATGAAATTTTCGGAGGATCTACCTAAAACTACACTTATTATACCTTATTATTTAAATTACCCTTTAATATAAGTTTCTGTGATTCAGCTCGAAGTAAGAGATATGTTTATATATATATAACATAAATGTTTAGCTCTAAGTTACTGCTTTTATGCATGATAGAATAATTCTTAAACACTTGAATGACATTCTAATATCATGGTCAAGATGATTGTAAATAGACCAATTGTAAACACTCATGGATATGCATATATTTAAATGTACGCTGGGTGCTGAGTCTGCTTATATGAATTCATAGGCTAATAATATTGTCCTGACTCAGTGGAATGATGCAATGCATTAGGGAATGTGATAAACATCGCTCCAGACGGATGACTAAACAACAAGTGTCCAATTATCTTGGAGACAGAGTATGTATTTCCTTGTTAGTGAGAATGCTTTTCCAATCTGTTACTCATGGTAATCCCATGCTTAACCAGTGATGCCTCTCTATTACATGGCATTCAATGACTCTTGGCTTCATGTCTCACTCATTGTTATCCAAGCCTTTTCTTTTCATTCTGTCAACTGGTATTAGGAGGTTTCTTGAGATTTCTCAATCGGTCATTGGCCAGCTATTGATTTACGTGGCTTAGAGCAATAGAGTAGGGTATTCAAAAAACCGGTTTTTTGGTTAGTGTGTCATTAAATAACCGATTAACCGGTTAACCGAGACAATATTCTTTCCACATTAGGGCACAATAAACATATTTCGGTGTTTATTTTATGTATTGTTATTTCAATCACAGTACAAGAAAGTAAGTACATAAATTACTGTTAACTGCAGATTTGTACATAAAGTTCGTCAATATGTTCTGGGATACTAATACTTAAGAAAATCACAAAAAGAAAATATTACACAATATAAGCATAATCACAATAATGTTAAATATAGATAAAGAAAGTGAAAAACATCAATTTAATATAAATACACAAGTAATTTGAAAGTAAATATTTATAGCTGATAAATCATACATTTGAAAATCACAGGGGATTAACTGACAATTGAAAATATATTTTTCACCTACTACATTACAAAAAATTAAGATTAATATAAATTTAATTAATTTTAGTTTTTATTTTTTCTTAAGAAATAGAATTTCAAAAACACTAAAGCATTTAGTGTTTCAAATTTCATTGAACATCTTATTTTAGTACAAAAATTATTTGCCACAGAGAAAATGCGTTCGCTGTCAGTTGATGTTGGTTGAATACTTGAAAGCGCGTTATAAAGGTTCTCAATATTTTTGGATTTGGTCCCAGTACTTTCGAATGATTTCAATTGTTTTTGTAATTTTGAATGCGAATCATTTGACATTTGCGGTGCATCTTTCAATATACATAGATGATATACTCGCTTGCATTTCTTGCATAAGCGTCTTCGAGCTCTCTGAGGAAGTTAAATATTCTGAGTCTGATTCTAAATCTGTTTCTTCTTCGTCTTCGGAAGAATCTGGAAACAGGCATGTAATCATATCCTTTGCTAATGTTACAATCATCGATTTCGAGGAATAATTCAATTCAAGACCTTGATAACTTTTAAGAATACGTGCATTTTGCAAATCTTTAAAGAGGGAAACTAATGTATTATTCTTACGCTCTGTAATTCTTAAGAGATTCGTACATTTTTAAACTTAGGTCATTGTTCATTTGACGAAGTTTTTCAAATAAGAAATTTAACTCCATTACGTGTTTGGTTTTCTGTTTTAATATAGAAATTCGCTAGGACACACAGTCTTCCGGAAACCACTAACTCCAACAGGTACCTGCACGTCAAGTCACACCACCATCCAGCTCAAATTAACGGGGTCATACACACGTCAATTCACCGATTCCTAATGTCAACTGATACAAATCACCTATATAATTCTTCTATATATCAAGGGAACCATGGATAAGATCATTAGGATGCAAAGAAAATACAATGTAACAACTATTTTCAAACCGAAAAGTCAGATAAGGAACCGTATTTGAGACACAAAGGAAAGAGACCCAATGGGGACAGAAGGAGTCTACAAAGTAACATGCAAAACGTGTAATGGCTGTTAAATAGGAGAAACTGGGAGGACAGTAACGAGGGGAGGGGGTAGGGGCTTTGTAACTCATAACGTCGGCGCTCTCCGCAAAATGAGCGCTATATAGTCGGACAATATTTTTGTATTATGTAACCCTAAAATATGTAGCATCCAGGGTGGCATGTTTTCAGTGATATCCATACTGCCGTCTCTGAAGACGGTCTTATGAAGTCGATTGCTATGTATATCTTCTTCGGGTAATTCGGTATATACGAGTAATACGTAGAAATATAATTATAAAGACGCTTTCCATGCATATAAGGATTTCTGAGTGATAAAATATTTAGGACTAGAAAATACATTAATTAGAGATGCTGAAAACCGTTTACCAATCAGAGATGAAGATTTTATCTCATACTTTACAGTTTCGACAGTTTCACGTACTTCCTAAAATATCAAAAGAAGAAGGTCATTAGGTTTAATTCCACAAATTCAGCTAAGGTTTTTAATTAATGGTAAGTAATTTATATTTTTAAATTATGTTTTATCCTCTGCCATATACTAAAAAAAATTTAATAAAAAACCGATTAACCGAAGACAATTAACCGGTTTCCCAATAGTAGGAAATTCGCCGGAAACCCCGGTTAACTGGTTTCAGTTATACCCGGTTTGGATGCCCTACAATAGAGTTTCTTGAAAAGTGATTTTTTTCCACAATGGCATCAAAAAGCAAAGAGGTGGAGATGCAAAAAGGTGTTTTGCTTTGATAGTGATTCTGATGGGTATGACAAGGCTAGTAACTAGACTGAGGTAGAGGAGCAAGAGGCTGAAGGAGGTGTTCCATGGAGTGCAACCATTGTACACGAGGATTCTGACTGAAGGCCTCAACAACATCACCGAGACATAAGTATTGTCCATCCTTTTACTGCTGGGTACAGCAGGATAAAACAGGAGGCATATATCACAGAGGAATTGACTCCACTGAGCATTTTCATGCTCTATTTTATGGTGTTATCCCATTCCTGCTAGATGAGATGAATAGGTAACACCATCAGGGAGTCAAGTGATCCTCAATGAAGTTTGGGTCAACTGTGAATGTGCATAGGAACAATTGTGCAAGAAAGTGAGTTGAATGGTGTTTCCTTTTCTCGTTTTAATTTTATTTGTATAAAAATCTTTGGAGGGGATCCTTTGCATTCAGTTGAACTGCTTTTTTTTAGCATTATATATGTTCTTTCTAAGTAGATTTTTTTCCAGAGCTAGTTTTCTCTTTTTTTATTTGTTTTTAAAAGCAATGGCAAGCAAAATTATTGAAAAACATAGAGGTGCTCTCAGAGAGCAATTTCAAGGCAGATGTAAATTCAAAGGAATCAAGTGAGAATGGGGCACAGACACAGGACATTTCGTTTGTGCTTACATGAACTAGTGAAGCAAACGTCACCAAGGCAGAGGGAATATGGTTTTGCCTAATTATTACACTGACAAAAATATACATTTTAAGTTATATTTAATCTCAAACATTTATCTATAATAATATAATAAACAATTGAAAAATGTTAAAAACTCTTCTAAGAAGAGCAAACTAAAACCAACATGGCATGGGTCAGTACCCTGTACTGAGATCGGTAGCAAGTGAATAAATCGAGGTTGGTATCCTGTACTGAGGTCAGCACTGAGGAGTAAATTATCATAAAACATCATAGAGTTAAGGCAAGAATAGTTAAATTATGGTATATTTCTCACATATATTAAATTTGTTTACGCAGGTTCAGCAGTTGGATATATTTGAAAATACTCAAAAATGTGGAGTTGTTCATGTTGAAGAACATACAAGGTGCAGCTGCAAGTGTACCGTTATGAAGGAACACTGCAACGAGAAACAGGTTTACTAGCAATTTTTCATCATTTTCCACAATTAAATCATAATTTCTTTAGCCTCAATATACCTGCTTTTTGACAAAGGATTAATTCCATCTAATTTTTAAAGATATTATTTTGTGAAGTTCACAGAAAACATTATATTTAGATTCTGACTGCCACAACAAATTACAATTTTTGTGTAATGCTTATTATCAAATAATGAAGAAAACAAAAAAAAATATTGCAAAGTAAAAGAGGCACACTTAACCATGTGGCACAATAGACAATTGCCTAGCTATATGGCAGGGCCAGGCCTGGAAAAGGGCCTCCCCATTTTTACAATTAAGAATATGGTGGCCTTAACCAAAGTTGCTTACAGGTATACTTGCATGCAGAGCAGAAAATATCTTTCACTTTACAATACCAGAGATTGGCAACCTTTCTCCTTTAGGTGTCACTCTTCATCAATATTCATTGCATGTGACAAAAATTACCGAAAGGTAGAATAACTATGACGAATGCTTACAAAAGGTTATTATGAAACCATGAAGAATCCTGAATATAATGCTTGATCATTACAATAGGAAATACAACTGAAATAAAAGTAAATTCCTTGAAAATGATATTTTTGTGATTCTTTTCTGAAATATTGCGCCATGTAAAAGTCTCTTCCTGTGCAACCTTTTGGCAAATGCATCATAGGTTGCTGATCCCTACTATATAAGAATCTCTTGCTTGTATTTTCTTGACGATATACTTGTTAGCACAGGGGAGATAAAAATGAGATTTTATTGGTTTGCATTGAATAAAAAAATATATTTCACCTTTAATTCAATGATTATACTTTAAATATTTTGGATGATCCACTCCTAAAGATCTACTTTAAAAATAAAAATATGAAATGTCACTAAATTCAGCAATTTATATGAAAGTAACAGCAGAAGTTGTTACAATATCTTCTTTTACTTGGTACAATTACACTAAAACATTTTAAATATAAGTAGACCATAGAATACCATTGTGGTAAAAAAAACAAACATTAGAACGAAATGTCCCTGAATGGTTCATTGAAGCAGGCAACTTAAGATTTTGTTTACACATATTAATAAGGTTTAGTTGACAAAAAACAATAAAGAGTATTTCTAAGATTAGCTTAACATTTCTACAGGATATATAGGAAGGCAATAATATACTTTAATTAAGATATCTAATTGGTGATCTGCTTGATGTTTTTTTTTTTTAAGGTTTATAAACCAGGTGAATGTATGTGCATTTGCTTTAATGATGAAGAAAGGAAGATGTGCAATGAAACTCCAGGAAGATTTTGGGATAGAGACCAATGTAAATGTCAGTGCCATGAAAAGAAGATTTGCTCAACTGGTCTTTTTTGGATACCTCAGCATTGCAGGCAAGTCCTTTTCTTTCACAAAGAATGATCGTAGCCTTCATAACATTAAGAAGTACAACTACAGCAACACTTCGATATATGAATTAGATGTGTTACATGATATTACTTTTTTTATCAGAAACTCTGTTAATAGAGGTGGAAATAACATAAAAGAGAAGGGAAGTTAACACTGAAATATGTACCATTAAACACTCACAAAAAACATCGAATGTGCCTAAAATCATGAAATATTTAGTTTAACAAGGGGAGTGTCAGACGTTCGGGTCACCGAATCTTTTCAAAATCTGCACGCATGTAGTACACGGGAAGGACTATTGAGTGTGGAAGCAATAGGGTGCACACCTCAAACATTCTCGAGAAAATCAACCGAGAAGATTGGCACGTTAAACTAATATGCTCGAACCAAAGTTTCCCAACATGAGTCACAGTGGCATAGTGGTTAAGTCGTTGGCATTGAAGCATAAGGGTCGCTGGTTCGATTCTACCGTCTGTATTTTTTTATTGATAAAAGTGAAAAATTATAAAAATGCATTTGAAATTTTAAAAAATTAAACGTAATCTTCCACTATTTATTGTTAATGTTAAAATAAATCACGGCTGCGAGAAAAAAAATCAAAAAAGTACAGAATCTCGGGAGTCACCTGTATATATAACTAGTGAAGTTAATATAAAAGTCATCAATAAAGAAAATCTTATTCCATTGAGCGGGTAATAAATAATGCATTGAACTTGGCGATAGACTGTTCTAAACATTGCTGTTCATGGGAAACAAGGCGAACTCGGAGATTATGACGAATTAGGGGAGTTGCTGGATTATGAAGGTTATGATGACCGGGTTATGCCAGACACATAACCAAGTGACCAAGAGAAAGTCGCCTTTACACTGTAATCCATAAATCTTAAGAATTTTAACTTGTAAGAACATTCAAAATGGGATCGAATCTTTAATAAAGCAAACTTACCTTCTAATTACAGCAAATGCCTCATATATTGCTGTGCAGTACATGTGTCATTTACGAACCAAAGAAGCATTTGTCACTTTCTGGGGAAATGTTGGCGTCCTAGAAAAACTTGTATAGATTAGACGTTTTATTCACAACCACAAACTTATGTCGAGTGACTTCTTTGGAGAGTATTATAAATGTGTGTTAGTAAGCATTACAGATGTATAATATAAAGGTTTTACTTACTAAAAGGTAAGATTCCAACATACACACGATGAATTGTCGTTATTAACGCTTCCAATATGCAGTCAACAGAATAATTATGCTTAACTATGTACGTTGCTATATATCATTAATTTCGATGCTTAAACAACAGTTCGAAGTGAATAACGCTATTCTTTCACATATTTGAAGGTTTAATTGGCATTAATTGAATCGGAGGCAACAATTACAGTCGCCTTGACAACGTCCGGATAGAGTATGAAATATTCGTAAAATTTCGAAAACAATTGCATATTTCTGAATGATTCGACCGTATAACATGTAAACATCGCAAGAATAAAATAGTATATAGTTTTAGCCGTCGAATAAAGCAAAAACAAAGAAAATCGATCCATATTTACGTATTTTAACGAATGAAGGAAAAAAACCTTGCACTTTGAAAAATTGAAAATCCCGTGTAAACTTATGGGAAAATATAATTGTCTCCTGGAATCGAACCCGGGTCGATTTTGGAAATCCCATGTACCCTATGTTACTCATAGAGTCATATGAAGTCAATTTGCAAAGTTTGGTCCCGATAGCTCAAAGGGTGTGGGAATGTATAAGGAACACATGGACAGACATTCAATTTTATTATATATGTACACAGTGCTTTTTTGTGACGGTATGTGCTGGTACGGCATACCGTCACCTTTTTTCAGAGTGAAACCAAAGGTGAATCTGTTGAAGGAGTTCTATCTTCTTAAAGAAGGTTAACTATGATGCTTGTCTAGCCTTTTTCTTTTTATCCTCATAGAGCTCTGTGTAGCAGCAAGTGAGGTTTTCTCATCCCCTGGTAAAAAAACAACTGCGTTCCATGTTGGTGTCATTCTCAGCTATAACTTCAATGGCTTCATTGAGAAGGGAGAAAAAATCAGACGTTTGGTGGATAGTTGCTTAGTGGTGATAGTTTCTTCAGCTTCTTCCTCTACTGTCCATTCTTGCTGCACCTGCACCAACTCCTCTTTTGACAGGTCTTCTGCATGTGCCTGCAGCAGTTCTTCCACATTATCCTAATAAACCTCTTCAAAACCAGCATCTTTAGCCAGTTTAACAGTTTGTCTCTTCATTTCTGGCACTGGATTTTCAAACACACACAGCTCAAAATTGCTTCCAAACATCATTCATGTTTGCAGCTGTCACTTCTTCCCATGATAACCTGTTATCAATTGCCTTCTTTATATTATGCCAAAATTCCCTTATTGTTGGCTTTTCAACACCATCTGTTTCAATAATCAGCTGAGCCATGGTTCTACAGATGTGGCAATTACCCCTTGATCCATGGGCTGAAGCATGTATATTTGGCAACAGCTCTTCAAGAATGGCAGAATCTCCAATGCTATTGTCCAAGATAAGGAATGCTTTGTGAGTCAGGTTGTTTTTTCCACAATAATCCTTGACAAAAGGAGCAAAATGTTCAGTGAACCATTTAGTAAAATTTGCCAATGATGAGCCAAGTTTTATTATTCTACTTTCAAATAATGGGTAGTGTTCTTGCAGAACCTTTTCAATGCCCTGGGATTCTCTGAGTGGTATACTACAAAGTGCTTTAACATCATATCCCCTGCAGCATTGCCCTCTAAAAGTAAAGTCAACCGATCGTTGGCAGCTTTGTAACCGGAAGCTGTCTTCTTTTCTTTAGCTATGTATTTTCAAAATGGCATCTGTTTCCAACCCAACCCAGTTTCATTCACATTGAAAATCTGCTGTGGAGTATACCTACTCTCTTCCATTAAAACTCTAATGTAAGATAAATAGGATATCGTATTGCTGCTTCTGAGTCAGCACTAGCTGACTCGCCAATCATCATAATATTATGAAGATTATTATGGTGCTTAACACTAGAACGGCGGACGTGGTCATTTTGACCACTGGGCTTTGCATTTTACCTCGATGTGTTCTTGTTTTTTCTCCGATCTCTTTCCCTTTCGCTGACTTTTATTATGTTTATGTCAAGCACAATTCAGCTGTTTTTTACGCTGATCTCCGTAATACTTTTTTATTTACAAGCCTTACCTTACCTGGCGGCAGCGGTCATTTTGACCACTGCGCGTTTTTCCTCACCCGTCTTTAGATTATTACAGCAGATCTTCATTTGTCTCTCATTTTGTGTCATCGGCAGTTATGTTCGTCGTATCTACATCGTATCTAACTTATTATCTGATTCCACACTAATGATGCTGACAAATATTAGTACGCTCACCGGTTAGTGCTCTGCGACTCCTTATTGATAATTCCATGATCGCGCACATAAAGAAATATACTGAAGCTGAGGCAAAAAGGCAAACAAATAACCAATCGTTAATTAATTAATTGATTTTGTGTAAATTTTCCCACTTAAAAACTACGGAGAAATAACGAGCAGTCAAAATGACCGCCTCTGCCGTTCACGGAGCATCGTCCGGTCCCGCCATCCTAGTGTTAAAACGTTGAAGCCAACTTTTACTGCCTGTAAATGTTTGTTCAGTGAATCTTTAAGTCCTTGAATACAGATTTTTGCCTTTTGTCGTATCATCTTGAGGCTTAAGGAAACGTTTTTGTACCTGATGATCCAAACATCCAACAATCTCTCCATATTACAGGCAGTCCTCGACATCCGTACATTCGACATCCATACAACTCACTCTTTCATACATTATAAATTCTCGCCCCTAAACCGCATTTCGTACTCCGAATTTGGACTTTCGTACATCAGCTGACAAACAAACATTTAGAGCTATCACATAATGGCACTGTCTGTCAGCCAAACGAACACTTTTAATAAATTACCAAATTAAAGTATGCCCTTTTTACGGACTTTTCTTTCATTTCAATCATCACTCTCTTTGGGGCCATGATTAGGCAGTATAACAAAAAAACTATGAAAATAGCAAAATGCTTTAATGAAAAAAAGAGGGATTTCACATGTGAACTACAGGCAGTCCTCAACTTTCTTGCGTTCGACATTCATACAACTCGCACTTTAATAATAATAATAATTTATATATTTACAGCCGGTAATCACATTGTAGTCACAAATCACAGAATAAGTTTCATTAATCACAAAGTAGGTAATTTCTTATCCAACTCATAGCCTGTAAAATGGTATTGGGGTTCAGCAAGAGCTGGTCTTCCATCCCTACCAGAAGAGACACTAAGTGCCATAAACAAAGATAATTTCACCAAAAATACAAAAAAATAAATAGACACAAACAAGAAAAAGGTAACTTAATACCAAAATATAATAACTATAGTCAATAACTAGATCATGTTAAGGATGATAACGCTGTGTTAAAAACAGTATGAATAAGTGTAACTCTTACAGTAATAAAAATTTCTTGAGAAAAAAGAATAATAAAAACAAATAATGATAAATTTTAATAAAAAAGATAATAATCAATTTTGCTATGTGTGTGATAACCTTAGGATAATACAAAGGAACAAGAACCCAAGATAGCATACATTGACACCCCTGATCTGCCTTTTGTACGCCGAATTCGGACTTTCGTGCATCAACGAAATGACGAACAAATATTTTGAGTGGTGCTGGTTACCAGCCACCAGTTTCTGCCATATCGCCATCTTTGTCTGTACAGCAGTGTTTATTTGTGCAATTATTTAAATATTTTATTGCATTTTGCCCTCTCTCTCTATATTATAAAATCGACGACCGTCTAAAAGGCCCCTGCTCAAAAAACTAAACATTATACCGTAATTAGAGATTTTATAATATTTTTTGGCTCTCTGGGAACGGAACCCCCATTATTACATGTAAGTCTATTGCTCGACATCCGTACTTTCGACTTCCATACACGTTTTCAGTAACTCATTATGTAGGGACGTAGAGGACTGCCTGTATCCATCACTTTATCTCTATTTTTATTTATTCTACTAGCACTTTCCCCTGGCCAGCGCTCCAGATTAGCCACAGGTGTGTATTCTAAATAAGAGTGCGGTGTTGTGACATAAACCAGAAACTATCAGCATCCATCGGACAGTCAGAGAAATATTCTCGTCGAGAAATTCGATCAGCATTTCTGTGTGCCAGGTTGTGTTAAAGTGAATCCCACTTGTGTAAATCAATTTATGTTCCCTATTTTGTCGATTGCATATAAGTGAATCCACATAAATCAAGTTCTTGAATAACGAGTATATACTGTATTGATAACCTCATTTATATCAAAATTGAACTCGATAAATAGTTGTACCTTACATAAATATCAAATTTTATACAGATTGGTAAAGCATTATTAATGGATGAGGATTCTTACATGAGGGCAGAGGACTGTAGCTGGGCATAAAACTTGATATACACATTATAATGTCACCTGATATCTATATATTTATTTTTTGAGAAATATGGCTTATGTAGTATAGTTTATGTCACTAACTCTAAAACTGAATGAATTTGAATCACAATCTTTTAGCCATTTTTAGGTGCATTTAGCTTCCAGCGTGAGCGCCTATTATCGTCGGTCGGTCCGTCCATCTGTCCGTCCGCATGTTCGTTCTTGGCTTCTACCGAACAGATTTTCATGAAATTTGATATTAAGGACTTTCCATCAAATATAATAAGAAAATTGCAAAAATGAATCATGTACGCCAATCAGGGGTACCACTTTACTGGGGACAAAAAATTAAATTTTCGTCATATCTCGTAAAGTATTGCTAATATCAACCTATTTTTCAAATAAAAGTTGTAGAACTGGTAGAGTATTTCCTTTCCTATACATTTTTATCGTAGGAATAGCCGTTATCGAGAAAATCAAACAAGAATGTCTTATATCGAGTTAGAAAATTTCTTGCATGGTTACTTCATTGTTGCAAACATAAACAATCTCCCAAACAAACGTTTAATTTCCTTACGTGTGCATGCAATATTATTAAATAGGAAGAAAATGGATTATTTATGGTGAAGAAAAGAACTTTAAAACGCTATTTCCCTTACGTACAGGTATATAATTGCTTTCTAATACTCCATTGCACGAAACGTGCCCATTTGTGATACATTGTACACTTTCCTAACTTGTTTTTTAATGCGATCGGTTAGCATTTTACCCGAAATGCGCATCGGATTTTTCCAATCACAGCACAGCCGCACTTCCATCTTCATCTTGACACGGAAACGAGTTCATTCCGCATGTATATTTTCCAAAGTACCTTTTGAAACGTTATTTTGGACAGGGTAATCCTTTATTTCTCCTTCCATTTTTAGGTGCATTTAGCTTCCAGCATGAGCACCTATTATCGTCGATCGGTCGGTCCGTCCGTCCGCATGTTTGTTCTCGGCTTCTACAGAACGGATTTTCATGGAATTTGATATTAAGGACTTTCCATAAAATATAATAAGAAAATCGCAAAAATGAATCACATACGCCAATCAGGGGTACCACTTTACTGGTGAAAAAAATTAAATTTTCGTCATATCTCGTCAAGTATTGCTCATATCAAAATATTTGTCAAATAAAAGTTGTAGAACTAGTAAAGAAGGATATTTTCTTTCCTATATATTTTTATCTTAGGAGTAGCCGTTATCGATAAAATCAAACAAAAACGTCTTAAATCGAGTTGAACTTAGAAAATTTCTTGCATGGTTACTTCTTCATTGTTGCTAACATAAATAATCTCACAAACAAACATTTAATTTACTTACGTGTGCATGCAATATTTTTAAATAGGAAGAAAATGGATTATTTATGATGAAGAAAAGAACTTTAAAATGCTATTTCCCTTATGTATATAATTTCTTTCTAATACTCCATTGCACAAAACGCGCCCATTTGTGATACGTTGTACACTTTCCTAACTTGTTTCAATAAACCAACAAGAATAAGCTGCCCTTTATGGTTCACTTCTTTTGAGGGTCTACTCTGAATGACAGTATGCATAAATATGAGATCAATTTTGTTTCACCAGTTAGGCTCCAGAACTGTCCACAGACAGGCAGACCACATGGCAAAAACAACTTTTTTGGATTCAATGACACCAAAAACGTGTATTTCAATCAAAATCTGTCAATTTTATATGTTCAAGGATCAAAACCAGGACAAAACAATTTATGAAGAAGAAAACAGGGACAAATCCGGGACAATCTAACATGACCCAGACAAAATGCGGGATGGCTAGTCTTTTATTTTTTATATATATATACATTATTTATATTCTTTTCCATTTTAAACATTTTCAAAAACAATAAAAGAATATTATGGGGGTGTGGAGACGAAAAGAGGGTTGTCAAAAAATATCTAAAAGAAATAACACGAAATATTTCTAATATTTCAACTGTAAATATATCAATACAATATACAAAAATCTTACTGATTACTAAACCAGTTAAATTTGTCGCAAGACATGACTTAATCCAAAAAATGCTATCATTTTTTATTTTAGCATAAAATTCTTAACAATTCAAATCAATATTGATTTTACTCTGTAATATTGCTCGTACTGTACTTCCATCCATGCAATCTCAATCCAGTGGTGCACAAATGGAGGGGGTCTGCCAACAGGTCCAGACACATTTTGGAAAATTGTCATTTTTCTAAGCTGTGGAAACATACATCGTTATTTTAAATCTGGGTTCATGGGCATCGTCAGAAGGGAATGGGAGACGGCTTGCCCTCTTTGTTTTAAAAATAAATATAATAAACAATGCAATACACGACATTGATATAACTTGCATACAACTTTTGTGCTTGTCAAATATTTCAGACTCCCCCTCCCCCTTGAGAGAATCCGGTGTGCGCTACTGCTTCGGTCTGAGGACCACACGTTATTCATAATAGAGAAAAGTCGCTCTACTGGAGCTGATGTTCTGGGTAAACAATACGTATTCAATAACTTTTGTTAGATTGAAAATTGAAATATTCTTTTCGAGAAAATGCCCAAAAAGTTCAATCCACTTATCTTCGATTTTCGTCATCCCAGCTTCTCTTTCTGTTATTATGAACATAAATTGCTTTGATAAACTTACTTCATCGAAAAGATTGTTGATATCAATTAAAAGCTTTCCATATCTTTGATTGATTGATTGTGCCATTTTTCCAACCCCGTGGCAAATGAATGTACTATTTACTCAATAGAATGATTCTGCTTCTTCAAAACTGTTTTCTCACAACGATATGTATGATAATCATCTGACATAAAAAGCGTCAAATTCTTTGATTAACATTTTGGAAATCGCATTCCCAGATTCGTCGAATTTCGTTCGCAAAATTTTAGCCCCTTGTGGGATGAAACAGTTATCCTTGCGTTCCTGTAAATTAATTTTTTTATTCCATTGTTCACAGGCTGTTTGTTGCACTAGCGTTAGTTTTTTATATTGTCCAAGAAAAAATCGCAAATACGCTTCCCCACTTGGATCTTCCAAAAATTTTTAATTATTTGTGGGCACCGTTCTCGTGAATCAAAATAGGTTTTTAGACCTTAAAATATATCAAAAAACCTTTCTGAAGCCGGTAAAAGGGAAAGAAATATCACAGTGCCATGTTTTAAAAACCTTTTTGTACTCAATTTCTGCAAATTTTCAAAAATCTTTTAGTTGAGTAACACGAATAGTGTATTTGCGGAAATATTTATATTTGTTGGTTCATACTTATTTTCCAGGACAAAACAGCAAACTGGCTGGGACAAGACCTAAAAACTTGGACAATCCGGGATGTATATATATATATAGTGTGTGTATACACACACACATATATATACATATACATATATATACACACACACACACAGTAGGACCTCATAAACCCGGCATTCTCAAAAACTCGGCACTTTTTTGAAAGTTATATGTAAAAAAAATTAGAAATTACATTAAATGATGTACACTTATCTATTTTCATTGTTTCGTTTACCTAAACCTAAACCACATGTTTAGATTTGTGACGATAGCAATTGTTTTTTATTAATGCAATTAGTATTTTTGTTAAATTTTACTTTGACATGACGTCATAAGCGATGTTACGAAACGTAAACAGAAAAATCTCACGATTGAAAAAAAGTGGAATTACTAAGAAAACTTGAAAAAGGTACTTCAGTGAAGAGACTTTGCGAAGAATATAGCATTGGTAGTTCCACTGCATACGACTTAAAGAAGAAAAAAACAGAAATATTGAAATTTTATGCAGAGAGTGATAACCTAAAGCAATGTGTAACCGTAAAACACTATACATCCCGGGTAAATATTGTTGATAAGGTATTGCTTGAGTGGTTCCATCAGCAAGGAAGTGAAGGAATGCTGATACAACAAGCAAAAATTTTTCACAATAGAAAAAGACTGGTAGAAGACGACATTGAAAACCGGGTTGATATCAACAATGATGCACCTATCGTACTTCAGCTGATGTGAAATAGTGGACATGGTTTTGAAACATGAGCATGAAAAAGATGAAGAAAATGAAAGTGACGATGATCAAGAAATAGTGAAGGAAAAACCTTCAATAGATCGATGTATACAGTTGGTCACAAATAAAATATCTGCTTTAGATCAACGCTCTTTCATTGATTTTAAAGAGATTACGTGTTTGTATCGAATAGAAGCAGAGGCGTAACCAAGGGAGGGGGGGGGGGGGGGGGTTATGGGGTTCAAACCCCCATGAGAAAATCGAAAAATTATTTGTTATTATTATGTTTTGCCTGTTTTTATTACAACTATGACATCCAGTGAAAAAATGGAATTTATTAGTAAAAATTATTAAAGAAATAGTAACAAAGAATGCCGTGTAAATATGAGACAAAAACAGCGAGCTGATCATCTATACTTCAAAGTGAAACAAGTGCCGCACTTAAAGTGCGTACAACCTTAGGTGTGAAATTATTACGGAATGCTGATTCTTGCTTTATTTTCGCTATTTATGGATTATTTTTATCTACCGTACACATTTTTAAAGGTAAAAATGGAAGCCGGGCCGGCGGCAGGGGTTAGGCGACCGCCTCAGTCGGCGTTTAGCTTGGGGCGGCATTTTCAGACGCACATTGAGACAAAAATCAACCGCCTTTGTGGATTTGCAAAAAAGAAAATGGTGCCCATACAATGTTTTTTACCACTTCAACATCAACTAAGCGTACATGATTTTGCAATCACAGCATTTAAAAAAATAATTTGAATTTTTTAAATATCTCTCCGTGACGTTTAGAGCTAGCCCTTGGAATCAGGATGTTTAGAATAGAGTTTCCTTTCCCTTCTCTGTATCTTTCGTTGGCTTCTGTTTCATGTTCCGCTTAACTAAATTCTTATCATCTAGCATGCCCTTCTTCGCTTGCTGCATCTTAGTTCCCAGTCAGAATTATGGGATCACCGGACTTGGTCGTTTAGAAGATAACTCTCCAAAAAGTACACATCTGCAGGTATCATCTAATGTAGGACAGCCTGTCCGAGTGTAGTTTTACGGTTACACTCAATTTCTGCAGAGGGATTCTAAGTACATCCTTACCACTGTTTCAGCCAGTAACACTGACATCTTCCTAGATCAACTTTACATCTAGGTACGTAATCGCTCATCAATATAATGTAGCATTTTTATTAGAAAATTGGTATATATGATATCGTATTTTGTAGGAAAGAGGAATTCTAAAATACTAATAATCATCGTAGAAACGCGTAATTTTAATCATAATATAAATTAAATAATAGTAATTGGCCAAGATCGGTGCGTTCGCTGTATTCATATAATCATAGCTTACAGTATCGTGAACACTATTGAATCTATTGATATGCAATCTTATTCAAAGAAACATGTGAACATTTATAAACATTTCATCTGCTGGGTGTACCTCTCTAAAACAAATAGGGGAAAAGTTTATCACAGGTCAATTTTTTGACGTTTCGACTGGAAATTTTCAAGAAAATGTTGCGTTTCTGATTTTTTTAAAGACAGTTCATTAATAATATAAAGTTATAGTTACAAAATCATTATTCATAAACATTACAGAAGTCAAACACGAAAAATTGTTGCATTTTGTTCATTAGAATCGGAGATATGGCGATGGGAGAGGGTTTTCTATGCAACTTGAACGCGAGAGTCTTTCCCTCGCATCTCAGACTCACTCTCGGTCAAGAGATAAACATCGTAAATTTCTTTGAGGGGTTTCATTGTAACTGACATAAGACACGTGTGGACGATGGCTCCTTCCTTTTGTGCCAAGATAAGATTCGTCTCAGAATTATGTGGGGTTTTTATGCAGACGAGTTCCACATTTCATTACTTGCATGAAAATATAAACCCAAAAATTAATGTACATTATATGCACTAAATTGCAGAATGGAGCTGAAAAAGTAAAGGCCAAAGGTTCCTCTTTTGAAATATATTAAGATTTTTCGGAATTAAGAAAATTCATTGGGTCTAAAAAATATAAATGCTGTTACTGTGCAAAAGGGCAGCATAAAGTACATTCGCCTCAGATGGCAATTTTTGACGCGTCGGCCCTGAATGGGAGTTATAAAATTTAATGCATCTAGTAACATTATATGGCATTTTATATTTCATATTTTAATAACAGTATTTGTAGCGATGAGTTTTTAAACTAAAAATGTAAATGTCTCGGATAAATGACAATGTGACTTATTGTTAGTATTTTCCAGAATCCTTAAGATGAAAATTTACATAAATTAATTTTTATAGCTAAAGTTTATATTTATTACTGATATTACATCAACTAAGCATACAAGATATTTTAATCATACATTATACATTCAAAGGTAATTCGCTTGATCATTTGTAGAAATAATACATAAATGCTACTATAGAAATACTTGTGTTATAAAAAGGCGAATTTTGATAACATAGGTGCCAATATTCCTAGCTACGTCTTTGTAACTAATGTTGTATAAAATGCATTTCTGATAGGAAATGAATGTAGTCCCTCGCCATTCGCGAGGGTTAGGTTCCTGAAAACCCTCGCAAATGGCAAATTTGCGAATGGAAAATTCGCGAGTGGTAAGTAATTGGGAATATGGAAAAAATAGGGTTTGGTTCTTAGAGTCCCTATTCCAGCATGTAACTTGCATTTTTGCCCTTCAAAATGTAATAATACAATATGTACTGTGGCATTCTGAATAAATGCCACATTTTATTAAAGAGCAAGGAACCGATCTACACACGCTTCGATGACGTTGGCGATATCCTGTTTATTAATTATAAATACGGAACGCGTGTAAATCATTAAATAAAGTAAGTGTTTTGCCTCCAGCATGCCGTGGCAGTGTAATCCCCCATCCGGTACATAGCTCTGAACCTGAACCCCCCCGGTCAAATCCTGGCTACGCCACTGAATACAAGATAAACTTATGAGGGAAAAATCAAAATGCATGAAGCAAGCTAGTTTGCCTGGTCTGTTTAAAAAAAATTCTCAGAATAATGTGTGATGGAAATAATGTTGTAAATCCGTATTAGATATATGCTTTATTTCACGTTCATTATTTACTTTTTAATGGTTCTTATATAATTCCTCGTTTTAGTGCATGTATAAGCAATAGTCTTTATTGATAATGGGTTCCCTTTTAATTGTTATTCATCATTTGAATTATATAATCAGTTACCAAAAATGTACATTACTTAAAGATTTTTTATAAATTTTAAAAAACCTGGCAAATGCTAGGTCCCGAGATTGCCGGGTTTATGAGGTTCTATTGTATATGCAGTACAGTCTTAATGCATGGGCACACTGGGCAGTTGCCCAGGGGCCCCACGATTCTAGGGGCTCCGTGGTGAATGAAGTAGTTAAATTAAAAAATATCGCACATTCAAATGATACAATAAGAAGATGAATTCACGAGATGGCTGAAGATATAATACGAGTAACAGAAAAAATTATCAAGAAAAAAGATTCGCGTTACAACGTGACGAATATACCGATATTTCGAATTGCGCTCAACTAATGGTGTTTGTTAGATATATTAATGAAGATAAATAGGAAATATGTGAGGAAACATATATGCTGTAAAGAATTTGATACGACAATAACAGGCGAAGCCATTTTCAGCTAGCTAAATGAAGTAATTCATATGTGCGGATTATCGTGGAAGTGGTGCGTCTCCGTGTGTACAGGAGCAGCTGCAATCGTAGGTCGACAAAGTGCTCTTATTGCTCAATTAAAAACTGTAAACTCTTCAATAAAGTGGACTCATTGTATAATCCACACAGAGGCATTGGCTGCAAAAGAGCTCGATGCAGATTTAAAGTCTGTGCTAGAGATTGCAGTGAAGATAGTTAACCTTATAAAGTCTCGGACTCTGAATGTAAGTCTTTTTCGATCGCTATGTTGTTATCTGACCATATTACTGTATTACTTCATTCCAATCTTCGATAGTTGTCACTTGGAAGATTGTTTCAGCCGTCTATTTGAGCTAAATGCTGAAGTTACAGTTTTTCTCACATAAATCAAATCCGAATTAGTATATTATTTTCATGAAGATATATGGTTGTGCAGATTAGTCTACCCTTGTGACATCTTTGGAAAAATCAATAACTTAAATCAGTGGCGTATCCAGGGGTTGACACCCCCCCTCCCCCCCCCAATGAGTAGGGGGCCCCGTGGATCCTAGAGACGGCTCTGTGTATATGATAAAATAAAGTGTATAGTGTAGAGTACAGCATGTTTTACAAGATGTGGTTCAGGTTTGTACATATAATTTTGCAGTTAAATATTTTATACACATAGAGATACCATTTATCTTTATCTGCCGAATGCCAAGGTGTTTATTCTGCTTAGTTCTGAGACCGCTCCCAGGTCAAAACAAAGTTTTGTCTTTCAATTTATGTGAATAAGTCTCATCTATGATGCAGACATGCTTAATGTTTGGGCACCTGCATTATAAAAGAGTTCTACTGTGTCTTCGTTTTGTTCATGAAAGCATTTTAGCCAAAACAAAATTTTTCATGCTTATGTGAAAAA
Organism: Uropetala carovei; assembly: GCA_036926305.1. NCBI lineage: Eukaryota > Metazoa > Arthropoda > Insecta > Odonata > Petaluridae > Uropetala > Uropetala carovei. Next base: position 6,191,181 of record JAXCHB010000015.1, on the reverse strand, counting down.
TTACTTTTCCTCCCCCATGTTTTAGTGTTAAAACAAGCAAAAAATGAAAATAAATCTGCAAGAACATGTCCACTAATATTATTTATAATCTCATTACAGCTGTGCAAAACTAATGGGTTATGAAGACAACGAAATTGAGTAAGTTTACTAAGACTAAAGAAGCTTGGGAGTGCCAAGTTCTTCAAAAACTACAACTAGCAGAAGGCAACCCCTCATCTTACATAAAAGAATGATAAACTAAAAGATTGTAAAAACAACTGGCAAATATATAATTTAAAATCTTACGAATAAATATTGTTTTCAATCATTATGAATAAATAAAATTTATAAATTCAGTTCTTAACTCATAAATAGCTTGAAATTTAAATACAGGCGACTCCTGAGATTCGACAGAGATGTGTTCCTGAAAACATAGTCGAATCTCGAATGTTGAACGCAGTTTTCCATATACTTGCATGTTATAATCGGGGGATACATTCCCGCATCTCGGGAAAAAGTCTCCCCTTATGTTCTATAAAGATAAAATAACATTACTAATATTTTAATACAACAATATTAAATTATGAATAAATTAAATAATAAATATTTTAAATGTATAACTTATTTTTTTGCACTAAAAAGGAAAAAATAAAGTTGTTTCGAACTTCAAAGATAGATGTATGCAATATGTTCTGCAGACGGCCCGGTCCGCCTCGCACGAGTCGTTTGTTACAAACGACTCGCGCGAGCTGGATAACATACCTGCGTACATCTATCTATACATACAACTATTAATTATATTAAAAATTAATATAAAAGTTATTAAAAAGCATAAAATAACTTAAGAATAAAGAAATAATAAAATTAAAAATATTTTCATACCTTAAATCTTTTTCAACTGCGCTTACTGGACTTGGTTTATTAATTGAGATGTTGGAAGATTTTAGTTGAAAGAAGAGGAGTTATTGGGTGGGGAACTGTTTATTGTTGTTATCAAATTACATGAATTTATCACATTCTAGAATTTTCTCCTTCTGTTTCACATAAGTGCTAATAGTTGAACGACACATTCCCAACAATTGTGCGATTTCAGTATGGCTTTCACCTTTCTCAATGCGCTTCAAAATTTCTAATTTCAATTCATAACTATGAGTCTTATGCACTCTTTTATTTGATTCACTTACATTATCACTATTACATTTCCTTTTAGATGCCATGTCAAGTGATAAATAAATAAATAAATAAAATAAAAAAAAAAAATAAATTTAAATAAAAGATTAACAGAAAAGAGTGAAATCAGCACAAATTCAAACAATTAGAGCAGATATAACTATGTCTACACTAAGACTAAACCTCGCGTGGTAGGTCGGGACCAATTACTCCACATAAAGTAGTTCCCAATTCGATTGGCTGTGTCGAAATTTCGAATTTGTCAAATCTCAGGAGTCGCCTGTATATGACATAACTTCTCTGTTAAAATGTTTTCGTGCATTGTAAGGGAAACTGTCCATTTTTAATTCCAAATAAATAGAATTTCAATAGTATGAACATGAATAGCAATTGTCCATTCTCTATTGCAGCAGTTCTTAAACTTTGGTAGTCTGAGGACCCCTTTCATTCAAATTTTTTTTCGTGGACCCCCAAAATCTGTTTACACACACACACACACACACACATATACCGTGGAACTTCTATAAGTCAAACTTCAAGGGAAACCAAAAAACATTCTAGTTACTATAGAAAATTTGAGTTACGGAAATACATTTTTCTTGTTTCTATTTTAATCGTTTACATCTGACTTATGTCCTTTAGCAAATAAATCATTTATTCAGGTATCTGTAACAGATATAAAATCAAGAACCATATCTTTATGAATAATTAAGTTGAATACGTGATAAAGCACATAGAGTTGGTAATTAAATTCATTTGACAAGTCACTTTAAATTACTTAAAAGATTAATATTAATTTTTAAAAATTCAAAGCATGAAATTTATATTGCTAAATACCTATTTGTATAAACAAATCTCAAATACAAATGTTTGTATAACTACTTTTTATTTAAAAAATCGGTTAATTTTACCTGTGTCATGTTATTTCTTTGACGTGAAGGACAAAAGTTTTCAAGTCCACGAATACAATAAAAAATATCATCATTGACATTTTCTTGTGCTAATATGTATAATTTAACAGTATCTGAAGCACTGATTGCGTCACATACTCCAACTTTGGATAACTTCTCACTACAATAATCTTCGTGTTTATCATCTTCTAACAGTTCACAATCAATATCAGAACTCCTTTTTATTGTTTCAATTACGTCAACATCAGTTGGATGTTCAACCACTATTACGTCACAGTCTTCATCCACACAATCATCAAAAGTGACTTCAAAATTTGCACCATTCAAGTTCTGACAGCGGAACCTCATTATCTTCTTCCCAATCTTCTTTTTCCCCTTCATCTTTACATATTCCAGCCTTTTAAAAAGTTTGAAATTGTTACCGAGGTCATTCCATGCCCTGCTTTATCTAGCTCCATAACACAGTTCAGAAGTGTAATGTCGAATATTTTCCCATTGTCAATTCTATCCAACATTTTCCAAACTGTTCTTTTGTGGTAGTGATGTTTTAAATTTTTTATAATACCTTGATCTGAAGGCTGTAGTTTAGTTGTCATGTTCGGTGGTAAAAATGCAGCTTTAACTGCACGTAGTTCTTTCATTGTTACGGTAGGATGTGCCAGACAGTTGTCCACAAACAGAAGGATTTTCCTTTTCTCATAATGGAATTTCTGGTCAATTCGCTGCAACCAATCTTCAAATATTGAACTGGTCATCCACCACTTTTTGTTGTGTTCGTGTATCACAGGGAGTGACTTCATACCTCGCAAAACATCTCCGCTTCTTTGACTTTCCTATTACCAGAGGCTTCAGTTTTTCTGTGCCATTACTATAAGCACATAGCAGTACAGACACACGATCTTTACTTCTTTTCCCACCATGGCATGGTTCATTTTTAAAAGCTAGGGTTTTACTGGGAAGGGCTTTAAAAATAGCGATATTTCATCTGCATTGAAAATGTCACTTGGATCATAATTCTTCATCAACTGCGGCAGAACTTCTTTTCTCCAATAGTCGCAGTCAATGTCAGACACTGCAGCACTTTCACCACTCAAAACTTTATGTGAAATACCATTACAACTTTTAATTTACCTATCCAACCCGTACTTACTTTAAATAAACTGCCCTAGCTCTTTCTCTCAAAATCGGACCCAACAATGGTATATTTTTATCTTGTGCAATTTCATCCACGTCGCTATAGCTTTTTCAACATCAGGAAACCTACAAGTTTTTAATTGCTTTCCGTCCAGAACTGTTTTTCTCTTCTGCAGAGCTTAGCACAAAATGTTTGTTTTTAATAATTGTCGACAGTGTATTTGCAAGGATCCCAAAATCAGCAGCAATGTCCTTTTTCTTTTTTATGCCCATTTCAACTTCCTCAATTAACTTCTTTTCATCACTTAGCGATAATGTTTTACACTTTCTTTCACTAGCCATTTCTTCATAAAATTGGAAGGGTAAAATTAATGTCTTCTAAAGCAGTGTAATCACACGGACACTAGAGTAATGCTGATTTGTGAATCATGTTTTGCAATCACAGTACCTGAATCACACTGGCAATAAATTCGACCAATAACAGGCTGCTTAAGAACGTCGAGAATTTCAGGATGTGAGAATTGTCCAATAAGGACGAAGGTAGTTTGGAGGGAAAGGGGAAGAAGTATAATGAAACATTCTAGGAAAAACCTGATTGGGAGCAAGAGAAGGGCCAAAAGAGAGGGAGTGTAATTATGAAAAGAGTGTGCATGAGGATAAAGGCATTAGGGGCAGAAGGAAGGGAGCACACACCAGGATGTAAGAAAGTCTACCATAAATCAGCAGGGGTGGACAAAAGAAGGGTTGAAAGGAGGAAAAGGGTTTCTTTATGAGTGCTACTGTTGTGGTAAAGGATCTTTCTGCTTCCAATTTAAAGAACACTCCACAGTCTTATGGTGCTATATAGGATGACATATTTACCAGAAACTTCAACCTATAGAAAAAAAATTTGATTGGGAAGTATTTTCTCCTTCGAGTTATAGAAAATTCAAGTTGTAGAAATTCGAGTTATGGAAAAAAAATAACATGGAAAAGATAGGGATTGTTTCCGATAAAATGAATTCACTTCGAGTTACAGAAAATTCAAGTTATAGACGTTCGACTTATAGAAGTTCCACTGTATTTATATTAAATTTTAAATACAGATAGGTACAATTATGTACAAATCGGTAAAATTTTAATTAATCTGCATTATTCATTTTTTATTATTTTATTTTGCTTTATGAATTGTACAATGATAAGGAAATAAATATGTTTAGAAATGTTTTAATTAATTTTATTGAATCACATAGTAATTACTAATGCGAAGGATGTGTTATTTTACTGACACTAAATCACTGATATTTGGTTTAATATTAGAAGTGTGTAGTCTTAGGTCCGGTTCTACATTTAATTTGTTTCTGTATTTTGACTTAATGAATAATAGAGAAGAGAATGCCCATTCACATAAATATGTTGTACAAAATGGCATCAAATACTTCAAAGCTGTGGACATTACTTAGGGGTAATCATGACGCAGACGTAACAAAAAATCTGCCAAAGTGTGTTCATTGAAAGCAAATTATGAGTTATCACATGATAATGCTAGCAGGTTGTCTTGTTCATTTAAACTTACCGTAATTTTCCGATTATAATACGCATTTTTTTTCACGAAAAATTGACAAAAAGTTAGGGTGCATATTATACATGGTAACAAACACAACTTTTTTGAGTAAAGAAATACAGGCGATTCCGGAGATTCAACAGGGATGCGTTCCTGAAAACGTGGTCAAATCTCGAACAGTCGAATCAGCACAAATTCAAACAATTAGAGCAGAAATAACAATGTCTAGACTGAAACTAAACCTCTCATGGTCGGGCGGGCTGAAAATTACTTCGAGTAAACTAGTTTCTAATTCGACTGATCAATCGGCTGGGTTGATTCGACCGATCGAATTCTCGAGTTGGTCGAATCTCGAACGGTTGAATCTCGGGAGCCGCCTGTAATTTATATTTTTGGACACGTTTACCAATAAATCATACATTTCAATGCATTTCGATAACATTCCTTTAAATATCATTTTTCAAAACAAAAATATCCATATCACTAAAGCTTCTGAATTCATTATCACTGACCTCACTGTCCTCAAATAGTTCATTGGCGTTTTTGTGTTCTCTCTCATTGTCTACATAAATGGCACTGCTGAGAATGTTATCTTCATCGTCACTATCCACTTTGGCAAAATCATCATCCCATCCCATATGATGTCGTCTTCAGAACCATTCAGGGTGTTTGTGAGGCAACACTTTTTAAAGCCACGCTTAACCAGTGATGGATCAACTGCATCCCAGGACTCTTCGATCCATCAAGTAATAAGTAATAGGTCAGGTTTCTTTCAGTTGCCAGATGGTGTAAAGGAATGTGCACCACCATAAAACCACTCATTCCACTTCTGACACATCTGCACTTTAAATGGCCGGTTGCAACTGACATCCATCACTTGTAACTGGCTTGTCATTCCCCCAGGAATGACGGCAAGATCAGTGCGATGATCATTTAATATATCCTTAACACACGGCATGCGATGACATCTGAATGCATCGAGAACCAACATACGATGCTTACGAACTGGGTCTTAACACCACACACTACATAACCAATCTTTTGTAAATTCTTCATCCATCCAGCCTTTTTCATTTGCATGTACGAACACACATTCAGTTTGAAGCTTGCAGTGTAACAAGAGTGAAATGGTGGAAATTTAACTTATATGCGTGAGTGCATAGTACTGATCACAAATGAAAAGATTGAGGAGAAAAATTCTGAACTTGACTGGGACTCGAATCCGGGTCTCTCACTTGCTGGGTAGGTGCTTTAACCAACTAAGCTACCAAGCCACTCTGTCTCCATTCTCAAATTGGGGTATTTACGGTGAAGAAATGGCTCAGTGAGGACATCTAGTGTCGTTAGGTTTACTAACTGAGTCAGCCCTTTCTTCACCCTTTTTATAAAAAATGTGTTGCATGGTGATAAAATTTTCACATTTCACTCGTAAAAACACGGATGCATATTATACAGGCTGCGTATTATAATCAGAAAATTGCGGTATTCCTTTATTGTTGTTAAAAACTACATTGAATGGATATCTAATCCAGACATAACCAGAATGAGGTAAATAATCTCTGAAGTTATTATTTAATACTTGCAAATTTTGAATAAAATTGTTTTTTGTTTCATCAGGGAGTTCGTCGTACATTTCAAGAAATTGTATTGGGAATGATCCATAGAAGGATTTGCAAATACAATCTAAGTCAAATTTTTTAATCATTGCCTCAATATGATCTTCAACTTTGAATATACATATTTACATCTATCCCTTGTAAGTTCAAATTTAGTGCATTTAAATGGGTAAAAATGTCGGCTAAGTATGCCACAATAGCCAACCATGAAAAATCATTTAACTCCTCAATAAGTTGAAATGATGTATTTTCCAAAAATACTCGTATTTCGTCTCGTAATTAAAAAATCAGGTGGGTATTTTTCCATGAGACAGCCAACGTACTTCAGAATGTAAAAGGTGTTTATGACCATTGCCCGTTTCCTCACAAAGGGCATTGAAACAGGAATTAAGAGGACGATCTTTAACACTAGAACCCCAGAACTTTTCCTCTACGGTTAACCCCGGGAGCGGTCATTTGGACCGCTCATTATTATTTGCTTTTACTAGAAAGTGTGAGAAATTACTTTGTTAACTTAGTTAAGACATTACTATGGTTGGTGCGTGCCATGAGGCGTGTGAAGTACTCATTTCAGGTTGCCGGAATTCAGGGGAAAACTATACTTTTCCTTAAAATTTGTGGTTTTTGTGGGTGTTTGACGGTTTTATCCGCATACATCTGTATATTAGATATTTCCTTATATTTTTCAAACCTTTCTTGGCCCGTATTTTGTTGAAATAAATTGCCTGAGTAATGACTTGCCGGTCTCAGTGGATAGGAAATAGGTACGGTTTCATCACCACATGTTCCGGAACAGACGCACCCTGCGATCGCTGTTCATCTTTCCCCAAGTATGGCGAACCATTGCAAAGGTATTTGGAATCTATATCTCCCAGAAGCCAATATTTGATTCCAAATTTATCTGGCTTATTTGCCATGTATTGAGTGAAGGTACAACGACATCTCATAGGATACAGTTGCTCGTCAACTGTGAGATTCACCCCAGTTACATAGCAGGAATGACAGTTGTCAATGAATTTATTCCAAATGGTTGAGGCTAATGCAAATCTATCTGTATTCAACCTTTCTGATCTGGTTTCTCTTAGGTCGAAGCTAAGAAATCTCATGATTTCCACAAAAGTGTCTCGAGACATTGTCTCAGAATAGATCGGTGCGCCCCACTTTTTCGACCTAAGCTCTGCAAGTTCAAGAGATCTGCCTCCCAACGCACCGTGTAAGTAAATCACAGTGATGAAAGCATCAAGCTTCTGTAACGAAATAGTCCACGTATCGTCGTGAAACTGCCTTCGCGCTTCTGTCTCCGTGCAGTGCTTGATATGGCGGAGCATCGGTTCATCGACGAAAAGCCTCCTAGAATTGGCAAGGCTTTCATCTCACACGTGTCTTTTAGCGAAAGGTGGCTTATCTTTCAAGATATTATGATGGGCCCTCCTAACGATATTTTGCCCAGGATCTACCACTTCCCATTCTGTAAAACCATCTTTTCCAAGAATTTTCGTACATGGAGCAAGTTTCTCGGTTTGTCAACGCCCTCGCCTTCCCCGTGCTACTTGAGTCACCCGCGACTGTCCAGACGCTGCTGCAGTATCCCCATATCCAGAGGCCACCTGAAACACGGCTTCACTGTAACTAAATAGTAAATGTTAGTGGCGCCGCATTACTAACAGTAACTGAAAAAATTGTGGGGCTTCTCAGCTAACACTAACTTCAAAACTGCATAATAACAACGGAGCGGTCAAAATGACTGCTTCCGGGGTTCTAAGTAGTAGCTCTCACACACGATAAATGAATGACGTCACAGCTACAACATAATTGTATCGTATACTTAAGATAAAGTTAGGAAAAGTCAAGAGGTATCATAGTTATACTCTGCAAACATAACGAACAACGGGCTAAAAAAATCGAAATGCGGACAAAATGACCGCCTCCGGGGTTCTAGTGTTAATAAAATTGACAATTTTCACTACTTCGTTGAGTGTTATCATTTTTTTCTAGATGCTACGGATAATCTATAAATGCAGCAATGATTCCACTTAACTGTGGGAATGAGAGCTTGAATATGTTCAATTAGGCCATATATTTTCCTGACATAACACGAGCTTCATCAACAAAAATCAGAAAGCGATTGGGGGGCCACAAAGCGTTTATGCCATGCAAAGTTTCAACAATGTAGGCAAGGAGAGAAAAGGGGTGTGAATGAGACTTTACTTGGAAGCCTGTGTGACAATATTGGTAAACATGTCGTACATGTTATTATTTAAAATAATATATTCTTTCTTGGTTATTACTCACAGACCCCCTGGACCCTAGTTGAAGAACTGCTGCTCTATTGTTTTCAATATTATTGTAACTTAAAAATTTGCAAGTAGGACCCATTCAATTAAATAATAAACATGTCAGATAATATGAACAAAAGAGTGGAATCATAATTTTGTAAGGGTTGTACACCCTTCCCTCGCCAACCACAGGGGTTACGTTCCTGAAAAGTACCGCGGTTGGTAAATAATTAAGTATATTGGAAATTGGGGGTTAGGTTCCACGGTTCGTATTACTATACCATATATTATTGATCACTTACATTACTCACTTAAATACATTACATAAATATTACGAATACAACAACATGCTGTTCCTTCCTTACGAGCTCTCTGGTTTGGCATAGTCGAAACTCCTGTAGATGAAAAATGTGACGAAAAACAATCACCGCCATCTATGTGCTACTAAATGCGAGAAATAGCTTTCCGCTGTTCGGAACTATGTACATATTCTACCCCAGAATGAATTCTTTTTTTAAAAGAATTTCTTCAAACGTATCACACTATGCATAAGCCAAACTGAGTAAAACAGTTACCGACTGAAGGATTACAAACGCCCCGTAGGTAACGGAGAAATTACGTGCATACTACGACGTACATCACATCATTTTATACAATTTACTACGGTCTTCTTACCTTACCTGCCGTTTTTTTTGCATTTAAACAAATATTATTACGCAAAATTCAGAAAAATATTAAACGTTTAATTTATTTAGTATGCTGATATGTATAATACACAACTAAACACGTCGTGTGGACTTGCGGTGCACAAAAAACCTGTGTATGCTGATGTGAATAATACACAACTGATCGCCTTGTGTGGAATGCAGACTTGTGGCAGACGAAAAACGTAATAGTCCATTATGGCAACAAAGTAATAGCAACCAAGTTAGAAAAAAACATAGCCTTCGTGAGTGCAGGTGACAACAAAGTCATACGATGCGCGGGATTATCGTGTTGATTGCAGTGACTTGTGGCGCGCGAAAAGGATACGTAATCGTGTCAGTATGGCAACAACGTAATAGCGAGCAAGTTAAAATGACAACAAAGTCTTTGTGAGTGAGTTAAGATGACAACAAAGTCATAAGATGCAGGGTATTTAAAAGTTTTCATGGTCCGAACAGTGGATACGCAAGGGAATGTCCGCGGTTAGGAAGGGTGGGACTCAATATGTAGACCGCATATAGTCGAGGGCCGCGGTTAATTAACCTGTGGTTGGAGAGGGAAGGGTGTACTCACTTTTCCTTGTTTATACTTAACTGGCAATTTAATGACTTATATGCAGCAAAATATTAAAGCTCCAACTGAAGCATGTCCTTGCTTCTCATGTAGCTTCTGTATGAGAATGAAGTCTCTCTCTCTGAAATTGCTCTTGCACACAATTGGCTATCGTTGGCAAACAAAACTATCTGCTTCACTTCCTCAAGTAACCCAACAGATGATGTTTTAGCATTATTTACTGTACACAATGTTTACATTTTGCATTAACAATGCTTCCATTAAGAAGGAAAACTTGGGACAAAAAATTTTGGATGCACAAGTTCCATTTATTATAAAGTCCATTGGGCAGTGTGACTTGCTGGCTTAGCATTATGATGGAGTTACAAAAATCATAAAAAATCACATTAATTCCACTACTATAAGAGATAAAATGAAATAACCTTTCTACAATGAAAAATAAATACTATAATTCTTCTTAAGTGGGTATGATGATGTAATGGCTTGGCATTGGTCCACAGTTAGGTATTACACCAAGCGTTTACATATATCTTTTTCCTGAAACAAAATTTGTTTGATTTTGCCCATCAAACAATCTTAATGAATTTAAAAAAACATATTTCAGAGACAAAATTATGCACTTATTTTCATTCACTACATGAATGAATTCAATTATGAAAATCACAAATGAGAGTGGTTACATTTCCTTTGCATAAGAATTAAAATAACAATAAAAAATCAAAGTAACAAAATCAATTTTCTGTAAGCATCTTCATAGCTAACAAGATAAAATTGAGACCTAGACGCAATAACTGTATTTTTAAAATCAACATATTAAAACAGGTTTTGAAACTTAAAGACCCAATAGTAATCCAGGTTTTCACTCTAGGAAAATGTAATGAACAGGCCTTGGACTATTTTCATGCATATTTAATAAACAGTCTTGGTTGATTGTGTTAATTATATATAGTAAGTACTATTTACATTATTTTCTAACTTCCTTTAATCTTTAAAAACTCTGTATCATAAAATATAAAGCTTCTCAAGAGATGTTTTAAACTCCATTGGGCATAATCCTATTATTCGACAAACACAAAAATATTCATGATTTTAGCCATAGTGTGGACAATTTGCTACTTAATTCTCATTTAATCACTGGAATGAAACCTTTACTACAAACTCATAATAATTTTATCTAAATTTTCAAAGATACTTTGGCTTTTTAAATATAAATCACAACATTTTAGGAAACATAGCAAAGCAACACAGAAGAACACAAGAATTAGAAGGGAAATAAAGTACGTTCACACAAAAAGAGATTCGATCCCCTGCAATATGCGTCGTGTCACGAGGCGACGAGTGGCTGGTGTCTCCATGAAGCTCTGTCCTCCATTAAGGGTCATATCATCCAACATTGTGTTTAGGGTTAGGTTAGGAGTATTATTCGAGGCCTGGCCTTCCTCTGTAACCAACCACACCCCTGAAGTGGGCGTCTTAACAAAGGAATCTTGAAGCAAACTTAGATCTTGAACCTCAAAACTATCAGAAGACAACTTTGAAATGGGTACCTCAACAGGAACAGAAGCAGCAACAGGGGCAGGAACAGGGACAGGGGCAGGAACAGGGGCAGGTACAGGAGCATGAACAGGGGCAGGAACAGGAGCAGGCTGAAAAATTAATTATATCAATATTGGTTTGCATCAAATTCAGATAAAACAACAAAATGACTTAACTCTTTAACCACAGTCATGCCACAAAATACCTACATTTCGAAAAAATTGCAGTAAAATGATATCATAAACAGCTTGCTTACAAACCAAAAGTTTATTTGAGAAATATTTTTTTGACATTTGTATCACTGTAGCTAAATATGATAAAAAAAAAACTGTTTGCAGATAATTCATTAATGACAAATAACATTCAATTTACATTTTAAAATAAGAACTTTTTGAAGCTTAGGGATAAAGGCATTCAGGACTACAGAATTTTCCGAATCATTAGTATAGAATGGCTGTATTGTTACTGTACACATTACTTAAGCCCTGATTTTATTTCTTTATTACAAGGATATGAGTAAAATAAGCAAGGGAAGATAAAATAACATATAACATGCATATGTCTACATATGAGGTTTCTTATACAAGCTGTTTGGCTTATCTTGTTCGGATGGGTTGAAACTGACAACTTAAATGTTTTGCGGGCATTTTTAACATATGTAGGTATTAATGTTATTTCTTAAGCTGTGGAAACAGGGAATGGGAAAATCAAAACACAATCCTTGCCATATTCCTAGAAAAAGGATATTTTTCTGGACTAGTCAAAATTGCAGAATCATTCCAAATGGGGATGCTTCCATAACACAATTCCAAATTAAAGGTTAAACTGTGCATTGAAAATTATGAAGAATTGAATGTTTCTATTGGGAAAATGCCAATACTTTATTACAGTGTTTCCCAAAGTGAGAGCCGTGGCCCTCTGGAGACCGTGGAGCTTTTTCTGGGAGGCTGCCGAGAAATAAGCAGATAACAAAGATGCTAAACTAATTTTAATACAAAATAAACAATAAGCCAATAAAAATTAGGTTGATTTTATTAAATGATACAGTATGTCATAGTTTTTCAATCACCATGCTAAAGTAGTGGGGGGAACACGTCAGTCGGTCGTGAGTATTTTTTTGCATTGATAACAAAAAGCCACATTTAATTATAAAAACAATCTATATAATAAAACGCTAAGGCTATATGTGGCACACAAACACATTGTATTGATAAGTAACAGGATATATATAAACAGTTGTCACTGAAACATATCAGATCTTTGTATCATAATGTTAGTATAGTATTGTAAAATCTGTATTAAAGATTACTATTATTAAGTAGATATTACTTTTTAAAAATTAATTTGCGTACAATCTTATATGGTAGATTAGTATATATCATAAGCCCATAAAAAATTATGGAACTTAAATGATTAAGCGTTTTCATCTACTTAATAACCCGAATCCCTCTTGGTTGGTCAGAGATATTTTTGTTCAATGAGAATTTATAACACATAAATAAATTTTATCATTTAGCATTTCAAGAGATACAGAATTTTTCTTACAATTGTAAAGTACTTAATGAATAAGCGGCATTGAACGCTATCATTACTTTTCTTCTACAAAACAAATTATCAACAACTACATCAATTTAAATAAACACAATGACCACACTATACTTACCATTTCGGCAGAGGTACATCAGAATGTATCACATTTAGCTAAATCTTACGTGTTAAATTATTAATAACAGAAATTATTTATTTTTAGATGTATATCATTCGATATATATACATAACAACTAAGTAGAACTACATCAATTTAAATAAAAACAAAATATTTACCATTTTAGAAGTAATACATGATAATACTTTTCCGTATTAATATCGCAACCAAATAACAATGTCTAATGTTTATTTACTCAATGTCTCTAGCAACGTGATAAACAGCTTCTGTATATCGCATTGAAATACAATATAAAGTTAAAACCATTTAGATACTGTTTACATGCAACTATATATTAATTAATTAATATTTAAATTGTTTTCTCAGAATAAAAGTAATGGCTTCAAGAGCAACACATTACGCTAATTATAATGCGAGAAGAAGAACGGAATAAGCCATTCAATCTGTTGAAGCAAATCGAAGAAGAACTGAAAGAAATCAAGCCAACAGAGATCGAAGAGCCATTGAAGATGAACAACAATGAGAACAACGTAATCAAAAACAAAGAACAAGATCTGAGTTTGGAATCGAGAGAAAATTGACTACACAAGAGAAGGCAAGCTAAACGACGTAGATTAAATGAATGTGTACCTGATGCAGATAATTCTCAACTTGAACTTGCCATTGAAGAACATAACTGTGGAACTATGACTCAGACTTGCAATTACTGTGGTGCGCTTTACTGGCCGAATGAACTCAACACTTCTAAAAAATACACCAAATGCTGTCACGACGGAAAAGTTTCCCTCAAAGATTTATCTGAAACACCTGATTTACTAAAAGAGTTATTAATAACAAACTCACCTGAAGCTAAAAATTATCGAGAACATATCAGAGAATACAACACTGCTTTAGCTTTCACTTCAATGGGTGCCGAAATCAAAGCACCTCCAGGAGGACCCTACTACTTTCGTATTCATGGACAAATTTACCATAAGGTTTCTCCACTGTTCATGAACAGAACAAACCAGGGTATGGACAACTGTATATATTTGATTCGGGTGAAGCAACAAACAAACGTATGGATAATAACCAAGGCTGTTTACGAATTGTAATGGAGAGATTACGACAAATAAATCCGTTTGCTGATTCTTACAATCAAATGCATAGATTAACACAATCTAATCCAAGAGTAAAAGTTGGAATGGTTTTTATGGAAGATCCAAACTTAGAATTAAGAAGATATAACACACCCACTTTAAAAAACAGAAGTTGCAGCAATATTCGTTGGTGATGATGGTGAACCACCGGCCAACCGAGATATTTGCATTTACCCGATAGGCGATACTTGCAAGAACATTTCACCAATGAATCAATGCAGTGATCCGATGGTCTACCCTTTACTTTTCCTGAGAGGCGAGTGTGGTTGGCATATTGGAATGGAACATGTAGAAGAAAAACAATCAGCTAAGCGAGTTCGAGTCATACAGTTACAGTATTTCGCTTATCGACTCTGTGCGTAGCGGTTTCAGTCTCTTGCATAGCAGTGGAAAATTATTCCAGCAATACGTCGTCGACGCTTGCGTGAAAACGGAAGGAGCCCGATTGAACTATCTGCGAATGAATCAGAGAGATTTACAAGTTGAACTGTACCAAGGACTGTTAGATGTGATAGAGTCTCGAGCAAAAAATGAGAACATGCGAACAGGTAAGATGATAATATTACCTTCAACATTCCAAGGAAATCCACGATATATGCAGCAAAATTATCAAGACGCAATGGCTATAGTCAGAAAGTTTGGACGACCAGATCTGTTTCTTACCTTCACTTGCAACCCGACCTGGCCTGAGATTTTGAATGCAATGCATGGCAATCAACGACCTGAAAACAGACCAGACATAATAGTCCGAGTTTTTAAAATGAAGTTAGCAGAGCTCTTGAATGATATTTTAAAACGCAATCTATTTGGAATTGTCATTGCAAACATCTACATAACTTGAATTTCAAAATCGAGGCTTACCTCACGCTCACATTTTACTAACGTTAGATTCAGGTTCAAAAATATGCACAAAAGATGATATTGACAAGTATGTAAGTACCGAGATACCTGATAAGAATGCCAACCCAAGGCTGTACGAGATTGTAACGAAGTGTATGATTCACAGTCCCTGTGGTACACTTAATCAGTGTTCGCCTTGCATGAAGGAAGGTGCATGTTTTAAAAACTTTCCGAAGGAGTTCAGAGAGACAACTGAAGAAAAAGTTAATGGATACCATATCTACAGAAGAAGATCCAGAACTCCTGTTAAAATTGGTTAATATGATGTTGATAATCGATGGGTCGTTCCGTATAATCCCTGGCTCTTAAAGAAATTCAACGCACATATCAACGTAGAAGTATGTGCCTCTGTCAAAAGCGTTAAGTACCTCTACAAATAAGTCTACAAAGGACATGATGCCACGTCAGTTAGACTGGAAAAGGAAAATAGTACTGGAATGGTCGATCACGATGAAATATCAACATTTCATGATGGAAGATATGTTAGTGGTCCAGAAGCAATGTGGCGAATGAATGAGTTCACCATGTCAGAAAAGTCTCGTTCTATACTCAGATTAGCAGTACATTTGCCTGAACAATAACATGTAATTTATCATGAATGACAAGAAGATCAGGCAGTTGCAAGGGTATCTACAAAACAAACAATGTTAACTGCATGGTTCAAACTTAATCAAACTGACGAACAAGCACGTAACTACACTTACACAGATATACCAAAGTACTATGTTTTCGATAAGAATGGGACAAAATGGAAAAGACGCCAACGAGGAGGATAGGGAGTGATCGGGAGAATGCCGGTAGTTAGTATAAAAGATAACGAAAGATACTATCTGCGTATGTTACTCACACGAAATAAGGGTGCGATTGGTTTCGAGAGTCTGAAGACTTTCCAAGAGGCATGTAGAGAACTTGGACTTCTTGAAGGTGATAGAATTTGGCATGATATGCTAACTGAAGCGGCTCAGACGAAAATGCCGAGTTACCTGTGAATGTTATCTGCAATAATCTGTGGATTTGGAGAACCAGAAAATGTTCCTGAACTTTGGGCTCAGCATAAAGATGCAATGTGTGAAGATTTTATACGTAGATATTCTGAAGAGACTGGACCACAATATGCGCTTGCAGAAATCAATGAACTACTCAAGGCTAATGGTCTGAGTCTGAGCAAACTTAAACTGCCAGTTGTAAATCTACCTTCAGCTATTCTGAATTTATACTCCTTTTGACATTTTAGAAGAGCAAGCTAAAGCCAGTACAAATACAGAAAAACTTAACGATGAGCAATGAATGGCCATAGAAACAGTACTTGATGCAATATATGGTAATCAAAGGGAGCGAAATGTTTTTTTTTTAGACGAACCCGCAGGGTCAGACTTTTGACAATATCTGTCATTAACTACCAAAACCAGTTTTTAGTCATGATCAACTTTACGTAGGTCTCTCACGAGTAAGATCATTTGACTCTCCAATTATTGTATCTACAAATCAAGAAATCGAAAATTGTGTGTATAAAGAAATTTATGATATTGAGCAATAAAGTTAGACTAGCGCACAGATGCTCTACGCGGGTAAAGCTAGTTTTATAGAAAAAGTTCTTCATAGATATCATTAAGGTTCATTAGTAATTATTATTTGAAATGGGTAAATCACATTTTCAGTCAATTTTATAAGTTGGGGGGGGGGGTCCTCGTAATTTTTTATTCACATCAAGGGAGCCTCAGATTAAAAGGTTGGGAACCACTGCTTTCGTAGATAGAAGCAAAATTCGTCAACATCCTCTTTTGAAAGTTAATCAGGGTAACATTTTGAAATACAGGCGACTCCCGAGATTCGACCAATTCGAGATTTTGAACTACTTTACGCGGAGTAAATGGTCCCGACCAATTATGCAAGGTTTAGTTTTAATGGAGACATAGTTATATCTGCTGTAATTATTTGAATTTGTGCTGATTTCACTCTTTTCTGTTAATCTTTTATTTAAATTTATTTATTTTTTTATCACTTGACATGGCATCTAAAAGAAAATGTAATAGTGATAATGTAAGTGAATCAAATAAAAGAGTGCATAAGACTCATAGTCATGAATTGAAATTAGAAATTTTAAAGTGTGTTGAGAAAGGTGAAAGCCATACTGAAATCGCACGATCGTTGGGAATGTGTCATTCAACTATTAGCACTTATGTGAAACAGAAGGAGAAACTTCTAGAGAATGTGATAAATTCACTTAATTTGATAACAACAATAAACAGTCCTAGGCACGGTGTTGTGATTCCTAAAATGGAAAAACTTTTAAAACTTTGGGTAGATGATCAGTGTCAGAAACACATACCTATTAGTGGGACCAAATTTTCACTAAAAAGTTCATAATTTGGCCACTAGACGCTAGATGGTGTCACCACAAATTTGGCCGATAGATAAATCGGAATGACGAAATCTTAAACAATTGAGTAATTTGGGCATACATAGTAAACAGATCCCAGGGATGGAAGAATGAAACAATGTTTTCATTTAGACACTTTCATTATGTAACAAAAAAAATCGGAATGACGAAAAACATTAATGCGATGAATAAGCGGATCACAAGGATGGAAGAATGAATCAGTGGTGTCATATTGCACCTGACGTATGAGTGAAATGATGAAAAGCGGACAGATGAAAAACAGGGACTACCAGCAGTACACTTAATTTAGTGCAGTTTCGCTCTAGTGCTCTCTTTACCTATTATTCAACTGCCACATTTTTTTGGTTATACTAAAAAAGTGCATAACTTATTCTACATTTAGTAGGTCT
This sequence comes from Uropetala carovei, assembly GCA_036926305.1. NCBI lineage: Eukaryota > Metazoa > Arthropoda > Insecta > Odonata > Petaluridae > Uropetala > Uropetala carovei. Next base: position 6,173,243 of record JAXCHB010000015.1, on the reverse strand, counting down.
AATTAGCACTCATAGGTAAATTACAATTATTTCTTTAATAAAACCAGTAAAAACCGTAAAACAGTAGAAACTATAAAAACAATTGGTAAAAGTTCCACAAAGTATAAAAGTAAAAACATCGTAATTTCTACTTTTATACTTTGTGGAACTTTTACCAATTGTTTTTATAGTTTCTACTGTTTTATTGTTTTACTGGTTTAGTTTTTACTGGTTTTATTAAATATGACGCAGTTCCACCACATGAAAGCTTCTACCATTGATTATAAATTACAATTAAATTAAATATCATTAAACAATCCAATTTGCAAAAAAATCTATAGTTTTTTGGATGTTATTTTGATTGCAGTTAATCTGAAAAAATGAGATGTCGACAATATTAGGTCTCACTTATCAGATGTCGCTGCAGCATTTACCTTTCGTTTGCTTTCTTTTATTAACTATTTTAGTTACTTACGACTTCTCTGACATAGATGTCGTGCGCATTTTAGCTTGCAAATGGCACAAAAGTGATTTTCATTCAGGTTCATTCTAAGGCGAGTTGACTTTGAAGAATGTATTACATAGACACACACATAAGTGCATTGGGTGGCAATGCTGAATGCACAGCTTTCTGAGTAGGGAGGCTGCCCACTTTTCAGTAAGAAAGCAAGAAAAAATATACCCCACAAGAAACAATGTAACAGCCCTTCACTCTTCTCTCCCCTGTGATCTAAGTTGCGAGCTAAATGTGTCAGCAGAATTATTTTCTGTTTTTTGACCTCTCATATTATTCATAATGAGTCAAAAGCATGAAAATACACGTGCCAAAGATGTTTCTGAAAAGAAAAAGTTTCTCTTTCAGTGAAACATGATGTGATAAAATGAATTGAAGCTGGAGAACTGCAAGTTGAAATTTGCAAAGCATTGAACTAAGCAGTATCGACATTACGAATGATTTTAAAAAATAAAGTCAAAATTAAAGAGTGTGAAAAGATAGCAACTCCTTTGAACACTACAAAATTGAATGGAATTACGCCTTCGATTATGATTGAGATGGAATGTTCCTTATGCTTTTTATTGAAGACAATATTCAACACCATGTACCTTTTCATCTATTATATGTACAAGAAAAAGCTGTTACCTTGTATGAAACATTAAAGAAAACTATGCCTGAGGTATCAGATTTGGAGTCTTTCACAGGGCATCTTGAGAAATTTAAGAAGCATGCTAAACTCCATAACATTGCTCTTGGCGAATCTTCTACTGCCAATAAAGAAGGGGCTTTAAATTTTAAAAGTAAGATTGTGGAGAGTGTTTAACGTTGATGAGACAGATTTATATTGGAAGATGCCTAACAGGACTCTCATTTCCAAGGAAGAGAAATCGATGCCTGGGTAAAAAGTAGCAAAAGATCAGCTTACACTATTATTGGGTGGTAATGCTACAGGAGAATTCAAATTAAAACCACTCATAGTCTACCATTCAGAAATCCCTTTGAAGGGGATTGTGAAATCAAAGCTTCCTGTAATTTGTAAGGCAAACAGAAATGCCTGGAAGACAATGACTCTCTTTCAACTTTGGTTTACTGAATATTTTTGTTCAGCAGTTGAGAGATAATGTGCAGCTAATCATTTGTCCAACAAGGCACCTCTCATTTTGGACAATACACCAGAACATCGAACAGCCCTAGATGATCTCATTGGCAATGATAAAGTCATTTTCCTGTCCCCAAATACCACCTCAATCTTGCAACCAATGGATCAAGATATGATAGCTCCTTTTAAGGTCTATTACATCAGGAAAACCTTTGCCCAAGCAGTGAAGATCACCAATTCTGGGGAAAGGGCACCTACCCTCAAAGAATTTTGGAGGTCTTACAATATAAGAGAGGCAATTGATAACATATCTAGTGCTTGGGATGAGAGGAAACCTAAGACAATGAATGGGGTATGGAGAAAGCTTTGGGGAGACTGTGTTCAGAATTTTAAAGACTTTGATAAACCAGTTCAAACTATTCAGTAAAACATTGTTGAGCTTGGAAAACAACTTGGCTTTGATGAACTTGAGCTTATGGACAGCCAATGGGAGGAACTGACCAATGATGAGCTTATGGAAATGGAACAGGAGAGATCTGTTGAGAAGAGGGAAGATAAATGTGTCTATGAGAATGAAGAATCTGCCAGGTTCTTAACAACCAAAGGCAAGACTATAGGCCCGCTCACACTTGGGAGAAACGCGGCGAAGCGAAGCGCGGCTACAAGAAGCATCCGACTCACACTTAAGAGAAGGAAGCGGAAGAAAACTTACGAATGCGCCCGAACCTCACGATGATTCCCGATCTCCCGTGCATACCCATCTCAGCGACCGCTGGTGATTGCCAAAGAAAAAATGACGAATGCCCTCGAACCTTCACGAAGGCTGCCGATCGCACAAAAGTTCGCCTCGTGACGTCAGACGAAGCGAAGAAATATTCTCCCAAAGAAATTCTTTCCGCTTCTCCTCGCTTCCGCTCCCTTCGCCGCGCCTAAGTGTGAGCGGGTCCATTTAACTCTACGGTAAGAATATTTTTCTTGGAGGCGCGCTTCTCTTCGCTTCGCCGCGTTTCTCCTTAGTGTGAGCGGGCCTTAAGGCTTTCAAACGTCTTAAGTTTCCTTTCCTACTTCCGTGACAATGACTCAGACATGGAAAGAAGCTCACAGGTTGTAAGAACTGTGAAGAATGCTGCCAACTGCTAGAGGCATTCTTTATAATGAGAAGAAAGAAAAAACACAAATGTCTCTGGATTCTTCCTTTAGCTCCAAGAAGGATGTCTGCCATCCCAAAAAATGAGATCCTCCATCGTGATGAAATGAATACTTCATTTTATGTTTCGGTAAGTATATTGCTACATATTTGCTCATATCTTTATATATTACATGTATTTTTATGTTTTCTATTGTTTCTTTACTGCTAGTACTAAAATACCTCATTTTGCAAATTCATTACCATTTAAGATAGGTTGGTGTCACAAATTAAACCAATTAATATTAATCCTTATGGAAAAAATTCTCTTGCTTACAATTAGTGGTTTCATTTAGTGCTCTGTTTTGCAGAAACCAATTAAGAGGGATTAAGTGAGGGATGCCTTAATGACCTGCTTTTAAATTTATCAGATCACATTTAAAAATTGATCAAATCCACGAAAAATATTAAATATAATTAATAAATTAAGCTCATTTCACAAGCCAAAGGCAGTGATAAATCAAACAAAATTACACACCATTGTTTAAAAAATAACCTTAACCAACTAGTGAATGATTTCAATTTATTGCACAAAATTATATTTTTAGCTAATCAAGTTTTCCAATAAGCTTTGCTTCATCCCTAGTTAAATGAGCACATACTGTAAATCCAAAAACAAACTACTGACCTCAGATCCTGATTTTTACCAATCGAATAATGGAAGAAAACTCTTTAAGTACTAACAAATCAAATAGCTGTCAATTGGTGACAAATATAGGGTGTTCCAAAATTAACTCAACCATTTTAATTTATAACCTTTATTTTTAAAGAATAATAATGTTATTGTTCATTAGCAGTAAAATTTCCCTTCAGATAAAACAGTACCTTCTATCAACCAAATCTTATTATTTTAACTTTCAATGCCCTTGTGACTTACAAAGGAAGACTGCATTAACCCTATAAGACTACTAAAAGAAAAATAATGCTCATGAAGTAGCAAGAAGAAATGGTTAGGAATTTCAAAGGCAAACTTCTGCAGTCTCTGAAATTTATAAATTTAGCGCAAAATTTTGATTAAATGGGATCCATTTATGACAGAATACTATCAGAATGGGCTGCATTTGTCAAAAGTAAGAGTAGTTCCAACATGTCATGAATTATCAACTTGAACAAGAAGTTGCTGCATTTACTCATAAAATTTTGAATCAGTAATGAACAATCCGCCCATAAAAGTTAACCATATTTAAATTGAAATAAAAACTGTTTTATTACTTTCGAAAAACCCTGTAAACAGCATAAGCGACCACTGAATCAAAACTGAATATACAGTAAGTCCTGCTAAACGTCAGAGATGCATTCCCGAAAAACTGTGACTTATAACGAAACAATGTATAGCAAAGCCTATTTTCCTGGTGATGTAAGGTGGGGACTTTGTGGGCCCCGTGACTGCTACGGTAGCCGTGAAGGCCTGTCATGAACCCGTGAAAATCCACCACTGGAATATGTTTATATATGTATGTATATAGGTATTTGTTTGTATTTATGCTTTTCTTTTAACACCTAAAAATTCAGTGTATAATTAAATTACTAGTGTAATGCCCATTGAAATATCAACAGAAGAATTATAGATAGATATATTTTCATCTAAAATAATTAATATCACACTTTTACATATGAAATATTTTGCCATACACAACATTTCCAGTGAATATTCTGTTGTTGATGGGCTATCTTTAGTTAAACTTAAAATAGCTGCCTCTCTCTCCCCCTCCTCATTTTCCCCCCTCCCCCTCTTTCCCCCTCCCCCCCTTCCTCTCGCTCCCCCCTCCCCCCCTCTCTCTCGTATTAAAAGCATTCAAAGCACGTTTATACCCATAAGGATTGAATTAACAATATGATATAGAGGTCTAACAATGGAATTGGTAGGCAAGGCAACATCCCCTTAAAATGGCTAGATTTCCTCAAACTGTATGAATTAAACGTTTACATTGAGAAATTTCGAACTGTAGGCGGAAAAGATGAACAGAATAAGAAACTTTATAATGTTTTCTTCAAAATGGTTTATATCCGAAGATTGTAGGTCAATTCTCTCTAATTTTAATCTAAAAAAGAATGAAAGCCTGCACGTCGAAATGTCCCTTTTTACGTGTTAATTTATGGGAAATAGAAAATGTCTCCAGGAATCGAACCCGGGTCTTTGATCTCAAGTTTAATATGTTAAAACATAATTTTATTATATCATAATGCTATCCTGAAAATCACACCAAATTCGGTTCATTAATTTGCGAGATATTAAGCTTCAGTCTTTGCTGACAGACATGCAGACATTATAGTAGATGTGTGGGGAATATTTGTTATTTTTTTTGAATTATACTGTTGCATGACCCTATGGCCAACTTGTAACAATTTGCTTAATAATAATAATAATAACAATGATAAAAGTAGGTGTTATGTTCTTGGTGGATATTTTGTGACACATTTGTATCCCAAATAATAGATATCAATACAGTACATTAGACAGTCATTCCCCTGAAATTCTTTCTTCCTAGTTCCCAACACACCATTCACGAACCACCCTTATTATGTAAATACAAATAAACATGAAATTAAATTATATAAATAATAATAAACATGAAATTAAAAAGATGAATAGAGGGGTTTTTAATTATAGTAATAATTGATGTTCCGCAAATGGAATTCTTGAAATTTTGCTTGTGCCACTTCACAAATGACGTATATGCAAAGCAATGCGACTTATAACGAAACATGATCCTTAATTGCCTGACGACATATATGCAAAACAATGTATAGCAGGGCGACGTATAGTGAGGAATTACTTAAGTATTGCTACAGGAATTGCATCAATTTTTCTTTTACAGAAAACACATCAATGTCCATTCATTTGTTTAGATCAGGTGTCTCAAACGAGTGACCCGCGGGCTGCATGAGGCCCGCGCGATGCATTTGTGTGGCCCACTAAGCAATTTATACTACGCGACCCAATCTCAAATCTATTTCTTATAAAATATTTCATGTAAATATTTCTAAATAATCTAAGAGGAGTATTAAATCATTCCAATTTATATCAGTCTGCAGGGTTGAGTTACTGAAGAATGTTTATCCCACTGCCAGCGAGTTTTTTGCATATCAGAAGGGCTTAACCCTCGACTCCAAATCTAGAATTTTTGTAATGACTGCGTGTAAGACGCGTAATAGAGCTATTCCTCTCTTGTGGAAAGGGAGAGTGAATATATTACAAAGAATACGATAAGATATGAAGACTGGGAAAGTAATGGATGCGGCCCGCAGATGGTCAGAGAGCCGTCATGCGGCCCACACACCAATGCAAGTTTGAGACCCCTGGTTTAGATTGATTAAAAAAGCCACACACAAATTTATTACCTCTGGCATTTTCTTTTCTTTCATTTGGGAGAAGACATCTTTCATTTCCTCGTTATGCAGTATTTCCAAATCATCCATTTCTCTTTTGTACCGCATACGCAGTTCTTCCCTGTCTTTGCAATGCCGCAAATAAACCTCTTCCAAGTTACGTATGGCAATGCTGCATTGCGCTTCCCTTTGCCAAGTTATATCGTCCGTTTGGGTGGTTAACGTGAGATTTAGATTACTATAGTTCGATTCAACCACGTCCTCGACAATAGTTTTAGGAGGTGAGAACCTTCTGGTGTGAGAAACTGGAGCTTTTACAACACCTATTTTTCTCAAATAATCCATGGTTTCTTTCGATACTTCCATCTTTGGTGCGGTAAAACTCGCCATAAAGTCACAGGAAGCAAGAGGTGGCGGATGAGAAGTCAGTCTGGCTGCTTTGTCAGAATCCTTTTCACTGCAATCTCTCACCCGTATTATTGGAATCTCTTGTTGTCTTCCTGGTATATTATTGGTCATCACCGCCTCTTCTAAGCTCTAGCAAACAAAATTTGTGACAAACATTTCATCAATAAAAGGTTAACTGGCAATGGGTTTTATTAAAAGAAATACATTTTCCCATACTAAATGAAAATTGAATATTTACATAAAACAAAATACAAAGGAAGAGTATAAAGAAATTAAACTGACAATTGATGATGTCTGTACTTTATCCATGACAACAAATTACCCAAAGAGTCGGTTCGCATAACTTAAATAAACTGCCACAATTTATGTATCACAAATACAAACAATGTTTACATTCCACTAGTGTAATTATACTTCAAAATAATGACTTTATTTTAATCGTAAAAATTAGGTGGATCAGTTTCATCTAACAACTCTATAAGTGATTTTCTCATTTTTCCCATTTAATTCCATGCATGGCTACAGAAACGTAATTACAAAAATCATATTTATTTATATAGATGATGGTTGAGAATTACTGGAGTTTAATTTACCTAGCAGGTTAAAACAAACAAAAAATTCCATATTATCAGTCATATTCAGGATAAATTGATGACCAAAGTTAGAATTTTATCTTTGCCATCAGTTTATTTAGTTTGAGTGTTACTGACATGCACATTGAAATAAAATATTAATTAGAGCTTCAAAACAAGAATAAAAGTTATAATAGCTACAAAAATACTACCTGAACATTTTAGCAAAACAAAAACCAGAAAAACAAAAAATCTGATATGGCCAACACATGACTTTCTCCATATTTGGGGTATAGATACTTAAATTATTATGAAAAGCATTATAAGGCAAAATTATCATTTCCTATCGTAAAAGAATACAGTCATCCTTATTGCCGTAAATTATATTTTGAATATGTTTACAGAAGTCACCACTACATGGTGGTGGCGCTGTATACTGGAAATTAAGAAAAAGCAAAATATCTCTGAAATGGATGGTTCTACAAAAATTTGTTTCAAACAAAACTCGTAAGAAATATTATTCTCTACAACTTTGGTCCACACAAAGATTACTAATAATGATGTTTTTAAGGAGATATTTGACGGAAACTGAAAAACCGATTATTTATAAATAATTCCTAAACAATAACTGCTATGGAAAATTGTTTTAAATAAAAGTTGTAGGATATTACATTCTCTATAACCTTTGTATAGAATTGTATATATAATAATGACATATTATCGGAGAAATATTGCAAAAACCAAATCAGGTTTCGAATAAACCTCGACTTCCAGTTAACCAGTATTGTCCAAAAACTAATCAGTCCTTTCTGCTCACGCTAAAGTGTTATATATGAAATTTGGTATTAATATGACAAGTACTTTTTGAGTTAAAAATGACTGTTTTATTATCTCCCATGTTAGATGCGTCTCATTCTTCAGACAATTCTCAGAACTATGCCATTAAAATTTCCTGCAGTGAACTGAAATACCTAATGCAGCCTGATTAAGCACACTATGTAAACCTCGTACTATAAGTTTAGAGAGCCAATATAAGAATAGTAGCTGGACAGAATACAGCATTCTTCATTTCTCTATCTATTCTCTATATAAATTTAAAAAAACAAATCATATAAAAAATACCAAAACATTACAATAATGCATCTATATCTCCCACATTAGTTCTCCTTATTGAGATTTCTGGATAAATCATACAAACAAAATTGTTAAATTACGAACCAAAACAACATCTCAACAAACAAATTTAGAATGAATATAGTTTCCCTTATTCATCCGAACTAATTTATTAATTTAATTTGATAGAATTCTTTTGTGAAAATAACGATACTACAACTCACCATAAGACTAATACTGTCATCATGTTTAGTAAACGACAGCCTGCGAGTAATTGATTTTCTGGCAGGATGTGCCTGTTTGAAATAAATATGTAAACGATAAAAATTCACACAATGGAAATTTTGTTTTATGGAGGAAAATTTTCAACCGAGATAATAGTATATATTTTGTTGAGTACACAATAAAAATCAATAAGAATACCTTATTACGTGTCCATCTGCTTCCCCTTGAGTTGGGAGAATTTACATACAATTGCGTATTAGACTTGACTGAAACCTTATTTTCTAAAAAAAAAGAGCAGAAAAACTGTGAGATACATTTAAAAATTAGTAATTTACGGTAAAACTTAAAACTGTGAACATATAGAAAAAATTTACCTTTGTTACCGGTTCGTTTCAACGTAATAGGTAAAGCTGTTGATGGCTGTCTTGAATATTTTGAAGCGACATTTTTCCGCCAAGCATCCATCAAATAAAAAGGGCTCTTGTTGTTCTTTGTTGAAAATCTAAAACTGAAATGAATATTTCCCCAGGATGTTCACCTGTACAGTATTTTCATATGACAATGTGCTTCCAAAATATTTCCTTAAAAGTCGTGCACAGATTTAAGATAAGTTTTTAAACACCAAATATAAAAGTAATGTTGAGAATTTTGATTCCTTGAAGCTGATTAGCTTGACCAAGGAGAAAATCAAAATTTCACTGGTCGTTATAACTTCAACACGTAAATTGTCTTGACAATGAAAAAAACAGACGATACAGACCAATTCCACTTAGAAAATACAATATGATGCTAGAGAAAAACTTTTTAAACACCTAATTAATACCTATAATGTATAATGAGTAAAATACACATAAATATCATTCGAACCTCTGTCCACTTTCAGCAGAATTTTTTAAATCAAACTTAGCCGTTCTAGCGCATGCGCAATATTTAATATGAGAATAATGGAGTTAAGTTTACTGGATGGAGCGTGGCGCTACCCTGATAAAACTAGTAGTGTAACGAGCGCAAATAATATCTGTAACACACGAAAGTATTTCCTAATTGAATACGTATTAGTATTAAACTTAGTGTAATGAACAAAATCGGCTGTTAATTCTTTGAAGGTATTTGGTTAATGTCATAATGTACAAGTCATAAAAATTATCGTTGTTGTTTCTAAATGAAAATCGGCTATAGAACTGAAACCGACTTAAAAATACCATTTTACATTGATCGGGTATTGTTTGTATGATAGTCTTACGAAAGATAATGAGAAAACTTAATTTAACTTAGGCAATTAAAAGTTGTTTGTAGTTGGTAAACCGCCTGTCAGTGTAATAGTATAATGGCAAAATATATTATAATAACATTAAATAATATAAGTTTCAGGTAATAACATAACAAGAAATGATTCTGGGTCGTTAAAATGCCCAAAGAAAGTATAACCGTAGCCGACAGGATAGAAAACATTGGTTACCAGAGAAGACGTTCCACATATAGTCTTGACTCGTAATTTCCCTGTCCGGTTTCTTTAACAAAAGCCTTTATAGCGAATTTAGCGTTTATTATTATTATAACTATACGATATTTATAATATAAGTATTCTTAACGAAGGCTAACAACGACCGGATTTTCCAGGTCAACCCTGCCAAGAAGAAATGGCGTTCTCCATTCGTAGAACTGAAATATGACAATTCTAGGATAAATTATATTACGATTACAATGCTTCACATTTTATTAATACCATGGACCTATAGAGTTATATGCGCGGTTTAAGTGACCAGATTTCAGATTAGCCAATGAGGGGGAAAACCGATCTTAGATAAGTCGATGCAGTTTTCAAAATAGTGACTGCGGGAAAACCAAAAGCATTACTAACCGGCTATCCTGCGTTGCTACTAACACTACTAGCTTACCAGCTCCGCTTATCAAGAAGTGTGGTAAGTCGATACACACTAATGTGTCTTTACGTACGATGAGGTATATTCATAATATGTACAAAAATTAATATAAAGTATAATTTTTTCGGTAAAAACAAATCAAAACTGCGTAATTATATATAAAGATCTGTGATTGTAAGTAACATTAAAGGCGTGGTGAGAACGAATAAAAATGATTGGTGAAGAAATGCATATTAATTCTTCCACTATTGGCGCCAATATAAGAGTTATGTGTGATTCTAATAAAGCAAATGTAATGAGATGAAGGCAAAACGATTAAAAAGTTTAAAAAAATTATTTTATATTTAATCAGTAACACCATACACTGCAGCTTTACATATTGTGCCTGTCTCTCCTTATGTATCAATTTAACACATTTTTAATACTTATTAGCATGTATGGTTACAAAATAGAATAATGGAAGATGGGGTTTCATGTTAATTTTGGCATTTGGTTTAAGATGTTACCACCATTAAAAGTTTGGAAAATACTGCTCTAGAATCTTGATTTTCATCGCTTCTGGTAAGCAACACATGGTTTTGGGAAGCTTGTTGCTAGGTTCAGATCAGTTCAGATTTCTTATTGCCCTGCTAGCTTCTTGAGTAGTGCTAAGTAAACATAATGCAATTGTTGATACACGACCTTATACGATAGTAGCTTCCTGTTGGTTGGCGATAAATTTTAGTTGGCAAACACAACTTGACTTGAACCAATGTCTTGCAGATGACTTATAAATAGTCATAAAAGAGGGAAATGACGTGTTCTGTTACTAGATGAGGAAGTATGATTCTGAACTTGGTTGCTAAAGCTCATCATCATCAATGCATAAAAATCTTTTTTAACTCAGTGTTTAGTATAAATTCATTTCCTAGGAAAGATTCCACATAAGGTTTTTACATGTGTATTTAAATTATTTTCTTTTTTGTAATTTTACATATTTATTTCAGTTGTGATGTGTTTATCTTGGGTTGCCATCTATCTATCTTTACATTTTCTCTAAATCTATGATCCTAACCCCATTATTTAAGTAAGGTTATAGTTTTGAATATCTTGGTTTTTTTTATTTCACTGTATTTTCACAGAATTTAACCCCCATGATATTAAAAGGTCTCCTATGTGCAAGAATTTCAATTTGAAAATTCATGCAAACTTTTTCATTTTAAATGTTCCAACAGTTAATTTGTGCCTGCACGTAAAGTAGTTGGATGTCTAATAAATTGAATTTTCATTAAAACATAATATGAATAATATAATATATTCCATAGCGACATATATCTATGTATTATATACATAACAAATGATTATCAATAAAGATTATATGAAAATTCATCAGAGCCTATCATTGCTATCATTTCATCTTTTCTAATCTCCGTAATGGGAATACATTCCCTTGGTGTACTATATAAATTCATTAAATATATAATTATCGTTGGTCTCAATCTGGGATTTTGAATGTAAGGGAAATAGTCTATCACGGTACTATGAAACATTTACATTTCCTTAATTAGAATGCTGGTCTAAGGCATTCTGAACACAGTTTCATAAAAAATTATAAGGTTAATGACAGTTTTAAATACAGTAGGGAAATTACGAAATAGCATTGTATGCATCTTGATAGATTCTAATTTTTTTCCACAGAGCCTACATAAAAATTCACTGAAATGAGGTTATTTTACATCATTATCAATAATCCCTCAAAATCTCATGGTTTCCAGCACAACATCATATGCTTTTCCAATTTTTCAGGTAAATGAACATCAAAATACACTAAGAAATTTTATGTTATGATTAGTTTGATTTCATTGTTTTTATCACCTGAAATTGATAAGAAAAATTTCATTGTAATAGTAAATATAATTTGATATTGCTACCCACATTGTTTGATGAAAACCCATGAATTTGACTTTTCATGTGACCTCATAAATATTGAGATGAACTTGTGGCAGTAATCAAAACTCAGAAAATGTGAAGCAAGTACTTTGTGCACAATCTTTTTCAAAAGATTCTCGGAAGAGTATCATAAAGGTCAGGGGACCTGAGATATACTATTCCACTTGGATGGAATAACGCACGGAATTTCCATGTTTGTGATTGGCTAAGGTTTTCTGGAAAGATAAGAACCACCATATATGTGTATATATATATATAAGACTCAAGTATTTTCCCATTTATTCATTCCACCACAGAAGTTAGTAGGGATATCAGCATGCCCAAGATACTGGTATTTTTCCAGTGCCATGCAATATGGCTACTATTATCTGTCTGCATGGGCAGCACAAGCACATCGCATTTGGACAGATCTCTGTCATTTTCCCTGATAAGTAAGAAAAACCAAACTGGTCATGTGGTTAGTCAATTCATGTTGAATAAGTCATCAGTGAAACTTCCAGAACAATGGAAGTTGAGCATCAATCACAAGGTTACAGAACACGAAGGGATTCAGACATTTCATCTTGATGGCATATTTACTGGTAAGTCGTTATATAAATATATCTTTGTATACTATTTATAACCTGTAGCAATGCTCAAATTTGAAATTCTATATGATCTGTTACCTAGTTGCATATGTGTATGTGTAACTATAATATCATCATAGCTAAGATATGCATATGCATATTGATAAGCTACATTTCTCATCATAGTTAAAATAATGTTCTATTAATCTTATTTCAGCAAGTTCTCTTTTCTTAAATATTATATAATACTTGTTATGCAATTCTAATAATTTTATTTCTTAAATTTATTTCCAGCCCCACCAAAAAGGCATAGTGATTATGAATTGTTTCCTGGTGTTGGTTATTATAAATTTCACACGTCTGTTGCTAATGGGTTTGAGGATGCCTCTTCTATATGCTCAAGGGAAGGAGGCCATCTAGTGATTGTGAACTCAGAATCAGAACACCAAGTCTTGCAAACAATGTTTGCAAGACACCCTGAGAGTGATTTGAAGACTGTGTGGGCATTTGCTGGTTTCCACGATAGACTGATAGAGGGAGAATATGTAACCATATTTGGTAAGTGATATTAATGAGATGGCTCTCTCTCTCTCTTTATATCTCATAGAATTGCTTCCTAAGATAAGTCACGTATTCACACATCCCATTTCTGTAATTGTAACCATTTAAGTATTTTCATGCCCAGAATTTTGATCATGTTTCTTCTTCCCTAGTTATAATGATGGAAATGCTGATAATATTGTTTTACAGAAAATAATTATGACTGTATGTATTTTAGAATGAAATATTAAGTGCAATTTTTGCTGAAAGCAAAATGCTTAATGGAATCAGAGCTATATTTTTGATGTTCCATCAATTACAGATTGTAGGTATAACTTACTGATCATTTGTTATCAGAGTTAATATCATTAAAAATATATATTGTTCATGTACTCAAAATTATTTCATTTAAATTAAAAATTATTAGCTTTTGGTCTGAAGGAGTAATAAACAAACCATAATTATTTCAGGGCAACCTCTCAACTCAACTGGTTTCACAAGGTGGTCAAGTCCTGAACAACCAGATAATTATAAAGGAGTTGAAGACTGTGGCTCAGTCCATCGTAATGGAGGCCTCAATGACATCACATGTAATTCAAAACTCCCATTCTTCTGTGAATATGACCTTTCATGGGTGGAAAATTGAATAAATTGTTGATTTTATAGTTAAATGAATTAGAATTTCATCAAACAGTCTCAAGAAAGCTACTTTTAATGAAATACAAATACCTTGTGAAAGAGGGTCAAACTTCCTGTTCAATCAATAAAAAGATACTATGATATTTTGTGTCTTTATTCAATGTGTTTACAAACATTCTTTATATAGATATTAAAAAAAGATATTGTTTTCATCAAACCAAATTTAAATTACAAGAAATGTTGCATGAAAATAAATGTTTTCTAGTTATGAATGTTGAATATACATGAAATGAGCACATATTCTTCAATTGTATCTTCGTTAAAGTGTCATAACAATTGTAACTTGCAAGTGGCAAAGAAAGAATGAGATCTCTGGAGGACATTGAGGGTGTGTGAGTTGCATTCATTCATTATTGCTAAAACCAGAAACAGATAAGAAAAATTTCATTTTAATAGTAAATATAATTTGATTTTGCAGCATGCATTGTTTGATGAAAACCCATGAATTTGACTTTTGAGGTGACCTCATACCTATTGAGATGAAATTGTGGGAGTAATCAAAATTCAGGAAATGAACTCAGTGAGACATGCACTTCAGAGGCAGAACTTTTTAAAATAAGTTTTCTTGGAACAGTACCATAAAGGTCAGGGTTCCACAATATCCCATCCTACTTGGATAGAATTATGTCCGAAATATCCATGTTTGTTTTGGCTAAGGTTTTCTGCATGTTTCAATAGTAATGGCACTTGAATGAATATGTAGTTGAAGAATGAATCCTCTTTGCAAGTATATTCAATGATTATAATTACAAAACATTTTCTGTCTACAAATTTTGTAACAAAATTTGGTTTGTTGATTACAATTATTTCTATTTTCTCTAGCTGGATAAAGGAAGTATTAAAAGTTGAACATCCCTGCCGTTTTATGTACAATGTGCACATCTGATAAATTTTTACCATAGGCTCAGTGAGGGTTAAAAGTTAACAATGGGCTCGTCCAAGCTTACTGAGCCCACTGCAGCTCACCTCTGACTTAAACACCCGATATGTCCTCAGTAGATCTCATTCTGTTTTGGATCAAGCAAGTTAGGAAACTGACTGAATAGAGACAGTAAACTTTATTGTAGTAACTTTATTGATTGAAAAAGAAGTGTGACACCTTTTTCACGCACAGAATTAAATATCTGCAATCTCGGACATTTCTCCTGAGTTCTGTTAATGTCCTACTTGTAAGGTTTCAAGCCCATATGTAGTTTTAAGACTTTTCATTCAGAAAAAAATTGCTAGCAGTAGTGTAGAGGTCTGTGTGGCATTTTCTTACGTAGCAATGTCACAGGATATAATCCTGTTTATGACAGATCTTCATTACATTTCACTCTATTGCTCGTACTTCTCTTAATAAAAACCTTTTCTAATATAATGCCAAATTCAGCAATATTTATTTAACATACTTATATATTTACAAAGATATAAAAATACCCACAAGCACCTCTGTTCAGTGTGACCATCTTCTTCCTTTAAATTGAGAAGAGGTGTTTGGTAACTGAAATACATATCTTTAGTTTAAAAAAATATTATTGTATTAGCTCAGGGATTCTTTCTTCTCTTTCCCTCATATTTATGGAATTTTATGTTTATCAGCATCTTCAATATTTTATAAGACCGGGGACCCTTGGCATAGAAGACGCAGTTTGATTTTTGAAGTGTTTTTTTGATAAAAACTGTCTTATAAGCCTGGAAGCATGTTAAATAGATACTAGCTGCCTGATGGCAAAGTATGCTGAATCATTGGAATTGCTGTATAAGAAGATAAATGGAATTTTACTGTAATTAGATATACAAATAGAGTAAGCACTGCATAAGTAACAGTGAAACGGATATATTATAGAAATTTGAAATTGATGAAAAAGCAAGTGGGATATGTATAAAAGGCATCTGTCCACTGTCGGTGGAGCAATATGGCATTACAGTATATATCTAGTAATACTGCATCATACTTTAGATAAAAAGTAGAAAAATATGTAATCTGCAGGTAAAAGTTATAATGAGTTTTCAATGTAAAATATTTTCTTTTGAATACATTTACAAAAATAATGAATAAGTTTTGTTTTCTCTTTTGTTAGAATGCTGACATGACAGCACATTATCATCTTCCATTGCATACGCATCACGTTTTATTTTTTGTTTACATGAAATAAAACAAAGGATTGCTATAGTCAATCCTGTATAAATTTATTGTTATTTGCACAACTTGTACTTCAATGAAAAAGTATTATACAAAATATCATTTATTATGTTATACAGAAAAAAAATTCATTCATAATTTTCAGGTATTTATAAATCTTCCTTGTTATATACTACTTCTCTGTTTTTCACTAGTTCCACATCTGCAGATTCTGGTATAAATGATTTGGACTATATACATATAATATTACACAGTATCTGTGAGCAAGGTCGCGCACATTTGCAAAGCACTCGAACATTTAGGTTACATCGAAAGTATTCAGACTTGTGAGGCTACTATTATATTTTTTAAATATTTTCTTAATCTTAATTCATTTAATTATAAAATCAACAATTCAGTTAATTTTCCACCCATGAAAGGTCATATTCACAGAAGAATGGGAGTTTTGAATTACATGTGATGTCATTGAGGCCACCATTACGATGGACTGAGCCACAGTCTTCAATTCCTTTATAATTATCTGGTTGTCCAGAACTTGACCACCTTGTGAAACCAGTTGAGTTGAGAGGTTGCCCTGAAATAATTACGGATAGATTTTAACTGTGGGCATAATAGGTGAAAAAGAGCAATTGTCATTGTTGAAAAAACTAACTACTAATTAAATAATTGTCACTACATATAATATCATAAACATGATGGATGGATTTTAACTCAGAGCCATGTGAGCTAAAGATTTTGAATTAAGCATAACTTATTTTCACTGCATGCAATAATATGACCAAGATACCGTCGTATATTCTGGCATCAACCTTTGAAGCCTAAAAACATTTTCCTAAAATTTAGAGTCGAATTATGTGCCAAACATAAAATGTGAACCTTAAATTACAAATGAATAACATCGATATTTATGAAGTCCGTTGATCTTTCGGTGGAGGTGATCGCTATTTTGAATCAGCTGTTCCAGTGTTTGCATTTTATGACATTTATTTTATAAGATTTATAATAATTCATTTTAATACTATATTTACTCACATAATCCACGTCCTCGTGCACCATGCGCATCCCTATTTTTGGACCAGATCGAAGAGAAAAACATAAATTCGTACTTTAATAAGTTGACATCTATGGTGGCAGAAAGTTAGAAAAGAATCAAAAAAATGTGGAGATGCCCTGTAGGTTGTTCTCTCCACGGTTCCCTCTAAGCCAGGGGTTCTTAACCGGGGGTGCAGGAAGATGGTCCAGGGAATGCAGGAAGGGGGTCCAGGATGTGCGGTGACTTTTTTATTTATTTATTTTTTTAGATAAGACATTTCGAACCACACATACTAACCAGCTGCCGAGTGTGTATATGCATGCATCCACGTTTCTTATTATAGTCGGTCCATCATCGGAAGTCTGATGGCCTCGAAAACTGGGCGTACACGAGTTAGCAGCAGCCAATTGGAGACTGTTTGTTTGGGAAGGTAGTGGGGAGGAAACCAGTCTCACTCCTGCTCTCGAAGAGATCGCATCGGACTGCGTTGCCGTATCTACCGCCGTTTCCTTGCTGTGGAATTCTAAGTTATTTATTTAGAAACTGCGTAGTATATCAGCTGAGCAAGAGCTGGCAGCGTGCACCGACATCTGCTCTCCCGCACGAAAGTTGAGAGGGGCGATGGAAGGGGAAACGTTCGTGATTGGCTACTTGCTCTAAGTAGGCCAAGAGACTTCCGAAGGGGGATCGACTATAGATATATAGCAAAATACTGAAGGACATTCGCTTCCTTGAAATAACAAACCGTAATCACTATTTAAGGTCTGTTCACAAAGCGATTTAAATGGTCATACCCAGACATACTATCACTATATTTTTTTGCCTTTAATTATGTTTATAACAAAGTCATTCCCTCGATCCTACTTTGCGTGAGAAGGCTGAGGTAATCCGCTACAGACTGGTTATTTTGAAGTTCAAGTTGAATACAGCATTAAAAATTGTTCAAAAAGAAATAATCTTGAAAACTATTATGGAATTGTTGGATAGGATTCCATTGCAATAAAATGCGCTTAGCTGTCGCCTCACCTGTATTACAATCTTATTGTCTTGAATTGAGGAAAGGTTGAGTTTAAAATGTAATTTGTGTTAAATATATTTGATTTTAAATACTATACATTTAATAATTCATTAAACTTAAAAAAATTACAATTGGAAAAATTTTGGTGGGGTGAGGGATTACTATGGATCGCTGTGGGGGTGTGGGGCTCGCAAAAGGTTAAGAACCCCTGCTCTAAGCTGTGTGAATGCGAGGCTGCGCAGCAGTTTTTGAAGTGCTGCGCACTAAATTTTTCAAGCGCTCACGATTGTGTGTATTTTAGAATATATCGGAACGGGTGCATCAGCCCTGGTGCACATACACGCACTAGAGTCATAGGTATGCATAGGAATATTCATTCCACCCATGAATGAAAAAAATTAGAGGAAACTATGGTTCTTTCCCAGGTTAAAGGAGCGTCAGCAGCTCACGATGAATACGGCGAATACAGATACCAGATGCCAACTTATTCCAGCAAAAAGTGTAGGGAGAAACTGATAGTAAATTTCTAATGACAGAACTGCTTTTTTTTGGGTAAAAATAAACTTAAAACTCAATTAAAAGTTACAGCTTTAATATTATAAAAATATTACATCATCTCAATGTTGAAGATGCACCAATGGCAGTATAAACCGCGCATTTAAATCCTAAACGTTTCTTGGTCGTGCAGATATGCATAAACTTCGTAGAATTCTTCGTCTTTTGCGAGTATAAACGTAGACATAAGCGTGTTGCAGTAAATTTACTATCGAAACTTGCAATTTTTAAAACTTGGTCAGAAATCTTCATGAATGACGCATGGTCTCTTTTTTTACCGACATTTTGGGAAAAAAGGTGCGCAAGGTACATATTTGTGATATTTGATTGAATTTCACCATCTTAGATATCGATCATGATTACTAGGTATAGTTCATTTCGATAGTATCATTAGCAGCTGACATCAGTCGAATTATAGGAAATTTTATTTAGTGGGTCAAGCTCTCCAAGAATAACAGTTTCTTTTTGGTTGAAATTAAAACATTTGTCACATGGAATGCTCAAGAAGAATATCATGGACTCTAAACAATATTTATATACTAGTGTAATGCCCTTTGAAATATCAACAGAAGAATTATAGATAGATAGATTATTATTATTTTAATTTTAAATAATTAATATCCCACTTTCACATATGAAATATTTTGTCATATACAACATATCTAGTGAATATTCTGTTGTTGATGGGCTATCTTTAGTTAAACTTAAAATAGTTGCCTCTCTTTCCCTCCCTTCCCCCCTCTTTCACACCCTCTCTCCCTCTCCCACCCTCTACCTCCCTCCTCCTCCTCATTTCTCCCCCTCCCCCTTCTCCCCCTCTTTCCCCCTCTACTTCCCTCTCTCCCCCTCCCTCGCTCCCTCCTCTACCTCTCTCCCCCCCCCCCCCCCCCTCTCTCATATTAAAAGTACAAAACACACTTACACCCATAAGGACAGATACAACAATAGGATTTTGAGGTCTAACAATATAATTGGTAGCCAAGGCAACATTCCGTTAAAATGGCAATATTTCCACAAAATATGTGAATTAAACATATAACATGAGCGATTTCGAATTGTATGCAGAAAGAGGTTAACAGAATAAGAAACTTTGTAATTTTTTCTTCAAAATGGTTCAGATCTGAAGATCGTAGGTTAATTCCTTCTAATTTTAATTTCCAAAACAATAAAAGCCTGCACACCAAAAAATTGATTTTTACATGTTACCTTACAGAAAATGGAAATGTCTTCCTTGGAGTCAAACCCAGGACTTTTTTGGAGATTTATTTTCGTCATTACCTTAAAATATGTTAATCAAGCATCCTTGCCAAATTTAAATCTTCTACCTATTCGGGAAGTTTGTTAGAACGCTCTATATCGGCCATCGTGAAAGCGTGATCAACCAACCAACAGACCTGGGCTATTATAGTATTAATATTTTTATTATTATGTTTATTTCTATGTTGTTAAAACTTGGATTGTGCATGACTTTGATATTGTCTGAAAATGGTTTCACGAGATCTATTTTCAAGTGAAAATATGGGGTCAACTTATACAGCGAACTATGCCTAATCATGTATTTCCATTAAGAAAAGCTGGGGTCGACTTATATGCCGGGTGGACTTATATGCCCGAATATACGGTATATTCCAATTGATATTAACTTTGATAGACATAAAACAGCTGGTTAATTCTAGAATCTGAAATTTATTACTGAAGAATTTACCTCATATTGATAATATTTCTCTTGCTCTATTAACTGTTTTGTGGGAGTCATTGAGTGTTACCATAATAATCATTTTAATTAGATATAGCAATTTGTTGAGCTAGATATTTCTTTTTAAAACATTCTAAAACATATACATGTGCATGCACACTCAATTTAATTGAATATCATTTTAAAGCAAACGTATTTTGGCATCATAATTATTTTAACAGAGATTTAAGAAACAAGATAAAAATTCTCAAATTCAAATACATACTCAAAAGGACCTTTTTATGAAAATTAGTTTTATTAGAAAATTAAAATAAATTAAGAAACTAAATATTAATAAATATATATTTCATACTTGTTAATGTACCAAAAACTCTTTTAAGGGTGAGATTTAATAGAATGATTCTACTGGAATATAAATGCAATGAAAGATATCAAATTTTGCCTATAAATACGGCCCAGAAGTTGAGGATGCTGAAAATGGTTAAATATAATTATAATCACATAATTAATATAGCTGATTAATGTTAGTTACCAAATATGGTTACATATTCTCCCTCTTTCAATCTGTCGTGGAAACCAACAAATGCCCATACAGTGCTCAAGTCTCTCTCAGGGTGTCTTGCAAACATTGTTTGCAAGACTTGGTGTTCTGATTCTGAGTTCACAATCGCTAGATGGCCTCCTTCCCTTGAGCATATAGAAGAGGCATCCTCAAACCCATTAGCAACTGATGTGTGAAATTTATAATAACCAACACCAGGAAACAATTCATAATCACTTGGCATTGTTGGTGGAGCTAGAAATATATTTTAAAAATAAAATTATTACGTCAGTTTTCTAAATATTATTAAAATGAACATTTGGTCAAGCTGCACACATGGAACATTGATTTTAAAATGATGATATTTGTTAATTTATTTGTGTGATCATAAATATGCAACTCAAATAAGGTTTTAGATATGAAGCAGAACTGAGAGTTATAAATTTCTGAAGAAATACCTACTCAATAACTTACCGGCAAATATGCCACCAAGGTGAAATGTCTTAATCCCTTCATGTTCCGTAACCTTGTGATTGATGCTCAATTTCCACTGGTCTGTAGGGTTTGCTGATGACTTATCCAATAAGAATTCAGTAACTGTGTGGCCAGTTTGGTTTTTTTTACTTATAAGGGTGAATGACAAAGATCTGTCTAGTTGTGATGCAGTTGTCTTTCCAATGCAGACCAAGATAAATAGCCAAATTAGAGGGTACTGGCACCTAAACATGATGATACTACTATTTTCTTACTTGCTGAATAAATGACCAACTGAATTGAACAGAAAATGATTTTGTCTGATACATTTACAGTGATTGGGTAATATTTTGAAAGAACCAACCAATCCCAAGGATTCACACAATGTTCTCCATTCCTTTCAAGGTGAACGAGTTACCACTGAACCTTTGACTTTGAGGTTTATTTTTTTAACTTCTTGAAGGAAGTCATCATTATTAAACACTCTCTCTATTCAAGGTGAACAAGGTATCATTGATCCTCTCACCTTGATGTCATTGAATATCTCCGAGGAGGAAAACATTAGTAGACATTCAGATGTTGTGTATCATGTAATTCAAGGTGAACTCAGCCTCATTAAATCATCAACCTTAATGACAAACAGTTCAGGAATCCTTATTTGGCACACTTGGGACAGGACCATTGCCTTATGTAGTGATTTTCAGATTTTGGATCTTTATCTTACTACACATATACTTTAAATATATATAAAATGTATGAAAAATAGGGAAGGTGTTCCGACGATGACTCATTGTGGTAAATGCAAGTCGACTGTATAATTTAATAAGGTTAAACATAGGTGGAACAATCTCCAGATTAATATTTCTTTGACACAATTAAGGAGTGAAAAACAGGCTCAAAAAACGGAACACTTAAAAGAATCCTTGTTAGAACTGTGTATCTAAGCACGTTGATAGTTAGTGTTTGAATCACACTGTTTAAGAGGATAAACACTACCATTACACTTGGTGTGTGGAGCTCACCAAAAACACATCTCGACGTGAGAGCGATCATATATGAACTCGCCTCCGTCCCGAAGGCAACCAACAGCGTTGCCTTCCCTTTCACTACAAAGTAACACATACAACTCTGAACACACAATGTAACTCACATACAATGCAACTCACTGATCCCGAACAAAGGGTTTTATTTGTTTCCAAATAATTTACACTTTTCTGTTTACAAATGAAGGACTATTATACGTATTGTTATAATTTGAAATATCAGAAGTATATTTATCCTCTTCTTGCAAAACCCACTGCATATAATTTCATTTTATATTGTAAGCCAATTAACACTTTGTATGTATATAGGGAAAATAACGGAATTCAATGAATTACAACAAATATCTCAGTCAGGATTTATTTAAAAGATGAGTCTGAATATAAAGATAAGCCAAAAATACTCAACACAATTTATTTGTCGTTTACCACCATCAGAGTAGATGAAAATTGAATTCTTAGCATTTTGTTATTTATCCTATCTAAATATACCATATATACGAGTGTATAACGCGCAGTTTGAAGACCAAATTTCAGGTCATAAAGCAGGGCTGCACGTTATACACAGGTAACACTTTTGTGCACTTAAAAACAGAAATTAAAGTGAACCTACCTCGCACCAGATTCTCGCTTTTTGGGTGAATTAAGGGGAAAATCACAATAATTATCGATAATCCTGGTTATACATATATTAATGATACATATAGAACACTTAATTACTTCTATACAGTTATAATTCCATCCTCTCCAAATATTCCACATTTCACTAGCTCATCAGCTGATTGCCGTAATTATTGTAAAATCGCTAGATAGACTTCCTGCAAAACGCATCAAAAACAAAGAAACATAAAATAAACAAATTGAAATAATTTTATCTAGTTAATATTTCTAGTATGTACAATTAACAACGTAAGTAATTTAAAACCCATAGAATGACGTGTATGAACTTAATCTTACCTGTCGCGTTTATTGTTTCCAGATTTGTTTGTTGCATTTTTGCATTATTCCTTCTATTAAACAGTTTTAGAATGAGATAAGAAAGAGAGGACCAACATCCACTATAAATCAAAACCATGTCTGTTTTTATAGATCCCTTTTTAGGCGCGTTTCGCTTACAGCGTGAGTGCCTATTATCGTTTGTCTGTCCATCCATCCGTCCGTCCATCCGTCTGTCCATCCGACCATCCCTCGGCATGTTTGTTCTCGGCTTCCACCAAACGGATTT
Organism: Uropetala carovei; assembly: GCA_036926305.1. Taxonomy (NCBI): domain Eukaryota; kingdom Metazoa; phylum Arthropoda; class Insecta; order Odonata; family Petaluridae; genus Uropetala; species Uropetala carovei. The sequence goes on along the minus strand of JAXCHB010000015.1, from coordinate 6,149,511 downwards.
TCATGAAATGTAATATTAAGGACACAATCAAAGATAATAAGAAAATCGCAAAAATTAACCACATAAGCCAATCAGGGGTACCACTTTACTGGTGATAAAAAATGAATTTTCCGTCATGTCTCATAAAGTATTGCCCATATCAAAATAGTTTTCAAATAAAAGTTGTAGAACTGGTAAAGTAGAGTATTTCCTTTCCTATACATTTTTATCGTAGGAGTAGCCGTTATCGATAAAATCAAACAAGAAAGTCATATCGGGTTGAACTCAGAAAATTTCTTGCATGATTACTTCATTGTTGCTAACATAAACAATCTCCCAAACAAACGTTTAATCTCCTTACGTGTGCATGTAATATTATTAAATAGGAAGAAAATGGATTATTTATGATTTTATATGTATCTCTTTTTGTCTGATTTATAAGGATTGGCAGCAGTGGCGCTGTGGTTTTCTATGTGGCATCAGTTTGACCAAATTACTGTAAGAAGTTGCTGCCTTCTCAACTCATTTGCTTTCATTATTGATGGTGTCTGTCTAAGATGTAATGTGGAGCTTATTGAACATAATACTTACGGGCAAGTCCAGGCATTTTAAAATTGTTAACTGGCAATAATTTAATGCTTTAATGTATTTATATATGGTACTCTAGTTAATACTTAACATGACGATATAATTTTGTTCTTCTATCCCGCAAAAATCAAGGCTTGCATGTTATACTCGGGGTATAAGAAAAAGTCGGGATTTTTTGGCAAAAAGTACTTGTGGCGTTATACAAGAGTATAAATGGTAAATAGCGATATTTGGGACTTGCATAAGTGTTTTTTGCCATGATCATGTATTTCTGCAGAAAATTTTTGCACCGTTGTTCATTACTTCATAGGGCTTACCAATCACCAATATTTCAGAAAAATATGGAATGAACTTCCACATACCCTCCCTTATATAAGAAAATGTTAGATTTACAGGGCAATACAGTGGGCATGCGCACTCAGAAACCACAGCAAGTTAAAATGATGAAGAAACAATAATGCTAAGAAAGCAAGGCTGCAGGACAGGAATTCAAATCATGCTAATTTCAAATTGGTACCCAGGGCACAAGCTCAGATTATAACTGGATTTCAGGTCCTGCTGGATTTTGAGATACCGGATAAGGGATCCTTTACTGTATATAGTTTAATGTTTAGTTCAAGCATAAAATCCCTCACTAATTTAACCCCTAGAAAACAACATAAACATGGCCTGTTATCCCTCTTAGCATGGTTTAATTCAGATTGAATGTGCTATTTTTTCAGCAGGGATGTTCAACTTTTAATACTTCCTTTATCCAGCTAGAGAAAATAGAAATAACTGCATTCAACATACCAATTTTTGTTTCAAGATTTGTTGAAAGGAAATAAATGTTTTGTAATTATAATCATTGAATATACTTGCAATGAGGATTCATTCTTCAACTACATATTCATTAAAGCGGTCTAGGACAACTGGCCACGGGCGACTGGCCACGGCCGACTGGCCACGGCCGGCCGGCCGCGAGACAACTGGCCGCGAATAAGTTTCTCGAAAATGGTCTGCAATTACTGAAATACTGTGCAATGGTTGTGGACCCGATAACATTGAAATAGGTTTATTTAATTATTATTAAAATTACAAACAATATTTAAAAAATATGAGAATATAAATTGATTATAAAACATTATAATTATTTGTAACATTTTGTTAAGTTTTTTGTTCATTACATGTGAAAAGAGTATGAATAATAGACTGCGGCAGAAAATAAAAATAGCAAAGGCAAGGTTACATATCAATGAAATTTATTATAAAATATCAAAACGTAGGAATTAATAATAATACAGAAAAAATTAAAATATAGGTAATATCGTAACACAGATAATAAAAAAAGGCGTCCATTTCAAAATTATGAGCAATACCCCTTAAATATTCAATTTTGTCTCTATTTCCGTAATCTGCAACAATAGCTAACATTCTAGCATCCGCAGCTCTATACTTTTTCAATTTTACGGAAGGATTTTGTCCTGCAATTAACTGCTCATAATAAAAATCCCTCCCACGCTGAACTTTAGGTAATCCGTTGATAAATTTCCAGATGTTAAGACCCCTCATTGTTGTTTCGATCGGAGGATTACATTGTATCACATATGTTTGACGATATTAACGGGCAGATCCTTTAAAAACACGCGACTATTATACATTTTAATGCATTATTACTGACTTATTAATTGCTTTTTATAATAAATAAATGAATGAAAAATTGAAAGATTTGAAAGCAAAAAATTAGATGCGTTATAATATTTTTCAAAATTAAATTACTTGAGTAAATGAGGAACTACAAAAATTTCTCACCTTTTACTCAAAACATGTCTTTCCGTTGAAATCTCGAAGTTGATTATTTTCATGAAAACAATACTTTCTCTATACTACGGCATATGGAGAAAGTAAAAAGAAATAATTTTCATAAACGCACTTGAAATATTCACATGAATTCCTTCACCGAATTACATTTTAGCAATTGGTTCAAAAGACGGGTTGAATATTTTGTTAGAGTGATTTTTTGGTTGTTTCTGAAGTAACCAATTGACTGTGGAGAAGGGATATATATTTCAATGTTATCGGGTTCATAACCATTGCTCAGTATTTCAGTAATCGCAGACCATTTTCGAGAAACTTATTCGCGGCCAGTTGTCTCGCGGCCAGTTGGCCCCGCGGCCAGTTGTCTCGCTGCCGGTCGGCCGCGGCCAGTTGGCCGTGGCCAGTCGGCCGTGGCCAGTTGTCCCATTCCGTCATTAAAGTGCCATTACTATTGAAACATGCAGAAAACCTTAGCCAATCACAAACATGGAAGTTTTGAATGTAATTCCATCCAAGTAGGATGGAATATCGTGGGACCAGAGGTGTAACTATGGCAAGACATGGCAAGGCATTGCCTTGGGGCCTCAAGAAGGCAAAAAAATCTGATGTGGCCAACACATGACTTTCTCTATATTTGGGGTATAGATATTTCAATTATTATGAATAGCATTATAAGGCAAAATTATTATTTCCTATCGTAAAAGAATACAGTCATCCTTATTGCCATAAATTATATTTTGAATATGTTTACAGAATTCACCGCTACATGGTGGTGGCGCTGTATACTGAAAATTTACGAATAAGCAAAATATCTCCGAAATGGACGGTTCTATGAAAATTTGTTTCAAACAAAACTTGGAAGAAATATTATTCTCTACAACTTTGGTCCTCACGAAGATTACCAACAACGAAGTTCTTAAGGAGATATTTGACAGAAACTGAAAAACATTATTATAAATAATTCCTAAATTCCTAAATAATAACTGCTATGGAAAATTGTTTCGAATGAAAGTTGTAGAAAATTACATTCTCTATAACCTTTGTATAGAATTGTATATACAATAATGATGTTTTAACGGAGAAATATCGGAAAAACCGAATCGGGTTTCGAATAAACCTCGACTTCTGTTTAACCGTTAATGTCCAAAAACTAATCAGTTCTTTATGCTCATGCTAAAGTGTTATATATGAAATTTGGTATTAATATGACAAGTACTTTTTGAGTTAGAGCGCCCACAATCACATCCATCCATCCACAATCACACACACATCATTCCGAAAATAGTCTAAACATGTTCTAGGGACCTCAAAACGTGTATTTCCGTTGAAATCTCAGAGTCGATTTTTTCGTGATCACAATACTTTCCCATTACTACGTATAGAGAAAGTAAATATTATTGTAATATTAATGTAATCTGAAATAAATTTGACATGTTAAATTTTTTAATTTCTAAAATGTAAAATAAAAATGTAAAACTATACAGTCCTCGACATCCATACATAATGCGTTCTTGAAAACATGTACGTAAGTTGAATGTACGGATGTCGAACATAGATTTACATGTTATAGGGGGGGATTCCTTTCCCAGAGATCCAAAAAATATTATAAAATCTTTAATTATGGTATAAATGTTTAGTTTTTTGAGCAGGGGCCTTTTAGACACAATCGTCGATTTTATAATATAGAGAGATAGGGCAAAATGCAATAAAATATTAAAATAATTGCACAAATAAACACTGCTGTACAGACAAAGATGGTGAAGCAGTAGAAACTGGTGGCCTGGTGGCTGGCAACCAGCAGCACTTGAAATATTTGTTCGTCATTTCGCTGATGCACGGAATTCCGAATTTGGCGCACGGAAGGTGGTTTAGGGGTGTCAATGTATAATGTATGAAAGTGAGTTTATTTTCATTAAAGCATTTTGCTATTTTCATAGCTTTTTTGTAATATTGCCTAATTATGGCCCCAAAGAGAGTGATGATAGAAATGAAAGAAAAGTCGGTAAAAAGGGCGAATAAATTGATGAGTTTGGAGAAGAAAATTGAAGTTTTAGATAGGCTTGCGCATAATGAATCTGCTTCATCAGTTGGTAAATTACTTGGTGTGAGCGAGACCACAATAAAATTGATAAGGAAAGTGAAGAAGCGATTAGAGCTAGTGTTGCAATTGGTACTTCAACAAGTACAAAAGTGTCTTTTGTACCTACGTAGGAATCCGTATGTAGAGAAGACAGAGAAGGCTTTATACCTGTGAATTGAGACCCAAACTCGCAAGAAAATCTCGCTGAGTTCACTTGTCATTCACGAGAAAGCCAAGCAACTGCACAATCATTATGTCTCAAATTGTTTCACTGTATGCTAACGGGATATAGCAAACGTGATTGAAGCGTGTGTAGATCGGTTCCTTGCTCTTTAAAACAATGTGGCATTTATTCAGAACGCCACAGTATGTATTGTATTATTATATTTGTACTTCTCCTTCACAATTGAACACATACTCGACCGGGTTAAGTCCAATATGCATCCGATTGAAGCTAAAGATTCACCGCTTTCAGCACACCTAATTATTTCCATCTTTGTCCCAATCGTGTTCACTTTATGAGCGCTACGTTTCTTTCCACTTGTATTAGCACTTTCAGTTTTCAGTTTATCACTCATGTTTCTAAAATAATAGACGTAAAATGCACAAACAAAGAAACACCGCCGTACGTACAAACAAACATGGTAAAGTTGCCGAGACAATAATAATAATAATTTATTGATTATTAACCGACTTTACAGTGGTATTAATCTTGTCAAATTTTAGTACAATATTAAAAAACATTACACACAAATCTTGCATTACGTACAATACGTATATTATTAAGTAGCATACTTTAATTTGGTAATTTATTAAAAGTGTTGGCTTGGCTGACAGACAGCTCCATTATGTGATAGCTCGAAATGTTTGTTCATCAGCTGATGTACGAAAGTCCAAATTCGGAGTACGAAAGGGGGTTTAGGGGGGAGAATTTATAATGTATGAAAGAGCGAATTGTACAGATGTCGAATGTATGGATGTCGAGGACTGCCTGTATATATAAATATATAATTCTGTTACGGGGACCTTATTTTTATTATTTGCCTTTGTGCCCGAAACTTGAAGTTACACCTCTGTTTGGGACCCTGACCTTTACGGTACTGTTCCGAGAAAATTTATTTTAAAAAGTGTTCCCTCCAAAGTGCGTGTCTCACTGAGTTCATTTCCTGAATTTTGATTACTCCCACAATTTATCTCAATAGATATGAGATCACCTCAAAAGTTAAATTCGTGGGTTTTCATCAAACAATGCGAGCAGCAAAATCAAATTATATTTACTATTAAAATGAAATTTTTCTTATCAGTTTCTGGTGTTAGCAATAATGAATGAATAACATTAAATAGTATAACTACTAACTAATAAATATTCAAGTTTTGAGCAATCATAAAATCTATCAATAATTTATCTCTAGTAAATTGTATGGCCAGTTATTCCTCACAGTAAAATATACCTAATTTTTATTGATTTGATATATATATGTATATATATGTATATATGCAATGTATTCTGTTTTAGTACTTGTGCCGAATTTATTTTACCAGTCATGTAAAGAATTATTTGCCATTTTTTAAAAAGAATTTCTATATTTTATTATTTAAATTTTTACTTTATTTATTATTCCAATGTAAATTATATATTTCATATACAGTAATGTAATAAAAATTAAATTATGCATTTAAAAATATACATGAAAATTTTGTTCACACATACATATTAGTTGTAATTTTGCAGTCGTGATTAATTAATTATGAATCTATGAGTTAGAAATTTCTCATGGCATGGCTTACTGGAACACAAGCTGAGATCATCTTATATATGAATTTAAATTCAGGAATAAACACTTTATTATAAAAAGTTTACAAAATAATATCTATAATATGTGTCTACAACAGCCATATGAAGGACATAAAACACTAGATGCACAATTCGGCCTCAATACAAAAAATATATTCCATGTAAAGCAAATTGTTAACACATTCAATGACAATAGATTTTTCTAGAATTATAATAGCAGTGCAATAGTATATCATAAATACTCCTATAAATGTTGAAGCTTTTATATAATAATAAGTATGCATTAAGAATAAAAGATTAATTAATTACTACAATAAAAGTCGTGAAATCATGTTAACTTTATGCAAGAACGTAATGACGGTGGCTGTTTCTGTCATGTCTGCAAAAATCTTAAACAGTCTGCAATGCAGCTCACACACCCTCAATGTTCTCCAGAGAAGTCATTCTTTCTTTGATACTTGTACGTTTCAATTGTTATGATGCTTTAACGAAAATACAATTGAAGAATATGTGCTCATTGCAAGTATATTCAACATAACTAGAAAACATTCATTTTCATGCAACATTTCTTGTAACTTAAAATTTGGTTTGTTGAAAACAATGACATACTTTTTCAATATATATATATATATATATATATAAAGAATGTTTGCAAACCTATTGAATAGAGACAGTAAACTTTATCGTAGTATCTTTTTATTGATTGAACAGGAAGTTTGACACCTCTTTTACACACATCATTAACAACCTGAGTTCTGTTAATGTCTTACATGTGGTAATCTTTCAATCCCAGTAGTATAAGGTTTTTGGAACCTTTTCATTCATAAAAAACAAAAACATACAGAAAAAGGTTTATTGATGATACATACCAAGGTTTCACAGATACATAGCATCACAAGGTATTTGTATTTCATTAAAAGTATCTTTCTTGAGATTGTTTGTTGAAATTCTAATTCATTTAATTATAAAAGCAAAATTTTTTTTAATTTTCCCCCCATGAAAGGTCATATTCACAGAAGAATGGGAGTTTTGAATTACATGTGATGTCATTGAGGCCACCATTACGATGGACTGAGCCACAGTCTTCAATTCCTTTATAATTATCTGGTTGTCCAGGACTTGACCACCTTGTGAAACCAGTTGAGTTGAGCAGTTGCCCTAAAATAATTATGGTTTGTTTATTACTCCTTCAGACCAAAAGCTAATAATTTTTTAATTTAAATGAAATAATTTTGAGTACATGAACAATATATATTTTTAATGATATTAACTCTGATAACAAATGGTCAGTAAGTTATACCTACAATCTGTAATTGATGGAACATCAAAAATATAGCTCTGATTCCATTAAGCATTTTGCTTTCAGCAAAAATTGCACCTAATATTTCATTCTAAAATACATACAGTGATAATTATTTTCTGTAAAACAATATTATCAGCATTTCTATTATTGTAACTAGAGAAGAAGAAACATGTCCAAAATTCTGGGCATGAAAATACTTAAATGATTACAGTTACAGAAATGGGATGTGTGAATACGTGACTTATCTTAGGAAGCAATTCTATGAGATATAAAGAGAGAGAGAGAGCCATCTCATTAATATCACTTACCAAATATGGTTACATATTCTCCCTCTATCAGTCTATCGTGGAAACCAGCAAAGGCCCACACAGTCTTCAAATCACTCTCAGGGTGTCTTGCAAACATTGTTTGCAAGACTTGGTGTTCTGATTCTGAGTTCACAATCACTAGATGGCCTCCTTCCCTTGAGCATATAGAAGAGGCATCCTCAAACCCATTAGCAACAGACGTGTGAAATTTATAATAACCAACACCAGGAAACAATTCATAATCACTTTGCCTTTTTGGTGGGGCTGGAAATAAATTGAAGAAATAAAATTATTAGAATTGCATAACAAGTATTATATAATATTTAAGAAAAGAGAACTTGCTGAAATAAGATTAATAGAACATTATTTTAACTGTGATGAGAAATGTAGCTTATCAATATGCATATGCATATTTTAGCTATGATGATATTATAGTTACACACACACATATGCAACTAGGTAACAGATCATATAGAAATTCAAATTTGAGCATTGCTATGGGGTATAAATAGTATACAAAGATATATTTATATAACGACTTACCAGCAAATATGCCATCAAGATGAAATGTCTGAATCCCTTCGTGTTCTGTAACCTTGTGATTAATGCTCAACTTCCATTGTTCTGGAAGTTTCACTGATGACTTATCCAGCATGAATTGAGTAACCACGTGACCACTTTGGTTTTTCTTACTTATCAGAGAAAATGACAGAGATCTGTCCAAATGCGATGTGCTTGTGCTGCCCATGCAGACAGATAATAGTAGCCATATTGCATGGCACTGGAAAAGAACCAGTATCTTGGGCATGCTGATATCCCTACTAACTTCTGTGGAGGAATGAATAAATGGGAAAATAGTTGAGCCTTATATATATGGTGATTCTTAGCTTTCCAGAAAACATGCCAATCACAAACATGGAAATTCCGTGCGTCATTCCATCCAAGTGGAATAGGGTATCTAGGGTCCCCTGACCTTTATGATACTCTTCCGAGAATCTTTTGAAAAAGATTGTGCACAAATTACTTGCCTCACATATTCTGAGTTTTGATTACTGCCACAAGTTCATCTCAATATTTATGAGGTCACATCAGAAGTCAAATTCATGGGTTTTCATCAAACAATGTGGGTAGCAATATCAAATTATATTTACTATTAAAATGAAATTTTTCTTATCAATTTCAGGTGATAGCAACAATGAATGAAAACTATTCATAACAAAATCACTTACAGCTTGTCTGTTTTGTGAAGGCAGCCGTCGACGCGTGAGAGGGGAAGGTAAGGTAGGAGGAGGGGAAATCGTAAGAGGAAAGACAACGTCACACGACATGTGCAGTAATGCCGTTTTGGTTTTGAAGATGATATCTTCCCTGGACCTAAACACGGCCTCACCTACAAGCGGCCCCATTTCGAGGATGGACTCGTCCTGCCTGCGTATGTCGTACTGCGCACTGCCTTCGTAAAGCGGACGAGCTGTAGTGCATCTTTATGTTCATTTACCTAAAAAATTGAAAGGCTTACGATGTTGTGTTGGAGACCCTGAGACTTTGAGGGATTATTGATAATGATGTAAAATAAGCTCTTTTCAGTGAATTTATGTCTGTCTTGTCAGTTTTGTTCGCATTGTCAGAAAAGGGAAGGTAGCATAAAATAAGAAGAAATTATATTCTGTTCATTGCCTTGGTGAAAAAAGGGGTGTAAAATGATCTAGGGTCGACCAGTCGTCCTTCAGTTTGTCTCATATGTCATGTCCCATTTCTAGAATAAACCCAAAAAACAAAAAGATTACATATAATGTCACGTCAGGCCATTAAGAAGGTCGTTCATCCAAAGTAAATAGATACTATTTGTCTCATCTATCAGGATTCGGAAAATATCCGTAAAATAGAGTATGAAAATGGTCAGTGGAGTTGAATTCTCTGAGATGTTCGATATCTCCCTATTTTTTATGCCACATGGCCCAGCAGTAAATGTGTGCACACCGCTGATGTATCGGGTAAGGTATGGGGGCTTCCATTTAGCATTCTTGCAGACCTTTGCCGCACTCTCTTCTTCAATCACTTGCTCCTCTACTTCGTTGTCACTGTCCCCATTGGCCTCCTTGTACGTGTCGGCTTCAGTATCACAACAGTACTCTGCCACTTTCACAATTAAGGCCATTGTGCATAAAATTACTTTCTAAAAAACTCTATTACTCGCAGCCACATAGGGCAGGCACTGGCCGACAACTAAATGAGACTGGCCAAGAAATATCTTAATAACACATGACAGTAAAAAGGATAGAAAAAAGGAACAAGAGAAGAACATGGGGCTGAGAGTATGAATCATGTAATCAAGAGGCACAGTGTCGCTTTACAAAGAGGGAGAAACGAATTCAAGAAGCATTTTTAAGAACTCGTCCTCAGCTTAGTCATACTTTCAAGTAGTAAACAAACTATTTTGACGATAATTCGATCCTTACAGTGTTCAGTCTTTACTTAGAAAGCGATATTTTACACCTTGCACTACATCATGTATTCAAGGAGACCATCTGACTCCCTGGCTGGCATTTAATGTACGCAGGACCAAGAGCACTTACATTTCATGTATAATATATCATACTCATGTACGATAAAGGTTAAAATAATTCTGACTCTTGAAGAATTTATGTGAATGTTTGGAGACGAGGAAAAGACCGTACAATCATTGAATCCAACCATTAGGTTGGGTCAGTGTTTCATCTTTACTCTTTACACTTTCTAAAAGTTGTTTAAATTAAAAAAGTTGTTTTTTATATATACTTGCATTTTAATGAACAAAGTATAACATAAAATAACATTCAATATGCTATGCCGAAAAAGTTCACTCAGAAGTTTCAGAACTATATAGTCTCACTACATATTTGTATTTCAACATAAGTATGGTGCTTGTAATATAAGCATTAAATTTCAGATCAGTTACATATTAAAATCAAAATACATATATTTAATTTTCCACCCATGAAAGGTCAAATTCACAGAAGAAAGGGAGTACACCTGTACATGAGAGGTCATTGAGGCCACCATTACGATGGACTGAGCCACAGTTTTCAGCTCCATTGTAATTATCTGGTTGTTCACGACCTGCCCACCTTGTGAAACCGGTTGAGTTGAGAGATTGCCCTGAAATAATTATTGAATTACAACTCAGAGCGTAGTAAGCTAAAGCATTTGAATAAAGCATAACTAATTTTCACTGCAAGCAACAATATGGCCAAGATGTATTCTAAGTGGTATTAACTTTGATAGACATAAAACAGATGGTTAATTCTAGAATCTGAAATAGGTGCCTCATCACTGGGGAATTTGCCTCATAATGAAAATATGTCTGGTTCTTTTAACCAATTTTCAGAGGTCAGAGTTACCATTATAACCACATGAATTATAGTAATGAGTTGAGTTAGATATTTCATTTGAAAACTTTTACAGACATATACACTTTCATGCGTTAATGAAAATCATTTTAAAGTAAATCATTATAGGTATGTATCTTTTTACTTGGCGTTTAATAAGCTACATAATTATTATATGAAAAAAATCACTCAAAAGAACCTTTTTATGAAAATAAATAATCCAAATATATTTATAATTGCATAATTAATATGTCTGATTAATGTTAGTTACCAAATATGGTTACATATTCTCCCTCTTTCAATCTGTCGTGGAAACCAACAAATGCATAATCAGTCTTCAAATCACTCTCAGGGTGTCTTGCAAACATTGTTTGCAAGACTTGGTGTTCTGATTCTGAGTTCACAATTGCTAGATGGCCTCCTTCCCTTGAGCATATAGAAGAGGCATCCTCAAATCCCTTGGCAGTAGATGTGTGGAATTTGTAATAACCAACTCCAGGAAACAATTCATAATCACTTGGCATTGTTGGTGGAGCTAGAAATATATTTTTAAAATAAAATTATTACATCAGTTTTCCAATTAATATTAAAATGATTATTTGGTCAAGCTGCACACATGGAAATTTGATTTTAAAATGATGATATTTGTTAATTTGTTCATGTGATCATAAATATGCAACTCAAGTAAGGTTTTAGATATGAAGCAGAACTGAGAGTTATAAATTTCTGAAGAAATACCTACTCAATAACTTACCGGCAAATATGCCACCAAGGTGAAATGTCTGAATCCCTTCATCCTCCGTAACCTTGTGATTGATGCTCAATTTCCACTGGTCTGTAGGGTTTGCTGATGACTTATCCAATAAGAATTCAGTAACTGTGTGGCCAGTTTGATTTTTTTTACTTATAAGAGTGAATGACAAAGATCTGTCTAGTTGTGATGCAGTTGTCTTTCCAATGCAGACCAAGATAAATAGCCAAATTAGAGGGTACTGGCACCTAAACATGATGATACTACTATTTTCTTACTTGCTGAATAAATGACCAACTTAAATGAACAGGAAATGATTTTGTCTGATACATTTACAGTGATTGGGTAATATTTTGAAAGAACCAACCAATCCCAAGGATTCACACAAGGTTCTCCATTCCATTCAAGGTGAACAAGTTACCACAGAACCTTTGACTTTGAGGTTTATTTTTTTTAACTTCTTGAAGGAAGTCATCATTATTAAACACTCTCTCTATTCAAGGTGAACAAGGTATCATTGATCCTCTCACCTTGATGTCATTGAATATCTCCGAGGAGGAAAACATTAGTAGACATTCAGATGTTGTGTATCATATAATTCAAGGTGAACTCAGCCTCATTAAATCATCAACCTTAATGACAAACAGTTCAGGAATCCTTATTTGGCACACTTGGGACAGGACTATTTTCTTATTTGCTGAATGAATGAACAACGGAACTGAACAGAAAATTATTTTGGATGATATATTTACAGTTATTGGTTAATATTTTGAGAGAACCAACCAATCCCAAGGATTCACACATTGTGCTCCATTCCATTCAAGGTGAACAAGTTACCATAGAACCTCTGACCTTTATGACAGTTGTAAAGATATTTGAAAGTTTGTTGTTAAGATCTTCATGAATGCCACAACTAGCAAACAGTCAGATGTTGTTCATCATTTATTGAAGATGAACAAGGTACCAATGGACCTCTGACCTTGATTACAAAGCTGAATACATATTTAAATTTATGTACAATTTTTTGGTGAATTGTTTTTTATTATTTTAATTTTTACTTTATTTATTATTCCAATTATATATATATATATATATATATATATATATATATATATATATTTTTTTTGCTTTTTAACATATGCACGTAAATTTTGTCCACACATAAATTAATAAGCGACCATTGAAAAAGCTCTAAGGTTTACGTGAGTAAGAAAGGTTGAAAACCCCTGCCTTATACATTAATCCCCCAGTATCTGAGAGGGATATAGTGTTCTGAAAAACCTCATGGATACCGATTTCTCAAATACTGGGTTTTATATTTACATTATAGTTGTAGTGATAGGTTCCAAACCTATATGAACCATCCAAAAAATTAATTTTATAATTAATTTAAAAAATAATAATATACCCAAAAACTACATCTGTAAATAATAGTTAATTATCATCCAGAAAAGAAAAGTTAGGGTTTCTTTTAAGTATCATAATTAGTATTGACTTTAGCACCTTTTATGGAAGATATTGTATAATATAGGACAAATTTCTACAAGAAGCATATTTGGTTATGGAGAAAAAGTTTTAAAAAAATATTATAGTAGCTTCACATGTCTGTATACTTTTGTTGTAACCTAAAACATTCGAGAGTTCTGTGGACATGCGAGACTTTGCTCACAGATATTGGGTAATAGGATATACAGTCCAACTCGTATATAACAGAATCTGCAGATGTGGAAGTAGTGAATAACAGAGAAGTAGTATGTAACAAGCAAGATTTATAAATGTCTGAAACTTAAGAATGAATTTTTTTCTGTGTAACATGATAAATGATACGAGGGTGCTTCATAAAATAAGGTAACAATCGTACCTATATGAAGGACTTTATTCTTACATAGATGCATGTATGACACATGATAAGACTTTGGTACATATCACTTTTCCACATAGTCGCCACAGATGTTTAAGCATATGTCCAACGTGACACCAAGGCATGTATCCTGGCATGGTAGAAATCTGTGTCAAGTGACTTTAGCCAGGACACCGTCCTGCACGTTGCCATTGGTTGCAAATCGCTTGCCGGCCAGGTGCTCCTTCAGGGATCGAAAGAGATGGAAATCACTTGGTGCGACATCGCGACTGTGTTGCGGGTGGTCCAGAATTGCTATTTGTAGCGCCGTAACAACTTGCAGGTGCGGTTGGTAGTGTGTGGCCTGGCATTATCATGCAGCATGATGATGCCTTCACACTGCAACCCAGGCCATTTTCAAAGAATGGCCTGCCATAACTCATCCAGTGTGTGACAGTAGCCCTCAGCATTCACATTGTCATCCCTGTTAAGAAAATTAACATGAAGCACACCCTTATGGTCCCAAAACACTGTTGCCATGATCTTCTTTGCTGTGTGTGTTTCTTTGAATTTCTTTTAAGGGGTAGATGATGGGTGTTATCATGTCATGGATTCTTTTTTCATTTCTGGTGTCACATGATGGAACCATGTTTCATCCCCTGTAACGATGCGCTGCAGGAACTGCACTACTTTGTCATGGTAACACGTCAAATGGATGAGCCTCATTCAAAGAGCCATGTGATCATCTGTGCACACACAGACTTTTCTGTAGTCAGGAAGGTCATGAACACTACTCAGTGAGATGTTAATCTCTTCGACAATGACACTCATTTTAATGCATGTCTTCTCTGATTAAGGCATCTCCATGACAAACATTGTCATCTGTGGTGGATGTGCTTGGGCGCCCAGATTGCTGCTCTTGAACGTCTGTCCTGCCATTAGTAAAGTCATTGCACCAAACCCAAGCCTGTTTTTGTGACATGACATTTAGTTCATACGCATCCATCAGTTGGCAATGAATTTCCACTGGTTTGGTACCCTTAACATGCAGAAATCGGATAACTCTGCTCACCAATATGTTCGACCATTTTTCCAGTAGTAGCAGTTTTGCAACTGATGAGGCAGCAATACGATGTGCATGTAATGCAATCTCATGGTCGTATGAGGAAACGGACTTTGTACACACTCTCATTACCTAGTCAAAATCGCCTGCGAAAAATGGTTTTTCACATGCGACTTGCTGTTGCATTATTCTTTGAATCATTCTTGTATGTTGTGTAATACTTTTGTCATTAAAGTACAAGTTGTACATAAAATATTAAATTTATACAGGAATGACTATAGCGTTCCTTTATGTTTTATTTAATGTACTTCAAGAACAAAACAAATTTAGAAATTTCATTCTTTTATGTCATTCCAGCTTTGTAGTGATGCTTCCATAGAAGAAAAAGGAGACATGGACCACAGATGGTTTATATAAAATTGGGGAAGCTAAAAACATTGGGTTTCTCAGCATTGAGAAAGAAAAGGAAAAGGGATAAGATGCAACGGACCCTGTTGGCCATAAAGAACCAATTATGCAGTACTTACTGTATTTGTATATCTAATTGTGTACAGTAAAGTTCCATTTGTCTTGTAATACAGCACTTCCAATGATCCAACATACTTTAGTACTATCTATTTAACATGCTTCCAGGCTTATAAAACAGTTTTTATCAAAAAAATGCTTATAAAATCAAACTTCATCTTATAGGTCAAGAGTACGCTGGTCTGAGGTGTCAAATTTCTCTTTCAATCAATAAAGTTACTACAATAAAGTTTACTGTCTCTATTCAGTCAGTTTTCTAACTTGCTTGATGCAAAAAAGAATGAGATCTCCTGAGGACATTAAGGGTGTTTGAGCCAGAGGTGAACTGCAGTGGGCTCGGTAGGCTTCCATGAGCCCATTGTTAAATTTTAACTTGCTCACCGTGCCTATAGTTAAAATTTATCAGATGTGCATATTGTACATAAAATGACAAGGATGTTCAACTTTTAATATGATAGGGATTATATTTCTGCAAATTGAAAAAGGCACTCGAACATGGACCACAACAGACGAACTGACAAATTATTATTGTCAATGGGAAAACAAGAGCTGAATGAATGAACGTCCCACTGTTCTTGCCGTGACTTACCAAATGTCTTAATTATTGGATGATGGTGAACGAAAATGAAAAAATTAGTTTTTCTGAGATCTCCTAGCTTGTAGAAACAAATTGACTGGATTCATCTTCAATATACAGTGTGTTCAGGGCCAGATTTAAGGGGGGGGCGACGGGGGTGGTCACCCCAGGGCCTCCGTACAAAAAATCCAAATTTTTTGTACAGCGAAAAACATCCAGGTAATCATCGCCGGAAACTGATCACCTGATCGGTAACTTGCTTAGAGTGGAAGAGTGGGGGTGTCATCAACAGCCGGGTGTAGAGTGGCCTCCACAGTGTTCGGCATTTACATCGCCTCTTTGATGAGCAGAGAAGGGGAAAGATCTGGATCTGGATCTATCAATCCGTGTGCTGTGTCCGACAAGTGGCGACGTGATTTGTGATTATAATAACCGTCGCGAAGGCGGCCCAGTTTAGAGCGCTTCTTCGCATATACCGTCACATGCCCTCGTGAGCCAATCAGCTTTAGTAGTAAGCAATCACATTTAGAAAATAACTCGCAACAACAATGGATGATGTATACATTATTTTGTGATTGGTTGTTCAATCTATCTCTTTTCTCTGTGCCACCTTCCTTCGTTCATGACGGCTAGTATAGGTGAAAATTTATTGAGTCCAGTTGTCAGTGAGCCATTGTATTATCCATCCATAATTTTATATGGAATACTTCACCTCCTCAAACAAGTACCGTATTTTCCATCGTATAAGACAGTTTTTTTCAAAAAAGTTAAGTCCAAAATTCACTCTGCGTCTAATGCGGCGAAAGTCAAAAATATTACTAAGGAAAATATGATCCTTTTTAATGTTTAGATAGATCTATGGTCCGATTCAACCCCCAGTAGAAACCTAAAAGATATTTACTATAGTTTGGTGTTACTAAAAACAAATATAAATTATTATAAAAACACAAGACAAATGAAATACAGTAAAATCTCAGTTATTCAACATTCACCCATCCAGAAAGCTCATGCAGCCGGAATTGTCAGGGTAGGCTTAATGGCGGTGCGAACGGTGCAACTGCACCGAACCCCGCACTTAAAGATCCACCACGCTCTCTAAAAAATATTTGTCGTACTTATAAAGTACACGCATTTTAAAAGAAAATCTAAAAAATGTCAGCCCCTGTTCTAAATGATGGATATCACAGTTGAATTTTTTAAAAAATATTATTTATTCTCATTGATTACATATGAAAATTTTATTTGGTTTACATAATAGGCAATATAAAAACATTTGCTGTCATTCTCATTCCATTTATTTCTTTTTTGCTTCCTTTTTTGATTATATTTTATTCATTATGCTGTGATTAGCTATTTTAAAATATCTACGATTTTATCTATAAAAAATTATTAATAATCAGTCCACGAAAGGTCATATTCACAAAAAAATGGGAGATTACTATTGCACGGAATGTCATTGAGACCACCATTGCGATGAACAGTGCCACAATTTTCTATTCCACCGTAATTATCTGGCTGTCCAGAATGTGACCATCTTGTGAAACCTGTAGTGTTGAGAGGCTGACCTGCAATATGATAGGAATAGTTTTATGTGCTAGAAATATTAAATGAGAAAAGAAGTAGAGAATGTGAACAAACAACTTTTATTTTTCAATTCAAGCGTAAGGTTTATGACTCCATGCTAAAAATGTAAATATGTATTTTACATTTTTATTCTGGGTAATATAATAGTGAAGCAAAGATTTGTACAGGTATATTATGTTATGGTGATCAGCAATTCTTATTAAGTCACTTTTTACTTTCTCCATACGTAGTAATGGGAAAGTATTGTATTCATGAAAAAAATCGACTTCGAGATTTCAACGGAAATACATGTTTTGAGGTCCCTAGAACACGTTTAGACTATTTTCGGAATGATGTCTGTGTGTGTGTGTATGTTATTGTGGGCGCTCTAACTCAAAAAGTACGTGCCATATCGTTACCAAACTTCATATATAACACTTTAACATGAGCACAAAGAACTGATTAGTTTTTGACAAAAACGGATAACCGGAAGTCGAGGTTTATTCGAGACCCGATTCGGTTTTTACGATATTTCTTCGTTAAAACATCATTATTGTATATACAATTCTATACGAAGGTAATAGAGAATGTAATTTCCTACAGTTTTCATTTGAAACAATTTTCTATAGGAGTTATTGTTTAGGAGTTATTTATAAATAACCGGTTTTTCGGTTTCCGTTAAATATCTCCTTAAAAACATCGTTATTGGTAATCTTCGTAAGGACCAAAGTTGTAGAGAATAATATTTCTTCTAAGTTTTGTTTGAAACTAATTTTCGTAGAACCGTCCATTTCGGATATATTTCGCTTTATCTTAATACCAGTGTACAGCGCCAACACCATGTAGCGGGGAATTCTGTAAACATTCAAAATATACGTAATTTACGGCAACAAGGACGTGTCTTCTTTTACGATACGAAATAATAATTTTGCCTCGTAATATTATTCATAATAATTTAAATATCCATACCCCAGATATGGAGAAAGTCATGTGTTGGCCACATCAGATTTTTTAGTAAACAGTTAGTGTTGCATTTTCAGAAAATAAATATTCAATTCCAAAAGCGTTAATGGCATTAACTGCGTTAGAAATGGGTTCCTGAGTGGATTGGAATGGGTAGGACAGGATTTTGAAATGATATGTATTAGGATTTCAAGGTCACAGGGTGGGAGAAATCTTGACATAATTGCAGCATATAGAAAGCCAGGGGAAGACATGGTTTTGCTCAGGTTCTGAATGAGTTGTTTGCGGGAAAACCTGGACACAATGAGCGCCTCATAGCAGGGGATCTTAACCTGCCTAATGTGAAGTGGGAAGGGGACTCAGCAAGCAGTGGAAAGGCCCAAGAGCTTGTACATGGGTTGATTCATGGAAGGGGCTTTAATCAAGTGGTTCAAGAGGCAAGGAGGGGAGAAAATTTACTAGATATTTTTCTTCTTAGACCACAAAATTTATTTATGAATTTGGAAGTTTTTACTGGAATTAGTGACCACAAGGCAGTGGGACTGGAAATGAAATGGGGATATCAGGAAATAGGAAAATCACTCAAAAATAAAATAATTTGGCAATATAAGAAGGGGGATTCACGTGGGTTCCAAGAATTCTTAAGACTAAATTTTCCTTGCTGGGCCAGCACAGGAACAAATATAAATGAGATTTGGGAAAATTTTAAGAATCTGATTAATGAAGGAATGGAAAAATTTGTTCCTAAAAAGTCATTAAAGAAAAATCCAGATCCTGAATTCTATGATAAGCAGGTAAAACTGATGAAAAAGAAAGTAAGGATAGCCCATAGAAAGAGGAAAGACGGGGTAATGTATGAAAATAAATATAAAGCATTGCGGCGGGAACTGGAAAACATAAAATTAAAAGCTCATGAAAGGTACCTCATTAATATTCTAGGCACGGGAAATTCGGGTCAATTTTTTAAGTATTTAAGGAGGCAAAAAGAAAATACCGAAAATATTGCAAATATTAAGAAATGGGATGGTGAAGTAATTGTCGATGACAAAGAGAAAGCAAACAAATTTAGTTCTTGGTTTTCTGGTGTATATGGAGTAAAGACTATTTATCTACTTTGGAAAATGGATATTAATGTTGATATTAGTGAAAATTCAATCCATATACGGGATAGATGTATATTACAAAAAATTTTAAAATTAGGTTCACACAAATCTAGAGGGCCGGACAATATCTCTGCTGAAATCTTGAAACTTGGGTCTAAGGCTATTGTACCGTATCTTAGATTAATATTTAATGCATCTTTAAATAACCAGGATGTACTTCATGATTGGAAATTAGCTACTGTTGTACCTATTCATAAGAACGGAAATAAAACTAGTGTAGAAAATTATAGACCGGTAAGCCTAACTTCAGTTGTTTGAAAAATACTTGAACAAATCATTGTAGATTATATTCGAGAAATTGGAGGGTTAATAATTGGTTTTAGGGTTGGGTACTCGTGCGAGTCACAACTTTTATCTTTGTGCCAAGATGTGTCAGAAGCATCGGACGAAGGGGATGTAGTTGATGCAATAGTATTGGATTTCGAAAAAGCTTTTGATACGGTTCCTCGTGATAAATTAATGGAAAAAGTGGAAAATATAAGGTTCGACAAGCGTATAGTTAATTGGATAAACGCCTTTCTTCTAGACAGAAAGCAGAGTTAAAGTGGGAGATAAATTATCGAAAGAGAGAGATGTTACATCTGGCATTCCCCAAGGAAGTGTTATCGGTCCGATACTCTTTCTATTGCCCGTCAATGATTTACCTGCCAATGTTAAATCTGTGATTATATTATTCGTGGATGATATCATTCTTTACAGAAGAATTAAGTGAGATGTTGATCAAAATTACTTGCAAAATGATTTAGATGGGGTGATCGATTGGATGAAAAAAAATAAAATGAGAATGAATATAAGTAAATGTAAACATCTGTCATTCACAAAGAAATTAAATCACCAGCATAAAAATTATTACATTCAAGGGGAATTAGTGACCCATACAGATCATTGCAAATATTTAGGAGTTACTTTGACTGAATGTTTAGGCTGGGGTGAACATATAGATAAAATAGTTTCTAAGGCATACGGTAACTTACACTTCGTAATGAGGAACCTAAGGAGGAGTACGAGTACGGCTAAAGATCTTGCGTACAAGGTGTTAATACGACCACTTTTGGAATATGCCACAAGTGTATGGGATCCATTTGAATTAGGACAAATAAAAATGATGGAGTACAACAAAAGCGGCTCGTTTCGTATTAAGTAGACATGACAGACAAGACAGTGCAACAGAAATGATCCATATGTTGGGGTGGGAATCGTTAAGAGAAAGAAGAGGTTTAAATAGACTAGTCGGTATTTATAGGACGTATACGGGAGATCAGGCTTGGGATGATCTTCGTGAGAGAATGGAAAAACCATATTTGATGGGGAAAAACGATCATATGCACAAGTTACGTAGGAAGCAAAAGACTGATGTGGGGAAATATTGTTTTATCAATAGGGGCATAGGTGAATGGAACGCTTTGCCTGAAGAATTCTTAAATCCCTCGCCGAAAAACGTGAAATTGTTTAAAAATAATCCTAAGAAATATAATCAAAAAGGGCAGTAGTAATGTAACACGATTGTAAATTCCTGCAAATTGGCTGCTTTGAATTGTAAAAGTATATTCTACATTGTAAATTTTTATTATCCATATCATTAGAATATTATGTAATCTACAGTTATATATTCACGAGCAGATTTTATATTCTCCAATTATTGGTAATTTTTTTGTATTTTTCTTGCCACCTGGCTTTGCCTAATTGCAAGTACCTGTGTAAATAAATAAGTAAATAAATAAAAATCTAATAGATCATTGAACATCACTGGTTATTCCAGTATTGATGTATCTTAACGACACACCATTTGTATCACAGAATATTATTTTAAATTTCACTCAAGTATGCAAAGTTTATAATAAATATATAATTAAAGATTGAATCTTCCAGTTACTATCACTTACCAAATATGGTAACAAATTCTCCCTCTTTCAGTCTATCATGGAAACCAGCAAATGCCCACACAGTCTTCAAGCTACTCTCAGGATGTCTTGCAAACATTGTTTGCAAGACTTGGTGTTCTGATTCTGAGTTCACAATCACTAGATGGCCTCCTTCCTTTGAGCATTTAGAAGATGCATCTTCAAAGTCATTCGCAAGCGATGTGTGGAATTTATAATAACCAACACCAGGAAACAATTCATAATCACTTTGCCTTTTTGGTGGGGCTGGAAATAAATAGAAGAAATAAAATTATTAGAATTGCATAACAAGTATTATATAATATTTAATAAAAGAGAACTTGCTGAAATAAGATTAATAGAACATTATTTTAACTATGATGAGAAATGTAGCTTATCAATATGCATATACATATTTTAGCTATGATGATATTATAGTTACACACACACATATGCAACTAGGTAACAGATCATATAGAAATTCAAATTTGAGCATTGCTATGGGGTATAAATAGTATACAAAGATATATTTATATAACGACTTACCAGCAAATATGCCATCAAGATGAAATGTCTGAATCCCTTCGTGTTCTGTAACCTTGTGATTAATGCTCAACTTCCATTGTTCTGGAAGTTTCACTGATGACTTATCCAGCATGAATTGACTAACCACGTGACCAGTTTGGTTTTTCTTACTTATGAGGGAAAATGACAGAGATCTGTCCAAATGCGATGTGCTTGTGCTGCCCATGCAGACAGATAATAGTAGCCATATTGCATGGCACTGGAAAAGAACCGGTATCTTGGGCATGCTGATATCCCTACTAACTTCTGTGGTGGAATGAATAAATGGGATAATACTTGAGTCTTATATATATATACGGTGATTTTTATCTTTCCAGAAAACCTTAGCCAATCACAAACATGGAAATTCCGTGCGTCATTCCACCCAAGTGGAATAGTATATCTAGGGTCCCCTGACCTTTATGATACTCTTCCGAGAATCTTTTGAAAAAGATTGTGCACAAAGTACTTGCCTCACATATTCTGAGTTTTGATTACTGCCACAAGTTCATCTCAATATTTATGAGGTCACATCAGAAGTCAAATTCATGGGTTTTCATCAAACAATGTGGGTAGCAATATCAAATTATATTTACTATTAAAATGAAATTTTTCTTATCAATTTCAGGTGATAGCAAGAATGAATGAAAACTATTCATAACAAAATCACTTACAGCTTGTCTGTTTTGTGAAGGCAGCCGTCGACGTGTGAGAGGGGAAGGTAAGGTAGAAGGGGGGGAAACCGTAAGAGGAAAGACGACGTCACACGACATGCACAGGAATGCAGTTTTGGTTTGGAAGATGATATCTTCCCTGGACCTAAACACTGGCTCACCTACAAACTGCTCCATTTCGAGGATGGACTCGTCCTGCCTGCGTATGTCGTACTGCACACTGCCTTCATAAAGCGGACGAGCTGTAGTGCATCTTTATGTTCATTTACCTAAACAATTGAAAAGCTTACGTTGTTGTGTTGGAGACCCTGAGACTTTGAGGGATTATTGATAATGATGTAAAATAAGCTCTTTTCAGTGAATTTATGTCTGTCTTGCCAGTTTTGTTCGCATTGTCAGAAAAGGGAAGTTAGCATAAAATATGAAGAAATTATATTATGTTTCATTGTCTTGCTGAAAAAAGGGGTGTAAAATGATCTAGGGTCGACCAGTCGTCCTTCAGTTTGTCTCTTAAGTCACGTCCCATTTCTAGAATAACCCCAAAAAACAAAAACATTATATATAATGTCACGTCAGGCATTTAAGAAGGTCGTTCATCCAAAGTAAATAGATACTGGTGGTAGTACCTATTTGTCTCATCTATCAGGATTTGGAAAATATCCGTAAAATATAGTATGAAAATGGTCAGTGGAGTTGAATTCTCTGAGATGTTCGATATCTCCCTATTTTTTATGCCACATGGCCCAGCAGTAAATGTGTGCACACCGCTGATATATCGGCTAAGCTATGGGGGCTTCCATTTAACATTCTTGCAAACCTTTGCCGCACCCTCTACTTCAGTCACTTGTTCCTCTACTTCGTTCTCACTGTCCTCATTAGACTCCTTGTACGTGTCGGCATCAGTATCATAACAGTACTCTGCCACTTTCACAATTAAGGCCATTGTGCATAAAATTACTTTCTAAAAAACTCTATTACTCGCAGCCACATAGGGTAGGCACTGGCCGACAACTAAATGAGACTGGCCAAGAAATATCTTAATAACACATGACAGTAAAAAGGATAGAGAAAAGGAACAAGAGAAGAACATGGGGCTGAGAGTATGAATCATGTAATCAAGAGGCACAGCGTCGCTTTACAAAGAGGGAGAAACGAAATCGAGAAGCATTTTTAAGAACTCGTCCTCTGCTTAGTCATATTTTCAAGTAGTAAACAAACTACTTCGACGATAATTCGATCCTTACAGTGTTCAATCTTTACTTAGAAAGTGATGTTTTACAGTTTGCACTACATCATGTATTCAAGGAGACCGTCTGACTCCCTGGCTGGCATTTAATGTACGCTGGACCAAGAGCACTTACATTTCATGTATAATATATCATACTCATGTACGATAAAGGTTAAAAATGATTCTGACTCTTGAAGAATTTATTTGAATGTTTGGAGACGAGGAAAAGACCGTACAATTTTTAATTGACAGTAAAATCATTGAATCCAACCATTAGGTTGGGTCAGTGTTTCATCTTTACTCTTTACACTTTCTAAAAGTTGTTTAAATTAAAAAAGTTGTTTTTTATATATACTTGCATTTTAATGAACAAAGTATAACATAAAATAACATTCATTATGCTATGCCGAAAAAGTTCACTCAGAAGTTTGAGAACTATATAGTCTCACTACATATTTGTATTTCAACATAAGTATGGTGCTTGTAATATAAGCATTAAATTTCAGATCAGTTACATATTAAAATCAAAATACATATATTTAATTTTCCACCCATGAAAGGTCAAATTCACAGAAGAAAGGGAGTACACCTGTACATGAGATGTCATTGAGGCCACCATTACGATGGACTGAGCCACAGTCTTCACCTCCTTGGTAATTATCTGGTTGTTCAGAACTTGACCACCTTGTGAAACCAGTTGATTTGAGAGATTGCCCTGAAATAATTATTGAATTTCAACTCAGAGCATAGTAAGGTAAAGCATTTGAAGTAAGCATAAGTAATTTTCACTGCAAGCAATAATATGGCCAAGATGTATTCTAAGTGATATTAACTTTGATAGACATAAAACAGATGTTTAATTCTAGAATCTGAAATAGGTGCCTCATCACTGGGGAATTTGCCTCATAATGAAAATATATCTGGTTCTTTTAACCATTTTTCAGAGGTCAGAGTTACCATTATAACCACATGAATTATAGTTATGAGTTGAGTTAGATATTTCTTTTGAAAACTTTCACAAACATATTCACTTTCATGCGTTAATGAAAATCATTTTAAAGTAAATCGTTATAGGTATGTATCTTTTTACTTGGCGTTTAATAAGCTACATAAATATTATATGAAAAAAATCACTCAAAAGAACCTTTTTATGAAAATAAATAATCCAAATATATTTACAATTGCATAATTAATATGTCTGATTAATGTTAGTTACCAAATATGGTTACATATTCTCCCTCTATCAGCCTATCGTGGAAACCAACAAATGCCCACACAGTCTTCAAATCACTCTCAGGGTGTCTTGCAAACATTGTTTGCAAGACTTGGTGTTCTGATTCTGAGTTCACAATCACTAGATGGCCTCCTTCCCTTGAGCATATAGAAGAGGCATCCTCAAATCCCTTGGCAGTAGATGTGTGGAATTTGTAATAACCAACTCCAGGAAACAATTCATAATCACTTGGCATTGTTGGTGGAGCTAGAAATATATTTTTAAAATAAAATTATTACGTCAGTTTTCTAAATATTATTAAAATGAACATTTCGTCAAGCTGTACACATGGAACATTGATTTTAAAATGATGATATTTGTTAATTTATTCGTGTGATCATAAATATGCAACTCAAGTAAGGTTTTAGATATGAAGCAGAACTGAGAGTTATAAATTTCTGAAGAAATACCATTCAATAACTTACCAGCAAATATGCCACCAAGGTGAAATGTCTTAATCCCTTCATGTTCCGTAACCTTGTGATTGATGCTCAATTTCCACTGGTCTGTAGGGTTTGCTGATGACTTATCCAATAAGAATTCAGTAACTGTGTGGCCAGTTTGATTTTTTTTACTTATAAGAGTGAATGACAAAGATCTGTCTAGTTGTGATGCAGTTGTCTTTCCAATGCAGACCAAGATAAATAGCCAAATTAGAGGGTACTGGCACCTAAACATGATGATACTACTATTTTCTTACTTGCTGAATAAATGACCCACTGAAATGAACAAGAAATGATTTTGGCTGATACATTTACAGTGATTGGGTAATATTTTGAAAGAACCAACCAATCCCAAGGATTCACACAATGTTCTCCATTCTGTTCAAGGTGAACGAGTTACCACTGAACCTTTGACTTTGAGGTTTATTTTTTTTAACTTCTTGAAGGAAGTCATCATTATTAAACACTCTCTCTATTCAAGGTGAACAAGGTATCATTGACCCTCTCACCTTGATGTCATTGAATATCTCCGAGGAGGAAAACATTAGTAGACATTCAGATGTTGTGTACCATGTCATTCAAGGTGAACTCAGCCTCATTAAATCATCAACCTTAATGACAAACAGTTCAGGAGTCCTTATTTGGCACACTTGGGACAGGACTATTTTCTTATTTGCTGAATGAATGAACAACGGAACTGAACAGAAAATTATTTTGGATGATATATTTACAGTTATAGGTTAATATTTTGAGAGAACCAACCAATCCCAAGGATTCACACATTGTGCTCCATTCCATTCAAGGTGAACAAGTTACCATAGAACCTCTGACCTTTATGACAGTTGTAAAGATATTTGAAAGTTTGTTGTTTAGATCTTCATGAATGCCACAACTAGCAAACAGTCAGATGTTGTTCATCATTTTATTGAAGATGAACAAGGTACCAATGGACCTCTGACCTTGATTACAAAGCTGAATACATATTTAAATTTATGTACAATTTTTTGGTGAATTGTTTTTTATTATTTTAATTTTTACTTTATTTATTATTCCAATTTTATATATATATATATATATATATATATATATATATATATATATATATATATATATATATATATATATATATTGCTTTTTAACATATGCACGTAAATTTTGTCCACACATAAATTAATAAGCGACCATTGAAAAAGCTCTAAGGTTTACGTGAGTAAGAAAGGTTGAAAACCCCTGCCTTATACATTAATCCCCCAGTATCTGAGAGGGATATAGTGTTCTGAAAAACCTCATGGATACCGATTTCACAAATACTGGGTTTTATATTTACATTATAGTTGTAGTGATAGGTTCCAAACCTATATGAACCATCCAAAAAATTAATTTTATAATTAATTTTAAAAATAATAATATACCCAAAAACTACATCTGTAAATAATAGTTAATTATCATCCAGAAAAGAAAAGTTAGGGTTTCTTTTAAGTATCATAATTAGTATTGATTTTAGCACCTTTTATGGAAGATATTGTATAATATAGGAGAAATTTCTACAGGAAGCATATTTGGTTATGGAGAAAAGGTTTTTAAAAAATATTATAGTAGCTTCACATGTCTGTATACTTTTGTTGTAACCTAAAATATTCGAGAGTTCTGTGGACATGCGAGACTTTGCTCACAGATATTGGGTAATAGGATATACAGTCCAACTCGTATATACCAGAATCTTCAGATGTGGAAGTAGTGAATAACAGAGAAGTAGTATGTAACAAGCAAGATTTATAAATGTCTGAAACTTAAGAATGAATTTTTTTCTGTGTAACATGATAAATGATACGAGGGTGCTTCATAAAATAAGGTAACAATCGTACCTATATGAAGGACTTTATTCTTACATAGATGCATGTACGACACATGATAAGACTTTGGTACATATCACTTTTCCACATAGTCGCCACAGATGTTTAAGCATATGTCCAACGTGACACCAAGGCATGTATCCTGGCATGGTAGAAATCTGTGTCAAGTGACTTTAGCCAGGACACCGTCCTGCACGTTGCCATTGGTTGCAAATCGCTTGCCGGCCAGGTGCTCCTTCAGGGATCGAAAGAGATTGAAATCACTTGGTGCGACATCGCGACTGTGTTGCGGGTGGTCCAGAATTGCTATTTGTAGCGCCGTAACAACTTGCAGGTGCGATTGGTAGTGTGTGGCCTGGCATTATCATGCAGCATGATGATGCCTTCGCACTGCAACCCAGGCCATTTTCAAAGAATGGCCTGCCATAACTCATCCAGTGTGTGACAGTAGCCCTCAGCATTCACATTGTCATCCCTGTTAAGAAAATTAACAAGAAGCACACCCTTATGGTCCCAAAACACTGTTGCCATGATCTTCTTTGCTGTGTGTGTTTCTTTGAATTTCTTTTAAGGGGTAGATGATGGGTGTTATCATGTCATGGATTCTTTTTTCATTTCTGGTGTCACATGATGGAACCATGTTTCATCCCCTGTAACGATGCGCTGCAGGAACTGCACTACTTTGTCATGGTAACACGTCAAATGGATGAGCCTCATTCAAAGAGCCTTGTGATCATCTGTGCACACACAGACTTTTCTGTAGTCAAGAAGGTCATGGACACTACTCAGTGAGATGTTAATCTCTTCGACAATGACACTCATTTTAATGCATGTCTTCTCTGATTAAGGCATCTCCATGACAAACATTGTCATCCGTGGTGGATGTGCTTGGGCACCCAGATTGCTGCTCTTGAACGTCTGTCCTGCCATTAGTAAAGTCATTGCACCAAACCCAAGCCTGTTTTTGTGACATGACATTAATTCATACACATCCATCAGTTGGCAATGAATTTCCACTGGTTTGGTACCCTTAACATGCAAATCGGATCACTCTGCTCACCAATATGTTCGACCATTTTTCCAGTAGTAGCAGTTTTGCAACTGATGATGCAGCGATACGATGTGCATGTAGTGCAATCTCATGGTCGTATGAGGAAACAGACTTTGTACACACTCTCTTTACCTAGTCAAATCCACATTTCAACATTTTTATAATTTCGTTTACTGATGTTCGCCTGTCTGACCCCACTTCTACAAACTCTTAACCATCCAGCGTCTCTGCCCACTTGCGAAGCACTATAATTGGTCCACGTTTGTGGACTGATTCGGCAACAAGGTTCCCTTTCCACACATTTTAACCCCGCCTCCCAGCGATCATTAAGTTTGGTACAGACCATAGTCAAAATCGCCTGCGAGAAATGGTTTTTCACATGCGACTTGCTGTTGCATTATTCTTTGAATCATTCTTGTATGTTGTGTAATACTTTTGTCATTAAAGTACAAGTTGTACATAAAATATTAAATTTATACAGGAATGACTATAGCGTTCCTTTATGTTTTATTTAATGTACTTCAAGAACAAAACAAATTTAGAAATTTCATTCTTTTATGTCATTCCAGCTTTGTAGTGATGCTTCCATAGAAGAAAAAGGAGACATGGACCACAGATGGTTTATATAAAATTGGGGAAGCTAAAAACATTGGGTTTCTCAGCATTGAGAAAGAAAAGGAAAAGGGATAAGATGCAACGGACCCTGTTGGCCATAAAGAACCAATTATGCAGTACTTACTGTATTTGTATATCTAATTGTGTACAGTAAAGTTCCATTTGTCTTGTAATACAGCACTTCCAATGATCCAACATACTTTAGTACTATCTATTTAACATGCTTCCAGGCTTATAAAACAGTTTTTATCAAAAAAATGCTTATAAAATCAAACTTCATCTTATAGGTCAAGAGTACGCTGGTCTGAGGTGTCAAATTTCTCTTTCAATCAATAAAGTTACTACAATAAAGTTTACTGTCTCTATTCAGTCAGTTTTCTAACTTGCTTGATGCAAAAAAGAATGAGGACATTAAGGGTGTTTGAGCCAGAGGTGAACTGCAGTGGGCTCGGTAGGCTTGCATGAGCCCATTGTTAAATTTTAACTTGCTCACCGTGCCTATAGTTAAAATTTATCAGATGTGCATATTGTACATAAAATGACAAGGATGTTCAACTTTTAATATGATAGGGAATATATTTCTGCAAATTGAAAAAGGCACTCGAACATGGACCACAACAGACGAACTGACAAATTATTATTGTCAATGGGAAAACAAGAGCTGAATGAATGAACGTCCCACTGTTCTCGCCGTGACTTACCAAATGTCTTAATTATTGGATAATGGTGAACGAAAATGAAAAAATTAGTTTTTCTGAGATCTCCTAGCTTGTAGAAACAAATTGACTGGATTCATCTTCAATATACAGTGTGTTCAGGGCCAGATTTAAGGGGGGGGCGACCGGGGTGGTCACCCCAGGGCCTCTGTACAAAAAATCCAAAGTTTTTGTACAGCGAAAAACATCCAGGTAATCATCGCCGGAAACTGATCACCTGATCGGTAACTTGCTTAGAGTGGAAGAGTGGGGGTGTCATCAACAGCCGGGTGTAGAGTGGCCTCCACAGTGTTCGGCATTTACATCGCCTCTTTGATGAGCAGAGAAGGGGAAAGATCTGGATCTATCAATCCGTGTGCTGTGTCCGACAAGTGGCGACGTGATTTGTGATTATAATAACCGTCGCGAAGGCGGCCCAGTTTAGAGCGCTTCTTCGCATATACTGTCACATGCCCTCGTGAGCCAATCAGCTTTAGTAGTAAGCAATCAAATTTAGAAAATAACTCGCAACAACAATGGATGATGTATACATTATTTTGTGATTGGTTGTTCAATCTATCTCTTTTCTCTGTGCCACCTTCTTTCGTTCATGACGGCTAGTATAGGTGAAAATTTATTGAGTCCAGTTGTCAGTGAGCCATTGAATTCATAATCACTTTGCCTTTTTGGTGGGGCTGGAAATAAATAGAAGAAATAAAATTATTAGAATTGCATAACAAGTATTATATAATATTTAATAAAAGAGAACTTGCTGAAATAAGATTAATAGAACATTATTTTAACTATGATGAGAAATGTAGCTTATCAATATGCATATACATATTTTAGCTATGATGATATTATAGTTACACACACACATATGCAACTAGGTAACAGATCATATAGAAATTCAAATTTGAGCATTGCTATGGGGTATAAATAGTATACAAAGATATATTTATATAACGACTTACCAGCAAATATGCCATCAAGATGAAATATCTGAATCCCTTCGTGTTCTGTAACCTTGTGATTAATGCTCAACTTCCATTGTTCTGGAAGTTTCACTGATGACTTATCCAGCATGAATTGACTAACCACGTGACCAGTTTGGTTTTTCTTACTTATGAGGGAAAATGACAGAGATCTGTCCAAATGCGATGTGCTTGTGCTGCCCATGCAGACAGATAATAGTAGCCATATTGCATGGCACTGGAAAAGAACCAGTATCTTGGGCATGCTGATATCCCTACTAACTTCTGTGGTGGAATGAATAAATGGGAAAATACTTGAGTCTTATATATATATACGGTGATTTTTATCTTTCCAGAAAACCTTAGCCAATCACAAACATGGAAATTCCGTGCGTCATTCCACCCAAGTGGAATAGTATATCTAGGGTCCCCTGACCTTTATGATACTCTTCCGAGAATCTTTTGAAAAAGATTGTGCATAAAGTACTTGCCTCGCATATTCTCAGTTTTGATTACTGCCACAAGTTCATCTCAATATTTATGAGGTCACATCAGAAGTCAAATTCATGGGTTTTCATCAAACAATGTGGGTAGCAATATCAAATTATATTTACTATTAAAATGAAATTTTTCTTATCAATTTCAGGTGATAGCAAACATGAATTAAAACTATACATAACATAAAATCACTTACAGCTTGTCTGTTTTGTGAAGGCAGCCGTCGACGCGTGAGAGGGGAAGGTAAGGTAGGAGGAGGGGAAATCGTAAGAGGAAAGACAACGTCACACGACATGTGCAGTAATGCAGTAAGCGGCTCCATTTCGAGGATGGACTCGTCCTGCCTGCGTATGTCGTACTGCGCACTTTCTTCGTAAAGCGGACGAGCTGTAGTGCATCTTTATGTTCATTTACCTAAAAAATTGAAAGGCTTACGATGTTGTGTTGGAGACCCTGAGACTTTGAGGGATTATTGATAATGATGTAAAATAACCTCTTGGCCAAGAAATATCTTAATAACACATGACAGTAAAAAGGATAGAGAAAAGGAACAAGAGATGAACATGGGGCTGAGAGTATTAATCATGTGATCAAGAGGCACAGCATCGCTTTACAAAGAGGGAGAAACGAAATCGTGAAGCATTTTTAAGAACTCGTCCTCCACTTAGTCATACTTTCAAGTAGTAAACAAACTATTTTGACGATAATTCGATCCTTACAGTGTTCAGTCTTTACTTAGAAAGCGATATTTTACACCTTGCACTACATCATGTATTCAAGGAGACCATCTGACTCCCTGGCTGGCATTTAATGTACGCAGGACCAAGAGCACTTACATTTCATGAATAATATATCATACGCATGTACGATAAAGGTTAAAAATGATTCTGACTCTTGAAGAATTTATGTGAATGTTTGGAGACGAGGAAAAGACCGTACAATCATTGAATCCAACCATTAGGTTGGGTCAGTGTTTCATCTTTACTCTTTACACTTTCTAAAAGTTGTTTAAATTAAAAAAGTTGTTTTTTATATATACTTGCATTTTAATGAACAAAGTATAACTTAAAAAAACATTCATTATGCTATGCTGAAAAAGTTCACTCAGAAGTTTGAGAACTATATAGTCTCACTACATATTTGTATTTCAACATAAGTATTGTGCTTGTAATATAAGCATTAAATTTCAGATCAGTTACATATTAAAATCAAAATACATATATTTAATTTTCCACCCATGAAAGGTCAAATTCACAGAAGAAAGGGAGTACAAATGTACATGTGATGTCATTGAGGCCACCATTACGATGGATTGAGCCACAGTTTTCAACTCCTTGGTAATTATCTGGTTCTTCACGACGTGCCCACCTTGTGAAACCAGTTGAGTTGAGAGATTGCCCTGAAATAATTATTGAATTACAACTCAGAGCGTAGTAAGGTAAAGCATTTGAATAAAGCATAACTAATTTTCACTGCAAGCAATAATATGGTCAAGATGTATTCTAAGTGATATTAACTTTGATAGACATAAAACAGATGGTTAATTCTAGAATCTGAAATAGGTGCCTCATCACTGAGGAATTTGCCTCATGAAAATATATCTGGTTCTTTTAACCATTTTTCAGAGGTCAGAGTTACCATTATAACCACATGAATTATAGTAATGAGTTGAGTTAGATATTTCATTTGAAAACTTTCACAAACATATTCACTTTCATGCGTTAATCAAAATCATTTTAAAGTAAATCATTATAGGTATGTATCTTTTTACTTGGCGTTTAATAAGCTACATAAATATTATATGAAAAAAATCACTCAAAAGAACCTTTTTATGAAAATAAATAATCCAAATATATTTATAATTGCATAATTAATATGTCTGATTAATGTTAGTTACCAAATATGGTTACAAATTCTCCCTCTTTCAATCTGTCGTGGAAACCAACAAACGCATAATCAGTCTTCAAATCACTCTCAGGGTGTCTTGCAAACATTGTTTGCAAGACTTGGTGTTCTGATTCTGAGTTCACAATCGCTAGATGGCCTCCTTCCCTTGAGCATATAGAAGAGGCATCCTCAAATCCCTTGGCAGTAGATGTGTGGAATTTGTAATAACCAACTCCAGGAAACAATTCATAATCACTTGGCATTGTTGGTGGAGCTAGAAATATATTTTTAAAATAAAATTATTACGTCAGTTTTCTAAATATTATTAAAATGAACATTTCGTCAAGCTGCACACATGGAACATTGATTTTAAAATGATGATATTTGTTAATTTGTTCATGTGATCATAAATATGCAACTCAAGTAAGGTTTTAGATATGAAGCAGAACTGAGAGTTATAAATTTCTGAAGAAATACCATTCAATAACTTACCAGCAAATATGCCACCAAGGTGAAATGTCTTAATCCCTTCATGTTCCGTAACCTTGTGATTGATGCTCAATTTCCACTGGTCTGTAGGGTTTGCTGATGACTTATCCAATAAGAATTCAGTAACTGTGTGGCCAGTTTGATTTTTTTTACTTATAAGAGTGAATGACAAAGATCTGTCTAGTTGTGATGCAGTTGTCTTTCCAATGCAGACCAAGATAAATAGCCAAATTAGAGGGTACTGGCACCTAAACATGATGATACTACTATTTTCTTACTTGCTGAATAAATGACCAACTGAAATGAACAGGAAATGATTTTGGCTGATACATTTACAGTGATTGGGTAATATTTTGAAAGAACCAACCAATCCCAAGGATTCACACAACGTTCTCCATTCTGTTCAAGGTGAACAAGTTACCACTGAACCTTTGACTTTGAGGTTTATTTTTTTTAACTTCTTGAAGGAAGTCATCATTATTAAACACTCTCTCTATTCAAGGTGAACAAGGTATCATTGATCCTCTCACCTTGATGTCATTGAATATCTCCGAGGAGGAAAACATTAGTAGACATTCAGATGTTGTGTATCATGTCATTCAAGGTGAACTCAGCCTCATTAAATCATCAACCTTAATGACAAACAGTTCAGGTGTCCTTATTTGGCACACTTGGGACAGGACTATTTTCTTATTTGCTGAATGAATGAACAACGGAACTGAACAGAAAATTATTTTGGATGATATATTTACAGTTATTGGTTAATATTTTGAGAGAACCAACCAATCCCATGGATTCACACATTGTGCACCATTCCATTCAAGGTGAAGAAGTTACCACTGGACCTTTGACTTTGAGGTTTTTTTTTTTTTAACTTCTTGAAGGAAGTCATCATTATTAAACACTCACTCTCTGTATTCATGGTGAACAAGGTATCATTGATCTTCTCAACTTGAAGACATTGAATATCTCCTAGGAGGTAAACATTTGTAGACATTCAGATGTTGTGTATCATCCCATTCAAGGTGAACACAGCCTCATTGAATTTTCAACCTTAATGACAAAGCCATTCGCAAGCGATGTGTGGAATTTGTAATAACCAACACCAGGAAACAATTCATAATCACTTGGCTTTTTTGGTGTAGCTAGAAATAAATTAACCATTAAAATTATTACAACTACATACTAAATATTCCATAACATTTAACAAATGAAAAAGTACTTTATCATGGAGTAGGCCCAAACTCTGACACCCATCTCCATGCAAATTAATTAGGATCTTCTTCAGAAATGCACCAACCAACAATCTCGTTTTAATACATATTTTATTTTTTGTTGATTGATAACTTTATGTTATTTTTATTGTTATTAATAATACACATTAAGCAACTAAGATGATTTCAATAGTGTTCGTATGTATTTGTACTTTTTAGCGATTTTTTTACAAATTGCTTTTGTATGTATTCACTTTGTCTGCTCATCTGTCCAACTGTGCAGACGATATCTCTGAAATGGTTCAACCTAGAGAAATCGAATTTTCATTATTATATATTACTTATAAGAGCTGCATGTCGCAAGAATTTGGTGGATAGGGATCAGCTGCTTGGGGCTAATTTTGCCCCATAAGAAAAGCACATAAATTGGTGATGAGGTTTATATATTTGCTTTTTTAGGCTCGTTTCGCTTCCAGCGTGAGCGCCTATTATCGTCGGTCTGTCCGTCCTCCGTCCGTCCGTCCGTCCGCATGTTCATTCTCGACTTCTACCAAATGGATTTTCATGAAATTTAATATTAAGGACTTACAATCAAATATAAGAAGATAATTGCAAAAATGAATCATGTACGCAAATCAGGGGTACCACTTTACTGGTGACAAAAAATTAAATTTTCGTCATATCTCGTCAAGTATTGCTCATATCAAAATATTTTTCAATTAAAAGTTGTAATACTAATAAAGAGTATTTTCTTTCCTATACATTTTTATCATAGGAGTAGCCGTTATCCATAAAATCGAACAAGAAAGTCTTAAATCGAGTTGAACTTAGAAAATTTCTTGCATTGTTTCTTCATTTTTGCTATCGCAAACAATCTCACAAACAAACGTTTAATTTCCTTACGCGTGCATGCAATATTATTAAATAGGAAGAAAATGGATTATTTATGGTGAAGAAAAGAACTTTAAAACGCAATTTCCCTTACATACAGTTATATAATTTCTTTCTAATACTCCATTGCACGAAACGCGCCCATTTGTGATACGTTGTACACTTTCCTAAGTTGTTTAAATTACTTTCCATTATTTTATAGCTTTAACGTGCATTTTTAGTTTTTATCATGAAAAAGTAGGAGTTTTTCTGGGTCTCAAAAATCAACTGCCATGGCAACAAGCTCAATGCTTCTATATGGGTAAGCTTTTAATGGGAAACAGAGGGCTATATTATATTTTCATTAACATTCAACTACAACCAATGGAAGAAATTTATTGTAAAATATTCGCCTTATAATATCTGCTTTTGCAGTACTTTCCTCACTTGTTTATTGGTGCACAGACTTTTCAACATGCATCATTTGTGCTAAACAAGGATTGACTGTATACATGCATACAGATATGTATGTATATGTGTATGTGTGCAACTGAGGCAATTTACAGAATTGAAAGATTGAGGAGAACTTAAGGTTATAAATATATGAAGAAATATCTATGTAATGACTTACCAGCAAATATGCCATCAAGATGATGTCTGAATCCCTTCTTGTTCTGTAACCTTGTGATTGATGCTCAACTTCCACAGATCTGGGAGTTTCACTGATGACTTATCCAGCATGAATTGACTAACCACGTGACCAGTTTGGTTTTTCTTACTTATCAGAGAAAATGACAGAGATCTGTCCAAATGCGATGTGCTTGTGCTGCCCATGCAGACAGATAATAGTAGCCATATTGCATGGAAAAAAACCAGTATCTTGGGCATGCTGATATCCTTACTAACTTCTTTGGTGGGATGAATAAATTGGGAAATGTTTGAGCCTTATATATATGGTGATTCTTAGCTTTCCAGAAAATCTTAGCCAATCACAGACATGGAAATTCCATGCGTCATTCCATCCAAGTGGAATGGGATATCTAGGGTCCCCTGACCTTTATGATACTGTTCCGAGAATCATTATTTTGAGAAAGATTGTGCATAAAGTGCATGGGTTTTCATCAAACAATGAGGGCAGCAGTAGCAGAATATATATCTACTATTAAAATGCAGTTTTTCTTACCAATTTCAGGTGATAGCGACAATGAATTAAAACTAATCATAGCATAAAAACACCTGGTCTGACTTGAAGTACAGAAATTTTTGTATCCAGATGTCTTTTTTGTTGTATTTTTTCAATTCATACTAAAACAATTTTGGTTTCAATTAAAAAATGAAAACTTAACCTGTTTTGAATGTTATCTTAAATTTTATTTGAAAACTTTTGAGAAGAAATATTTGCTCCAACCCTGTTTCCAGGTGCTCACAGAAAAACACTGGAGCCACCATCTGTCCTGTGAGAAGCAGGGAGAAAAAAAATGCAGCTTCAGTTTTTTATTTAAAAAGCATGTAACTCTCTCTAGGTTTTTGCTGAATTGAATGTATTCAAAAAAGCCGGGGTGGCAGTTTGAGATTGTGATGTGACTTGAATTTTGTGAGAGGTGACCGTGTGAAAGGTGCAAGTCCTAACTACATGAGGAAACAAGTATGTATAGTGTTATCGATGAACATGGATAAAATTAGCTAATTTTTTCTCTTGCTGTTAGATTAAGTAATATTTTGTGTTTTATTTCAATATGAAGATTTCTCCCATTAACCTAAATGACAAACTGGAGAAAATTTGGAATTTGGTCTCATGTTATATGCATAAATTTACCTTATCTTCTTTTTTTATGTGGTTATAACACATCTTATTCGGTCACTAGAGTCTCGTTTGTAAATGGCATCAATGTGAACATGTATACTCAAAATTTAAGCTTTCCATCTTTTCTGAATAAATACCCTGCAATCCATTGCAATTGGTGTGTGGCAGGGGGAGATTATCTCTGACCTACCATATTATTAAATGTTAATATTTTATATCTTCAGGGGTATTATAAAAAAATTTTAATGGCCCCCTATCCGACTCGGGGTATTTTTCAAAATTCAAATCTAAAGGAAAAGAAATGGCAACAGTACAGAAATGTAAACTCCATATTAAAGCTTTATATGGTTTTATGGTTTTTTCTAAATTTCAAGTCAGTCAGTGCACAGAGTGACAGATACCAATTTTTAACATTCTAAAAAGGAGGTCATTCCCTGAGGTTCTGGTGTTTGGCAGGAAATAATGTCAAGCAAAATCGACCTCCGTGCATAGGTTAGTAAAGCCAGGGGCAGATATGTGCATATGCATTAGAGTTTAAAAATGTAGAGGACTTCTTGTCTGTATAAACTCATAAGCAAGGCAGAATCCTTCTCAAGAATGGAAGAGTAAGCATAATTTTGTAGTCCATAAAAATATTGATGACCAAGGTGATTCCTTTGACCACAAAACAGCTATAAAGGAGTTATTTTAATAATTAATTATTTATTAATAATTGAGCATGGTGTGAGGTTGTTTTTTAACCTTTTAAATTAATCGTACAGCTGTGATTTTCTACTGCTTTAACTGAGTCATCCTTTCAGTGCAGTGATCTAGAGCAGGGTTGGGCATCATTTTCTATAACCAGTGGCTGCGAATACTTTGGCAGGCTGCAGTGGAAGTTGCCAATGCTTCAGTGGGCCGGATTAGTATTTAAATTGGAAGTTACCCAAAGATTCAACAGCAACGCATGGTCTTAAACTTACCTAGTAGGATGTTTACTTCCTACTGGAGGTCTAAAAGGTAT
This sequence comes from Uropetala carovei, assembly GCA_036926305.1. Taxonomy (NCBI): domain Eukaryota; kingdom Metazoa; phylum Arthropoda; class Insecta; order Odonata; family Petaluridae; genus Uropetala; species Uropetala carovei. Next base: position 6,110,833 of record JAXCHB010000015.1, on the reverse strand, counting down.
ATGTAATTTAAAGTGTCTGTGAATAACGCCAATTATTTGCCTGCAACTTTAGAGCTTAGGGACAAAAATCAAGATTTGACCATAATTATTTATCCATGCTCGTTTATTCATATTGGAAAACTGAAAAAAAACAACTTGTACGTAAGTTCTTTCATTAAAATTAGTATCTGCGTACTTTATTTCAAATGTTCTCCTCTTCAAAAAGTTTGAAGGCCAGCAAGTTTTACTTTCTCCATATATGTAGTATAGAGAAAGTATTGTTTTCATGAAAAAAATCGACTTCGAAATTTTAATGGAAATACATGTTTTGAGGCCCCTAGAACTATTTTCAGAATGTCTGTTTGTATGTGATTGTGGGCGCTCTAACTCGAAAAGTACTTGCCATATCGTTACCAAATTTCATATATAACACTTTGATATGAGCACAAAGAGCTGATTAGTTTTTGGACAATACCGGTTAACCGAAAGTCCAGGTTTAATTGAAACCCGATTCGGTTTTTGCAATATTTCTCTGTTAAAACATCATTACTGTATATACAACCTGATACAAATATAATAGAGAATTAATTTCCTACAACTCTTATTTGAAACAATTTTCCATAGCAGTTATTGTTTAGGAATTATTAATAAATATCGGTTTTTTCGTTTTCCATCAAATATCTCCTTAAAAACCTCGTTATTGGTAATATTCATGGGGATCAAAGTTGTAGAGAATAATATTTCTTTCAAGTTTTGTTTGAAGCAAATTTTCGTAGAACCATCCATTTCGGAGATATTTAGCTTTTTCTTAATTTCCAGTATACAGCGTCACCACCATGTAGCGGTGAATTCTGTAAACATTCAAAATATACAGTAAAACTCATTTAATACGTATTTGAGGGGACCGACTAATTGCTTCGTTATAAGCGTGACTACGTTATATACTAGAAACATGGTTTTTGGCCTATACATCCCATATAACACGTATACACATACAGTAAAAGCTGTGCTATATGGCTATTTAGAACCGGCCAGCCTTAGATACCGGCAATTACACAAATACAATTCATTTTGTATTTCTTGTTCTTTTTTATGAATTTTTGTGTGAATTGTATTTGGGTAATACCACAACTTCCACTTTAAAATTTCTTAAAATATAAGATGTATATATTACGTATTTACTCCATATACTTCTGGAACCCCGAGTAAGCATGGCATTTTCATTGTCTAGATGTTTTGGTATACTTCTACAATTTCCAGTTTTATTGCTTTTTATTATTTAAAAAATTGAATATGGCATCAAAATAAATACCTAAGAGCAAGGGACAGGAGAGAAAAAATTGTTTTAACGCTAACACAAAAGCTGCAGATGATGAAACGAATGGAAAAAGGAGAAAGCAGAGCAGCCATAGCAAAATAATTCAACATCGAATCTTCCACGCTCTACGATAGCAAGGCTCATAAGGCTAAATTAATGAAATTTGTGTCATCTTCTGAGACGAGTAAATCAATTAATAAACATCATACGCTTCATAAGCCAAAAATGGAGGAACTGGATAAAATATTATGACTGGTTTTCACAGAAATGTTAAGAAGAATTAAATAATTTCGTCCTTTTCTAATAGAGTAAATAAAGATAAATTATAAAGATAAATAAGAAACATATAATCCAATAAATTGAATTTTTGGAACAGGTTCACTGCCGTAATCCCCAAACTTCCCGGACGCCCTAAACTGTTCAATAGTCTTTTTGTTTTGCATGTAAGTGTAGCAACGTATTAAATAAGAATGGGTAAATAGTGTCTATATCTAAGTACGTGTGGAAGAATTAAAATGGAAAATGCAAACCCCATGCATAGTTATGTTTGGGGAGTACGATAGTGAACCTAAGCCCAATTTTGTTTGGTTATTGCTAAATTTGCGATGTCAAAATCGAAAATCGCTCCCTTAACCGACTATTTCTCCTAATCGGCTTTCCACAATCCCCAAGATAGCCGTATAACACAGCTTTTACTGTATTTGCAGTGAGTCGACTTCAATGCCGTACTTACATATGCAAAGAGATGCGTATCAACTTCGTGGCATGTAAAATGTTCGATTGCTATTACATACGATTTTTTAAATGGTCAATTAATATTATTATTATGGTCATTAATTTACACAAACATTTCACATTTTTAATATCAATTTCAAAACAAAGGGAGCGTGGAAATTTGTATGGAAGGGGTAGATGGAGGAAGGGGACCTCTACGAACAAGTGCGTGGTAAACGGGCAGAAACTATTCATTACTTATCGCTCTGCTCGCCAAAATTCGTTATATATGGGGCAATTTTTTGCCACGGGACCAAACATTTGTTCGTTACAGCCGAGAATTCGTAAAATGCGTGTTCGTTACATCCGAGAAATTTAACCAATGCCCTTATAGAGAAGTTCAAGGGACCGGGACATTTCTTCGTTATAGCCGAGATTTCGTTTTAGGCGTGATCGTTATAAACGAGTTTTACTGTACCTAATTTACGGCAATAAGGACAACTGTATTCTTTTATGATACAAAATAATAATTTTGTCTTATAATGCTATTCATAATAATTTAAATATCTTTACCCCAAATATGAAGAAAGTCGTGTTGGGCACATCAGATTTTTACTTTCTCCATACGTAGTAATGGGAAAGTATTGTATTCATGAAAAAAATCGACTTCGAGATTTCAACGGAAATACATGTTTTGAGGTCCCTAGAACACGTTTAGACTATTTTCGGAATGATGTCTGTGTGTGTGTGTATGTTATTGTGGGCGCTCTAACTAAAAAAGTACGTGCCATATCGTTACCGAACTTCATATATAACACTTTAACATGAGCACAAAGAACTGATTAGTTTTTGGACAATAACGGATAACCGGAAGTCGAGGTTTATTCGAAACCCGATTCGGTTTTTACGATATTTCTTCGTTAAAACATCATTATTGTATATACAATTCTGTACAAAAGTTATAGAGAATGTAATTTCCTACAGTTTTCATTTGAAACAATTTTCTATAGGAGTTATTTATAAATAACCGGTTTTTCGGTTTCCGTTAAATATCTCCTTAAAAACATCGTTATTGGTAATCTTCGTAAGGACCAAAGTTGTAGAGAATAATATTTCTTCCAAGTTTTGTTGGAAACAAATTTTCGTAGAACCATCCATTTCGGATATATTTCGCTTTATCTTAATACCAGTATACAGCGCCAACACCATGTAGCGGTGAATTCTGTAAACATTCAAAATATACGTAATATACGGCAACGACGTGTCTTCTTTTACGATACGAAATAGTAATTTTGCCTTATAATGCTACTCATAATAATTTAAATATCTATACCCCAAATATGGAGAAAGTCGTGTGTTGGCCACATCAGATTTTTTTATATTCATGCCATGAAATATGAACCGGCAATTACGTGACAAGATGGAATGTTGAGAAATTCAATTGTATTATAATAATGCACATAAAACTTAACAGAAATTTTAAATTTGAGGAAAAAAATTGTACTTCACCGGGAATCGAACCCTGGTCTCTTACTCGAGAATGAATAATTCGACTGGTTTGATAGCTTGGTTGGTCAAAACGCCTACCCGGCAAGTTAAGAGACCCGGGTTCGGTTCGGTTCCCGGTCAATTTCAGATTTTTTCTCCGTCTCGAATTTCAAAATTCTGCAATTACATGGCTGATTTCCGCAAGGTAAAATAAACATATCAAGGAATTTGAGTATCGTAATTGAATGTTTTTAGTCCCGGTTTCTCTGCAGAGCGTTTTCACAGAATTTTTAATGTACATAATTTTCGTCTCTTGGAGCCCGTCCCTGAATGTGGTAAGCTATCAAAGGTATTCTTCTTTTTAGAAGCACACTTATTTATCATTTGAAGGGTATATGAAAGACAGAAAGCGAACGCAAGTTTTTGATTCGTTCGCCGCACACACTAGTTTTACAAGAAAACTTGCAAGCTGCATTCTAACACGAAAAACGGAACGAGTTACTCCTTGCAAGAGGTAGTTGCATGGGAACTGATGGGAACATTGGAAAGAGGCTCAGGCGCATGCGCGAAGATGTTCGGGCAGACATTTTCCCGCCTTGCATCTTTGAAAGAAGAAGCTTCCCAAAGTTTCCGAAGCGGTCAGCATTCAAATTATTCGAAATGTACTGCAAACAGAACGAAAAATCAGCTTAAATTTTCATGCTTATTGTATTGTATTTGGTATGACTTAATCAGGTAAATAATCAGAGATATTCATATTTTTCTCAGACTTGTGATATACTTGTTTAACGGTTGGGCGTTACGTTGTAATGTCCGCATTGATATATAAAAATTTAAACGTTAATTTATTGAACTTCTGAGAGATCAGTTTGCTCGATGTTAAGAAATTTCAGTTTTACATAAGTTGATGTGTTAATGATTTTTTATGAAGAGAAAAATTCATAAACATTATGACGAAACGACTATTGTACATATTTGTAACCGCCATAGTTCAAATGTTGATCTCAGGCATTCCATAATCCTCTAGGTTCAAAAAAGTATTCAAATTCTGTATAATTCAGCTTGTATTTAGTACTTTAATGACATTTTTGTTTCACCAATAGTTACTTTCAGTTATTTTGAAACGAATTTGTAAGAAACAGGTAAGCACAAACTACTTGGTCTACGAATATTTTATAATATATATATATATTTGGCAAGGAGCATTACAGTAGCACTAATATGTTATGTCAATCATATAGATTTAATTTAAGGATATGTGCGTAACATTTCATAAATACGTTTTATTAATCATTTTCAATTTTAAACATTAATTTGGTGCAGAAATTTCATAAAAATTCAATTATCACTCCATGAGAGGTCATATTCAGAGAAAAATGATTGCTTAGCACTGTATATATTGGCATTGATGCCACCATTGCAATGAATTGAGCCACAGTGTTCATAATTGTCTGGCCGGTTGTAAAATCTATGGAGTTGGGAGGTTGCCCCGTAAACTTGTAAAAAGACATTATTAAAATAAAAACTTACTATAAGTTTGTAAAAGTTAATGTGGTTTGTCATTATATATATATATATTTAAAAATTTCTATTATGTTAGATATATGTAATATGATTTAACTTATAAACATTTACTGGATAAATAAATTAAGGATTTGAAAATGAAATCTTAGCTTCCTTATGCAACATAATACTGTCTATCCATATTGCTATATTCATGAAGGTTGTAATACAGCTAATTAAATATGGAGCTTCCATACAGGAAATTAGAAAGAGTATATTTTGGATTAATTTATATTTGGAAAGACTTTTGACATTACCTTTAAATAATGTATTACCAGACTTCAACTCATAGCAAAAGCAAGCTTCAAGGCTTTAAAAATGAAAATTCAAGGGCTAAGTAGTAGAGTTGTTAACTTGTCTTTTTTGGTATGAAAATACAGAAAGGGAAATAAAAACCCTTATTTTTTGCCATCTTAGTTCCATGGGTTGCTACACTTTCATATAAAGAATCATTACGACATACCAACTTTTTGCTTTATTATGCAAAAACTCTTGCACTTTAGAGTGAAAAATAGTATGGGCAGCATCTGCTTAATGTACAGGTTATATTCTTGAAAATGTGTTCGTTAAGCTGATTGCAATTTACCACATAAACACTTGTAATAAATAGAGATGCATTCTCATACAATCCATGAATTTCCTCAAAATTTGGCTTGAACATTGTATCACTACATTTATAAAGTAACATATTTAATTTAAGCATTAAACAATTAACACGGGAACATCAATATGAATAAATGCCCCTTTAAAAAATAATTTCTTGTACAAAACCACACCACTTGTTTGGATGCACAGGGGTTGTATAGTTATTGTAGGGGAGAAGAAAATTATTGACAGAAGGAATGAGGCTGATATCAGGAGATATTCAGAAACTTTCCAGTTTTTAGATATTTAATTCTCGCTATGATTTAAAATTTTACTCAAATTGTTTAAATATAGAAGCATAAGCAAGTTCCAAGCAGTCAAGATGACCAACAATACGTATCCCTCTGATTGATTCTCAGCATCCACAAATCTGTAAATTTTGCTGATGATTTATCCAATGAGAATTGGGTAACCATATGACCAGTTTGGTTTTTCTTTACTTATTAGAGAGAATGACAGAGATCTTTCAAAATGAAATGTGCCTGTCCTTCCAATGCAGACCAAAAGGAATAGCCATAATGCAAGGTACTGGAATGAAATCAAATTCTCTGAAATGCTGTTAGTGCTACTATCTTGCAAGCTGCATGAACTGAATCAACAAAACAAGTGAAAATAATCTATGAGTTTATACACATTGTGTTTGGTTAATTTCTTGAAGGAACCAACCAATCGCAGAGATTCACATGGTGTGTCATTCCATTCAAGTTGAACAAGATATCCTTGAACCTCTGACTTTCCTGACAGCTGTTTAGATATTTTGAACTTTTTTGTTGACTTTTAAAAATATCTAATCAGTAGTGAGCATTTACATGTTGTGCATTAACCCATTCAAGGCGAACAAAGCATCATGGGACCTCTGACCTTCAAGACAGCTGCATTGATGTTTTAACCCGTATGAGCCAAGCAATGCTGTTTGGCGTAACGAAAGCTATGCCCTGATTTGCTGAACATGTTCAATTGAATATGGGCTTACACAGAATTGTTGGAATACTCTTAAAATGCATTTGGCAGACTAATTACTAATTCTTTTCATGATATTCTTCAACAGTAATGTGTATTCTTGCTTCCTGGTTGGGTTTTGGGTGAATTTTTTTATATTTTCATGTGACTTTAATTTTAATATTTTACTTTCGACTTTGAGTCTTGCCTAAGCAGCCTGTTTTTTATTACTTTGTAAAGCTCGATTTTCAGCTCAAAAATTAAACTGAGTGACGAACCACTTTCTTACTTCACTTTTGCTTACTTGGGGTTCCATAGAGAGGGCTATACTTCTGTTGACCAATTGTGTATCCTCTTTTGTTTGCTTTTTATCCCTCAAGCATGGTTTAGGTCCTTGGCATAAAAAATGCAAATACTGCTTATTTAGGGTCTTCTTTTTCTTTCTTCTCTTTTTATGGTCTTTGTTTTACTGTGCAGATGTTTGAATTTTCTTGTTCAAGTATCAGTCTTGATTTTTTCCGTTTGTATATAGAATCAGTTGCATTTTACAAGTGTGCCAAAGTGCCACTGATCTTTACCTAAGTTTTATGAAACTTCAGTTTTCATCTTCATATTGCTTACACTTATCCTAATTTTTCCTAATATTTATCCTAATTATGTCTTACCTTTATCCTAATTATTCCTTATATTTATCCTTATTATAATCCTTATGACTGTGGACATGCTTGCTAGCCTTTCTGCTAAGAATGACCAGTAAACTTGTAATGTCAAAATTTCTTTCTACCTCATCAATCTAAAATATTTTTTCATTCTGTTTCATGAATCACAGTTATTTGGGTATAGTTTTCTATCTGAAAATTGTTTTTACTCTGTGAAAGAATTTTTAATTTGACTCCTTTTTATGTTTAGGGTGCTGATTGCATACAACTGACCTATCCTATGCTCCATTTTGTATATGGCATCTCCTGTCCTAATAGAGTTATTATTATTATTATGAAATAATCTGTACATTCGTCAAGTTTCATATAAAATTTCAGTTACATGTCCTTGTCTCTACTGTAAACTGAAACAAATAAGGAAAGAACTGCTAAAGCAGACAGTAAATGCGGGTTCTTTAAAAGAATGTTGTTAATACAATGTTAAAATGTATATACACTAATGTGATTAGTCTGAAACAATATTGTAAAAATGCTATTGGAAATTAAAATTGTTTTCCTCCATTCTGCTAGCCACTAGAACATCCACAAGAAAATGTGCACAATGAGACAGAATACTAAATTGATTGGCAAAAAAGTGACGTCTCTAGCTGCTTTTGTTTAGGAGGAGTTGATGTGTTAGACAGACAGATGGGCAAACCGAATGCATCAGTGGATTTTTTTAAAGAACCGCCAGGAAGCGGAAGTAAGATATTTATCTATTGCAAATAAAAATAACTCATTTAAGCATATGACTTAGCCAATTAGCATCAAAAAGTTTTTATAAGAATTCTGTTTCTCATGGATAAACAATTAAGAATGCAAATTATTTACAGCACTTTTATATTTCACATATTTTGTATTACAGCTTTCCCCTACTTTGCACAGGTCAAGACTGCACAATTCATTTTTTAATATTTAGTTTCACTATACAGAGTTTTCACTCATGCATGAGTAAACGGGGAATTGAGTAGGATTTTGGAGAGCACATCCCGATTCTCATACTCTTTTGGTTAGATTATCTGCCTCTCTCCATATATATATATCTTTGAGTAGGGTAGTTTCTTTAATTTTTTGCAAAAATAACTCATAACTTTAGCATAGTTTTAATTGACTCATTTCAATATACAGCTGATGTAGTTCATCGTCATAAAGGAATATCTGCACAGGCCCATGTAAATAACTAAGGATAGGAGATGAGCAAGTCTCTGATCAATGGTTGGATTTGAACCCAACCCTCACACTCTTGTTGTGAGTGAATATGCTCCCTCTTATATCTTGGAGAGGGGGTGCCTCTTGAAATGTTTGCAAAAAGAACGCGGCTAGCTTTGATATTTGTTCAGCTTACACACTTTCCAATCAACAAAATTGGTTACTGTAAAGGCACAGCGACATGAAACGCAGGTGGAGTACATGCTCTAATCCAGGGGTTTTCAACTGGTGGTACGCATACCCCTATGGCTACGTCAAGAGTTATTATTATGTATTGAGCACATACAGGGATAAACCCCAATTACATGTGATATAATAATTGTTACAATATAAAATAAATAGAAGGGGTATGCAAAAGAGTGTTTAAAGATTATGATTTTTCTTATTTTTTAATCAAAGGTTGCACAGTGGCACCAAAGAATAATGCCATAAAACAAAAATATGTGGGGAACCTTTTCCAATGCTTTGATGGGCCTGATTAGAGTTAAAATCGAAGTTACTGAGAGATTATAAGATATCAATTATAAATTACATATTTAGGATTAACATTTCAGTATTAAATGCTTTTATCATTATTTGGATTTAAAAATATGAGTTTATGCGTTAAATTTTATGGATCTATTTTTTTATCACTGATTCGTGGACTGCACAAAATGCTCTCTGGGGCTGGATGCGGCCCGCAGGCTGGAGGTTTCCCACCCATGCTCTAAGAGGTACACGACCATTAAAAAAATGCTCTAAGGGGTTCATTAGTTAAAAAAGGTTGAAGACTCGTGCTCTAATCTGACCAATAATGAATATTTCACTTAATGTCTTAGATGCCACCATACATACATCTTTCCTGCGATACATACTGATTTATTGTGTTCTTAAAAAACTTTTTGGTTTACATCATTGTAACATGGCACCAAATGAGGTAACATTTTCCTGGAACCCGAGATAGTCTCATGAAGAAACTTAAGTTAACCATATCATTGCATACGAGAATGGAAATCGTCAAAAGGCTTAAGACTGGCTAGTCTGCTGCTGTCCTGAAATGTGTGTGTGTAATCAAAATGAATCTAACAGGTGCACAATTTACCATAATGCCATGTGAATTGAAAATTCTTTGGTTCTGTTAAACTCAATGAAAGCTAGGGAGAAAACAAGGTGAAAAAAAAGAAATTCTTCGATTGAGAAAATGGAAAAAGATTTGATCATCTGGATAGAATATCAAAATTAGAAACTAATTCCTTTAGATTCCAAGAATGATTAAAAATTAATGTGAGTATAAAGAAGGGACCGCCCAAAATGCTGAGCCTTTTCAAAGGATAGCTTTATAGTTTCACCAAAAGCCAAGATATCTCATTAAATTCAGAGGAGAAGCTGCTAGTGCAGATGCTAAAGCTGCTGTTACATTCCTGGATGAGTTGAAGTGTCTCATAGAAGCTGAGGACAGGACCGGCACTAGAAATTGCACGGCCCAATTAGAAAACTTTTGGTGGGGCCCCTAGATCTAAAAGGCGTAGTTTGAAAAAAAAAGATTTGGGAGGGGCACAGCAAGCGAGGACCGAAGCAACGAGGCCTAAAAGGCTGAGCCAGGGCGTGGGGATTTGGGGTGGATTCCAGGCCACCAACGCATTTCCTGCATTCTGAGAGCATCAGATGGCCTCTCATGAGACCACTTCGGTACGGATGGGACTATGGATAAATCTAAAAAGGATCATCACCAATAGATAGTTTGGAGCCCCTACACCATTGCGGGGCCCGACTGGGTCCAATAGGTACAATTGGTCTAATGCCGGCCCTGGCTGAGGACCACTTTTTACAGCAAGCATTAATACCATTAAGGCAAGCCTATATTGGAAGTGCATGCTTGATAGAATATACATTTCCAAACGAGAAATATACTTCCGGCTTTAAGTAGGGAAAGATATGCTCTGCTTTTTTGTGGTAAAGCTGCAGTTGATTTTCATTGTAAGCCACTGCCACTAAGAATCCACGAGTTTTAAAACGTTTATATCATAGCATGCTACTAGTTCACTGGAGCATATTGCAATAAAATTTATCAGTTATCTCTGTGATTCTGAATGTCTAAATCTATAGGCCTAAAATTTAATCAAATTTGTTGACAGCACTATTGGATTGTAATATTGATGTGTTTAATATCAATGCAGTTGATCTATGTACCAAATATTATTATTATTAGATGTATGGAATACTGGATGAAAAATTCTCTCCTAGTTGGTTATGTAACAAAGCAGTGATCTTAAGTTGATCATGGTGTTGACAACACTTAAGAATTCTGTTTGATAATTTCTTTATGTTGTGTTGTATTGAAAGTTTATTTTAACTCAGACTCACTAATCAGAATGACAGTTATATTGGCCCCAAGGTATATGTTATATCCAAATTCAACAACTTTCTAAGTACAGGAATTATTAACTATTCGCTGGAATGCTGTAATTACCATTTTCATGTTTCACGATCCAAAATTAGCCTAGGAAAAATTTTTCATGAAAATTGTTCGAGGGTGATTCGGGTCCTTCCCTTTTTAGAGTATGGAAATGTCAGTATTATATCAGGTAGGGGCAAAACACAAGTCATGCTGATTTTCAGTAAAATGAAAGTATCATTGATTTCAATGAATAACAAAGAAATGTTTACTCAAATGATCAAGAAATAATTCTTGTTATTTGTTTCAGCAGCTGTAGTCTTTTTCACACACCAAAGCATTTGTTTATTCAATCTGGAGATTGTATTGGTACAACGGTTGAGATTACAAAACAATGGAAGGAATATTCTTACAAAATGTAAAACCATTGACACAAACACTTTCAAAAGGGAATCTTAAAATAGAATGATCATACAATAGTATGTGCCAGCTGGAAATGCACAGCTTACATGTAAAATAACTATAATTTTTATTTTTATTAAACATTTATTTTATGCCATCATAATCTTATACACTGCTTATGTTATTTTTAAATTCTTCCTCAACTGATATGAATGAACATATTTAAAATTCATCCCAGGTAAGGTCATATTCACAGAAAAATGGATGCATTGAATCGCAAGTAATGTCATTGAGGCCTTCATTTCGATGAACTGAGCCAGTTTTCATTTCCTTTGTAATTATCTGGCTCCTTTGCACTTGCCCATCTTTTGAAGCCAGTTGAATAGAGAGGTTGTCCTGTGAAATGATATTTTAAGCACTGAACATTCATGTTTAAGGGATTAAACATGGATGAATGAAATTTCCAATTAATATGACTTACCAAATATCGTAACATACTCTCCTTCTTTGAATCGGTCATGGAAGCCTATAAATACCCAATCAGTATTCACTTTTCCCCTTGTATATGTGGCAAAAACGGTTTGTAGAACTTGGTGCTCCGATTCTGAGTTAACAATGGCAAGATGGCCACCTTCCTTTGTTCAGACAGAAGATGCTTCCTCAAGTCCATTTGCAAATGACGTATGAAATTTGTAATAACCAACACCAGGAAACAACTCATAATCACTTGGCTGTTTTGGTGGAACTAAATGAGTAGAAGATTAATATTGTCTTGGTGGTAGTTTTAAAGATAGGTTTGTCTGTTTTAGTTATATATGTAAAGAAATGTCCTCATACATTCTAGTAATTATTATTAGTGTTTTTAATTTATTAGCAACTCAGGCAAGATTTATAATGCAGTATGCAGAAATTACTGAATTGACACAACTAAAATTTGAGGACTTAAGAACAAGTATCTATCAGCTTACGAGCGAAAATCCCATGGAGATGAAATGTTTGAATCCCTTGATGCTCCGTAACATTATGTTGGATGCTTATCTTCCACTGATTTGACACATTTGCTGATGATCTGTCTAACAAGAGTTTGGTGATCGTATGTCCAGTTTGATTTTTCTGACTCGCAAGAGTGAATGACAGTCTCCTATTTGAATGTGATGCGCTTGCATCTCTAATGCAGAACAACAGGAAGAGCAAAGCTGTGAAGCGCTGAAACAGAGTCGACATCTTGGGTCTGTTGACACTGCTGCAAACTTTCTAAAGGGTTTGGATAAACAAATACTCAAGGCTTATATATGTAATGATTGGTAACTAAGTTCAAGTTGGCAGCCAATCTCATATTTTGAAATCCTGTGCATCATTTCACTGAAGCGGAATGGGATATCTTTAAACCCTTGACCTCACTGATGCCATGAAATATAAATTTATGTTTTAGTTCTTTTTCATTGAGGAGCTTCTATCATCCATTATATCTATCAACAAAGTTGATTTTCATTTTTATTTGTGCAAAGTAGTCTGGAGAGGAGGATGTTTTCCATGAGCCCATTTGTCTTTGTGGTGGAGAACAAGTTTTATGAACTTTTATCAACTCCACATCTATGTGATCTTTATGACCAGTATAACTTCAGGGCAATTTTAGGTGAATTTTCCCAGAAATATAATGCATTTCATGCTTTGGAAAATATGATGATTTTTTATTGTCGACTCATCAAATTTTTATTTTTACAAAGATGGACAAATTGAGGAAATAAATTTAACATCTTTCAAAAAATATATTATTTTATTCGTTTTATGTATTACAGATGAAATGTAGTATTTATCAGCACTTTTATAAATTTGGCACTCAATAAATTTAAAATTCCCAGTAATCAAAACTTATGCTGATTCAGTTTAGTGTGTCAGGCTAATTATTTTTGCCCTACTTTACTTAATTAATTGGGAGGATAGTGTATTTAGGTACCATGGAAATTCAAAATTTCCTCCTACCTTAGCAACATAAAGCTTAAGAAGCATGAAATTTTTGAAAATGTCAACTTTTTTGCATATGATGACAGAGGGATTAATTGGCAGTGATTGCATTACCTTTTTTGTTGAAGTAAAATGTACAAAAATTTATTATTTAAGAAAGTAATGCCCATTTTTTTGGGACTTGAAATTAATTTTAATTTTATTCTAACCAAAACTCAAATAAATGGTTATTTTACTTTTATATCCTCTGATATTTCTTGACAATACCACAACTTCACAAATTATGCATACAGAAATGTCTAATATTCCGTCCATGAAAGGTCATATTCACAGAAAAATGGTAGTTTTTCGTCACATCTAATGTCATTTAGCCCACCAATGGGCCGATTGATTGAGCCGCAGTTTTCTATCCCATTCACATTATCCGGATTCTTTGGGCCTGCCCATTTCATGTAGCCAGTTGAGTTGAGAGGTTGCCCTTTAAATAAAAAGTACATTTTATTCATGGGTTATCTTCATGTTAATTTTTTTTAAAGGAGGAATTTTGATTTATGGAATTTGATTTTAGTTCTATGAAAAGCTCATCCTCAGAGGTTCTCAGCATGGAATCTATAGGTTTTATGTAGGTCATCCAAGTTATAGATTATATATAGGAGACAAAAATCTAGGAGCCATCATGAAGGTTTACAGTATTAAATGTTTGCTGGCTGATAGCCAGTAATAGACAACTACAAAATGCGAATGGATGGTAATGTAATTTTATATGCGTGAGCATTTCCAGAAGAGTTTATGAAAGCATTTAGTTACAAATTATATATGTCCATAAATACATGTAAAAAATAGTAGTATAGCTTCCAGGAAGAATGGTCAATATGATACTGTACATAGGGACCAATCCAAGGAAGTTTGCCCTGGTGCCAGCGAGTGCTAATGACGACCCTGGCTATCAATTCATCCATTCTCGAATTGGGGTATTAGAATGGAGAATTAGACTGGCTTGATAGCTTAGTTGGTTAAAGCACCTACCTGGCAAGTGGGAGACCCCGGTCAAGTTCAGAATTTTTCTCAATCTCTGACTTCATATTCACAAATACAAACATTGATGGAAGCATGTATTTACATATTCTATCCTTTTACATGATCCATTGATATAAAAAAACTCAAGAACCTTTTAAATTAAGTATAATAGTAATTTTATGTCCATAATATGGAAGCATGTATTTACATATTCTATCCTTTTACATGATCCATTGATATAAAAAAACTCAAGAACCTTTTAAATTAAGTATAATAGTAATTTTATGTCCATAATATGGAGAATATTAGCCTCATAATTATAAACTTTTTAATATACAACAAAAATCATATGGAGGTATAAATATATTGAAGAAAATGTGATTTAATCGTTATATGATATAACAGTGGTTCCCAAACTGGGGACACGAGAAAGTTCCAGGTTGGGCATGAGGGGCCATGAGAAAAAAATCAATTTATAATGTCAAATTCAACTGAAATAGTTTAAACATATTTTTCAATCTTCCCAATATGTACCAGGTAAATGGGTAAAATAATTACGAGTTAGTTGATCATGAATAATGATGCAAATACAACTGCCAAGGGTTACATTAATTTCAATGAAAAACATGGTGGGGCATGACAGCTTAGTGAAAACCAAAAGGGAGGCATCATGTCAAAAAGTTTAGGAACCACTATCTTATATTATTGATATTTTTTATGTTACTTACCAAATATGGTAAGATAATCTCCCTCCTTGAATCTATCATGGAAGCCTACAAAGGCCAAGCCAGCCTTCACTTCACTCATAGGATATCTGGCAAACATTGTTTGCAATACTTGGTGTTCTGATTCTGAGTTTAAAATTGCAAGATGACCACCTTCATTAGAGCAGATTGAAGATGCTTCTTCAAATCCGTTTGCATATGTTGTGTGGAATTTATAATATCCAATCCCAGGAAATAACTCATAATCGTTTGGCTTTCTTGGTGGTGCTAATAGTAAAAATTTTTTAAAAAATCATTCATTACAATTCATTGATAATTTTTCAAAAATCTTGATATCATAAACACCCAACTATTGATAAATTTTAACTCAATTAACATGACCAAGTTTCATTCATATTTCAAAATTCATTCGCATAAAAATAGGCAGCAAGCAGGAATTGAAAAATAATAAAAATTTAAAGAGTGCATTATAGTATCAATTAACTCACCAACAAAAATCCCATCTAAGTGAAATGTTTGGATTCCTTCATGCTCTGTTATACTATGTTGGATGCTCAACCTCCATTGATTTGGAAGTTTGTTGGATGACTTATCTAATGACAGTTGTGTGACAATATGGCCAGTTTGGTTTTTTCGATTTGTCACAGAAAATGATAGACTTCTGTTCAAATCTGATGAACTAGCAGTTGCAATGCAGATCAATGTAATAAGGCACTGGAATGAAATCAACACTGCAGACATTTTGATGATGCCTTCCAACATGGAATGAATCTATAGGAAGTCTTTAAAGCTTATATATACACATGGGAATGACCTTTCTGAATTAGGTGGCCAATCAGAGTTGTTCATGCTTTGTGCGTCATCCCTTTCAAGTGGAACGTGATATTTTGAAACCGCTGACCTTAACTTTTTGGCTTTTTGAAAAACTCTTTGACTTCTCCTTGTAATTTATCAAGTAAACTTTTGTATCTTTCATAGTCATATGAAACTGAGCTTATTATTTTTCCACGTTAATGTAAAAATTACAGTGTTCTCATTACAAACATATTTTATTTTTGAAATGGATATTAACAGGGTTTTGGCAGTATCTTATAAGCATCTGTATATAATAGATATAATTTTAGAAGTGTCCGTCTCTTCCCCACTGTATCTCAAAAACCGTTTGTCGTAGAGATATGCGATAAACAGCATTTTGTTTCTACTAGCTAGGAGGCCCCTGGAAAACTATTTTCATTTTCATAAAAACCTGCATTAAATCTCACAGAATGATTTCTGTATTCCATTAGATAGCGTGTAAAGATTGATTTTTCGACGTGCACGCCTTTGTTCTTTTGCCGGCCTTGGTAGAGGGGTGGTTAGTATGTCTAGATTCCAATGCTAGTGCCACAGTTTCGAATCCTGCCGAGAGCATGGTCATGTGTTTCATCCATGTTATTGATGTTATGATATTCAGCCTAATTGGCCTTGTGCTGTTTCTGAATTGTTGCTATTTAATAAATAAATAAATAAAACAAAAAATAACCTAGGATTTTAACTGTTTTGAAGGAAAATTAATAAGGTTTCTTATTCTAATAATCGATTTTTGCCTTTGGTTTGATATAGCTCAAATTTTGACAGATAAGTTACGTAGTTGAGAAAAATCTTGGGTTCATTTCAGGAGGTTGCCATGGCGACCATGTCATTGTCGATCCTCGAGATCGCATTATTTTCTCAATCAGCATTTGAGTAATATATATATATGTGTGTGTGTGTGTGCATTGAATGCCGTAATGCAAGGAAATGATAATAAATTGTCAATATGCACACACAGCCATGGCCTCAGCGAGATTCGAACACGCGAGCCTTACATTGGGAGCTAAATACACTAAAATCTCATATAGGATTGAATTTTATATATCTTATAATGAATTGAGTTGGCTAATTCTTCTAATTGTAAACAAATGTTGCATATTGTGACATCTTCTGTCCTCATAATAGTGAACAATGTTACTTATTACAGTTTGACTGATAAATGGTATGTACTTCAAGAGATTCTCTGCATACTTCTGAGTAAACCAAATCACATCATCCCAAGACTGCAGGCACTGGTTGTGGTAAGTGAATTATTCACTCTTGGTGGTGTAGCAAACTTTTTGGGGGGCCCAGTGCAAAATCCTTTTTGGTACACCAGAAAATTATTCTTTATTTGAAAATAACAACTTTTCAATGAGAAACCAACTTACTATTGGCAGTATTGTGCAGCTTTCAATAGGATACTGCGGTAGCAAATCAGTGATGAATCTCACCAGAAATATGGCAATAATTGAACAAATCGACAAACTATGATATCAGGGATATTCTGATCTATGAGTTGGAATAACTAAAAAAATTTACAGAAAATAGCAAGTTAAAAAAAATCAAATAATTTTGCTGAAATGCTTCTTTCTATTCACTGGGGAGCCCATTTCATTGCATCGGTTTGCTGTTAGTACTCTATGCCAGGGGTGGGCAACCTATGGCCCGCAGGCCATATGCAGATCCCTAGAGCATTTTATGCAGCCCTCTAAGCTACGTTGAAAAAGCGATCCATATAATTTAACTCACCAATTCATTTTTTTTGGCAGCATCATGATAATAAAATAAAGTTTGCAATTTTATTGGAAAATCCTTATTTAAATTTGATTTTCACTTAACTGAGACCTCAGAATCTTTAAGTATCTTTCGATTTGAACTTTAATCCAGCCCTCAGAAGCCTAAGGATTTGTCACCACTGCACCACCAGTGCACTGATGTGGCCCACCTTGTAGAAAAGGTTGCCAAACCCTGCTCTATGCCACTGTTCACTGTTAAACTCCTGAAAAATTGTGGAAATTTTTGTCATCAATAGCTTGCATCTAATGTAAAACTAGTAGAAAAACATTTCATATGGAAGAGAAATTGAATTTCTTTTAATTGACCCACTTAAGTTTGTAATTTATCTTTTTTTATTTTGAAATTGAAAAAAAAACTTGTAATTTTAGTTATGACAGAATTTTAACTGAGTTGACTTAAGATTTAGATGGAATTGTTCCTACGAATCAGTAACGAAAGAGAAATTTTGATAAAAATTACTTACTCATTGCTATTTCTTGCACTGCAGATGATTATTTATGCACAAGTTGCTTGTGTTGGACTGGTCAGATTATGGACCTTTCAATTCAGTTTTAACACGTTCGCAGACAAGACGGCTATAGCCGTCGTCATGTAATACTGTTTAGGGGCAAGACGGTGATAGCAGTCATGCCTTATAATTACTGATAATTTCTCATAAAGCATTAACATATATGTCTGTCTTTATACAAGTTTCAAAATCTATTGGAGAATATAAATGCACATTTTCATTTCCGGAATAATATGGCAATCATCGACTGTCCGCTAAAGTGTTAAGTTTATTATTGTTACTCCAAAAAAGTAGTTCTTTCATTGAAAATTTACTATCAGTTTCTGCCTACACTTTTTGCCGGAATAAGGTGGCATCTGGTATCTATATTTGCCGAATTCATCGTGAGCCGCTGATGCTCCTTTAACCTGGGAGAGAACCATAGTTCCCTCTAATTTTTTTCATCCATTGGCAGAATGAATATCGCTATGCGTGCCTACATGACGATAGTGCACAGATGTGCACCAGGGTTGACATGGCCGTGTTTCAGTATGTTCTAAGATACACACAATAGTGCACGCTTAAAAAATTTAGTGCGTGGTACTTCAAAAACTGCTGCACGGCCACGCAGTCGCGCAGCTTAGAGGTAACCATGGAGAGAACACACCTTTTTTGATATTTTTCTAATTTTCCTCCGCCGTAGATGTCAACTTATTAAAGCACGAATTTATTTTTTCCTCGAACTGGTCAAAAAATAGGGGTGTGCGTGGTACACGAGGACGCGGATTACATGAGTAAATACAGTATTAAAATTAATTATTATAAATCTTCTAAAATAAATGTCATAAAATGTAAACACTGGAACAGCTGATTCAAAATAGCAATCACTTCCACCGAAAGATCAATGGTCTTCGTAAATATCGATGTTATTCATCTGTAATTTAAGGTTCACATTTTATGTTCGGCGTATAAGTCGACCTTAAGTTTTAGGAAAATTTTTTTAGGCTTCAAAGGTCAACTTATTCGCCAGAATATACGGTATATATGTATTATATAAAGGCACATTTAACTTGAATATACATTTTACACATTTCTACATTTTTGTCATAAGATTTGGTAAAACTCCAGTCCCATCAGATTATTTTACCTGACTTGTCGTGAGAATTTCATTATATTCTCTCTTAATTTTAACAAAAAGAGAATAATTAGTCCGTCAACAGAAATTTAAAATTAATATTAAGGGAAGCAAGGGTTAAAGAAAAGAGTTATTGCACAGTGTCCCAAAATCCAGCATATTGCCTCAGGCATACTATGCATTTGTTTATTTTATAAGTTACATAAACAGGGTTATTATAAAGTAGCTTTACAACTTCAACAATATATTCTTCCTGTATACTTATGAAAATGAAGTAATGCAATTCATCACATTAAAGAGTAACACCTCAAGTTTTCGATGGGCTACAAATTTTCAATATGAGCACCAGAGGTTATTCGACAAACATCCCAGCGAAACTCCAGCTCCTCTCATACCTTCTGCAGTGTTTCAGGGGTGACTTGTGATACCGCAGCAGTGATCCTGGTCTTCAGTTCATCCACATTCGCTGGTAATGGTGGTTGATAAACACTGTCCTTGACATAACCTCAAAGTTAGAAGTCCATTGGCATCAAGCCTGGTGACCGTGGAGGCCAATCAATGGGACACCCACGTCCAATCCACCTGTCTGGGAAGTGATGTTTCAGGCAATCTGTCACTGCCCGATTATAATGGGGAGGTGCGCCATCTTGTTGGAAAATCAATCGCCCACGAGGGGTCATCATCGCTGATTTGTGGCAAAAGGAAATTCGTGAGCATATCGAGATAAACAACCCCAGTAATGATGTTGATGTTGATTTTCTCGGGCTTCTGAGAAACATGCACCTCACATTCTCCAGTTTCATCGCTCACACTCGGCCTGCCTGTTTTCAGCAACCCCTATTCATGAAATTTCTGTGCCATTTGTACAAAGAGGGTCTACTTTGGGGCTTTCTGTTGTAACGAGTGCGAAATCTTCTCTGTACTTGTGTTGCAGACTTTGTCTCCTCAAACCAAAAGACACTGTGCTTTCTCAGCACTGCTGAAATCCACCATTTCTGTTGATGTTACAGCAGCACCTCTGGTGGGCAGCTGACATGCTGAAAACTACTAGGAAAAAAACTTGATAATCATGGTTCTCATCCAGTGCCAGTACTACTCCCACCCATGTTATCAGCAAGCTGCTATCAGCATACAAAGTTGTAAAATACAAAGGTTTTATTTGTTTATCAAATCATTGTACACTTTTCTATTTACTAATGAAGACCTATTATAATCATTTTCCTAAAATTGAATTTGCAATTGCATCTTTATTTTCTTCTCATTAAACCTTCTGCATGTACAGTATTTTCACATCAACAAACACCTAGTAGATAAAACGCTTCTTGATATTTGTATCGCTGGTTAAAACGGATGCTGACCAGTTGAAAATTTCCTGTTAAAAAATATTTATTATTGTTGTAAAACTTAAGACTTGAATGGATGGCTGCATAAAAGAATACACATTTTTTGCCAACCGTTGATTTTTAATACATGGCAAATCTGTTGGTAAAACTTTTTTAAAGTAGAAAATATTAGGTTTTCAACAGTGAAAAATATTTCATCAACTTATTTCACCTAATTATGTATACATTCATGCAATGAAACAGAATGAGAGAAAAACTTGTTTTTAAAAAGTGACTTTTTAAGTAGTACCTATTTACTTGTTTTTCTATTTCTATCACGCACAGTAATTTTTTTTAGATTTCTGTTTTTGGTATAGATTGCCGCGGATTATCCACAAGAAAATTCAACGATTTCATTTTATATTGAATTCCAATGAAAATTTCAGGTTCTATTTAAAAATGTAAATTCGAAAATAATTGGCAAAAAATTCTCAATTCCTCCCGTTTCTGCCATCAGAGTAGAAGGAAATCAAAGCCTTGGCATTTTGTTATTTGGCATATCTAAATACATAGTGATAATAGGATTTTCCATGAGTATTTTTCGCCATAATTATGTATTTTTGCAGAAATTTTTGTCTTGGTTCATTACTATATGGGACCTACCAAACACCAAAATGAAAAAAATCGACTGGACACCCGAATACCTTTCCTTGTAAGAAAATGTTGAATTGACTACACATTACAGTCGGCATGTTAAAACAGTAATGCTTCTCAAAACAAAACTGCAGGTCAGAGAAATACTCAATAGTCTAATTTCAAATTTCTACCTATGGCACAAGCTTCGAATATAGCCGGATTGCAGAATGCCAGGTCACCAAAATCTTTGGGGCGCTATTCCGACCATCTATCTATGCATTACTTGCAAGTGTATAAGTATTGGATACTGATTTATATTGTAGAACAGTCTGGAATCTTATGACATTCATTCTTTTTTCATTATCTATAATCTTTACAGATCTATGAATAAATGAACACGTACTTCGTAATTATCTCAGCAAACATTTACGGAGGGCTGCACTAGAGTACTATCTTGCCCGGGGCGTCAAAATTTCTTGGGTCACCCCTGGGTGTCGTTTCCTTTTAGATAGGAATGTAAAATATGGTTTGACTTAATTCATTTTAAGTTTTATAAATATTCTTAAATACATTTTCAGTTATCTGTACAGTGTTTTATGGCTCAATATTTGACCACTGTGTAGGACTTGAAAAAACTTTGGGTTGGAATGAATTTTGACAAAAATTTACATTTATTAATTTCAATGAACTTAATGGCAAATTATACTTAACTTTTAGAAAAATGACCACGTGCAGAATTGTTCTGATCTCTTCGAAAAATTGTGGTTGTGCCTTAACTATATTTTTTAGGAACAAATAATAAAACAAAACTATGTAACAATTCCTCTATATTACTCAGTAATAATATTATATTATTGAGTAATATAGTTTTGTTGCATTATTTGTTCCTAATTTTGGAATTCCAGAAAATTAAGGCTTCCTTAGTAGGTTATATACCATATATATACTCGTGTATAAGTCTTCTACAACTTTTTTAGTAAAACCCGTTGTTTTTTCGAACATCTCGTTTATAAGTCGAACCCAGTTTTTCAGGTCTAGTAAAACGAAATTTTTTTATTCAGTATGTAATGATCCATTTTAGTTCCACATAAAGAGTCCAAGAAAGGCCATTTGCTGTGTCTCTATAATTCTTTGAATAACAAATTAACTACGTGGTATCAAGTAGCAGCGAAGTAGAGCGATGCCTCCCCCAGACGAGGTGTTACTTTGTTTACATATTATGGAGTTTACATATTGCGCCTGTCTTGCTGCCGTTCTTCGTCCTGCTGCCATCACATTACTGAATGTTGCATTAATGAAAATTGATTAATTACTTGTGAAGCACCAGAGATCAACTTAGGATCATCGAATTATATAGGAACTTTTTTCTTTCATATACATCGATATTGAAATATTTGGTAGTTATCAATACATTTTAAATACAACAATAGTTTCAATGCCATAAAATTTTAACAACTGCAGGGCAAATAACATCATGCATTTTAACCTAACACAAATATTACTCACGTATAAGTCGACGCCCGAGTTTTTCGCAAAAAATATGGTCTTAAAAACTTAACCTATACATGAGTATATGAGGTGTACTTTTTTATGTCAAATTAACTTCTGCTTTAAAATTTTGTTCCCCTTATCAACAGTTCCAGTTTCTTTCAGAGGCTAAGCAAGTTCACAAGTGTGTGTTTTGTTATTTGGAGGAATGGTGCGATTGCAGTGTTTCACCTTGGAAGTGTTTCAAAGTTTAAAATTTATCTGTTATTGGTTGCAAAAAATTTGTAAATTCTGCCGAAGCTGCCCATGCAATTGTTAATGAGGACAAGTTGTATGGCGTAGTTGATGTAGTAAAGTCAGTCATAACAGTTACATAGAAGAAATCAATTGTGACTTTACCAAAAATGGATCCATTTATTTAATAATATGGAATTACCAGATCTTTCACAAACAGTGAGGCATTTCCAGTACCAGTAAGGAATGCTTGTGTCAAGTCCATATTTTGGGTGATGAGTGAAATTGGTTAGATGTAAATATAGCGAAATTGTAGTTTTGCGACGAATTTTGAGAGATGTTGCTTACAGATTCTGCAAAATTTATATCGCAAGAAACAAAAATATATTCTTAGCAATTGAAAGTTTTGTATATTACTTTGTTGCCGTGAAACTATATTTTCATATTGTTTTTATATATTTTAAATAATGATGTAGTATCTTCCATCACTATTTCACCCTGAAAATAAAGACCTCTATCTATCTATGCCACAGGAAAATTAATTTTTTCTGATGCTGTTTTTTTCTTCCCCAGAATCTTCAGGTTGAGATTCAGCTTGTGGTGGCAACCATGCTTATACTTCACTCTTTTCACACAAAATAATTGCAGCAAAAAATGAGCATTACTCTTTATAAAACAAAGGTTTCTCTTGACTTATTAATTTCCAATGTCACTGTTTGGAGATACTTTTTCATGATTATTTTTAGTTGGACGATTAATTTAAATTGTCATCTGGATGGAAAAGTAACCCTATCACTTTTATTTTTAATGAAAACGAATATGAAATGTTTTTATAAGAAGCCATATGCAGATTGATGGGGGAATCGGATATTATATTTTTTTAATTCTTATCTTTAACCGATATTTTTACTTCTCTTTAGGTAGGGAAATTAATTTTTTTTGGCAGGCAGTTTTTAACATATATTTTGTAAGGTTCATTGAATGTTGGCCACTAGCTTGAATTTATCTTTTTAAAATTTAGGTTTCTATATTTAATTATTGCATTGCATATCGTCATCATCAGCCTTTTTCAGTCCATTGATGGTTGAAGGCCTCCCCCAGACTTGTCCAGTTTTCCCTGTCAACTGCCTCCCTCCTCCAAGTTTGCCAGCCACCTGTCTTTCGGTCTTCTTTTTGGTCTCTTAATGTTTCTTGGGATGCATTCGATGACATTGAACGTCCAATGCTGGTCATTTCTTCTTGCAATATGACCTGCCCACTGCCATTTTAGCACCGTCACTCTTCTATTCACGTCACAGACTCCCATCTTCTTTCTTACCCAGTTGTTCCTTTTGCGGTCTCTTTGGGTGATCCCTAACATGCATCTCTCAATGCTCCTCTATATTGTTTGCAGGCGCTGTATCATTCTAGCATTCATGGTCCATGTTTCACATCCATCTGTCAAAACAGGGAGAGCACATTGGTTATACAATCTCCTTTTTATGAAGACTGGGATATCAGATTTGCAGATGTTTGCATTCTACCGAAAAGTACTCCATGCCATCTTCACTTTTCTTTTGATTTTTTTTGCTTTGAATACTCCCGCTGTGATACCATGCACTCCAGATGCTTTACCGTTCTTCATACTTCTGGTTGAGTATCTCACCTCTTCTGGAAGGATATCTAGAACCTCTTCGGTGGGCATAATTTCTTCTTCATTTACTTCATCGTTTGCTAAAGGATCCTCATACAACTTGGTGTACCCGTTTTAGGATTAATTTCCTACTATAGGTTATGTAGCCATCTTCTAGCGTCAAAGCCACCAGTTGTCTCTTACCAATCGAGAGATGTTGCTTCATTTTCTTGTAGCTTCTATTGTTTTCGCGATTAGCTCATAATTATATTTTTTGTCTTCCTTGATGCACTTCCTTATAGTTTTGTTTAGTTCTGCAAAGTGGATCGTTTCTTTAGGATCATTAGTAATTTTCATTTTCCTTCTTTTTACTTTCTCTATATGTAGTAATGGGAAAGTATTGTGATCACGAAAAAAATCGACTTCGAGATTTCAATGGAAATACACGTTTTGAGGTCCCTAGAACACCTTTAGACTATTTTCGGAATGATGTGTGTGTGTGTGATTGTGGATGGATGGATATATGTGATTGTGGACGCTCTAACTCAAAAAGTACTTGTCATATTAATACCAAATTTCATATATAACACTTTAGCATGAGCATAAAGAACTGATTAGTTTTTGGACAATAACGGTTAAACGGAAGTCGAGGTTTATTCGAAACCCGATTCGGTTTTTCCGATATTTCTCCGTTAAAACATCATTATTGTATATACAAAGGTTATAGAGAATGTAATTTCCTACAACTTTCATTTGAAATAATTTTCCATAGCAGTTATTGTTTAGGAATTATTTATAAATAATATTTTTCGGTTTCCGTCAAATATCTCCTTAAAAACGTTGTTATTGGTAATCTTCATGAGGACCAAAGTTGTAGAGAATAATATTTCTTACAGGTTTTGCTTGAAACAAATTTTCGTAGAACCATCCATTTCGGAGATATTTAACTTTTTCGTAATTTTCAGTATGCAGCGCCACCACCATGTAGTGGTGAATTCTGTAAACATATTCAAAATATAATTTATGGCAATAAGGACAACTGTATTCTTTTACGATACGAAATAATAATTTTGCCTTATACTGCTATTCATAATAATTTAAATATCTATACCCCAAATATGGATAAAGTCATGTGTTGGCCACATCAGATTCTTTTTTGATTAACTTTTTCTCTGGTTTTGTTTTAACTGTTCGGCCTATTTATTGAGTGGTTTTCTTGAGTATCTCTATTAATTGTGATTCAAATTGGAAGAAATTTACCGACAATTTTGCACCTGGACTGTGTTAAAGGAAGGTGAATCTAGTTTCTTATTCTTATTGTCAGCTTCCGCCTTCAGTTCGAGATCACTCAAAATATAAGTTTAATTCACATATTTCGGGAAAAATCAGCTTTTTAGCAGGATGTTTCCTTGACCACCATGAGATAGTTAAACTTCGAGCTTACATTGTTGTCTTCCTAAGCGTAAGAAAAGCGTGCTTTGAATGCATTAATACGACAGAGAGAGAGGGAAGGAGGGTGGGAGGGAGGGAGGGCGAGGAATAGTAAGGGTGAGAGGGAGTTAAAACTTAAAATGAATTGTCTTTTAGTATGAGTAAAAACCTAAAAATAAATAAATTAAAAATTCTTTTTTATGTTATACAACTTTTATATTAAGGGCACTGAAAACCCAAAAATAAATTAAATTTTGACATGGGGTGAGTGTCATCTGTTGTGATAGGCTCTCAAATTTCCATATTAATAACATATTTAATGTTAGGATACTAATTAACGACATTTGAATGCAACAATATAAAAGTTGTATAGCTAATCAGCTGATCATAAATCTACAGGAATGTTGACCTTTTGGATGTGGATGTTTGTTTTTACGTTTTCCATGGTTTAGTATTTAATTTCTTTATCCATCAGTTCAACTTTGCAAAAACCACACAACTTTTATATTAAGATGCGTTCAAATGTTGTTAATTAGTATCCTGACTAGATATATTATTAATATGGAAATTTGAGAATCTATCACAACAGATGACACTCACTCTATGCCAAAATTTAATTTATTTTTAGGTTTTTAGTGCCTTTAATATATAAGTTGTATAAATTAAAAAGGTTTTTTATTTAATTTATTATATAGAGAGATATTGAACTCTTTTAAACTTTAATTCAGTGCTTCATCCATGCCCACTCGTCATTTTCAGCAGGCAATTGAACTATAGTTAGTTCATTATAATGAATGTGTTGGAAAGCATAGACATTATTCAGTGAGTTGAACATCCTTTCTCAACTTTGAAATTTTTATAAATTTTCCTAAGCGACCGACGCTAAAAGTAAAAATAAAATCATCACAATATTAATTGCATGAACGTTTTCATGTACGTATGCATTTGGCATCGCTAAACCAATTCCTGAATGGAAAGAACTTGAAAAAGCATTGTTGCTACGAAAACGAGAAAATTGAGGAAATTTTTTCCCCTCAAAAATAGTGTTAATATATTGATAAAAATCCAAGGTCATGCGAATATCAGGTAAAGATGAAAACTTGAACATAAGTGTTGGAGGAAAGCCATCAGAACAAGTGTCAGACTAAAAATATCTTGGAAGCATCGTAATGAGAGAAGCAAAATGTACCGATGAAATCAGGACTAGAATAACGAAAGCAAAGGCTGCTTTCAGAAGAAAGAAACTCCTACTAACGGGGAATACAAGGTAAGAAGTTGATAAAATGGTACATATTGGGTATAGCTTTGTATGGAGCAGAAACATGGGCAATTGGGAAAAATGATATGAAATATTTGTAAAGCTTCGAAGTGTGGACATGGAGAAGAATGCTGAAGATATAATGGACAGATAGGGTGAAAAATGAGGATGTACTATGAAGAATAGGAGAGAAGTGAGCGATTATACAGACTATCAGAAAGAGGAAGGCGAACTGGATTGGGCATTACCTGAGGAGAGAGTGCATGATTAAAGAAGTGCTAGAAGGAAAACTGGATGGAAAAAGAGAAAGAGGTAGGAAAAGGTTTCAGCTGATAGTTTGCAAGGAAAAGAGAGCTATCAAGACCTGAAGACGACTGAAGAAAATAGGAGTATGTGGAGAACTAGGTTTAACCATGAATGATCACGGACCTGTCTACAGACAGAATACCTATGTATGATGATGATGGTGATATTGATAACCTCATTCACATGAAAATCGAAGTGGATAAATAGTTATAACATGCATAAATGCATAAAGTATTATGTGGATCGGCGGTGTCGTGTAGGCGCTAAAGTATTATTACTGGATGGGATTGTTGCATGACGTCAGAGGTTTTTGGTGAGCTGTGTGGTAGCTGGGCGTAAATTTAAATATAACACAGTGTCTCTGGAAGCTATATAGATATTTTTTTGAGAAACGTGGTGATGCTTACGGCATCGATTTCTATATCTGAGTGAGTTTTGATCAAAATCATTGAATAAATCGACATTTTCTGAAAGTCGACAAGGAAAAAGCTACCCATTATTGTTACATTCTATCGTGCATCTTTTCAGAGGTTATATTTTGGATAATAGTGTGCATAAGTACGACATATCGTTCGATTTTGTTTAAACTCTTATGCATTAGAACCTCGCACAGACAGAGGGGATGGCGAAAACAACTTTTTTAGGCTATGAGACACCTAAAACGTGTATATCTAGAAGCCGAATTTTTTTCGCAATTACAATAATTACTCTATAATATACAACGGGGAACGCTAGTAATTAAACGCTAACAATGAAACGCTAATAATTAAAACGCTACTAATTAAACGCCAATAATCAAACGATACTATTTAAACGTTAATAATTAAACGCTAATAATTGAACGCTACACAGTAAAACGTTAATAACCAAGCGCTAATAACTAAACGCTAATAATTGAACGCCAGTAACTAAAAGCTAAAAGTTAAACGCTAATAGTCAAACGGCATCGCAATCTTTCTGAACGATGACCTTTAAAAAAATAATATGTTCCCGTTTTATCACTCTCGTCCGTTCACATCCAGCTGATACATTAACTGAGTATAACGGGTGATCTTTTTTCAGCCTTGACCGAGAACGTCTGGGGGATAAGGAAGGTCTATCTTGTGGAACGAGAGTGCGCAGAGTTGAATAAAACAAGGAAAATGAGTGAACGATTGGGGCGAAAAAAGAAAAAATTCTATGTCGTCGGACGAAAATTATAGCGCTGGCGTATTCGTTAAATTATAAAAAAAAAATTTGATGTGCCCAAAACTATCTCCATGCAGAGTAACGAATATGAATGCAACACTACTTAAAGGTTGCTCTCTATATCAGCGTCCGCAAGAATAATTATAGGTAAATACAGTCGTCAATACTTATTAACCCATTCAACGCGGCATGACTGGAATTCCAGTCATCGTGGTTCAATCGGCTGGCGGCATGACTGGAATTCCAGTCATAGCGCTACATCTGTTTCTAGCGGTCTGGGTAAAGGACCGCCGGCGGAATGAGTTTCCTATGCGTCTCCAGCCATCAGTTTGACCCTAACCAGCGCTTGAGAAAAGTCCGTTTTGCAATTGGTAGATTTTCTTCGGATTTTCGACTTTTTCTTTTTTGGGTACGTATTCACTCTGATTTTCCTATAGTGATTGAGAATTAGTTTTATTATGAATTAAAGGTTATTTTATTTTCTTTCCAATTCCTTTTTATATTATAAGAAAATTCATTTGTACATCGTTAATTTTTTCGACGATTTGCGTGTTTTTCCTCTAATAATTTTTCGGTAAGTACTCGATTCAAATTACCGTCAGTGAATGAAAATTAGTCGTTTTATTATCGATTAAAGGTTGTTTTCTTTTCTTTCCAGGTCCTTTTTATATTATAGGAAAATTCATTTTTATATTATTACTTTTTTTCGACGATTTGCGTATTTTTTCTGTAATAACTCGTTGTATCGGTAAGTATTTCAAAAAATCGTTAAAAATCTATTTTTGCGTATTTTCGTTAAATTTTTTCATATCTGCATTTCTTGCACTAAATTCTACTGGAAATGAAAGGAAACTGGATTCAGCCACCGGCAAAGAACTCGGATTTTCCGTGCCGCGTTGAATGGGTTAAGCACTTTGAATGATTTTTAGAGTGAAAAATATTTTGAATCACCTTTTACATCGAAAAAAAAAACAATAAATAAACAAAATTGTTAGCTGTTGCTATGGATAACAAAATGTGGATGCGGAATTAAAATTACCCTTGGCGGCGTACGCATCGCTATCAACAATTATAATTTTTTTCATAGCGACCGAAACAAAGGTACGCACTAACGTAGATTCAGACGACTAATCGAAATAAATTTTAAACAATCGGTTTTATTCAGCAGAGAATTGTGTCTCATGCAATGGAGTATTTGAAAGAAATGATTATATGAACGTTTTTGAACTTGGTTCTTCGTTGTAAATTATTCATTGATTTTACGTCCACGTTTAATCCTTCGTTGAAAATTATTCATCTCTTTTCACTTGCAAAACTCTTTGATCGTACGTAAGGAAAATAGCGTATAAAAGTTCTTTTCTTTGTCATAAATAATCCATTTTCTTCTTATTTAAAATATTGCATGCACACTTAAGGAAATTAAACGTATTTTTGTGATATTGTTTATATTAGCAACAATGATGAAGTAACCATGCAAGAAAATTTCTACGTTCAACTCGAATTAAGACATTCTTGTTTTATTTTCTTGATAACGACTACTCCTACGATAAAAATGTATAATTAAGGGAAGTTTATTCTACGCATTTTTAACAACAATTCGATTTTCTCAAAAACGGCTCAAACGATTTTGATCAAATTTCGTACAATTACTCGAGTTTACGTCTTCAATAATACTGTACAGTTCATATTTCTCAAAAAATGAATATAAAGTTAGTTTATTCTAAGCAACTTTAACAATAAATCGATTTTCTCAAAAACGGCCATAACGATTTTGATCAAATTTCGTACCGTTACTTGAGTTTACCTCTGCAATATTACTACCTATTTCATTTTTCTTAATGAATGAGTATAAGACTAGTTTATTCTTGGGCAACTTTAACAAAAATTGGATTTTCTAAAAACCGGCTGATACGATTTTCATTTTTTAAAGATAACTAAACGACGCATTATTATTTGAGAAAGTTTGTACAGTGTATGTTGTACCGATTTTTTAATTATATTGAGAAAGTATTGTAATCGCGAAAAAATTCGATCTCGAGATTTTGATGGAAATATACGTTTTAGGTGTACCTGAGTACGAAAAAGTGGGTTTCTGTCTGTCTGTTCGCGGCGTTAGAGCCTAAACTGTTGAACAAAAATGAATGAAATCTCGTAATTAGGCATTTTATCATAGAGACTAGAAACTATGAAAAAACTGTTGAACGAAAATGAATAAAATCTTGTAATTGGGCATTTTATCATACAAAATAAAAACTATGATACATATAAAGATAATTAAGGGAAGTTTATTCTACCCATTTTTAACAAGAATTTGATTTTCTCAAAAACGGCTTTAACAATTTTCATCAAATTTCGTACAGTTACTTGAGTTTACTTCCTCAATAATACTATATAGTTCATATTTCTCAAAAAATTAATATAAGGCTAGTTTATTCTAGGCAACTTTAACAACAATTTGATTTTCTCAAAAACGACTCCAACGATATTGGTCAAATTTCGTACCGTTACTTGAGTTTACGTCTGCAATAATACTACCTAGTTCATATTTCTCACAAAATGACTACTATAAAGCAATTTTATTCTTGGGCAACTTTAACAACAATTTGAATTTCTAAAAAAAAACGGTTCATACAATTTTCATCGAATTTCGTTTAGTTATATTAGGTCGATGTTTATAACGATTCTACATAAATCGTATTTTTCAAAAGATAACTAAAAGTAATAATATGAGGAAGTTTGTACAATGTATGTATGTTTGTATATTGTATTATATTGTACTTTTTCGTATACAATATTCCTATCACACACATCAATATAAATGATGAAAGCGCATTCATGGGACCATAAAAACTTGCATTTCCGTTGGAATCCTGAATTCGATATTTTTGCGAACACAGTATCTTTTCCTGTACACACTATCTACGTTGTTCTTGCGTTCGCGCTCGGGATGCTTGCGGCGATCGTCGCTTCCCTGTCCAGACTGCTCGTGATGTCCCGTGTTGTCGCCTAGTTCGACGTGTCCGTTTCGACTGTCACTAATAACTTTTCATTTTGTGGACTACACACTAGTTTGTAACGCGCTCGAAATGAGTGACGAAGATAATTGTTGTCCATTCGCTATTAACACGCAAAAAGTAGGTTCTTCTTCATTATTAAAAGAAAGTGTGCCGTTTGATAGGAATTTTTTGGGCGCTCTAACTCAAAATCTAGTTATCAGATCATCGCAAAACTTTATATATAAGATTTTTATTAGTGAAGTAAGATCTGAAAAGGTTTTGGTTCTTTTCCTTTACTTCCCCTCTCTAATTGTTTACTGATTATGTTTTTAATTTTCCTAGTAACCAAGAATATTGAATAACGAGATTATTAATAAACAATTATGATTATAACATTCTTAATTATACTATGTATTTAATCATTTTTACCGTGTTTTGGTGAAGAAAACAAGGTTGGATTCGTTTCTACCAAGATATCTGTAGTCTACAGAGGAATTATATCACACTTGACTGTTGCGCCGCAAATGGAGGGGATATTGGCGAGCCTTCGGCTCGCTTTATTATTAAATTAGTTGTCGTCTCCGTGCGCTACCGCGCCCTTCGCCTCGCTGGAACCAAACTATCCCTCCCCGTTGTCCGGTGATCGGGTTTGTGAATGTCGCAACGGGCCTATCAGTCATGGGTTAGCAAGCTTTAAATTAACTCAATGAAGCCATTGTTGTTGTGTCATGGTAGCAGGGAGCAATAAATAAACCCCCTTTAACAACTATAACATAATCAGTGAACAATTAGAGGGGGGATATAAAGGAAAAGAACCAAGGTTTTTTTAGTTAAATTGGTCAACCGGAGTGGATGTTTATTCTTGTCGTTTTTCCGCTTTTTTAAAAATATGTTATTTACAACTTAATTTATGTAAATATTTGCCCTCATAAAAGTCGTAGAAAATGCAATTTGCTACAAGTTTTGTTTGAAACATTTTTTCGTAAAACCGATCGTTGAAGGGATATTTTGATATTTCTTCTGAATTTAAGTACGTCACTAAGTGTTACCATTCATGCTGTGATTAATTTTCTAATTGTAGATAGAGATGCATACGCTGCCAGGAGAAATTATAATTGAACATCGATATTTTCTCAGCCATAGCAAAAGCTAACAGCTTACTTATTGTTTTTCAATGTAAAGATTATTGGAGTTTTTAAAAATTATTCGTGAGAGTAATTGGCGATAATTATTCTTGAGGACGCTGATAGCGAGAGGAATCACATTCATTACTCTGTATGGAGAAAGTCGTGTGCTGGACACATCAGATTTTTACTGTGCCCTTCCTTTTTAGGCGGGTTTCGCTTCCAGCGTGAGCGCCTTTTGCCGTCGGTCTGTCCGTCTGTCTGTCTGTCTGACTGTCTGTCCGTCTGTCCGTCCGTCTGTCCGTCCGTCCGTCTGTCCGTCTGTCTGTCCGTCTCTGTCCGTCTGTCTGTCCGTCCGTCTGTCCAGCATATTTCTTTCGAGCACTCCATCGCACGAAACGCGCTGTACCATGTCCTAACTTGTTTAATTTCTAGATACGCCACTGACGTAAAGTAAATACATTTCCGTTCGATTTCTAAATTCTGCGGGTGCACGTAAGGATATGAAACGTACTATATACGTGATCTAAGAGGATCTTGTTTGCTTCAGTCGCTACGAAGGTTGCTTTCGCGGACAATATTAAGCCTGGGTGCGTTTGTGACAGAATTTTGTGGGCGCTCTAACTAAAAAAAACTATGTATTAATCAGATTTGCAGTAAACTTTGTTTGAAGATTTTTATTAGTACAGAAATGATGACCAGAAGGTGTTTTGTTTGAAACAATTTTTCATTAAGCCGATAGTTTAATAGATATCTTGATTTTTATTCTAAATTTATGTTAAATACGTCGCTAAGCGATAACATTGTTTCCGCTGCTATGATACAATTTTCTAATTGCTGATATCGTTGCGTACGCTGCCAAGGGTCATCTGAATTGCGCATCGAAATTTTGTTATCCATAGAAAAAGTTAACAATTTACTTATTGTTTTTTTTAAATAAAGACCGTTGAAAATGTTTTAAAATTATTCTCGAGTGTAACCGTTGATAAATATTTCTAAGGACGCTGACGTCGAGAGCAATCATATTCATTGCTCTATATGGAGAAAGTCATGTTTTGGCCACATCAGAATTTTTTCTAAGGTAAAACGCGGATTAGTTTGGGAGGAAGAACGAGATCGCTTTTGAAAATAAATATTTTCGGGTCAGTCAGGTGTCGCACCTCTTTTCAACCGCCATTTTGACGAAAAGTAGGATAATAATTAGACGAAGGAAAAAGCTGAGTAAGAAGGGTACAAGCGTGGCTTGACCTATGACCTCGACTTATCTAGGGACATATGTATACTCGACGATATGACTGCGATCTTACATTAGATGTGGAAATTATTGGAGAGGAAGACGGGGGACTTCCCCCCATAAAGCCATCCCCACAGACATAGAGAGTAATGAATGTGATTACTCTCGACATCAACGTCCTCAAGATTAATTATCGGCAATTACACCTGTGAAGAATTTTTAAACATTAAATAAGTTTTCACATCGAAACAAAACATCAGTAATTAAAAAAGGGTTTGGAGAACACGGGAAATGGACGTTTAAAAAAGAAACTCCTTAATCGTAAAAATTTGAACATTTAGGGACAATAACGACAGGGAAAATAAAAGGAAAACAAATTAAGAAAGAAAGAAGAAACGTTAAACTTACAGGTTTACCGGAAGGAACCTCACCAGAGACTTGGTGTCAAACAACAGTAAGTTAACGAAACTGTTAGCGGTTGCCGTGTATAACGAAATATCGATGCGCAATTAAAAATTACCCTTGGCAGCGTACGTTCATCGCTACGAACAATTTGAAATTTTTAACGTAGAAACGGAAACAATGGCGCAACTTACAATTAGTGACGTACTAGCCACGCATTCGGGCGAAAAATTGAAATACCTCTCGAACAATCCGTTTCACGAAAAAATGTTTCAAACAAAACTCGTAGAAAATGTAATTCTCCACAAACGCTAGTAATGACAGATATTTACATAAATTGTGTTGTAAAGGAGATAGGTGTAAAAATGGAAAAATCACAAGAATACTTCCGGTTGACCAGTTTTAGCTAAAAAAAAAACCTTTTCATGTATGTACTAATAAAAATCTTAAATACAATAATTTTGTGCTGATCTGATCATTAGATTTTTCGTTAAAGCGCCCACAAAATTCCTGTTACCCAGACATCATCTAGAAGATATTGAAAAATGTACTATATGTATATCGCATTGGTTAATATAAAAGTTGTTAACGGTATTATCTCTACTTTCTTACAAGAATTGCAGCATCCCGTCGCAGATAGAAAAAATTTCCCTTTCGTAACAATTCCGAGCATTAGCGTATGCATTTAAAAAAATAATAATATTAATAAAAATAAAACAGCAAAAAATAAAGGGATGGAGGGAAAAGGATGAGATCTTTATTTTGCTCCGTGGGTTTTTTATTTCTTTCTTTTTTTAATCGCCGTTTATTATCTAAACCAGGATAAATTAAACGAACGAATTAAATGGCCGATAAATAAAATAAATGGCGTTTGGACTCGTGACACGTTTGCCCTTGACTCCCGAGATCGTCGTTTTTATTTATTTAAAAAAATAAATTTATTTTGCTCCCCTCCTTCCATTAATAAGAGGTCAGGAGAGATATCGGAAACTCGAAAAAACGAGCGAAACAGAGATACTACTTCGTTTGATCTCTTTTTTTAAATGTGACGTTAATGAGGAACTTTAAAAAGAAAGAAAATATTTCATTAGCGCAGTTATGGTGTTTTAAAATGCTTTTTTATTGCATATTTTTTATCTAGGGAAAATTACGCATGGTTCTTAATTAAACCTAACAAAGAGTTGGACAAAATGGCGGAATCCATTGTTGTCGGCAGATTTTTAAATAGCATGGCGACAAAACGGTGGCGTCACTAAACCTGCGCATATTATTACCTACGCGCAGGGCCGGCCCGAGGTACGGGCGAGACGGGCGACTGCCCGGGGCGCCTAATTGTTGGGGGCGCTATCCCGATCATCTATCTACGCATTACTTGCAAGTGATTAAATGTTATACACCAATTTATATCGTGAATCATGATGATATTCCTTTTATTTATTCATTATCAATAAGTTTCACAGAGCGGTGAATAAATTAACCTTTATTCTATAAATATCTCGACAAAAATTTACGGAGGGGGGCGCTGGATTGCTATCTCGCCCGGGGCGCCAAAATTCCTTGGGCCGCCCCTGCCTACGCGGTACCTTTGGGGCACTAAAAAGAATCTAAAAAAAATTGATGTGTCCAGCGCATGACTTTCTCCATGTAGAGTAATGAATGTGATTGTTCTCGAAATCATCGTCCTCAAGAATAATTATCGGCAGTTACACCTGTGAATAATTTTTAAAAACTCGATAAACTTTGAAAACAAACATAATTGTAATCTGTTGTAATGGATAAACAAGTTAGGAAAGTGTACAGCGTATCACAAATGGGCGCGTTTCGTGCAATGGAGTATTAGAAAGCAATTATATACCTGTACGTAAGGGAAATAACCTTTTAAAGTTCTTTTCTTCATCATAAATAATCCATTTTCTTCCTGTTTAAAAATATTGCCTGTACACTTAAGGAAATTAAACGTTTGTTTGTGAGGTTGTTTATGTTAGCAACAATGAAGAACTAACCATGCAAGAAATTTTCTAAGTTCAACTCGATTTAAGACGTTTTTGTTTGATTTTCTCGATAACGGCTACTCCTACGATAAAAATATATAGGAAAGGAAATACTCTATCAGATCTACAACTTTTATTTGAAAAATATTTTGATATGAGCAATACTTTACGAGATATGACGAAAATTTAATTTTTTGTCCCCAGTAAAGTGGTACCCCTGATTGGCGTACGTGATTCATTTTTGCGATTTTCTTATTATATTTGATTGAAAGTCCTTAATATCAAATTTCATGAAAATCCGTTCGGTAGAAGCCGAGAACGAACATGCGGATGGACGGACGGACAGACAGACAGATGGACGGACGGACGGACCGACGATAATAGGCGCTCACGCTGTAAGCGAAACGCGCCTAAAAATATCGATGGACAATTAAAATTACCCTTTGTATTATTTTGTTAAAAGGAAAACGGACAGACGGACGATCACCAAATTCTTTTCATATCTAGCTCAAATGTAGAACTATATACCCTGAAAATTTCGTACTGTTACTTGAGTTTATGTCTTCAATAATACAACATATTTCATATTTCTCAAAAAATGAATAAAAAGCTAGTTTATTCTAGGCAACTTTAACAATAATTTGATTTTCTCAAAAACGGCTGTAACAATTTTGATAAAATTTCGTACCGTTACTTGAGTTTACCTCTGCAATATTACTACCTATTTCATTTTTCTTAATGAATGAGTATAAGGCTAGTTTATTCTTGGCCAACTTTAACAAAAATTGGATTTTCTAAAAACCGGCTGATACGATTTTCATTTTCTAAAGATAACTAAACGACGCATTATTATATGAGAAAGTTTGTACAATGTATGTTGTACCGATTTTTTCAATGTAAAATGTGAATCAAAGCCAAGCATCTTTCACTGTGAAAATATGTCCGTGTTTAAAAATTAGTCACGAATGTAATTACCGTTAATAATTCTTGAAGAGGCTGATGTCGAGAGCAATCATATTCATTACTCTGTATGGAGAATGTTATTTGCTGGACATACCAGATTTTTAGGCGCGGTTCGCTTCCAGCATAAGCGCATATTATCGTCGGTCTGTCCGTTCGTCCGTCTGTCCGTCCGTCCGTCCGTCAATCAAACAAGAATATCTTTATTCGTGTTGAACTTTCATGCATGGTAACTTCATCATTGTTGCTAACATAAACAATCTCGCAAAAATACATTTAATTTCCTTACGTTTGCATGCAATGTTTTTAAATAGGAAGAAAACGGATTATTTACGACGAAGAAAATAACTTTCAAACGCTATTTTCCTTACGTACATGAATATCATAACACGTTCTCGAATGGGTAAGCGAACTTACGAGGATGGAATGAGCCTTTTTCAGAGAGCAACCTCTTACTACTCAAGTATGCCCATTCTGTTTTCGCATCAAACGAATCCGCTTCAGCGTCTCCATCGGACGGACGATAGTTTAATCAAGTGGTAGATGGAGTCATCGTTTATTCAGATAATAATTCACGAAGTGGTCGTTAGGTGGCAGCAATTTACCACACCGAGTAAAGAGTTTCCCTCCCCACCTGGGCGGTCAAGAGGCCGCCTTTAGTCCTTCAATGTTTTGGCGATCATCAAAAATTAATAATAACACCTGAATAATTTAGTGACATTCATATGATATTATTTCTCTTCTTCTAACCTACACATACAAAAATGTATTGTGTCGACCCTGTGCCTACGCGTACGATTACTCGTATTTTTTTTATTAATAACTTTTATATTAACCTCACTCGATATATATATATATATATATATATATATATATATATATATATATATATATATAGGTATATATAGCGGTTTGTAACCACTTTGGCACGATACAAAATTGAGGCACTTCCAGATGTGCTAGAAACTTGAAATTTGGTAGGATTATAGGTTTTTGGTCACAGCCGAAGGAAAAAATCCGAAACTTTCGAAATTCCCACTTTGAGGGGCTATTTTGGACCCTTTTTGCCCCATTTTTGGCCCATAAGAAAACATGTAAATTGGTAAAGAGGTTTTTATATTTGCACTTTAAAATTATTTCCCGTCAAGATACGAACTCGAGAATTAAACTATCGGGTAGAATATATATTGTAA
Source organism: Uropetala carovei (assembly GCA_036926305.1). NCBI lineage: Eukaryota > Metazoa > Arthropoda > Insecta > Odonata > Petaluridae > Uropetala > Uropetala carovei. The sequence continues at coordinate 6,072,169 of JAXCHB010000015.1, read as the reverse complement.
TTTCTTATTTTTGAAGACAGAATTCAAATACGAGTAGAATTAGCGTAAATTTATAGTTTTTATCGGAAAAAAGTGGTAATTTTTCTGGGTCCAACAATCAGCTACCTAGGCAACAGGCTTCATATGGGTAAGCTTTTAATGGGAATCAGTCTTATATTTCTCCTTTAAAACCTTACTAGCATAATGTCTATTGAAATATCAATGGGAGTAAAGATTCGATTGTTCAAGCTATTTATGGAGATCAAATTGGCATCAGAAACATTAATTGTATTGAGTCTCTCTCACCCTCCCTCCCTCTCTCTCTCTCTCGTATTAAAAGCAATCAAAGCACGTTTACGCCCATAATGAATGTGTAATAGTACCGATTACTTACCTATGATATTACTCGTGTTGCGCTTCGTTGATTTGTATACGACAAGGAATGTCTTCAGCCTTGATATCCAGATTAATTGAATATAACACCGCCTCCATCAGTAAAAGGTAACTTATGCTGGTAATTTTACCAAATTTGAAGTAACGAGTATAATAAAGGTTAAAATATAAGTTATTTATAGAAATTTATTTTTATACCCATTACTTGTTACTTATTAACTTCCATTGTCGCTATAGTCGAGCGCGTTAATACGTTATAACCGAAGTGAATATATTGCAATATTGTAGAAACGGGGATGGGACCACAAGAAAATGTCATTATAACCCAGTTGTATTAACCGAGGCCGTTATAACCGAGTTATACTGTATGTTAATTTTTAGATTGTTTTTCTTTTTACTTTTTAGTGCATAAATTGGCTGTTTCACCAGAAGTTACTTATATTAAATTATATTTTTCTGCTTTTAGTCAAAAGGTTTAAAATTTAGGTTTCACAGAAATTGTCCTCAAAGAACTTTTAAAAAGTTCAGTAATGTTAGTCTCTTTATGTGACTTTATTAACAAATATCAATGAATGAATGAATATTTCTTTATTTTCGTCCGACTATTTATCGTACCCAAGGAATTGCTTAAGCTTAAAAATAAAAACATGGAGTAAATTTTTGGGTATGTGGACAGACGATGATACGATCATAAGAAATTACACCAAACTAGCGTAAGTGCCCGTTGATTTTCAACGAATTTAGTTAATCTATTGTAAGACTTCGACCGTGTAACGTGTAAAAATCGAAAGAATAAGATATTACACACACAATTTTAACCGTCGAATAAAGCAAAAACGAAGAAAATCGGTCGATATTTAGGCATTTTGATGAACGAAGGAAGAAAACCTTGCACTGTGAAAAATCGAAAATTACCTGTAAACTTATGGGAAAATAATTATGGAATTACGCACCCCCACCTCCCAATTTTTTTATCGCCATATAGTCTATGTTATCCGCAGGATAACATAAACCTATGCGAAGTTTCGTGACGATATCTTCAAAGGTGTGGAAATCACAATTTGTGGAAAATCTACCTCTAATTATATTTAAGTTACTTTCGTAGTTTTATAAACAGTTTCTTTGGAGAACTATACGCCACACGAAAGTATCATTATAACCGTTTATCTATATTACAAAATGCGTGTCATTCTTTCTTTCTTGTTTGTTTTCTTGTTTACATACTTTTGCAGTTACTCTTTAGACGCGATTTGAGATAATTTCCGAATAGTTACGAGTTTGCAATATGTCTGTATTGTAAAAGTCGTGGAATTATTTCTTTCTTGTTTTTTCGTTTTCTTGTTTACACACTTTTGTAGTCACTCTTTAGACGCGATTTAAGATAATTTCCGAGTAGATACGATTTTGAAATTTGGCAGGAATGCATGCATCACGCATTAAAATGCATTAAAACAATATACATATATAAAGAGAAAATTACATACATATGAGGTATGCTTGACAAAATATTATTTTATTTACGTATGTATACAAATAAACAAAAACGTAAAAATAATAATTTTGGATCGTCGTCGCCGAATTAAATAAAATTTAAACATATATATTCTAGTTGTTGAACTTAAAAAATGCATAAAAACTGCCTATTTATTTCACGATTCTTTTATGTTTATAGTTATTCATCTGTTCGCCATAGCGACGAGAGTTGTTGATTTCGAAGGAAGCGGGATTTTTCAGTTGGAATCATATAACTAATATAACTGAGGATCAGAGACGACGTAAAAAACTTCCCCGGAGCATTGGAACTTGCTAATTATGGTAAAGTACTACTTGTTTATTATTTTTATCCTTAAATATAATTATAACGTTGAAATGTTCCTTTGATCTCGTCGTTTAAGGCGTATTTTTGTACTGCGTTAACATATGCACAATAGATAATTGTTCATCTGAAAATTCCTATATTTTAATGGATACAAATATTGAAATGTATTTTATAATACTTTAGAGAATGACCTTTGGTAATGGCAATTTGGAGCGTTCTATTAACAAAAGTCTCGTGACAATTATCTCTCCATTTAATAAGGATTTATGAAATAATTCATCGACAGTTTTCTAAATATATAGTTTTCAATATTTTTTTGGTTACATGTTCATTCGAAAGTCTTGGCTTTTAATTTTCTCGGGTCTCTAATTTTTTTACTTATATATATTTGCAGTCTTTCCTTATTGTTCCAAGCATCAGATTCACGGATTATTATGCCTAGTTTTAAAATATCAACCAATATTCTTTTTGATATTTCTATTATTCGATATCATTCAATATACATTGTCATTAATTATGTAACCTAGAAGTTTGAGTCAGGCGATTTAAACACAAACGTGAAAGTTAACTTTCTTCGAACGGTTCAAAATTAAGGTGTGGCCATCTTGCTCCCCGCGTAGTTCCCTGTTAGTTCGCCAAAGCGTCACGGCTGAAAGGGAAAGCGTGACACGTGGCGCCATCTGAGCGGATGTTTGAGTAACTACCAGTAGCCATTTCTCCCCCTCCAGCACGACCTTGCAGACGACGAAAAGGAGAAAGTATAAATGCAATTAAGGAGATTTTTTCCCGCCCCACACCACCAAATCCACCCAAACTTGACCACTCACCAACATGCCGAAATTAAGTTGAAAAACCAACCGAGAGACCTTGATGCCGAACGGAAGAAAATTTTCTCTCTCAAGCATGAAAAAAAATCACCGACTCTGTGTCCGCTGAATCAATAAGCTCGTAAATTCTGCACGGCATCGTCTGGCTATTACGGATCCTGCTGGCGCCGCAATATTGCCGCTTCTCCCCCCCCCCCATCTCCACCCACTCCCCCTTTTACTTAAAAAAAAAAGGCTGGCTGATGTTCGCGAGGGAAAGATTCTTCTAAAAGTTTCACGTTCGGAATTATTTTCGAAATGTTTTTGATGTTTTTTTTTAAATGATCATTAAAAAAAAGTCCCCTATAAAAGCGTTAAAATACTTGGGAATCCATTTCAGCGCATCAGAACCAACGCAAACAAAATTGGATTCGCGACAAAATATTTTTGAGACGTTTTTTTTTTCGTAGGGACGTAAACGATAGCTTCCCCAATTGTGTCTGACGAGGTGAGGGGAGGGGAAGGGAGGAAGATGGGGACAGGATGAGCTGCGAGAGGCGGAATGACCCATAATATTTGGAGGGGTAGGGATGCTTTCTCCAGTGGACAAAGTGGGCAACTGCCCAGGGATCACCGATTTTAGGGGGCCCACGCCGCGTGAGCGTCGGTACCGTACGTGCTCAAAATCCTTACTTAACCGTGAAACAAAACGCTCACTCGTACGCGGCGCATTTTTTACCTAAACAAGTTACGTTTTATGTCGTGCTTTATTAATTTAATAAAATTCGATCCAATTTTACTTGTTTATACTCGTCAAGTATTCTAGTTTCAGTGAAAAAAGCAAGCTCAAGATATGACGTGGGTTACATAAACCAACATAAATAAATACGAATTACGCAAAAGCAGTGCCGTAACTAGGGTACGGCGAAGGTGGCATTTGCCATAGGCGCCGCTTGCGAAAGGCGCCAAACTTTGCCACAAAAAATTGCAAAAAGTTAATTTTCTCATAAACAATTATTTCAATGCTCAAACTTTGATTTATTTATAATAAAAACGATATTGTTCTTTATTAAAATGCAGAAAAAATTATATTCTACATAACCAAGGTGTTTCCGAAAATTTTGCTATAGGCGCCATATTGCCAAGGTACGCCTCTGCGCAAAAGACATTAGATTTATGGCGTGCTACACGTGTGTGTGTGTGTAGAGGTTTCGCTCCATCTGTATAAATTTATTTTATAAATTAAACAAGCGAGGAAAGAATTGCAGAGCACATTACATAAGACGCTTTTTTTTAAAAAGGCTACTGAAATAAAAACATTCCCCGGCAGACCAACTTATCTTGAAAATTTTCCATCTTTAATAATATTCAATATATTAATTATGTAAATACATTTTTAGACCTATGTAATTTCACTTTTGTTTCGAAAAATTAAGTAACTAATCTCACAGCATATAAGGTAAACATTTCTTCGGAAACAATTGGCAGCAAATAACAACTACAAGGTTAATACAAAAAACCTAAAGAAATGATGGGTAGTCACTGCGGATGCGTGTGGATGTGGCCCGCGGGCCGTAGTTTGGTGACCCCTGGTCTACATGAATAATTCACCTAAATAACGAGCCATGTTTGTAGTTCCGTCACGCCGAGTTTGTAAATCCGTCACGCAGAGACGGATTTAATGGGAGGGAAGGAGAGAGTCTTTACGTTCAAAATGACACTTCAGTCATGCATGCATGTCAATTTTGTCCGGCAAGTACACTAACAATAAGAAACCTAACGATCCACGTGAAAATTGTAGATCTGCCGTTTTAATTCACGCAATAGAAACAAATTGAAATTAAAAATCTAATCGGAGAGCGTAGTATACGTTTTTTTTAAAATGAAAAGTAAAACTATTACTAAAAAAGAGCGTTCAAAAGAAGAAGAAAAAAACAAGCGCACATAGGCGCACGTGAGATTCTTCCCAAGCGGCCGAGTGGGCACAGGCATTCCCTCCTTTAATTCACACGCCGCTCTTTTCCATCCTCATTAATGGACGCGATGAAAGTTTTACTACGAATGGGAAGATTGAGCGTAAAAAAAAATTAAAAATAAAAACACGAAAAATCTTTGACGCAAGGAACGCGTATTTTTTTTCTACCGCAGCGGACTCGTTCAGTTTTTTCATTAATGTATTTTTTTTTGTTTGGAGTTTTTCTCTTTTTACACCACGACGGATGTGTGGGGGGGGAGAGAAAGGGTGGGAGGGAAAAAGGGAAGAGGGGGGGGAGGAAATAGGGGTTAGGGAAAGAGGGGGGGGGGGGGGGTGGACAATCCATCAACGAACGGACCAGGCCAGTGATGGCGAACCTTCTATTGCCCGCGTGCCAATATTAATGAAATTGTCGAATCTTTTCCGCCTCGCGTGCCGCAAAAACTCCTTGATTTTTTTGCTTGCCAACTAAATTACATTCGTGATAAAGACATAAGAGATTGAAATTTGTAACCGTAAAACCTATGTTAACTAAGTAACGCAAATGTTTTTGCGGCACTAAATCAGTACAATGAATGCTTTGACTGGTTTTCGCCTTTCGCTGGCGTGCCGGCCAAAACATCTTTCGTGCCCTACGTTCGCCATCACTGGACTAGACGAATCCCTCCGGGTTTTTTACGCACGTTTTTGGTTATTTTTTTTCTTAAGGATACAGCTGGAATACGTAAAAAAATGGCGTGGTTTCTTTTTGAAAAAAGACGTAAATAATAATACTAAATATCACCCTGTCGCGCGTTCTCTTGTTACTTTCTCCATACTTATTGTTAGTGCAGGAGAAATTACATATTGTGTTCGTGAAATAAATCGAATTCGAGATTTCAACGGATATACACGTTTTTAGGTCCCCTTAGTACGTTTTGTTTATTTTCTCGATGATGACTGTGTGTAAGTTTGTGATAAGAATTTGGTGTGGGCTCTGACTCAAAAACTAATACTCAGATCAGCGCAACATTTCATACTTAAAATTTTTTATTAGCAATTCAAGATCTGAGAATGTTGGGGCTGAAACTGGTAAACCGGAAGTGGAGGTTTACTATATTCATCTTTTCGTTGTTTTCAACTATATCCTTCGGAACACAATACATATATGTAAACATTTGTCGTTATGAAAGTTATAGACAATAATCAACGAATACGCAAAAGTTTCTACATTAATACATTGAATCATAATCGCGAACGCATTCAATTCGCTTTTATAAAAAGCCTTTCTGCGTGTATTCGAGAAAAAAATCCTCGGTGAAGTTGTATTTTCGTAAGATAAAAAATATCGATCGTGTTTTTTCTCCGGAATCGAATTGACGGCGTGTATTTAATTAAGCCCGTTTAATTTGAAGCTTCTATATTAATTATCCCGAGAGAGTTTCGTCAATAATCCAACGTCGAATTAATTCCTCGCCTATATTTTTCATTCTCCCGAAGAAAAAATAAAAAAAATGAAAAATTCACGGCGGTGGTGCGGGCAATCGATATACGGAGCAACCTTGACTCGTTTAAAACACTTTCGCAGACCTTCGGAACCTGTAGAATACCACTGATGGCGGCGGCTACATGAAAAGATAAACTTTCTAGGTCAGGGATATCATATATTAGGGCCAAATACATAATTTGGCCATATATAGTAGGACGGACCATACGTGATAATTTCAAGGCATACGGCGTGCCGCGAGCCATAATGATGATTACCGTATCGTTAAATTCCTAGTTATCGAGTAATGTTACATTGTTTTGCATCTCTTTGTTGCCCCATCGTTTTATCGCCCAAGATTCCTTCTCCACCAATTTACAGTAGAATCGTATTTTGAGAAGGCCGCATGCGGCCCGCGGGCCGTGTTTTGTGACGACCGAGTCTAGGTAATTTATATAATCTATCTATATACTTTAATTGTTCACAATAAACTCACAACGCTCCTTGTCTTTCAGTAAGATTTTATGAAGTGACAAATTATTTTATTACACGAATAGTCTTTTCTACGGTTACCATTTACTTTGCGTGCAGGGGCACCAACATATTTTAATCGTAAAATACGACGAAGAAGTTTTTACAACATTATTAATGTTAATGTTCTATTCATATCGTTATGAATTTGTCTATCAGGTTGTCTTTAGGTCGGCCTGAAGATTCCAACTACGACGTAATTAACGACCATTAAAAATATTAGTGGATTGTAGTATTTTTTTATAGCCCGCTAGTTTTAGTAAATAATGTAGGCATTTTTTTCTTGCCTATATACACATCTGTTGATATATAGGTGGACAGTTTATGTGAGCCGTGTTGTCAAAGAGGTTTAGGAACGCTGTTCTAATGTAAATTTCTTTGGGATTTATTTGGAAACTAAGGATGAGAACGCATAAAGCGAACCAATCTAATGAGGAGATTTTTGGAGCGATATTTCGTTTTATTTTACAGTTCTTTTTAATGTTTTCTTGCCATCTTTTCTTATCGTCTCTCTCTCTCTCACACACTCTTTGACTAATTAATTGCCCCTCAATCTCACGTGTCGTGGTTTTAATCTCACTCCTTACTTCATCAAAGTCCTTCTCTCTTTCTCTTTATTTATTCGGCATTCTCTCTCTATATATTTCTCCCATTTCCTGTCCTTCTATGCCCTCTCTCTCTAACTATTCCTCTCCTCATATATAGCGAATGAGATAATGGATCTTATCAGAAGTCCGACGTGTCTCGGAAGGCAGGTCAACCAGGATTAAGATTTGCGAGATCGATTGTGGGACGGAGCGATATAGAGAGTGTGTCGTTTTTCCCTTAGGACAGGGTTTGACAATATTTTCAGGATAGCACTGGTCGCATTTATGAATCCTTCGTTATTGCCGCACTGGAATTCGCTAATGCTGATTGGATTATAAAGCAAAATCGGAAGTTACCTAGAGATTCTTAGCCACCGTATTATTGAAAACATGATGTTTTGTTTCGATATTACAAATCACGATGGAATTCACTCTTAGAAATACCTTTGAGAAAATATTTTAAAACGACGTTAAAAAGAGGTTATTTTAGTTTATGGATTTTTTTCCGAGGGATCCTAATTTAACGCTAGATATTTTAACAGATTTTTCTCGATAAAAAGTAATTCTTGGCATTTAAATCGAAAAGAAAAATGAAAAAAGTTTTGAAACTATGGGGAAATTGGGGGTGTGCCGAATAAAAAATTGCTTGCTGGGCCGCAGATTTTGCGCTCCTACCCTAGGACGATAAGCAGTGACGGATCGGATCCACGGGGGGGAGGGCGATGGCCCCCTCCTTGGATAATCCCATTGACCTCCACTGGGAGAATTCTTAATTTAATTCCTCGAAAAATTCCTCGATTCTACGCCGCAGATTAGGTCTCTGTGGCAAGATTCTGATAGGTGCAGTGATTTTAAAAATATAAGGTCGTCGGCAGGGGCGAATTAAAATAGGTGGATGGGCAATGCCCCCACCCCCCTTTGAGAAGCTCCTGAATCCGCCCCTGCCGATAAGAGAACATAATAGGAAAAAGTAACGTAGGGAAAACTAGGAACTTTAGTTGCGCTGCACCTCCTGCCGTCATCCAATAAGGTGACTCGCAGGGCATCAGCCAAATTTGGTACGGTTCTTACTTGCATCTTAACTTACAAGTGAATGGTCAAGGTTTTCGTCAACCGAGATAAGTCAGTTCTGCCAATATAATGGATTAACATTTTTCCATAAGATAACACGTAAAAATCGATTGGTTTTGACGTGCAGGCTCCTCAAAATATTTTCTAAATCTAGATTTTTATGTCTTACAGTATGAAAATATTCCCAAATGATACTTTTCAAACGTAGAAATAGCCTTTTCACACATAATAATTGTCTTAATTTGAAGTCACGTCGATTTAAAAAACAACCCCGAGCAACGCCGGGTAAATTTTGCAAGTCACCTATATCCCGATCAAAAAAATAATTACCTAGAACTGTGGAGAATGTAACGGAGCCGAAAAATTTCTCGGTGTTTTCCCTCCGTTGTTCTTTTCGCGCGTCTCGGGTTTAGGTATGTTTCCTTTCAGGCGTTGTTGCCATGAAATTCGGTCGGGATTTGAGTTCGCAGTCCACTCCTACGCAAACAGCCCCGGATCGCTCATCTCTGAATATATATATATATATATATTTTTTTTTCATGCACAAATCCGTTTGGAAAATAAAACTTGGTCCACCTTGCCGCCGAAAATATGAGCTCAAGAGAGAAAGAGAGCTCATATTTTTTGGAGTGGAATTTTGCCATGTTTCATGTCGGTTGGAAATGTAACTAAGACATCTATACAGAATTTTTAGATATATATATATGTGTGTGTGTATATATATATATATATATATATATATATACATACATACATTTAGGCTTCCTTCAACACCTAGTTGCCCTAAATATCCTTACTTACCTTTCCTCTTCCTTAGTATATATATTTTAAATTTTGTACGGCGTTGTCGTGGCAACAGAAATCGGTCAACCGGCGTTGGATCTTCTTATGGCCGCTCTGGTTGTTATTATCGGACTATTGTTAAATGTCAAGAATTACGGTTTTGCGCAAATAAAGTGTTGAATAATTATAATTTTTTTAACTCATTCATTTAAATTCCTTCGAATTTACTGTCTCTCCCTCTCAACTTTTCACTTTCTCCGCTTTCCGCACCCATATTCTTTTCCTCGATCTTTCTTTTCACTCCCTCTGATGGAAGTGAAGATAACTAAGTACCACAATTACAGAGGAGGCCTACTCTCACTTCCTCTCTCTCTTCCCTATTCTCTCTTCCCTCTTTATCCTTCTATTCAATCTCGCCCTCGTTCTCTCCCTCGTAAATTTCTCTATCTTACTCTCGCAAATCTCTTATCTCTCTCCCCCCCCCCCCTCCGTCTGCCCTTTTCCCTCCCTCCTCTCTCTAATTTCTCTCCCCCTTATTTCTTTCCAACCTCTCTTCTCCCTCCCTCCCCCTCTTTCTATACTCCCTCTTTCTATACCCCTCCTTCCCCGTACTCCCCCCTCTTTCCCCTCTCTCCTTCCCCCTTCTCCCCCTCCTCCGCTCTCCTCCCTCCTTCCCCGCTTTCCCCTCCTTCCTCTATTCCTTCCTCCTCTCCACCCTCCTTCCTCCTCTCCCCCCTCCTTCCTCTTCTTCCGACCTCCCCCACTCCTCCCCCTCCAATTACTTTTTAACTAAACAAGAGGAAGAATTTTCCTGTTTCTAACAATGGGAAATAAAACTGCCATAGCAACGAGTCGAAGACGTAATCGGGATACATATTATTGCATAGCAAAGCTTTCAGTGGGAATTTATAGGCTAGGAGTAAGTCGATCTCGACCAATGATGTGATCTTACTATGACGTCATCATCCTAAAAAAACAAAAAAAAGCGTCTTATGGCTCTGCAATTAATCCCTCACTTGTTTAGGGTAATCAATTCAAAATAACGGTTTTATTTTCGTGATTTTACCCAGATAAATATGAATTGCTGCGTTAAAGTTTATAGATCGCTTTTACTCAACATAGTATCGTGGGCCTAAAGGTTGCTCACCTCTGCCCAATGGCGTACTCGTACGTGTTTTGCTTCATCTATGCGAGAGCGAATTGACCAGGAAATGAAATAACAGTGAGGGAGAGAAAAAGATAGAGGATATGTACGCGATTTGTCACCATTAAGATTTTTCACGTTATAATGCGCGTGGGCGTTTAGCGCGGGAACTCGAGATATTCTCAAGGGGACTTCCTTGGTTACGTCACTCATTCCGTAGCGTTTCTTTCGGAGATTATCTGAATTACGGAATTCTCGACTCGATCCCATTTATGTGAATCATTTTAACGTTTTAATTTCTTTAATTCGTGTTTAAAAAAATCTACGCTCCTTCGGAATTGTGAAATAAATGTCATCATTCTTTGCGAGGCTGTTGGTTCTTATTTTTTTCAAATTCTGGAAGTGATGACGTCATTCATCGAATAGTATGACGAAACTGTCTGCTGAATTGAACTTTTTTTAATATTCCGGATTCTATAACGAAATTTATGTGTTTTAAGGAATGTTTGAGTTTTTTTTAAATCGATCATTTACATTTCTTGAGATCTTTAACATTAAAAGTAGACATTTTTAATGCAAGTACTAAGTATTCGATGTTTTCATTTTTCTTAAAATTCGTCAACTTTTAAACCTGTCTGACAATGTGATGGATACTTTTCTCCTCAAAATGCACCTTTCGTTATTTTAGAAATACTTCCTAATGTCATTCCTACACGACAATAAAATGACGTCGGCCGCTCTTATTCGCGCAATTTTCGAAAAAAATCTCGCTTTCGAATGAGTGTCGTGACGTATTCTCTTGCTTCAAACTTTACGGATATCCTAAATTCGACTTTCAGAATGCTTACCGTTTATATGATTCGAGTTAGCGTCAAATCTAATCCCAAAATAAAATCGGGAAAATCTTAATATCTAATTTTTGAGCAAGTTTCATTTATTTTCAGAGTGAAGTAGTTCGAGGAGTCGCCGCATAGATGTCAGGAACGTCAACTTTCCGGAAAGAAATAATCGCATTTTTTTCTCCCGGCAATGCAGCATCGCAGTTGAAACGAGACCTACTATTTTATTTATGACAAATTTGCGCCATCAAGCTCTCCTTTAAAAAAAAAGAAAGAAAAGCTGTAGTAGTGTCCTCTTGCTTCTAAAGAACTTCTGAAAGTACCAGCAGCAATGTGGTTTTCTCAAGTTTGCTCGTACGCGGAGTGTGTAGGTTATGTAGACATTACAAGTGCTGTAGTGGAAGGTATACACCGTACACCCTCTACATTTTTCGAATGAATAGGATATACCCTCTGCATTTTTCGAAAAAATAGCATATACGCACGCCTTATGAAAAATTATGCAGGTATATTAAAAAGAAACAGCTCGTACGTTTTCTCCTGGCATCGTAACATTACAGTCGTGTAATTTGCTCTAAATAAACTGGATAAGAACCCTCCCTCCACGTTTTACTTTAGTATACAGTAAACCCTCTGCTTTTTTTTACGACTGCAGCACTGGGCATTACTTTGCGTTTTTATAGGAAGCCATCGAGAATTACATTAATTCGGCCTCAGAGGAGATATCTTTCTTTCATTTTCAAATGACGGGATTTTTAAAAGAGTGAACCCTCAACATTCGCAGCTTCGTTTATTCGCTAGTGTTTTCTATATACTCCGATCTGATAGTTGTGACCGTTGTGATATATAAACACGACTGTTTAATCAGCGGCGTTGCTGTAGCTGTGTACTTACGCCTTAAGAGTTGTAACAGCTTTGACATTATCGGCGATTTCGAAGAAGGTTACCTCCGCGTATGTTGAGGTCCTACAGCAGGGACGGCAGAACTAATGAAAATTGTTTATCCACTGTCTCCTTATTATATATTTCCATTTATGACGTAACGTAAAAGATTATTTCTAGCGAAGCTGCAATTGTGTTGATAAAATAAATGGCCAACAGTTTTACATTTTGTCCGAGAAAGAGACGCTTATTGCTATGTTAAACCATTAAATGATCTGGGACGATTAATCTATTTAATTGAATTTCACATGGTTAACGCGTCGTTTCCTGACCTCTAAGTCTGAGAATAAATTATCATAGCAGTTGAAATCGGAAAAATTATTTCTTTTTTGGCTGTACGGTCGAACTTCTATAAGTCGAACTCCCATTACTCGAATTTTCCTTAACTCGAAGTAAATTTAGTTTTACAGCGCAAAATATTTTTCCATGACTCGAATTTTTTATGAGTACGAATGTTTTTTTCTGTTTCCCTTGAGGTTCGTCTTGCAGAAGTTACACTGCATCTTAAATTGGCACGTGATCTGGAAAGGGAAAGCAAAAATTTTTTCCGTAATCCTGGCACGCGATCAAAGAATAAATAAATAAAAAGATAGGTTTTTGACACCCCTTCTCCGCCGTGTATTCAAAGCATCTCTCTCTCTCTCTAGACTTTCAAAATTGCAGGGCTTGATGAAATTCTGCTCGAATCATTATGCCTGCGTGCGTGTGTGTGTGTTTGGCCGTCGTTACATTCCCCTCCGCTGGGTCCCATGATAATCCGTCCCACAATAACCTGCTTCATGACCGCCACAGTGAGCGGCCAGATCACGTGATTGGCTTCGATATCCCTTTCGTCGCCGTTTTTCTCCACACGACGACCTTCCTCCCCCCCCCCCCCCCCCTTCCACGCCCGTCGATCACAGCGCCCTTCATCAGCATTCCGGGAAAGGACGGATAGCCCTCTGAAATGACCAATCAATCAATTGCAAAATCACTACGCGCTCTACAACACATCCTCCGTCCACCATCCAAATGCGCCACTGTACCTCTCATCATCTCTCGTTTTCTCTTCGTCGTCTTCTCTTTCCATCCCCTCCCGTAATTCCTCTATCCTTTCGTCACTTGTGTTATCTCCTCCCCTCCCCCTCCCTCTCTCTCTCTCTAAATAAGTCCTCCGAAACCGGAGCGCCGCGGCACACTACTGCCACGTGACCAAGTACTCGCTGTGCCGCGATAAAATTTGTGATTAAAGGCAAGGGAAAAAATACTGTTTGATACTTTTATTAATGCTTAAGACCAAAGATACCAATTGTCTCTTATGGGTACGATTTCTCAGGCTGTTTCCGCTACTTGGAACTGAAACCAAGTTGCTTCGTATCTGGAGAATCTGAAATTTTTACCACAGGATTATTTCGTTACCTGGGCTGAACGATTTGAAAGATGTAGAAATTTTTTAGTAATAATTTTATTCGTCTGTGTGGGAAAGGCGATTTTTATCCTTTTTTGTTGGCTCCAGGGTGGCAAAAATATTCTTTACAGACAACAATCTTTCCCCGGATTTTGCGTCAAAATATCTTGGATAGGGCCTTCGGCTCGCAGTTGGGCCGCGGCCCGTACTTTTAAAGACCCTTGACTAGAGCAGTGTTTCTCATACTTTACTAGACATGGGAGCACCTATTCATTAACTTCGGAGGAGCACTAGAACAAACTTTTCAGCCGAACATTTCTTACCTACGAGCTGGAATGTCCATCATAGTACACTTGTCAGTAAAAACACGATCTAGGGAAAAATGAATGAACTAAAAAAATTAAAGATGATCTCACACATATTATATAGGTATTGGTTATTTAATTTGAAAAATAAATCTATAAAGAATGATGAAAAGCTTGCGTAGCACCTACCTAATGGTTAAGGAGCACCGGTTGAGAAACGCTGGACTAGAGAGATAACTAATACCTTCAACCTGTGCATTCCATAATCTCAATATTGTAAAACATTGGTAGCGTTGCGTGCCATATCATTCCGTAGTAATACCTTTAAGATCAAATTATTAGCAGTGTTTTTCGATCACCCTCGTGTAAATTCCTTCCCCATGAGGTCGTATATGTTCAAGTAAAAAAAAAACATTCTTAAGGTGTATAAATCGACCATTTCGTATTTTAATTTTTTTATTGTACTGTTTTGCATTATTTGGTATTTCTCTCTGCTTTTTTTGTTATTCTTGCTGCTCTTCGTTTTTTGTGTTTTACGTTTTTTGTATTATTTTAGTATTTTGTATAGTATATGGTTATACTTGTTACTTACTTATTGTCTTTTTGTAACTTAGTTCAAACTTTATATCAGTCGACGTATTATGGTTAGGATGTAGAGAAACCCAACAGGGCCTAACCTCTTCAACGAAGGGTCCATTCAATCAATCAAATATCTCTTCTCCCTTCTCTTCTTCCCCATCAGTCTCATCTTCCCTCTTCTTTCGCCTCTTGCTCCACCCTCTCTCTCTCCCCCTTCTCTTCTCCTCTATCTCTCCTTTCTCTCCCTCAGTCTCTCACCCACCTCTCCCTCTCTCTCCCCTTCTCTCCTCCCCTTCTCTCCTCCCCTGTCTCTCTTCTTTCCCCATCTCTCCTCCCCTCCCTCTCCCCCTCTATCTCCCCCTGTCTCTCTTTCTCTCTCCCCATCTCTCTCCCCCTTTCCCCGTCTCTCCCCCTCGCTCTCCCCCTTCTCTCTTCCCCTTCTCTCCTCCCGTCTCTCTTCCCATCTTCCTCCCTCTTCCTCTCTTTCCCCATCTCCCCCCCTCGCCCTCCTCTCCTCCCCTCTCTCCCCATCTCTTCCTTTCTCTCCTCCTCTCTCTCCCCCCTTATATCTCTCCTCTTCTCTTCTCCAATGTCTCTCCCCCCTTCTCTCCTACCCTCTCCCTCCTCTCTCTCTCTCAGTCTCATCCCTCTCTCTTCCCTCATCTCTCTCCCCTCCTTCCTTGCCCATCTCTCACTACCTTCTTCCTCTTCCAATCTTTATCAACCCCCTACTTTTCCTCATTCGTTCTCTTTCTCTTGTACCCTTTCACTATTTATCTCTCTCTCTACTCCCTTTTCTCCTATGTCCTTACCTTAATAAGAAGAGGATGAATTATTTCAAATAAAGACTCGTGTCTGTTTTTCCTCTTCCTTTTTTCTCTCCCCACCTTTTTATGTTGATATATATATATATATATATATATATATATATATATATATATATATATATATATATATATATATCAGAGCTGCAAACCACTTCAAAATTTGGAGGTTCGGTTCTAAATTTTTGGAAGTGGTTCGGTTCATGGTTCGGTTCAGACGGGAATTTTGACAAGTGGTTCGGTTCGGCTTGCGGTTCAGCTAAATTAATCATTTGAAATACTATCCAGAAATAATTTATCCATTATAAACATTACACATTCAGTATCAATCTGTAAGTAAATCAATCAGCAGTCATTATTATTTTAAATGAAAGAAGAATTTATTTAAAGAAAGGAAAAATTTGTATTTTAAATATATTACAATCCCATCATCATCTTCATTTATTTATATTTAAAAAAATGGTATTTTTGATCCTAACATGATTTCTATGTGGATAACAATAGTATCAGAGAGGAAAGAGTTAGGCACTCTTTCCTTTGAAGCAAACCCGCTGGTTTTTCCAATGGAAAATGGTCCGTACTGTATTGAGATCGAACCGAAACCGAACCACTTTTGCAAAAAATTACGGTTTGGTTTTCGGTTCATTGAAAAATTAATCGGTGGTTTCGGTTCGGTTCGCGGTTCAGCAAAATGGCTGCGGTTTGGTTCAGCGGTTCGTTTCGGTTTGCAGCTCTGATATACACACACTTCTCTCTATGTTTTCCATCCATTTCTTTCCGTATTCCATTCGTTATTTTCCTCCCTCTCTCTCCCTCATTTTCTTTCGATTTTCTCTTATTCTCTCGCGTTCTTTCACGATTTAATGTTTCCTCCCCCTCCTTTCTTCATCTCTCCGTCTCTATAACCTCCATATACCGCGATGTACCGCGTCTCCGCGTTCTTTTGTGCATTCGTCCCCGTCTCTTTCTCCCTCCTTCGCATTTCTCCTCGCCTAATTCCTTTCCTCCCAACCTATGCTCCGCCCACCTCTTCTCCAAAAAAGAATCCCCTCATCTTCCTCGTAACTTCCTCCCGAAACCTTTCTCCTCCTCCTCCTCCCCCTCACATCCAAAGCCTTCCTCCCTCACAACAGTCTGAGTGACGTAAACCGCAATTGCCCGTCTCTCTCTCTCTCTACCCTCCGTCCTTCCTCCCTTTCTCCAACCCTCCGGCCTCGTAAGATCCCACCTCCCAACTCCCACGATTCAATGTGTCTCGCCGCACGCATTGGACATGTATGCACGCGAGAGCTCTTGTGTGTGTGTGCGTCTCCCATATCTCTCTCTCTCTCCCACTCTCCTAATCTCTCTCTCTCTCTCTCTCTCGTCTATAGTTCTACTCTGTGCCTCTCTGGTCGCTCCCCTTCACCCTTTCTCTCCATCCTATCTTCTCTCGTTACTTCTCTCCCTCCCACGCTGCCTCTTTTTTTCTCTCTCACTCAACCTTCCCACTCACTGCATCTCTCTCTCTCTTCCTATCCCTCCCTGTTTCTTGCTTTTTCTTTTTCCTATCCCTCCCTATTCTCTTTTCTCTCATCCTACCTCCTTCCCATTTTCTGCATATCTCTCCCTCTCTCTGTTCTTTACTCTTATTCCTATTTATTTTCTTCTCTCCGTAATCTCTTTTCCTGTCTCTTCTTCCTCTCTCTCTCCTCTTTTCTCCCTTCCCCCTCTCTCTTCCTCTCTTTCTCTTCCCCTCTCTCCCTACATCTTTCTCTCTCTTCATTTCTCCTTTACTCTATCTCTCTCTCTCCCTTCCTCTTCATCCTATTACTTCCTCTCTCTCCCTCCCTTCTGTCTCCCGTCCCTCCCACCGTCTCTCTATTCCTTTCTCTCCTTTATTCTCTCTCTCCCTCTTTTCCTGTCTCCTATCTCTCCCACCCTCTCTCCATTCCTTTCTCTCCCGCTCTCTGTTTGCCTCTCTCTCCTTCTTCCTCTCCCTCTCATCCGTCTCCCAACTCCCTCACCCTATCTCCATTCGTTTCTCTCTCCCTCCCTTTCCACCCTTTTTCATTCCTCGTATGTGTCCCGCCCTCTCCCCTATTCCTTTCGTTTTCTCTCTCTCTCTCT
Organism: Uropetala carovei; assembly: GCA_036926305.1. Classification (NCBI taxonomy): domain Eukaryota; kingdom Metazoa; phylum Arthropoda; class Insecta; order Odonata; family Petaluridae; genus Uropetala; species Uropetala carovei. Next base: position 6,054,631 of record JAXCHB010000015.1, on the reverse strand, counting down.
CTCCCTCTTTCGATATCTTTCTCTCTCTCTCTCTCCCTCTCTCTCTTGGGTCTCCATTTGTATAATGCGCAGACATATCTCGTCCCTTTTGCGGTCGCCTGGAGGCTGTGGGTTGAAGCGAGGTAATCTGCCTTTTCCACCTCGCTGCCTTATTTACCCTGCTCTTCTACGGCCATTCGCATTTCTTCTCTCCACCCTTTCTATTCTCTCCGTCACTTCCACTCTCTCCCTTTCCCCCTCATTACTCCGATTTCCTTTATTTTCTGAATTTTCCTACATTAAAAAAATGCTCACGATGTCGTGCCTATGCACGTCCCTTTTTTGTATTTGTATGAGATTTTTCTTTAAAAAATGTAATATATATATATATATATATATTTATTATTATTATATATTATTATTATTACTGAATATCAAAACAGACAATAAATTAAAATAGAACAATAAAATACAACAACATAATAGCAAAATAAATAGTAAAATGTATAGGTTGACCATAATACAAACAAACAAGAGAATTCATTTTAAATGAGGTGTATAATAAAATCATAATGGCCATCTTGATGCGCAACGTTCTAATTTTGTGAATAACTCGATTAGAAATAAACTTAGAAGCCTGAAATTTCTCAGGATTTCAGTGTTGATGAATCTTTACGTTATGACTAAAAGAATTTCGAAAAAGGTCACGGGTTCGACTCCAGAGAATGAATGTCCTTTCCCATAAGATAACACGTAAAAATCACCTTTTTGGTTTGAAGGCTTTCATTCTTTTACTCTTTAAAATATCTTAAAATTAAGTTATCCACACAAAATTTTCGCTAAAACACGCCAAAATGAATGAGGATTCTCGTTCATACCGTCGAATACTCAGTCTCACTCGAATTCGCTTATATTTTGAATTTATACTCGAGTTTTGGTAAATTTTTTAACATTTCAATGATAAGGATCCATGGTTACCGGTATTGTTGTCCTCGGTAATTTCCGTGCATATGCACTTAAATAAAGGCTTAAAGATCGAAAATAAGATTAAAACTTGCTCGAAATGCGGGGAAGATTTGAATTCAATGCAAATATATCGAACGCAGTATTCATGTTATTTATATTTTTTTAATCTATATTAATACAATGTTACTTCTGGTTGTCTCTCTCTCTCACACTCTATTTAACGCTCTATACCTCAGCCATTTTTAATCACCGAGAATTTCAGCCCTTTAAGTTTATTTTTTATCGAGCTTTTCAACTAATTTTCGTAATTTGTTATTAAAAACCAAACATACATCTCTTATAAAATATAGTCATTAAAGTCACGTTCAAAACATATTCCCGTTAAACTAATCGAAATCCAATAGGTACATGGTAGGAACGAAGAAACAGCGAGCAAATGGGGGAAGGGGGGGGGGGGGGGTTTGGCGAGTGTATGTACATTGTACACATATACGTGTATGTGTTAAATGTTTTAACGTATGTACTTTTTATTGTTCTTTTATTTTTTCGTCGGATACGTCTTTGAATATTTTTTTTTCGAAGCATTAAAAGTTTCTCTAAATTTTTTTTAACCTTTTACAAAATTTAGCAAACTTTCTAGGAAAGGTTTCGGGACATTTTATTATTATATTTTTAAGTATGTACCTTAAGGAATAGTTGACGTATTCGAGTGGGCGGTTACTGCCATCGCCTTTAAACATCCGTCCCAGGATTAGGAGAAAAACAAAATACAGTCGGACTTATATAACTCGAAGTGATTTCATTTTACGGGGCAAAAAATCCTTTTCGTGTTGTTTTTCTTCTATAACTCAAATATCTATTCGTTTCCCTTGAGATTCGACTTATAGAACTTTCACTATAGTTTTATTTTTTTAGGTTTTTTCAGAAAAATTCTTCTTGTGGCTTGCAAATCTCGCTTAGATAATTAATTACCTTTTACGGAATTCGACAATTTTCACGTTTCTCCGGCGAGATTTCACCCTCTTTTTTTATTATCAAGCCGCGAAACCTATTCCTCTTTTTTTTTAAATCCCAATACTCTTTTTTCCTCCCCTTTCAATTTCCTTGTCCCTAACTCAATTTCAGTTTGTTCTCCTTTTTTCATATGTTCCCCCCTCCTCATTTCATTCACTCCTCTTTTCACAATTTGGGCAATTTTTTTTCCGAAAAACACGACCAATCCAAGTAAACATCTACACGTTCGAACTGACCGAAAATATTTGAGATTTTTTTACGTGGATTTGATGACACAGTATTAATCATTAAGTGTCGTAAATTATATTTTAATAATTTTAAAAGTTTATGCACTTTATGCGTTGGAAGATCGAACCTCTTTCATTATTTATTAACAATTTTAACGTTTTAAAGGTTTTATTTTTCAAAGAATCGTTTTTTCGGGGAATTTTCCGTTGCACCCTTTATTATACTACTGTGAAAACCGGTTAACACGAATTGCTTGGTAACGGCGCAATCATTTCGTGTTATCCGAATTTCGAGTTAACCGAATGTCATGTTAACAGTTTTAATGGAAAAATTTTCATTTTTCAAATATGGAATTAGGCTCGTAGGCAAATCCACGATACTTATCAATAATGTAATACACAGCCGAAGAATATTGCATGTATTTATTTTCGTGGGACCGAAAAATATTTTCGTGTTAAGCGATATTTCGTGTAAACCGTTTCGCGTTATCAGATGAACATATACTGAAAGGTATAGGCAATGGAACGGACCTAGCACGCGTTTCGTGTTAACCGATATTTCGTTTTGTGTTTTCGTGTTAAGCGGTTTCCACTGTAGGTACATCTTTCTTCCTCTGTTATCATCTTTATTCTCTTCTCCCTTTCCTTCATTTGTAGCTTTTCCCCATCTTTTTCCTCCTTTTTTCCCTCTAACTTCTCCACGTTTACCCAGTTAAAGTGCATCGCTAAATAAGTTAAAGTAACGCACGACTTATTTGCATGTCTGTGTTGGTAATGCGTAGGATAAAACTGAAATATTTGAACTTCAAGGGAAGGTTTGTTAATTTAAGGGCCTTGAGATAATTTATAAGTTGGGAACTGTCAAGAGTGTTTGCTTACCACGCTGCGGGCTCGAGATCAGATCCGACGCAGGTCGGTTTTTTCCCTCAACTTAACCACCTCCTCTTCCCCCTTTCACAACTTGTGTAACAATACTCAATCTTTGGAAGCAATCCATCCTTTCGGAAAGTACTTTATTACCCCAAGCCGACAATCGTTCGATCCTTGTTCGCCCCATCAAAGCCTCTATTTTGTATGTATTTCGCCAGTTTATGCTTATTTTAATATCGAGGAAAGGTAAATTAATAGTTCATATACTATAGTATATATAGTATATAGTTAAGTTTCAGCCAAGTGGTGTCTAGATCCGTACACGAGTACGGATAACCGCTGCTGAGACAGGGTTTCAAGGTCCGTACGTCGAAAAGGACTTGATGGGTTAAGGTGTTTAAACCTCTTTTTGCTGCTTGTCGTTAAGTGTAGGATAATGCCTGCATCGTGTTAACCCTCCTCCCTTCAGTGTGTTTGTGTGTGACGCATTTTCCACTGTAGAAAAGGTGATATGCTATTGCTATATACGTATCTGCGTAAAACCGCTGACTCGCTAAAAAAAAGAGGATGGCCTTGGACCCCCATGGTCTGTATTGCCAATGCGTATGGGTTAATATGCGCCAGAAATTAATTTTACTATATACAAAATAGTTGTTGAGAAGGTAAGGTTCTCTTTATGAATTTAGTTCTCTGCATATTTTAAACGTTTTATTTGATTAAAAAATCAAATGTTGTTAACGTTAGGCTGCTTATTGTATTTAAAATGTTATTCATCAGTAATAATGCCCATTTTTATGTACATTCGATTATGTGATATATTGATAACTTTTGACACACATCGTATATACAATGGTGGACTGAATATATAATGAAAAGTGTGTTGGCTGTGACCTAAAAATTTGGCAGCGGATTTCATGACCAAGTGCAATTTCAGAAGGAAAAAATATTTCCCTAAATAAAATTCGCAGGAGTTAAAATTTCAATTAAGTGGGTTCATGTCTGATGTGGCGGAATGCTTCGGGTAGTACCAAAGATCACCGTTTGAACTTTTTTCAAATCCTCCCTGATGGATCGCAGCACATTAACTTTGCAAACTCTTTGAAATTACGGACTTTTCCTGAAGTCTCTATAAGCGGTTGGTTAGGGCATCTGCGGACGGTTAAAACGGTCTCGGGTTCGAATCCCGCCGGTTTTAGATGTAAAGAATCTACTAGATTGTGTTTAGTCTTGCCCTTAAATAAATACGTAATGTTATTATTCGTCCGCCCGCATTCTACCTGCTGTTTGCGTCATTTTTTCCTCCTCCGCTTTTCATCCCGGAACGAAATAAAAAAAATAAAAAAAATAACGCGCCGCGTCCTTGAGATAAAGACGCCCACGCGCGGCGTGCGCCCCGTCTCGGGTGACGGAGGTCGGGCAAAAAAAATGACGTTACATATTCCGAAAACGAAACGACCTCCCGCCTGCTAAAAGCCCACGTGTGTGTCTCTCTCTCTCTCTCTCTCTCTACGCCTGAACCTTTCGTATATACGCAACACATACAGGCCTCCCTGCCGCGAATATGATGGTAATCCGTTCTTGATAGGGAGAGGAATGGGTTATACGCGGCCTTATATCCAAGCTCCCATTATTATTCGTTTCCAAGTTCATTCCTTCAAGTGTTTTTTACCTTTCATCTTCCTTTCTTTGATTTTTCCTCTTATGCTTTTTCTCCACCCTTCGTCCTCTCGTCACTCTCTCTCTATCTCTCTATCTCCCATTCTTCCACTTTAACGCAGTTCTTTTTCCCATTTGACATGTCCAAATAGTCCCTTTCTCTTGCCTCGTTTTACCTATAAATATTTAACGCCTTCTTTTTCTCCATCTTCCTCTCTGTCACACTCCCTCCGCCATAACCTTTTGATTATATGTATAGAAGGAGAGACTGTTTAGTCTCGATGCGGCTCAAATAAGATTATCTCTCTCTTTTCCTTCTCTATCATTTTCTCCTCTTTTTCTCTTACTTTCTCCCCTCTTTGTATCCCACGTTCTCCATCCCTCTATCTTTATATATATCCTTTTCCTTAATAGATGATCATGGATGGGAACCGTTGGAGAAACGTAGCGAAAAGTAGAGGTATCGAATTTTTCGGAGATTTAGAACACACGAATTTAAAGATGAATTATCAGAGGGGAATTAGACAAACGACTTTATTAAGTGCGAAATTGAGACTATTATAGTCCCTTCTTACATTTAACCCTACGTCAACAGTTACAAAGGAGAATGAAAAATAATAATAATAATAATTTCACGGAAAAGAACCTGAAAGTTGACAAATAGAAGAACATACAAGCAAAATATCAAATTACAAATTCGGAAAACTTTTAAAAAAGAAGTGTTTGTGGTAAAAACCTAAGAAAGACCTGATTTGGCCATCCAAGTAAAAAAGAACAATTAGGAGACCGTCGTACGTAGGACCATACTGAAAAACGCGAGAAATTCATTGTATGACAGATATAAGTTAGGTGTATATCCTTTTTTCATAGAGCAAAAAGTGAGGACATCTGGAGAGTGACATTATAGTTCGGCGGAGTAGTTAGCGCGTCTGGCTTCTAATGTTAATATCGGAGGTTTCAATGCTGCCCAGGGCATGGCTATATATCTACGTGTTAGCCTTTCTTATTAGGGTCGTTTTTTAAAAGACCGGCGAGGGCCGTTTATGAGCTAGTTACATAAATAAATAAATACAGCGGAACCTCGAGCCTCAAGGGAAACAAAATGAATCGACTTATAGAAAATTCGAGTTATAGAAGAAAAGTAGCATGAAAAAGATTTTGTCCCGCAAAAAGTATTCACTTCGAGTCATGGAAAATTCGAGTTATAGACGTACGATTCGTACAAGTTCGCCTGCATTCACTTTCCTTCCGAACACCAATTTCGGTGAGTTCGCAGGGATGTAAATTCAGACTCATGCAAACCATCCCGTTTACCCCACATTTCTCCATATGTACATACATCTCGCTCCGACTCGACCTACTCGCCATTTCTTCCTCTCTCTACTTTCTCTTTACTTTCTCTCTCTTTCTCTCATAAGCACCTTTCTCGATCATTCGTTAGGGCCACGTGTTGCTGCCCAACGCCGTCAATTCGATCCTCCGCAATGGTCGCCATTTTTAAACCGGTTCAATGTGACACCCTCTATGGCAAGCTGCACGCGCTAAGTCCTTGCACAAACTCGCAAACAGACACACGCACGCACGAACGCAAGCACGTAATCAGACTCGTCCAAGCAAGGAGAATAAAAAGGGCGTCAGGCGGGCGGGGAGGGGAAAAAAACAAACGCGAATCGTAATAAACCGAAAGATGTGGAGAGAAAATAGCGTGCAGTACGATAAAGGATGCATCTGCTCTCTCGCGCGTTTTTTTTTTTTTGCGCCTCTGTCTGCTATTCTGTTTTTCTTTAAAAGAGAGTCAATCACGTTTCGTTGCCAGGTGTTGGAGTAGGCGGCTGCCCCATTGTTGCGACACGGTCTTGCGGTACGTGTCTGCGTCTAACGGGTGGGAATTTGGTGGGGAGGAAGGATATATTTTTTTGCGATTAAACTTTTATGTTATTTTAACCGACTTAATACATACAGTCAGTCCCGCTTTACGACGATCCGCTTTTACGTCGGTTTCTCCGTAGAACCAATAATCTAGTTTGAAGTCGTCAAATTCAATTTCACGTCGGTAACAAAAATTGCGTACATTATTTAATTGCTTTCATCTTTTTATGTATTTAAAATGTTTATATATTTATGTTTAGTTAGGTTTACACGCGCACACACACACACACACACAATATACATACACACAACAAAAATAATAGGTTCCGCTTTACGACGGTGGTCTGGAACCTGTCGTAAAACCGGGGCCTGACTGTATTTAATCGCCCGAGATAGGTACGTAGATTTTTAGCATCTCGCGAAACGAAACCTGCCGAATGTACGCGATTGAAATTACTTTTAAAAAAGATGTATATATTCTCGAAGGTTTCCAAAAAATCCTTACTTTTCTGCTAGAGCCGTTTTAATTTTCTACGAATTTTTTTATTTAAGATAAACTCCAGTGGCGTGTAAAAATACATTAACCTCCTAGTTTAACAATTTCAAAAAGGCGTATTAAAAAAAAACTATAACATTTCTCGCTAAAAGTTGGGAACAATTTTTTTGAAAACCAATTGCGTAAAATTTTGAAAATCGGTCTAGGAAAGAAAAAAACTCTGTAAGAATGTCGAATGTTTAATACATAGTATGCGACTCCGCAGTTTATATTGGCATTCTAGCAATGGTTCCCACGTATAAATATCAGCTTAATTTTTGGCCTTTCTCTGCTGTTTAAAAGCTGCTTTTTATCAGATCATTTAAAACAATTCTCGCTGTCGTTCCATGGAGTATTTTATGCCGGTCGACACTCTTTTTATTATATTTCATCACCTCCCGAGTAGAGGGAGCGAGAGGGATTATAATCTCGAGATGACGCGCGCGGAATAATTTCCAAGCATTTTTCTTTTTACTGCTACATCACGGTTTAATTTTTCGCGACGTGCTCCGTTTTTTTTTCGTGTTCTCGTCCCGATGCCACGTGATCGACGTCGAACGCGCAACACGCGGGGAGGGGGATAATTAAAATCCGGTTTTTTTTCGTCGTGGGGGTATTTTTACTCCGCGATCATATTTTTTTAAACATTTCCGAGATTTTTTCAATTCGGATATTTTTCTAAAAATTTAACGCTTTCCTTCTAATTTCAAGCCTCGTCTTGCCATTTAGTTCAAACTGATGAGTGAAAGGTACTGAAATTCAATGGATTCCATCTATTTGCGGTAAAGTTTTTGTTGTATATAGGGCCGGCATGATACCTTTGGGGACCCCTATTGCAAGCACGATTTCGCTCCTCCCCTTCTTCTTTTTCTGCAAGGTGTTCCAAACCACGACCGTCACGTGCCTGGGCTAGGGAGGCGGCGGCGACGACAGGCGATACTTTATCTAAGGTATATAGAGTCGGCAGAATATTAAGTATTAAGTTGTTGATGTGTTTATTTCCGTGAGGCGAAATTTCTTTGAATGCTGTGAATATTTGCACGTCTCTGCTTTAAGATCCCCTTCCCCCCCTCTATTTCCCTCTTAATCAGCCATACTGCCCAGGTGAAAATACCCACTTCCCTCTTTTTGTGAAGCGTTTGCCGGTGTAGCATCTCAAAATTTTTTTATAAATGTACAGAAATATACGGAGTTTCGAATCCGCATAATGAAAAATTTAAGCAAATATCTTTTCTAAATAAAACTCAGAAAGGAATGGTTCAAAAACCATTTATATAGCTAAAATATTTTTCGGGTTAAGTTATAGTCAAGTTAAACCTCACATAGTGCGGTAGTTGCGTTCCTTGAAATCGCGTTATATGAAGCAGTCAGTTAATAGGAAAGAAATAAGGGAGTTAGGTTCTTGGATCTCACATTCTCTACTTTTTTTTAGAATAATTTTTTGACCGGTATTTAAATACCTAAAATAATATCGTAGTTATTCGCATAATCCACGGCATCACGTAATTCACGCAACCTTATTTCTCGATGTGGAATTAAGAAAAAATAATATAATAATACATATTTCACGCTCCAAAAGTTTTGGTCGCGAAATTCTGAGAAAAATATGCGTGAATTATGCGAGTAAATACAGGATAGAGCAGTGGTGCCCAACCTTTTGTACATGGCGGGCCGCATCGATGGTTGCGAATCCTTCGGCGGGCCACATTGGAAGTTGCCAATTCTTCCGCGGGCCGGATTAGAGTTTAAATCGGAAGTTATCAATATATTCTGAGGTGTCATTTAAGTGAAAATATAGTATTAATGAGGTTTTTATAGTAAACATACCGATTTTAAAGGAATTGTCTGTGAAATTTTCATAAAAATATATGAATTTGTGTGTTTAATTTTTCGGATTGATTTTTCATCATGGCTTCGCGGGACGAACAAAAACCATTCACTGGCCACATCCGGCCCGCGGGCCGTAGGTATAGAGTAGAAAAACTGCAGAATTTTTCACATCGCAACATCACAGTTATGTACATACAAAACTGTGAAGCTCGCGTTACCTGAAACTTTTCCTTGTGTTTTATTTCTTCAAGAAGTAACTATGTTGCAGCTTCAAGTAACTGAAACAGTGTAACAAATTCGGCCATAAAGTATCGCTGTTTATCGAAATTTTATTTCCTGTGGTCGTAGCTGGAGGATAAAACGCAGTAATATCCTACCATGGCTTATAACGTAAAATATACCGCGGCACATCAAGGGTTTTGTCGCGGCACATTGGTTGCGGAGCTTTGTCCTATCAGCACAATATGAGAATCACAGTTACGAATCTCTCGACGCCACATTTTTATAAGGTAAAATGTGCACACGAATCAGTTTGTCAGTATTTTGTCTTTAAAATGTTTTGATGTGAAGTTTTTATCATTTATAGTTTACGAGAAATTTAAAGGTTAACTTTGGCTTTGATTTGTCAAACCGCGTCTTCTGAGGTTTTGTAGTGAAATTTATGCCGCGTCTTAGCGAAATCGCGTCTTGTCAATTCGCACTTTGTGATGTTTTACTGTACAAGGAAAATTTAGGGGTGTCCATACGACCCGGTTTTCCGGGATTTATCCCGGATTTTAGTCATCTGTCCCGGTTTGTAGGAGCACTCTCCGTACTTGTTTTCAATGATCGAGTTTTCCAACGCATACGTTTTCTTATTAAATTATTGCGTCTTCGCCGATAAACGTTTCAGTATCGTAGAGATCGATCTTCGAAATGTGTAATAATGTCACAGAGTGAAAGAAATCGAGTTATTAGGCGTCCGAGTTACGAAAGTTACGGCAAAAAAAAAGAAGATCCACTCTGGGAGAAATCCGAAAAGCTGGAACGCTTAGGATGACGTCACCCAGCGTTAGTAACGAAGCCCATTCAGTAAACTCCGTACGAATCTACGAGTCACGCGAGCCAGAACGAGATATTTTATTTTTTGCATTCGTGGAATCTCCATTGAGTCAGCTAACGGGGTGCCCCCGCGTTCTCTCTCTCTCCCCCCTTTCCTCTCTCACTCCCCTCCTTCCTCTCCCCCTTCCTTTCCCTCCCTCCCTCCCACAACCCACACCCACTCATGCTTTAGCCGATAAAAAAAAAAGCCTTTATCTTTTCTCCGAGAAGAAGGCGACGAAAATCGATACCATGGAAACAATGAGGCGCTTTTCTCCCTTCTCTTCCCCAACCTCCCTCTCCCACTTCCCCTCTTTCGTTTTTATTTTCTTTCCTCCTCCTCCTTCCTTCCTTTCCCACTTTCCTACATCACTCCCTTTTATGCGCTTCCGTATCTCTCTCTCTCTGTATCAATCTCCTTCGAGTAAAAGACGCTAATCTGTGTGTTTATCTTTTTCGTCCTCGTCCTGTTTTTATCTCTCTTCCTGTGTTTTTTTTTTCGTTTTCTCCCTTCCAGTCGATTTTTCTCTCGTTCTCTCTTCATTCCTTGCTATCTTCTCTCGTGTTTCCTTCTCGTTCTTTCTCCTTCCCTCTTGTATCTTCTCCCTCTCTTCTCTTATCTCTCTCTCTCTCTGTCTCACCTTTTTCTCTTTCTTTTCTCTTCCTCTGTTTTCCTCTCTCTCTCTCCATTTTCTCTCTTCTCTTCTCTCTTTTCTTTCCAACCCACAAAACTAACATTATTCTATGGTAATTCTCTATGTTCAACTAACAAGATTTGTAATCAGTAAGTATGAGAAAATCTGTAATTTAACTTGTATATAATCCTCAATCCTGACGGAAGGGTTAACTGTAAGAAAGGGACTTCACCGTCTCAATTTCGCCCTAAATAAAGTCGTTTGTCTGTCTGTCTGTCTCCCTCTCTCTTCCTCTCTCCATTTTGTCTCTCTCTCTCTCTCTTTTCCTCCATTTTTCCTCTTCTCTCTCTTTCTCTCTTTCCATTCTCTCTCTCCTTTTTCTCTCTTTCTCGTCCTCCCTCTTTTATCTCTTCTCTCCCACCTCTCTCTATCTTCCTTTCCCATTTAATTTTTTATTCTCTCCCTTATTATTTTTTCTCCCTCTTTTTATACCTCCATTCCTCCCGCTTTTTCTCTCTTCTCTCCCATTCTCTGTCTTTCTCCCTACTCTTCTCTTTCTCTATCGATTAATTTCTACCTTCCCTATCTTTCTTTTTTCTTCTTTTCTCTCTTCCTCTTCCTTTCTCTCCTTAACTCCTTTTCTATTCCTCTCCCTTTCCTCTCTTTCTTCCTCCCCTTCTCCCTTTCCCCCCTCCCCTTGCTCATCCTTACTCTCTTCCTCTCTTCTCTCAAGCCTTTTCTCCGAAAGTTTCTCCAATATTCTCCTTCCACCCTTTTTACCCTCACCCATTAACTCTATTCTCTCCCGCATGACGTATCACTCCCTCCCTCTTCCATTTACTCTCCTTGCCTCTTTCTTTCTTTCTCTCTCTCTCTCTCCCTCCCCTCCATTTTCCTCATTCCCTCTTCTTTTCCCCTATTACCCCTCCCATCCATCCATTCCACCATCTCTCTCTCTCCTCGTTTATTTTACGCCTGGCATTTCCTTCCTCTATATAGAGATGTACGTTTCCTTTCCATCAACAGTGCGGGGGATGTTGTTTGGTCGGTGCTCTTCTATGGAATGTTCTCCGCGGAATCCTGCTTCCCGCAAGACGGAGCCGCAGTTAGGCGTAAATCTAAATGCCACCTGCTTTTTCCTTCGTTCTCTCGTGTTTCGTCTTTTGCGGAGAAAGTGCATGTAAAGCTTGTTTTTGTGTTTGGAGTCGGAAGTGCATTTCAGAGAAGGTCGTTCTTGGTTTACCTCTTTCACGGGGGCCCTGTGTTTGTTGGCAAATAATTTCTGATTATTGATTTTCATTCGGGCTGCCCTAAGAAGTATTGCTGCTGCCAATGAAACTGCAGCCTAGTATTTTTGTTGAAGCCCGTTGTATGTTACTGACTCAATTTTGCATTCACATGTACCCGATTAAAATGCAAGCAGCCAAAAGCGTGCGGCAGTGGGTCCCATTACATCACATGAAATCTCTGTTAGCCCGCTTTATTGCATTCGGGAAATAGGAACTAGTATTGCCTGTCGTTTTTAGTAATTACGTCCACGTTTAATTTTCGCACTGTGATCTAAATCACAGTCACATTAGCATCGTTAGGAACGTCTATGACGTTCACACTCACAATAAATTCGGGACCACTAAACGTTTTGGAGGGTTTCCGTTCTTGCCCCGTATTTATATACACTTCCAATAAATTTTACTGAAGAAGTTGAGACTTCGTGAGACTACATACTGAAATAGGGTGGGTTAGGCTTCGTTAAACAAACACAACAACACGCAATACAGTTTAAAATAACTTTGTATCAGCTCCAAACAACGTATTATTTTAAACTATGTTATGTGTTGCTGTGTTTATTTAGCAACGCCTAACCCATCCTTTTATGCGTAGCATAGGAGAAAGTATTGTATTAGTGAAAAAATCGGATTCGAGATTTCAACGAAAATGCACGTCTTAAGGTCCCCTGAGTACGTCTGTGTCTACCTATGTAACTTGGCGCTTTAATAATTCTTGTAAACATCCAGACCTATATTTCTTCATAAGCCATATAACCTCCAGAGAAGACCAGTTCATATCCTTTATTAATAATGATGTTACGCTTTAACAGTAATGTTACTCTTTAATTTATACAAATTAAGATTCCGAGCAAATGTTTACGGATGGAAAGTTAAAATTTTCACTATCTGTGTGATCTATAAAAACAATACAGAAGAAAGATTTTAGAAAAATCGGTTGGTGGCGGAGTGTGCCTTCGAGATTTTCAAATTGATATTCCGAGCAAATGGTTGGAGATAGAAAGTTAAAAATTCTTAATATTGAATAAATCACTTTTTCATACAATTATATTACTAGGCTTATAAGGAATTTTAAGCCTACAGTTTAAAAATAAACCTCGATAAATAAAACACTCTTTTTCAAATTGCGTCAGCAAGTGAAACTTCCATTTAAAAAATATTTTTCACTCCCGTCGTGTCTCTACGAAGCATTTTCAGTTCAACGTACTTTCTACATAAATTTTTAAGTTTGTATGGAGACACGGAAGCCCATGTAACTCCAAGAGCTTCGCAGACAAATCTGGATCGCTCTTTCGATGGCTTCGTTAATAGACGAACACTTCGCAATTGAATGGTCAAGGATTGGGAGGGGAGAGGGAAGGTGGAGGGGAAGAGCTGTTCCCAAAATAACAATAGGCAATCGATCGCTAAACTCTTTTCTCGAGAATCAATTCGCAACCGTTTGGATTCGTGCCGAGATGGACAATTTTCGTTTGCTGAATCATTAACAAGTTGCAAACACATTTTGTTGCTAGTTGTTGGCGACGAATCTTGGAACAGTTATCTTTTTCAATGCGGGAATTTTATTGGAAACTGTATAACGAGAAGTTTTTCTCGACTGAGGTTAAAATGCGATTCATATTTTGGTACTTTCCTGTTAACGGGAATACCTTAAAAAATGAACATGTATTGTTATGATTGTTTGAGAGGATATAACATTGAAAGGATATTTTGAAGTATTGTTGCATTTACGATATTTTATTTTTAAAACAACATTAACAGAAACTGATTGGCCGGTCTCGACATTTACAAACCCAATCTCCGGACAACGTGGGGGGTTTCTTTGGTTCCGGGAGAGGCGAAGGGCGCGGTAGCGCCCGGAGACGACTACCCATTACAACAAAGCGTGCCGAAGGCTCGTCGATATATCCTCTCAATTTGCGGCACAACAGTCAAGAGGTTATAACATTGAAAGGATATATTGACGAGCCTTCGGCTCGCTTTGTTGTAATGGGTAGTCGTCTCCGGGCGCTACCGCGCCCTTCGCCTCGCCAGGAACCAAAGAAACCCTCCACGTTGTCCGGAGACTGGGTTTGTAAATGTCGAGACAGGCCAATCAGTTTCTGTTAATGTTGTACGTAAGTATGGCATGGGGATAATACGTAAGTACCAGGTCCTGCGAAGGGTCCAGGAGGTATTGCCGTTAACAGGAAAGTACTCATATTTTTTATGAAGGAACCCGGAATCGAATTTGTCCCGTCTCAAAAAAAATTTTCTTTCTTCAGACAAACGGTTAAATTGTTATATTTTTTATTATAGTGGGAAGTAATTTGACATTCGTGTTATTTTTTAATGCCGAAAATTAAAATAGTTTTAATAAAATTTGATAGAAATACACAAAAAATAAAACCAATAGACTTATGCTTTAGAAAATTAATTCAACCTAGTGTTTTGAGACAATAGTTTCGGGAAAAAAACAAAACTATTTGAGTTAAATTCTATCCAGCTGCTACTTTTAAAAAAAAACCAACGCTTTGTTCTCTGGGGAGAAGTTGTGATAAATTCGGATTTCATGCCCAAGTAATGTACGTATATAGTATAAGGGGAAAACACTTGGGCTTGCGGTGAATGAAGGGTACATTGCCATGCAATAAACGGTCCATTTCAGTCCACGCCCTGCGTAGCATAAGACAAGCATTCCCTCTCTTCTAAACATTGTAAATTGTGCGTGTGTGTATGCCTAGATAACCACGCCCCGGAAGTGCTATCCATTCATGTTTTTCGTTTTGGAGAGAGACAGACAAACGACTTTATTCAGGGCGAAATTGAGACTGTGAAGTCCCTTCTTACATTTAACCCTTCATCAACAGTTACAAATGATAATGATAGAATGAGAACCATAAAAAAAAAAGAAAATAGAAAAAACAAGTAAAACACCAGATTACAAATTTGGAAAGTTTCTATATAAAGACAGTAATTGTGGTAAAAACCTAGGAAAGACCAGACTTGGCCATCCTAGTAAAAGACCACGCAGGAAAACACCCACGAAGGGAAGGGGGGTGGAAAAAAACCTGCGAAAACCGTAGATACATGAAAGAAC
Source organism: Uropetala carovei (assembly GCA_036926305.1). Taxonomy (NCBI): domain Eukaryota; kingdom Metazoa; phylum Arthropoda; class Insecta; order Odonata; family Petaluridae; genus Uropetala; species Uropetala carovei. Next base: position 6,039,605 of record JAXCHB010000015.1, on the reverse strand, counting down.
AATAGTTGAATTACAATGATACATACAAGTTTAACAAGATAAGATTAACAAAAAAATAATTTTATGTGAAATGAACTAAATAATTAAAGAAAATATAAAAAACAAGAGATGAAAACATGCATATTTAGCAGAAGTGGTGGGAGAATGGAGTGAGAGATGGAGAGTGAAAGGGAGGGAGAGAGGGGAGGGAAAGAGGGGAGTGAGAGAGGGGAGGGAAAGAGAGGGAGGGAGAGTGTGAAGGGAGAGAGAGAGAGGGAGGGAGAGTGTGAAGGGAGAGTGAGGAGGGGAAGGGGAGGGAGTGGGAAAGGGGTGCATGGAAACAGTATTGCATATAAAAATAAAAATTTTAATTAGAGAGAGAGGAAAGGGCGACGCATCGCTGGTTTTAAATGAGCCCGTTTAAAAGGGGAAAGTACCTATCTGAAATAATAGGCTTTCTAAGTGCGTTTGTCTGAATGTATTTATATATATATAATCAGGGCCGTTTTATCCATTAGGCAAAATAGGCACAGTGCTTAGGGCCTGCGAGCCTTTCAAGGGCCTACGAAAATGTTTGATGCTTCAATAAGTGTTGAAGTATTGTTGAAATAATTTCAAAAGCAAAATTATAAAAATGCTTTCGAATACCTTTAATAGCAAACAATTAGATTTAATGTGTGTGCATTTTAATATAATTGATATTACATAGAGTTGAGCCTTCGAATGCAAGAGTGCCTAGGGAAGGACAATCTCTCGTAAATCGGTCATGTTCTTTTCGGGGTTCGTCATCTTCCTCCCATTCATAAACGTTCACACCACATTTAACACAAACAGTAATGTCCTTCAATCCAGTATAAATAAAACCAACAGCGGCCATTACATCGAAAAGAAATTGATTTTTAGGAAAGTTGTTGAATGATATAAGTCTAAACGGATTCATTATTCAGATGAATGTGTTGAAGAAACCAGTTCTTAAGTCTTTGACAATTATCTGCAGCACACGACAATTTTCCATCACACCTATGTTGAGGTAAAACACATCTTTTCCCTGATGGGGGTAATTTTGAAATCGAAGGGCAGTCAAAAACGAGTAAGTCAATGACTTTAAATCCTAATATATGGAAGAGGAATTTACATTTTTCAAGACCTTTTACGAAAAAAAGATGGTACCTTATGTATATTTCAAAAGAAGGTTTTCAAAATTTTCATGTGTGGTGTCACCTTCTTCGACATACATTCCTTGAAAGTTCTGTGTAAGCCACGTCGTTTCCTTTTTAAGAATTAATTCTCGTGGCGATGAAAAAATCCACGATTGAGTATAATCGTGAACGATATCACAAATAGCTAATTCTTTGAGCACGAATGCATTATTTTGATCGCGGAATGCTTGAAAATCTATAATACATTTTCTCAATTGGAGAATTTCAGGTTGAGTTCAATTTGCGAGAGTATTAGCTCCAACGCCAGTGATCGACTCCATCATTAACACACACACCACACACACACACTGAAAAGCAGTTTGCAAGGTGTTTAAAACCCAATGCCAGTGACTGCAGCTTTCTCACATTTGCTCTATTAAAAAAAATTCCTCAATTGAGCAATGTAGTGAAATTTTCAAATTTTAATCGTTCAAAATTGATTTTGCTACCAACGTTATGCAGACAGACACGCACACACACACAATGAAAAGCAGTTTGCAAGGTGTTTAAACCCGATGCCAGTGACTGCAGTTTTTCTCACATTTGCTGTATTAAAAATTAAATTGGAATTTCCAAATTTAATCTTTCAAAATTTATTTTACTACCTGGTGGCTTATGTTTATCGACAACGTTATGTAGACCGATTACGGAGACAACAGTCATGAAAGGCGTGCAATAATCTTTCACGTTAGAAGATTCTTCGATTAAGGAATTTATGGTAAAATTCAAAAGTTTATATAGTGCCAATAGCTTTTCCCATTCCTCTACATTTAAGGTTACCGAGCACCGATCACCTTTGATAACTGTATGATTGTGCCCGAAATATTTTGCCGATTTTAATGGTAGGTTGTTGAAGATTTGTTTGTCGTCAGAATGAAAAGAGTTAGAAATGATATCTTTTTGTTGGATTAAATTAATCCACTGATCACTACTCAGATTGACTGCTCCTTTACCGATTTGAGTGACTTGTACATACAGGTCTAAGTTTTCGGACGGGTTAAAACCAACACTGACACATTTTCCTTTCCTAATGTTAAGATAATACACAGTTTCTAAGATCAGTTGATCGAAGCGGCAAACATTCTTCTTCGACGCCGATTTTCAGGGCGAAGCGGGACCCGCTTGCAGATTGGATGGTGGTGATGGTTGCAAACTGGTTGACGGCGACGAAAGGCGGCTGGGTGGAGATGCCTTCCTTTTTCTGCTCCTCTCACGAGACGAGAGCAGACTCGATTGGGGGGGGGATCCTTTTTTGACGAGGGTGGCTGAACGCTTCCCGCGAGAGGTACTTCACTCGTCCTACTGTCCATGATGACTGATGAGCGTACCGTATTTATAGCAGAGTATATATTTTGCGGAGGGGGTGGATTCGAGGCATCGAATCGACCATCGAATTCGGATGACACCGCCGTTCTCGTCTGCTTCTTCCAAACTCGTTGTAGAAGAGTAGCGCGACTCGACAATCGTTGAAGGAGGAGGGGGTGAGGGAATTCGGAAAGGAATTGGGATGGGGATTTCCCAACAGATTTGTAGAGAGCGTAAAGACGGCGAAATTCCTCGCAGAGGTCGGAGTGATTATTTTGGAGAGGAGTGGAATTAACGGCGAGGGTAAACGGATGGAGAAAAGAGATGATTTCACGAACGAGAGGTGGATAACCATAATAATCGAAATGTTCCACGCGATGATAATTTATCACGTGATCAGCAACCCAGTGACTTCCGGAGAGGTGAGAAGGATCGACATTTATGATGTAAATTCCGGATTTAGGTTTGGTTGGTAGTTTATCGGAAGGAAAAAACTCCGCGAAAAAATTTACTCGTCCGACAGTCACGAGACAGCGTATTGATAATATCGCTCGTGTTTATCGCGAGTTTCTGGGGAGTTTGGAAAAACGTTTCTATTTTTGTCTATTTCGATGGATGTATTATATTCGGCATAAACATGCATGCATGTTTTTGCGAGAGGTCTCTCAAAACGAACTTCGATCCTCGCGGTCCCCTTATCCTTCAGACTGATATAATCATCGTTCCCAGAACCGTCAGGTGTTAAATCGAAGGCTAATATGAAATAGCCATTAGCGAACATATCCGACGTTATCTGATGACCTTTATCACGGTGTTCTATACCTAATCCTTGAAATAGAGAATAGTATGCATGAGTCCAATATTCCCGCGTAAAACTCATCTGTAACCCTTCCGAAGGGATTTGACGACCGTTGACATGGAGTTTCAAATCTGATAGAGTATTGTGATAAAACGAGAAAGGATTCTTTTCTCTCGATCCAACGTACGTGTCGTTATCTACCATAACGAAAATCAAGGTTTCTGGTAATTCCTCCATCACCAAGTTATCCAAGCTCAACATGTGGTTACCCGATGGAATAACGGTTTTAACCTCGATTCGTTTGTACGGATACACTGCGTTAGTGGATGCTAAAGTAGCATTGTGAGCCAACAAAATGTTCGGATTTATCTCAAAGTGTTGAACGTATAAGGTGGCATCTTCGATTTTCAGAATCGAACCTCCATCTTTCTTCTCCTTTATGTAAAAACTAGGTCTCGCGAGAGTAAGTTTAATACCTAATTCGACTCCACTCGAGAGCAGGAGAGGTTGATTAAATATATCTGCGTGGAGTTTACCGCTAAGTTCTACTACTTTACTGTTAGCAAATGCTTTCTTTCTCTCTAAGAATTCAGGATTACCATCGTCTTGTGCATTTATATCATCCCCACCATCAGGCAACCATTGCCTACACTGCACCTGTGTAGCTGCGTCATCTTGTCCATAATTCAGGAGAGTTTCTATGTAACTACGATAATTATAATTGTTTTCCGAAGTAGTGACTGGAGTTCCGTTAAATGAAACGTCACATTGAGAGGACGTGGAATGTAGTAGGTTATTGGCTACTCCCGGTTTGAGCTGCATCCGACGTTTTATAATCACTCCCATCCGATTTACATAATTTAACTCTAATTTTCAAAGTCACACTATTCAAATCTATATGAATCGCTGGAATCTTTAACTCTGAACTCTATTACCGATGGATTATCTAAAGAAGATATTGGTTTATAGGGTATCGTTTGTTTTGAAAGGATGCTCGTCTGATAGAGAGGTTTGCTGAATAAATCTAGAGAGGAAAGCATGCATTCTTCAGCCATTATAAAAATATATCATGAGTGAACGTGTTCACTCCGCGCTTAATCTTTCCAGAATGATATTTCTTGCGTTTAGGCGTTCTTTTTATTTATTTTATCCGCTCTCATCAATCTCGGGCGTTTACTGATACGTAAACCCATCCCAGCCATCTTTTTAATTTTATTTACAGCTTTTCTCTTCAAGTTCATCCCGGCTTCATTTAATTGATCTCGCATTATATCATTAAATGGCCTCGTGCCTATTTCAGACAAGGTGCCCACACAAGCTCTTAAGAGCTTCCTTACCCACCGCTTCGAGTCCACTCTTCAGTCGTGGTTTAGCGAGACGAAATAATCCTTTAAATATACCTCCCAATCCTCTACCTCTCTGAACTCCATAACTTGCTCGATAAACATCTCCCCCGCATTGATTGGCGTAATATGCCACGTATCGATCCGTATTGCTTAACATCTTGATATATAATGACGATTTTAGCTATTGCTATACTTTTATAAAGTGTAAAACCAAAATAGAAGGTATTGTATTGGAGGGAAAATTATAAGGCTTCCCGTCTTGATTAGCTAGTAGTATTTCAATACTTTCAATTTCTTGTTTCTCAATGGGGAAATAATAAATTCCGCAGATTGCTTTTTTCGGAAGAGAGTGGGCCCTTTATCACTAAGAAGGCGCTGCTTAGCAAGAGATACAGTCCAACGGAGGCCACCATCCCTCCCTCCCTCCCAACAGAATACGCATCAACTTTTAAAGGTCATATTCCAAGAGCGTTTCAAATTTCGAATTTTTTCGTGTCACCAGGTCAGGGTGTTTATTCCGTCTTCGGAAATATGTCTTTTGTCGTCGGAGGCGCTCAGAGCAATTTTATTTATTTCTACCGTGCGGATTTCGTGCTTTTGAGATCTTATCTGGTACATCTTTCTATACGCGACGGAATTGTCGCGAAGGCAAGTCTCATAATCTTCGAATGATATTGATTTCTCGATTACGGACTTCGAAATTCCTTTAGCTCTCTTTCCCTGTTTTTCTTCTCTTTGCACGCGGTAGGAATACAATTTGCTTCTTAAGCCCACAAAGTGCGTCATGATTTCACCGTCACATTCGTCTTTCATTTTCCCTATCACTTTTTTGTTTGCGGTCGAGAAGCAAGAATGAGTGGGCGGGTAATTAGACGTGTCATAAGCGGTCAAGTCGTCCGCCATATCCCCATAGAAATCGTCGGTCTTTATTTCGTAAATGAAAGAGTCGGTGTCAGTATAGCATAAAGACACGCGATCATCGTATTTAGATTTCATCTTCCGGTAGTGGAAATCGTACATCAGAGTCTTTCTCACATCCACAACTGTTTGCCCCACATAAATGGGCTTATTCATTTTTATGGTGGACTTTCGGGAATGGACGGCCACCAAATTTTCACCGAAAATCGTTCGGTCGAGGAAAGTGGACTTGGAAATCAGTTTATCCAACCTTTTCGGGTTGGAAACCAATTCCAAGTTTATCCTCTTTCGAAAGTTTTCCATAGTTTTGCCGAAAACCGCGTTATTCATCAATTAAAAAAAAAAAATCTTTTTCGAATTCGTCTGCGGCAATTTTTCTCATGTCTGTGTTCAAATCGATGTACGATTTTAACCACGGAGACTGATCGAATTCGATGGCCCTGTGCACAGTCTTAAGTTTGAGTCCAAGGGAGAGGGCCTGTTTAAGGTTTCTGTAGTGAATGATGTAATTTGTCTTGTCGTGGAGGGTGGTCAAGAGTTTTTTATGCTTACCACCGGGAGGAGTATCATTTTCGGGGCATAAGGGTAAGTCGGAATGGTTATCGTGGAGGTGTGTTGGATACTCCAAGTCAACCTCTAAGAGGTCGTCAGGGACAGTCATTACATGAAAATTTTGAATTTCTTCGGGGGAAGCCCATCGAAAACCTCCTTTTGGGAGGGCTTGGGAAAGGGCCCAGCCATAAAGATTATTGGCGTCCAAATAAGCGATATAGCGAGACTCGGCATTCGGATCGAAATTATCCATATACTTATTGTTAGCCTCGCTATACCGCTTTGAGCACATGCTAATTCCTCCCCGAATCCCCTTTTCCATCATAAGGACCATGTTATAGTCAGACATGAGTTCCAAGGTAATTCCCGTGTGTTTCAGCATGGCGTGGAAAGCTAGCCCCGGCGCAATAAAATACCACGCGGGATCTAGCTTGCACGTCGCCATGCATACATCTCTAAAATTTTGAAAAACGTCAGCCAAAAGAACCACGTCCGTCTTCAGATATAAGTCGGAGTAGTCGCCCAGAGTTCTGCAACCGAATTCCGACCACATTCTCTGGGCGAATTCGTAGTCATCGTCGGAAATACATTCTTGCGTCAGGTGGCTGTAAAACTCCACCTTGGGTGGTAAGCATCCGTCGTTTAATTTGTCCCAACTCTCGGTATACTCTAACGGATAAATTCCCTTGCGCGTCACCAGATCTAGTTTATCACCGAAAACCCGCGAGGTTTGCTCGATCGCCTAATCATCATCGCCTAATTCCACCCCACAGATGTGGCAAGCAGTTACCGTTTCGAATGCATCATTTTCTTCTGATGTTAGCGGAGCCATGGGGACCACGTTTTTATACACGCCCCGTACGAGCTCTGCGACCTTCTTCGTATTTTTTAACGAAAACCTCTGCGGCGTCATTTCCGCGGTGCGAAACGAGATCGGCGTAAACCACGAAAGGGGCTCGCATGGTGCGGGCAACATTTTTGAATTTCAACCACTTATCCTCTTCTGCGGGGAGCACGATTTTCGAGGGAGCGTTAGTGTTGCAGTCCCGTTTGTGTTCTCCTAACCTCTCCTCACCGGGGAAGTAAGCGAAACAACGCTTGCAGATATAAATTCTTCCGCAGTGTTTCGTCATCTGTGCTCTGATCAAGCCCCCCACAATTTCGTCACCCCCGCCCCTTCGGATTAAGCGGCGGAGATGGACCTCATTTGCTACGCGAAATCTCGGGTTAAAATAAACGTAGCAAACTTCGCACAGAATATGCATCTCGCGCTCTCGAAAAAATGTTAGCAAATGCTCCATTTTGAGAGGGAGTTGGGTATAGGTATATAAGGTAGGGTTTTCGAGTCACGTGGTACCTAAAAAATAAAAGTCAATCTTAAATTAGTTAATATAAAACAAAGAGGGAGTTGGAAATATATAAGGTAGTTTTTTTGAGTCCCGTAGTATATAAAATGAAATTCAATAACATCGCGAAAGATATTTCGCTCCGCGCACAAGAAACAAAAAGAGAAAGGGGTTAACTATACTATTTTTCCCGTCTTATGGCGCATGACCTTGAGTGCACTGGTACTGTTGCAGCCAATCAGACACCAGTGACAAGCAATGGCGACCGCAATTTCTCGTTGTCCAAAAACTACCCGCATGCATTTGTAGCAACGCTGTTCGGTAGCTAGGGTCGTTCCGAGAGCCGCAAGCGGTGGTGGAAGGGGGAAACCCTCTCATTGGCCATTCACTATTCCTAGGTCATGCGCCATAAGACGGGAAAAATAGTATATTATATTGGAATAGAATTCTGAAATCCCATACCGTTCAAATGCATTAAAAGAAGTGAAATGAGAATTCACTTCGATAAATGGGTTCTTTCGGAACTGCATTCATGACAAAAGTACTTTAATCTGGATATATTATCTTCGACTTTGTCATATAAAACAACGCAATCGAGTACAATGCAAATATGCCGGGAAAATATCCCCGCGTAATAAGATAGCGTAGCGAGTTGCTGCTAGCTCCCCCCCTCTCCTCGTCCCCCGCCGCAAGGGAGAGGATGCGTGGCCGGCGAACACGTAATGCCTCCCACTCCTTTCTCAACTTTTTTATATCTCCCCCCCCCCCCCCCCCGCGTGACTTCTACTCCCCCTTCCTCCTCACTCATCTCCCTCTCCACGCGGGCCATCTCTTTCCCGTTACGTTTTCTGAGACTCGTACTGAAATCTAACCAAAAATTGAGGAATTTATTACTTAACCCAACGTTAAAAAAGAAATGAAACTTACTTTTTGCCTTTGCTCCTCCCCCTCTTTTTCCCCCGTTATGATTTTGTGACATCCCTCCTCAAACACATCGTATTAAAATCTAATCAAAAGTTTAGGAATTTGTTACTAAACCCAACATTTAAAAAAAGAGACGAAACTTACCTTTTTAACTGCCTTTCAGTGCGAAGATGGCTCCTTCTCGTACCCAGCGGAGTCTCCGTCTGAACTCAAAAACTCTCGAACTCGCTCACGAACGTCTGGTCACTTCAGAGCCTCGAGAAACACTGATAAATTGCCCCATCCTAACGCCAGACGACGTCATATTTTTTTCACCAATGAAAGAGCGTTCTAGAATATTCCCACAAGTATGTGTGGTATGTGGTATTTTTCTCTTAACACATTCTCATCAAACTCACACGTGCAAATGGAGTAGTAGTAGTAATTAGGTTTTTAGGTGCGTCAACATCTAAGGTCATTTTACACCCTCAAATAATATGGTAAGAATGCAGTGGAAGGGACACGGAAACGCCAATCACATCCTAAGCGGGGGGATAAAAGTCACCTTCGATACAGACGGGGCCAACCTGAGCGGGAGATTTAGCAAAGAAAAAAATCACCTTCGATACAGACGGGGCCAACCTGAGCGGGAGATTTAGCAAAGATAAAATCACCTTCGATTCATCGAATTAAATACGACAACCTCGTCCCTGGCCAAAGACAGAGAGAGAGAGAGAATGCCTTCGATACATCGATCGAAATCGGGCAACCTCGCCTCGGCAAAAGATAGAGAGAAAGAGAGAAAATTTTAAACCCATTCAAATTCGCCGCCACAAGTCTACCAACATGCAAATTTTAAACATTCAAATTTACCGCCACAGTTCTACCAACCGGAAAATTTTACCACTGGAGTCTGTGTACACAGATTCGACATTCATGGCATATAAACTTGACCATTTGCGGATTTGACACACAACTTGTTTCCGTCAATTCGTAAACAGTAGAATTGTAGCAATCGCGGCGTTTTTCGAGACCACGTACCCCGCGAATGTTGAAGGCCTAATGCATGAGTAATATGTCCGCAGGAAGATTTGCGCGATTTCATGTTAAAACCGTGTTCGTCAAATTCTCCGAACATTATTCAATTCCTGATATGACTTTCTTTACCTTTTAAAAACGATTTCTCAGTTAAAAAACCTTTTTTCCTACCTCTTCCCCTTTTAACCTCATATAATTTTCTTCAATCAAATTTCTTGAAGATGCAGTCTCTTCAGAGTACGTCCGATCAGTGGCGTAGGGACCGTGGATCCGATGGATCGGTCGATCCAGGGCCCGGAGCTCGAGGGGGCCGAAAGGCCCGTGGTCGACATATACAAAATTTTACCCTTTGTGTCATTTTAAACCACAATATCTGCTAAATACAGTTAAAAGAATCCGAGATCATGAAACTTATTTCATTAAAAATTTTCCCTTAAAAAATAAAATAACCAAAAAATATATATTGGAGGAGAGGGGAGGGGGGGGGGGGGCGTAAAGAATTCTCGAACCAGGGCCCGGTTTCACCTTGCTACGCCACTGCGTCCGATCTAGCTCGCCTTCCTCTTTCTAATCATTTTTTGATCGATCTCTATTTCCACCATTCTTCTTAATCCATCCTCATTCTTCACCGGATTTATTATTTTCGTCATCCTTCTTAATCCCCACATTAACAATCCTTCCCTATATCGGAGTTTTTAAAACCGGGTTCCGCCCCATGCTAGTTTGTCGCAGTTGATTTTTTTTTAAAGAGATGCCGCGAAAAACTTAATCGACCGAATAAATGAACTACTTGGAAATGTTGGTAGGTTAATGGGAGCAGTGACTTTTGCTGAGCATATTGAATTAATTTTTATGTAATACCGACATATGGAAGCGTCCAAAAGGTTGCATGAACGTATACCGAACCTTGTTTCAAGGTTGCAGGTACCATGGAAACCCTGTTTATCTTTGAAAGGGTCCAGCGCGTAAATATTGTTTGGAAAGCATTGTCCTATGTTGCGTACAGTTTTTTTTATAAGTTGCCACGTTTCCTCTCTGTACAAGGCATTACTCCACAATTGTGTTTGCACACACGCACGCTCGTCAGACATACGCCTTATATACAGGATATCCAGAAAATCTCTGGAATTTCTACGTCTGCGTGCGTATTAACTTTACCATGTATATTATATAGAATTTATTCTTATGTACGTTATTAATTACTAGTAGCCCGTTGCAGCTTCGCCAGCAATTTTATAAAAAACATGGAATGTATAAAATATTATAACCATTTCTTTTTTAATATTCAAATTTTCCATATATAAAAAAACATGTATTTATTGGTATCATATATGACATTATAAATATCAGTGATATAAATTTCACTTTAAATAGTTACCTTTGCTCAAATTAAATATTTTCAAAGATGTAACATATAAGAACACCAATTTTGAATCTGCGCAGGTTGCTGTAAGGTTTCATAATCTCCAAGATTATTTCCGAGAAAATTTTTTTTATTTTGTGTTGGACCAAAATATTTCTTCAATAATGGAGAGGTTTCAGTTACTTAAAAACCACAGTGAATATTTTAGTTTCTTGTATAACCTGAGTGAATGAACAAAAGAAATTAATTAATTTAACGAAAGACAAAAAGGTAAATACATAACCTTTAAGATATATTTGGAATTAATGAAACGATTTATCCAGTCACAATTTGTGGACAATCTAATTCTAATTATTTGAGTTACTTACGTTGATTTAAAAATTGTTTGCTATGTAGAATACAACGCCATACAAAAATATCACTAAAACATAGTAATATAAATAGTATAAACGCCCATAAATAATACAGGCAATCTTTAATTACGGTTATATTGTTGCCTTCCTCCATCTCTCTCCCTCTCACTCTCCTCTCTCCCCCCTCTCCTTCCCCTTCCTCCCCCTCTCTCGTTTAAAGCATTCACAGCACATTTATATTCCCGTAAGGATTGATATAATAATCGGATTTTGAGGTTTAACAATATAATGAGTCGCTATGGCAACATTCCGTTAAAATGGCAAGATTTGCATAAAATATGTAAATTAAACGTTTAACATGGAATACTTCGAACTGTGGGCGAAAAAAGATGAACAGAATAAGAAACTTTATAAATTTTTCTTCAAAATGGTTCAACTCCGAAGGTCGTAGATTAATTCCTTCTAATTTTAATTTCCAAATGAATAAGAGGCTGCACGTCGAAAAATCGCGTTTTACATGTTAAGTAATGGGAAATGGAAATGCCTCCCTTGGAGTCGAACCAAAGAATTTTTTCGCGATGTTAACTCGTCATCACCTGAAAAAGTGCTAATCAAGCATCCCTGCCATATTTCGAGTTTCCATCGTTATTATTTCACGAGTTATTAGCATTATGAATCTTAGCGTGACGGATACTAAGCAATTTATTATATAGATTCAATAACAAAATATTTTTCTTCATACTTCGGAATGCCAGAGCTGCAGAATTAAGTAAATTAATTTTAATTATTATGTCAAATTTCCAGGAACATTCAGTACACACTATATGAATACATAATGTGTCCAGAATATATATATATATACACACACAAACACACACACACTAGCAGAATTTCCCGTTGAATTTTAACGGATTTAGTGAAGCTACTACAGCACAACATAAAAACTCTTTAAATACCTATCTAGTAGATATTTTTTAAATTACAATTAGCTTTTCTTAACAATTAATCATATTTGCTTGTAACAATCCGATTCCGAGCCTATTGCATTCAAATATAACGATAATTGTATTTCCTATCATATATATCACTTTCGCCAAATCCAGCTTCATTTCTTGTGTAATTATGCCTCGCTGAAATATTTACTTTTATATCTTGTAAGCAAGAAACCCGTGAAAAAGCAACGTACAGTTGTCCATGATTGAACACTGACTCCGGTAAATGTCCACCAGATACGTGAGCCTATTTACGTTAATAACCATTATAATGTAGAATATAATGATTTTACTTACAAAAAATGTAAGATTCCAAGTATTCAATAGACGAAAGAAGGTTCAATTACTTTCATCAATAAACGCTTCCTGAATAATAATCAGTATCTATTTATGTTGCTACCCATAAACATCGATCGTGTTGTTGCTTAAATAAAAGTGCGAAGCGAATAACTCTAAACTTTCGTCTATTTGTAAGCTTCATTGAAGCTAAATGTATCGGAGGTAGCAATGACGGCCGCCTTGGCAACGCCCGGGAGGAGTACGAAAAATCCACAAAATCAGATGGCGTATTTCTGAAAACTTCGACCGTGTAACATGTAAACTTCGTAGGAATAAGATAGTATAGAGTTTTATTCGTCGAATAAAGTAAAAACGAAAAAAATCGGTCCATATTTACATATTTTAATGCTTGAAGGAAGAATACCTTGCAAGTCGAGCAATGGATTCATACGTGTTATCTTATGGAAAAATGTTAATCCCCTATATATGGCAGCACTGATTAATCCCGGTTGACCAAACCTTGACCATTCACTAAGTTAGGATGTAAGGAAGAATCGTACCAAATTTGGTCATTCTAGCTTTTATCGTTTAGGAGGAGTTCCATGAACAAACCAACAAATACACAAACCGACAAACACACCCTCGAAAATATATTATACCGGTAGATAATGATTGCATGTGTTTTATATATTAGAGATTCTTAGCGTGCTTCCTTCCTTAATTCCTCCCCCCGTCCCCGCAACCATGAGCTCCCTTCCGCTCTCCGTGCGTAACCCACCGCCTCCTCGCCCTCGCTTCTTCCGTTGATAAAAATAAACACCTCTCCGCCCTTTCATCCCCCCCTCCCTCTCCTCTCTCTCTCTCTCTCTCCCTTCTTCCCCTTCTCGGAAGGAATAAAAAAAGATTAAAAAAAATCAATCCCACGCCCACGAGCCCAACCTACGCTCTAACATCCCCGCCTCAACCCCCACAATGTCGGCCGACACCGCCTTTATAACCAGGGCCGCCCACCTGTTGATCAACTTCCGCCAACCTCTCTCTCTCTTCTTCACCTTCTCTCCCTATCTCCCTTGCGTTCTCGGATGACGTCAAACGTTTCCATGACTTACAGACGTCTCTCTACCTCCAATTACTCCCACGTCTGCTATTTCTATCTCTCTCTCTCTCTCTCTATCTCTCTTTCCATCTTCTCTGTCTCTCTAATTCTGTTTCTTCGTATCTGTCTGTCTCGGTCCCTCTCTATCTTTATCTCTCCTTATCTGAATCTTCGTTTTCATAATAGAATTGAGAATTATTTACTTTCTAATACTCTCTTTCGCTCCATCTATCACTCAGTCTCTCTAATTATCTAAATATTATTCACTCTCTACCCACTTATTTCTTTCCCTCTCTCTCCCCCTCTCTCTCCCCCTTTCTTCCTCCTCCTCCATCGCTTCCTTCCATCAGATTTTCTCCTCCCTTTTTCTATTTCTCTCTCTCCCTCTCTTTCCTTTCTTATTCCACCCCCTCTGTCTTCTTATCTTCCTCCCACTCTCCTTCGTCTTTTTACTTTCTCCATACGTAGTAATGGGAAAGTATTGTATTCATGAAAAAAATCGACTTCGAGATTTCAACGGATATACATGTTTTGAGGTCCCTAGAACACGTTTAGACTATTTTCGGAATGATGTCTGTGTGTGTGTGTACGTGTGTGTGTGTGTATGTTATTGTGGGCGCTCTAACTCAAAAAGTACGTGCCATATCGTTACCAAACTTCATATCTAACACTCTTACATGAGCACAAAGAACTGATTAGTTTTTGGACAATAACGGATAACCGGAAGTCGAGGTTTATTTTAGAAGTTTTCGAATTGGATATCTTGCTTGTGTTTTTTTCTTTTTGTTTAGTTTCAGATGTTTTTCTGGGAATGTGTTTGCATGTGTATGTGTGTGTTTGTGTGTGAATATATAAAATCATTGTTATTTTTATCCTCCTTTGTAATTGATAATGTAGGGTTAAATGTGAGAAGGGACTATATAGTCTCAATTTCGGCCTCAATAAAGTCGTTTGTCTGTCTGTCTGTCCACACACTGCTTCCCTCCTCTCTCTCTCTCCCCCTTCTCTTTCTCACTCTTCGCTCTCTCGCACGGTCTCCCTCTTCCTTCCTCTCTCCAGTCGTCTTCATACGTTTATTAGACCAATTGGATAAAATATCTTGATTTGTCCTTCCAAATTTTAAAGCAAGTTCCTCATATAATCGTTCCTGGTACGTACATCACTCCATTTTTGCGATAGTTTCGATATATCGTATGTATATGTAGCTGTATGCTTGCGTAATTTCAGTACCATGATGGTTTCTTTTTCTTTTTTGTAATGCAACACAGGTTTTTCATATAGTATTATTCAACTCGACTGCATGCACTTTTGTTCATTTACATGTAATTGTGTGATAAATTTCTTTAGCTCTCATATTGCGCAGGTTTTCACAGCCTCCTCCTTTTGAGTGTTTTCCTTTAAGTGGGTTTTTATTAAACATAATAAGCTCTTTTCATACTTGCCTTTTCTTGCTTAAATTTCACCACGTCCTTTTATCTCTTTTAAACTTTATGCTAAAAAATATACATATTTGTTTACCTTTTTAAATAAAATTTCACAGCTTCGTGTAACCTGTATATATGCATTAAAATTTTACGTGGAAAGTTGTAAAATACTTGACAATTGGGTTTTAGGTGCGAGAGGGGGCTAACGAGCCCAGATAAAGGGATTTATCTGTCTGTCTCTCTGTCTCTCTCTCCCTATCTCTTTTCAGTATATCTCCTTATATCTATCTCCATTCCATCTATGTCAGCGCTTCTCACCCTTACGTGAGTAGACCGAGGAGCACCTAGAGGTATTGATTAATTTGGGAGGAGCACTAGAAGAAACTTTTTAGGAAAACATTTGTTACCTACCAGATTCTACACTTTTCAGTACAAAAACGATCTAGGAAAGAATGAATGAATGAACTAAAAAAATCGAAATGAAATTAAAGACGATCTCGTACATATTATATATTGGTTATTTAATTTTTAAAAATAAATCCATACAAAATGGTGAAGGATGAATAGCTTGCGGTGCACCAGTGCTCCACAGAGCACCGGTTGAGAAACGCTGATCTATACCACCCTCTATGCTTCATTCTCCCTAATCGCTTCGCCGCTTGCCACTCCTTTTTACTTTCTCCATACGTAGTAATGGGAAAGTATTGTGATCACGAAAACAATCGACTTCGAGATTTCAACGGAAATACACGTTTTGAGGTTCCTAGAACACGTTTAGACTATTTTCGGAATGTCTTTGTGTGTGTGTGTGTGTGCGTATGTGATTGTGGGCGCTCTAACTCAAAAAGTACTTGCCATATCGTTACCAAATTTCAAATATAACACTTTGGTATGGGCACAAAGAATTGCTTAGTTTTTGAACAATAACGGTTAACCGGAAGTCGAGGTTTATTCGAAACCCAATTCGGTTTTTGCGACATTTTTCCATTAAAACATCGTTATTGTATATACAATTCTATACAAAGGTTATCGAGAATGTAATTCCTACAACTTTCATTTGAAACAATTTTCCATAGCAGTTATTGTTTAGGAATTATTTATAAATAATCGGTTTTTTCGGTTTCCGTCAAATATCTCCTGAAAAACGTCGTAATTGGTCATCTTCGTGAGGACCAAAGTTGTAGAGAATAATATTTCTTCCAAGTTTTGTTTGAAACAAATTTTTGTAGAACCATCCATTTAGGAGCTATTTGACTTATTCGTAATTTTCTGTATACAGCGCCACCACCAGGTAGCGGTGAATTCTGTAAACATTCAAAATATAATTTACGGCAATAAGGACGACTGTATCTTTCACGATACGCAATAATAACTTTACCTTATAATGCTATTCGTAATAATTTTAATATCTCTACCACAAATATGGAGAAAGTCATGTTTTGGCCACATCAGATTTTTTTAAAGGTGCTTGTTCTTGATTATATAAAAGTTGTCTATAAAAATTCATTTTAATATTGTCAATTGTTTTTCAGTTTCCTTATTTTTTGTTTTTTATTTGTGCGCCTCATTTTATAATGATGTACTTCAATGGTTACGCACTGTTCCACTGGTTCCCAGTGTTCTGACATTTACCATAACATCAAACTAACTTATATTTTGCTTATTCGTAAATTTTCAGTATACAGCGCCACCACCATGTAGCGGTGACTTCTGTAAAGATATTCAAAATATAATTTACGGCAATAAGGACGACTGTATTCTTTTACGATAGGAAATAATAATTTTGCCTCATAATGCTATTCATAATAATTTAAATATCTATACCCCAAATATGGAGAAAGTCATGTGTTGGCCACATCAGATATTTTTTCTCCTATTTTCGCCTATTGCCTGCTGCTCATTTTCCGCCGCAGAAGCTGTGCTTTCGCGCGCTGATTTGCCTTAAGACCGAGCATGTCCTAACAGGTGTCGTCTCTCTTTTACTCCCGCATTCCTCTTAGTCCCCATTTCTTTATCGTCCTCATTTGTTACCCTCTCCAAGATCCTTTATTCTCACATAGTAAGTCTCTTAAGTCTCTCGCTCTCCTTCTTTCTTCATCCTTCTCCTTTAATCCGATCTTATTCACAAACGTCTCACTCCATTTTATTTCCGTACGTATCCACATTTATCTCCCCATCTCTCTCTCTCTCTCTCTTGCTCTCTTTCTCCACCTTTCCCCCTCTCTCTCTCTTTCGGTTCTCTTCCTCTCTTTCTCTTCTCTATATCTTTCAGCCTCTCGTTTTTTATTTCTCTTTTCCTATTTATGTGTACTTCTAATCTCTTCTCTCGCAGCTATCATCTCCTTTCATTTTTGAAAATTTATCTGTTTTACCGAAATGATAAGGAAAAATTTCCGCTGCTTTTTTAAAATTCCTGTCTTCTCTTCGCGGGCGTTTTCAGCAAAACATGACCGACGCACATTTTTTAAAAACCCACTAGCCTAACATTCTTCTACAGTATCTGTCTGAGATCCCTGAAAATGTTTGCTTCGTAGCGTAATAAAGATAAGTTTAAGTCCGAACGCGCGTAGATGTGCGTACACGCACGCATGGCTGAACTAATTTTATCTCCTACTTTAAAAAAAAATGCTTTCCAAACTTTTTAACTTTTCACCTGTATCGATAATAATAAAAATAATTTAAATCAAACCCCTGATACCGTAAAGGCTTGCGTCACGTGTTCTCTCTCTCTTTCTCGTCTTCTCTCTCTCTCTCTGTCTCGCTTTCTCTCTCTCTCTGTCTCGCTTTCTCTCTCTCTCTCTCTATTTCCGCTTAACGACCTCTTAATTCCAATTATTTCGGAATAACGACCGCCTCTTTTAACGTTACCATGCCTTTCTCTTTGACGCCACAATTAGCTGAAATCGACCCAAGCGCAGAATAGTCCACAACGCCGCCATTGGAAACTCCCTTTTCGTTCTCTCCCTCCCTCTTCCTGTCTTTCCTTGTTTTTCACCCTCTCTTTCTCCTTATGCCTTCTGCCCTTTTACGCGTCTCGCGACAATTTCATATGCAGTTTACGACAGTGTTTTCCAACCTGCGACCCACTAAACAACATTATGGGGCCCACCGTCAGTGTTTCGTATTGTTAAAAGTTTTTTTTTCATTTTTATTTTGATTTACCTACCAAATATTGTTTTATTAAATATTTCTCAGTCATAACAAGCTCTTTTTAAGTTCTGCATTTGATCTTTTCTCAAAGATATTTCTAAGATTGAATTCCATTATGATATTTAATATTGAAATATTAACCCTAAAAATCTCTTTTGGACTTGGTTTTCACTCATATGGTACCGAAGAACCTCTACATAACTTCCGATTTGACTTCAATCCAGTCCGCCGAAGCATTGACGATTTCCAATGCGGCCCACCGAATATTCACTGCCACAAATGCGGCCTACCATGCAGAAAAGGTTGCCCACCCATGGTTCACGAAAACCATGTTTTCTGAAACCTGGGACACATAAAACTTGCAAACTCATCAAAATCCCTCAAGCAGATTTTATTTGCCACAGCACAGTATTTATCGTACGAGAATTAAAAATTCGGTTTTGTTTTGCAATTATGTTTGATTCAGATTCATCTCCACCACTATATTTTGGTGAGTCTGTCTGTTCCTTTATGCATTTCTCAACCGATTGCGGTAAAATTAGGCACGATTGTAGGGGGCACCAAAGGGAAGGTTAATGCGGGGCTTTAGTTTCCGTCTGTCCGCTTTATTCAAAACGACGACCAATTCCTTGACTTTCCCTTAATGCAAGCCCACATTTCTCAAGCGATTGCGATCAAATTTGGCAAAATTATTGGGGATACCAAGAGGAAAGTCAACGCGGGATTTCGTTTTCGTCTGCCCGTTTGATTCTGAATGGCGGCCTATTTAAACATTTTTGCCATGCATAAAATGTCGAATATATAGCATTTCCCCGGGCAACGCCGTGTATTTCTGCTAGTTCTATTATAGGTTATAAGCATATGAGATAAATACTTCTTTTAGGCACAACATTCTCGTGCCTCACGTTCATAATTTTGATGGTACATGCGCATTCTTTTCTCAAAGATTCATACATAGAATTAGTGAGTTTTTTTTACAAAGATTATGCGTCAATTTTTTGGTTGTTTTTACAATTTTAATTTGGAAGGGAAAGATTTTATGAAACCCTCCGGCTTCCATGGAATAGATGGTACTAAATCTAGGTAAAAATATAATGACCGGTAACAATTATATGCATACATATACAGTACGATACTTTGAGGTGGCACTGAGTCAGGCTTCGTTATTTTGTGAGGATATGGTATGGCTATTTGTATTGGAATGGGATTTCTTCCCGTTTTATTATCTTGGGTCCCTCTTTACTAGCACATTGGTATTTGGAAGATTTATTGGTTCAAAGTATGTGCCCGTGATGTCTTTAATAGGAATTGAGATCATTGAGATGGGCTAATTGTCTGCCTCCCTTATATTATCTTGAAATCAAGCTGAGGAAGCTAAGGATAGGTGTTGTACCAGGATCCTCATTGGCTCGATCGCAAGTGTATTAACCTTGTAACCAATTTTACTTCTCTGTCAAGGGCGCGCTTAGACATAACCAATCAAAATATTAGCCGGTGAAAAATATTTTTTAAGTAATTCCGATCCTATTATGTTTATTCTTTTGACATTTGCTTGGTAAGTTTGTGAAAATTTCCGTGGAAACCGCTTATCACGAAACATTGGCAAACACCAAATGTTATGTTCAGTCTATTCTCGCGCCGAAACATTTCAGAGCATAATTATTCGTTTGGCGATGAACTTAGAACACGATAATATCGTTAGCAATATGATTTTTTTTTCTGTTTCTCGAATACGATTCGATGGAAATATCTTCAGATAGCACGAAGTATAGCATCGTCAGATTGTTATAACTAAGTCCAATAACGATATTTTAAGAGGGGGGTGTGTGGTGATGACGTACATGTTCGCCGTACCAAATGCTATCGATGTCCGTGCCGTGCAAAAAAAAACCTTCGCCATTTCCTAAGGAGTTCAATCCCCGATGGATAAAACATGCGTTATGCAATGGAGTGATCCTCAAACTTTCAACAGTCGCGACCCCCTTGATTGTTATGCGGCCCACTTTGAATTGAAAATAGTAAAAATAATAAACTTTAATACGGATTCCTTTATTTTGTATAACTGTTCATAATTATTATCGCATCGTATTTCCTAACATGTCCCGATGAAATTTTATTATTCGTAAATATTTTTATTTTGGCATTTCAGTTAAAATCTAATTGCAAAATAATTTTGTGGCCTCCAATTTGAGAACCACTGATGCAGTGGACGGCTGAAAACGATTTTTGGAATTAAAATTATTGTATCCAATGCAGAACGGAAAAAAAATAATTAGGAATTATTTTTACTGAAAATTAAGACACTTTTTCGCCCATAGAAAGACGTCACCCCCTGCCTTTTATATTTTATATGTTGTTCAAGAAGTCCTTAGTCGTGAAAACACGATGATGAAACACGCGGATAGACAGGCGGATAGGACCTAATTACTAAGGCGTTCGTTTAAATTTTTTACTTTTTTTTTGGTACAAACGGCTGAAAAAATCCTCGAGTTTTAAACGGCTCCACAGGCACGCACAACTCGGGCGACGATCTCGGTCCTCACTGCTACGCATGTCTAAACGTGAAATATTAACGCTTTAACTGCTGGTGGGAATTGTTCTCGCGTCGTTTATGACGTCATACTAGTTCTCCCCCTCTCTTCTCTGACTACTATGTGATACACACACTATATCTCTCTCTCTCTATCATTTATAGCGTTCCTTCCCTTCCGCCACGGCCCCCCTACCTCGTTGCTACGCGCAACCCGTAAATCTCGCGGACACGGTTGCTATGTTATCCCTACAATGGCGTCCCCCTCCCTCGAGAGGGGGGGGGGGGGGGGAGAGAACCCGTGTTTCATTAACCACTGGAATTTAATCTTTTTATTTTTTTCTACCCGTTGGCGCGTTGCTTCAATATAAGGGAGGAGACCAGCAAACTTTCCCTGCGTGGCGGGAGCCTCATATTGAAAGTTTCGATGTAATAAATCATATTAATTAACTGCTCTAGTTTCGTCGCTAATGTCGTTGGTGACGTTACAAACTACATATAATCAGACATGTAAAAATTAAGACTAGAATAACGAAAGCAAAAGCCGCTCTCAGAAGAAAGAAACTCCTGCTTACGGGGAATATAAAGGAGGGTATCCGCAAAAAGTTAGCTTTTTACGTGGCAGAAACACGGACGCTAAGGAAAAATGATATTAAATACTTGGAAAGCTTCGAAATGTGGATATGGAGAAGAATTCTGAAGATAAAATGGACAGATAAGATGAAAAATGAGGAAGTTCTAAGAAGAATAGGAGAAAAGCGAATGTTTATACAGATCATAAGAAAGAAGAAGGCGAACTGGATTCGACATTGCCTGAGGAGAGCTAATGCATAATTAAAGAAGTGCTAGAAGGAAAAATGGATGGAAAAAGAGGTAGGAAAAAGTTTCAGCTGATACACGACTTGGAAGGGAAAGAGAGCTATCAAGACATGAAGAAGACTGCGGAAATAGGAGTACATATATGGAGTACCAAGTTTAACTGTGAATGATCACGGACCTGTCTATGGATAGACTATCTATGATGATATGTAAAAATTACGACATTTTTCTTGAAACTCTATGCATTGTCATTTGCTGTGTGTCTAGAAGTATTATTATAAGTATCATTTTGCATTTGTCAGGTTTAAAGCAAGGCGTTACACGATTTTATCATTTCCATTATATATATACACACACACACATCAATTATCATAGTTAAGAGTTTTCAGAGCTTGCAAACAGACGGACCCCAAAATCGATACGGTTCACGTCTGCCACCAGCCGAAACTATTCTGAAAACTTTAACTTCCAAACTCTTCAATTAAAAATTTTGTGCATAGGCAGACGGAAAAATTTTGCGCACAGACGGATGGACAAAGTGAAAACATAAGCCTTATTACATTTTTAAAGCGGTAAAAAGGATGGCGGCGTTGCTATTTTTACGTAAAAATAGGTCCGTTTTAAAAGGGCTGCATCGCATGACGTGGACAAAAGAGAAACGCTTTAGGAAAAGTAAAATTCGATAGTATAAAATCCTAAAAGAGTCCTTATAAAACCTTCGCAGAAAAAATGACGATATTTCTTATTTTCGGTTCTAATCTGGTGAAACAATCTGGGCGATTACATCTACCAAGTTATGCGAAAGATCTTTATCGGAAGAGATTTTTAAATAACTTCCCTTCTTTACTTCCCGGGTTACGAAAAATAATTACAGCGATATGGGGAAAATCAATTTCTCGTTCAGTTACCATGGACACGCGATAACGGAGTCGGCGAGCTCAATCGATTTTCATCGATAATTGAGTTCGAAGCGATACGTTACACCGCCGTAGGGACTTCGACATAAACATCCGACATTTTTTCATCGATAAATTTTTCTATTTTGTCTATTTTTTGTAGAAAGATATTTTATGGACGCTTTAATGTATATCAGTTAAGCAGTTGGTGTATTTTCTATTTTCATCGATGTAAATGTTGTTTTTTCAGATATCGTTTGGTTCTTTACTAATTCCATTATCATTATCACATAAATATTTTTATTTTGACTAATAAATCTCTTTAAAATTATTCCATAATCTTGCGTTTCCCAGGAGATGAATTGATTTCATTTCGATGCTAATGCACGCCGTGTTAAAGTGAAATTTCATGTCATATAGTTAGTTCCTAATTCGTTATTAATTCTGAGTATTTTTAGGCTGTGATCCTGTCATGTTTAATGTAGAACGATAGTGATAAATTAGCTCCTGGTCAAACCGTTTATCGTACAAAAAAAGAGGAAAACACGGTGTCAATGGGCCGAAGGTAAATATTCCCTATTCATCATAGCAAAATAATAATATTTTTATAATTTTAAGTGGACCTGTGAATTTTACGCCGTTTTACTGTCAGCGGAGAAGTAAATTATAACTACAATAAGTGTCAGTAACAACAACAGTGTTCTTTATGTAAACGACG
Organism: Uropetala carovei; assembly: GCA_036926305.1. Classification (NCBI taxonomy): domain Eukaryota; kingdom Metazoa; phylum Arthropoda; class Insecta; order Odonata; family Petaluridae; genus Uropetala; species Uropetala carovei. The sequence goes on along the minus strand of JAXCHB010000015.1, from coordinate 6,016,600 downwards.
CGTTTTTTTTTGTCTTTTCAACTCCATTCTCAGTGTAGTACAGTAAAACCTCAATTATCCGTGAGCGGATTAACCGGAAATTCTGAAGTTCGTTTGAACGTTTCCACTTTACATGGAAAATAAAGAAGACGCGGACTTGATTGATGTATAAAAACATTTATCTGACGTATCAGATCAATCAAACGAAACCTATTTCTCGATAAGAGTGATAAAGTTTACAGAGTTCTTTCTCAATAAAAATGTAATTTTAATCTGATTTGCATACAATTTCTTTAAAAACCGAAATGAAAGTTTTCTCCTTTATTTAAGAGAGTTTCTTAACCCTACAACAACACACCTCTCCAGTCGACTTAAAACAACACACCGGGGTGCAGCACACCCCACAACTTTAACCGTGTACCATTTCCCAGAAATTTTTTCTATGCATATGGCATCTATAGAACTTATTCATTGGATCCTTAGAAACATTTCAGGGTAGTTAAAAATCCATTTGAAAATACTTAACAGCCTGGAAGTTCTGTTTTTGCGAAATGAAACGTGCGAAAAGTAGAAAAAAGCAATGAATTGGACTTTTATATTTATTTTTATTTCTTTACTATTTAAAAAACAATCCTTTTAGGTTCTTAAAGTGGACATAGTGCAGCACCAAAAAATATATATGTTATCCGCGTTCGCTCCAAAAAGTATACTTATTTGAAGGTATGAAAATCGGCGATTTTTAATGAAGAAAATTCTTGTTTTTTATGCGAACTCGTATAAAAGATTACTCTTATTGGCCTTTAAATGGTACAGGCAAGTTTACAAATTGAAAGAAATATGCAGAAAATAAAAAAATATTTTAAATTATTACGATTTTATACGAGTGTGACTAATCGTCCATGCCACCGCAGACAGTGCACAGGGTGCATCTGTGTTTATTGCACATAGGGACGCGGCAAGGTGAACACAATAGGCGAGTTTTTCGGTCCTGCTCCCAAGGGCATAGGGCACATCGAACCTGCATCTGAAGGACCTCTTGTTCAGTAATTGGCATCTCGTCGATGTGCAGGATCTCCATAATGGACCGTCGGAGTGAGGCGTGCAACGACGCTTTTGTAATGCGTTCCCGCAGATGAGGTTTCATTAATGATAAAGACAAACGTTTTAGAAATTGTCTTCGATTTATTCATTTACATTTACATCAGTACCCTGCAAGCCGCCGTAGCTGAGGACTGAAAATTCCCATTTTTTGAAAATGTATTTATTGACATGCTATTTTTGTAAAAATTAAGCATCAAATTCACCAAAAAATAGCGAGAAATGCAGAAATTACAGGAAAATTACTCAATATCGGCTACGGGAAAAATTTGATAGGCACTTGTTCTTTAAGTTACAAAAAATTAGTGAGTTTAATATTTCACTTACCCCACGAAAAACTTTCAGAAACAACACACCGGGGTGTAGCTAACTCCAGACCAACTTTGCGTTCGTGTTCTACCGATGCCGGCAAGCAACTGACCACAGTGCTGCACATAACCAATCGGCACACTATCGAATTGAATTTACGTGGTGGGGAGGAACCGTTATTCTGCGACTTACAGAAATGCCAGCGTCTTTTCTAAAGGGTGGGGTGTGTCACACCCCAGTGTGTTGTTCTAGGGTTAAGTACCACCTTAAATTCGCAGTGATGTTAACTTACTCCACAGACGAGAGAATCCTTTTGTTACATTTTTATTTTCTCATCACTTCTTTTTTACGTGCAAACCTAGCGGTGATCAGTAAGTCACCGCCAAGACCAAATTTTAATTTTTCATTTTCTTATAATTACTTTATTCCAACCTAATTTCAGTTTCTGGTTTAACCGATAGCGTTTTATTTAAATAGCATCCTGCGTGTTTCTACTTGAATAAACTTGCACTGTATTTAACTAACATTATAGCAAATTTTGCATCTTGAATGCGTATTATCCGTTCCATTCGATTATCCGCGCCTACACAAGTCACTGTCAACAGGGATAATCAAGGGGGTTTACTGCATTTTCTAAAATCTTCTTGAAGCAATCCGGTGGAGTTAGCTACAATCTAAACTTCCCTTTCAATTCCAGGTGCAACTTTGTCGTGATGCCTGTCTTCTTGCGAAAAAAACCCTCAAAAAGGATTGGATTTCAGCTATCCGTTCTCCATGGCTGTCTGACAGGCGTGCGCGCGTTTCTCAAGAGGAACTTTTGTCGTCACTGGAGTTCGATGATCTACCACCGCTGGAACAGCTGCAATGGTAGGGATGCTTGAGCCTTCTACGCACATCTCTCGAACTGCGCGGCATCACTTTACGCGGTTTTCCTTTAGCACGTTTTTACTTTCTCATATAAGAAGTATATTGAGAAAGTATTGCTATTGCGAAAAAATTCGACCTCGAGATTTTTACGAAAATATACGTTTTAGGTGTCGCTGAATCCGAAGAAGTGGTTTTCGCAATGCCGTCTGTCTGTCTGTTACTGGATCTAGAGGCTAAACGGTAGAGCTAATATGAATGAAATATCGTACTTAGGCATTTTATCATCCTAAGCAGAGTCTATGAAGAAATGGTTGACATTGCTCAGTACTTAAGGGTAGTTTATTCTACGCATTTTTAACAACAATTTGATTTTCTCAAAAACAGTTACTTGAGTTTACGTCGTACTTAGGCATTTTATCATACTAAGCAGTAGCTATGAAGAAATGGTTGACATGCGTTGTTTAGTTATCTTTAGAAAATGAAAATCGTATGAGCCTGTTTTTAGAAAATACAGTTTTTGTTAAAGTTGTCCAAAAATTAACTAGCCTTATATTCATTCATTGAGAAAAATGAAATATGTAGAATTATTGCAGACGTACACTCAAGTAACTACGAAATTTGATCAAAATCGTTTGAGCCGTTTTTGAGAAAATGAAATTATTGTTAAAGTTGCCTAGAATAAACTTCCCTTAATTATTAAGCAATGCCAACCATTTCTTCATAGACTCTGCTCAGTATGATAAAATGCCTAAGTACGAGATTTCATTCATTTTCGCTCTACCATTTAGGCTCTAGAGCTACTAACAGACAGACGGCATTGCGAAAACCACTTTTTCGGATTCAGCGACACCTAAAACGTATATTTCCGTAAAAATCACGAGGTCGAATTTTTTCGCGACAACAATACTCTCTCAATGTACTTCGTATATGAGAAAGTAAAAATAAAAGTTATTATTTAATACTTATTTCTTCCATATTATATTTATTTTAATTTTAGTACGTTTCATGCGTTTTCCGAATCATGGGTGGGACACCTGTGGGTAAAAGTTCTTTGAATGAAACTTTATATGACTGAAGTGACTTGTGGGTGAAAAAACTATGGGTGAAACGTTTGTGGGTGAAACGTCTCGTGGGTGAAACGTCCCGTGGGTGAAGTGTCTGTCTGTGAAACGTCTAATGGGCGAAATGTCTTTGGGTAAAACGACTCGTGGGTGAAGTGCTTTGGGAGAAACGTGATGGAACCCTCCCTACGGCCCTCAATTTGGAAAACTGACTCACAGGCATCAAACTCGACGTTCAGTTCAATTAAGCGAAGAAAAAACAAACCTCCCGAAAGAAAAATGCGATTAATAAAAAAAGTAAAAGTTTCGTATCCTACGCCCAGGGGGAGGGAGGCAAATTTTCCTTCTCGGTATGATTTACGCGATATTGTTTTTCTTAGAATTTTGGAAAATCAAAATTTTAATATCGGAATTTTTCAAATTCCACGTCACCAGGGGCGAATCCAGAAAGTTTCAGAGAAGTGATCGGTCGCCTCTTCTCCTCAACCTCTTGAATCAGCCGCTGTCGAGGACCCTTTATTCTGCAAAACGAATACCTCTCCATGTCAGAATCTTTCCCTTTTGACCTATTGAAACTTAATTTCGGCGCAGGAGGAAAGGAATTTATTTTTGAGGAATGTGTCTCATTTAGGGCAGATAGGGAGATGTACTGCTATAGGAGGAGGAACGGAAGGCTGATCTTCCCCATATCTCTCCTAATCGACCACTATTTGGATCCGCCGCTGTAAGGCTATCCTTTCGTGTGACAGTAAATCGGCTTCCTTGATTGTACAGATCGAAAACAAAGTACGTAGCAACGTGCATCTTTAAACAAATGTGCACTTGAAATTGAAATAGAACAAGTCAGGAAAGTGTACAGCGTATCACAAATGGGCGCGTTTCGTGCAATGGAGTATTAGAAAGAAATTATATACCTGTACGTAAGGAAAATAGCGTTTTAAAGTTCTTTTTTTCATCATAAATAATCCATTTTCTTCCCATTTAAAAATATTGCATGCACACGTAAGGAAAAAAAACGTTTGTTTGTGAGATTATGTTAGCAACAATGAAGAGGTAACTATGCAAGAAATTTTCAAAGTTCAACTCGAATGAAGACATTCTTGTTTGATTTTCTTGATAACGGCTACTCCTACGATAAAAATATATAGGAAAAGAAATGCTCTACTCGTTCTAAAATGTTTTATTTCAAAAGTATTTTGATATGATCAATGACGGAAAGTTCCTTTTTTATCACCGTAAAGTGGTACCCCTGATTGGCTTACGTGATTCATTTTTGCGATTTTATTATTATCTTTGACTGTAAGTCCTTAATATGAACTTTAATGAAAATCCGTGCTGTAGAAGCCGAGAACGAACATGCGGACGGACGGACAGACGGACGGACAGATCGACGACAATAGGCGCTCACGCTGGAGGCGAAACGCGCCTAAAAAAATTGAGAACTTCATTTGTTGACGTAATGTGAAAAAGCGGGTTTTATTTATTGAGGTTTATCTAGAATTACGAACCTAATGTTCTTCACAAACCTAGTAATATAATTACATGACATAAAGTCATTTATTTAATAATTAATTAATAATTTTAAACTTTCTGCCTGTAGGTAACAACTATTTGCTCGTAATCTTAATTTGAAAATTTTGAACGCATTCCACGCCACCTACCGATTTCTCCAAAACAAATTATTTGGTATTGTAATAAATTCGCATACACCCTGCAAAATTTTAGCTTTTTATTTCTCCCCGTTTACTTGCCATTATTAAATTTAATCGATCGCCCAGACGGACAGACAGAGCGAAAACATAAAACTCGTTTATTTAAAAAAAATACTCAACTCGGGTATCTCCAAGAACTAAAAAAATGCAGCGTGAAACCATACGTTCATTTAGGCTACCAGACAGGCGTAATCAATGGCATTTCCCGATTGTAGAATCTGTACGTTGCGTGAGGACTTTTTTCTACCATAAAGACGCATTGTCTCTGTAACTGAAAACGTTTTTTTTTTCAGACTTTTTGTCCAGATTTTTATTCGTATTTGTTCGCTGTATATGTGTTATTAATATATCGCTAATATATCCCGCTAGGGATGTTATGTACCTAAGCGTTTTACTAAAAATCACATTTTAAAAATATTTGTTTTCGTCCCAGAAAGTGAGACGTTTTTCTTTGGTTGAGAAGCGCTGACGTAAGATGTCGTTGAAGCTTTAATAGGAGCAAAAACCTCGCATAACATTGGAGGCGATTTTATGGCCGTAACTTATGAGAGATGGGATAGTGGAATCGTTAAAATCGCATAATGGGCTTGCCAAATTGGACATTCGGCATTTTAAGACCCTTGTTCGCGTCTTCGACGTCGATACAGTTCTCAAGCCGTCCGCCGATAACTGAGCGAATCCGACCTTCTGAAGGAAATCTACGCGATTCGATGGTAATTGTCAAACAAATAAAAATTGGAGCTCCATTAACTGACGCAACATGAAAAAGCGTGTTTGATTTATTGAGGTTTATTTACGAATTTCAAACTTGAAATTCTTTGTAAATTTAGTAATATAATTTTATGACAAAGTGATTGTTCAATAATTGAATAAGACATTTTAACTTTCTATCTTTAACCATTTGCTCGTAATATTAATTTGAAAATTTTGAAGGCACCCTTTGCCGTCCACCGATTTCTCAAAAGAAATATATTTTGGTATAGAAATACATTTTTTGCCTTCTTTATTTAGATCGATATTTAGACATTAGTGTCCATTCTTACATATAAACCTGACGGACACAAACATCCATGTCCTAGGCTGGATTCGAACCCGCGACTTTAGTAACCGTCGACAGATACTCTAACCAGATACTCTAACCATCCGTCTACCAAGGCCGGCATTATAGAGTACATAACCCTGCAAATTTAAGTGTATCTTTTACCGTCTACTTGCGATTTGGATTTAGTCGGTCGCACATATGGACAGACAGACAGGAAACATAAAAACCTTTATAAAATAAAACGCGCTAATAAGACTCGACGAAAATGATCGAAGTAGATGTCAACAATGATCAATTTTTATTCACCTTGAATACTATATATGTACCTATATATGAGACAAATCTTTTACCACCATCGGTGATTGAACCCCAGAACCTTGACCCCCACAGTCCAATGCCTTGTCCACTACGCCATGTTGCTACGTTAAAAACTTGAATTTAAAGAGGTGTGAATGTATAAACCAAACGGAAATGTTGATCGCATTCTATTTAATGCGACTTTCCCAAAAAATGACTTACCTTCTTTATATTTAAACTAGGTAACGAAGAATATTTCTGGAACATTGGTAAATTAGCGCTTTATTTTACTCATTATTCCTCATGAGGTTGCTATGGTTTGTTTACTTACTGAAGCTTTGTATGTATTTTCTAATTAATATTAATTGTCTTATAGTATAAAATTTAAAAAATATAAAGGTTATTTATAAATTTTTTTATACATTGCTTGTTTTCGACAAAAGCACTTGTTATTTGTATGGTTCCTAAGGATGAATTAATTTGCTCTCCAAAAAACTTTCATTCATAAAAGATATATTTTTTATTTTGAATTTAACAAAGACTACAAAAAGGTTATGAATGTCAGGGAGAAGATGGAAGTAAGATTACACGGGAGCTATTTTAGTGCGCTAAGCGCAGTGATATCACGCTTCTTTGTTGCGACGGCCACGTCACTGGCCTGAAGGTTTGGCCAAAAATGGTCGCGAGACTTAAAACGGGTAAACAAATGACTGTTCGAAGTACGCGCCTCTTCGGGCGATGCACGTATCACATTTGAGTTTCAAGGAAGAGTGATTCTTTCATTTGGAAGCGACGCAATTTTCGTACGGCTTAAACTTATTTTTTTTTTAAGTCGAACGTCTGTGACATTTTAGGTTTTGGTAGATCGAATTTTCGATAACTCGAACCTTCGATAACTTACATTTTTGGTAACTTGACAAAAGTGTAATTATCCTTCCGGCATTTTTCTATGCTAACATTTCTATTACACGAAACGTTTCAGTCTTACGTCAACGGTTAGATTGGCTAAGATTTCATTGTATTTTTATTTTTTTCCTGTAATTCATACGCTATGGATTTAAAATTGATAATTATAATATACGATCCTTCTATTGCGTGCTCAGACTGCAACATTGGTACTTAAGGAGTAAGCGGCTCGCACTACCTAGTTCAACGTTTAGCAGCTAGATGGCACTTCATATGTGCCTCCCAAGAACTTCGTATTGTGGCCATTAATAACCTCGAACCACTTCTTTCATCTGCAATGGCAATCCTACAACAGATTTGGATATAGGTCCTAAAGATGCAATGCGAATTGATGAAAGCAAACTTTTTCAATTATTACAGGAAATATAATTAGAGAACAATGCTTTGATTAATTGATAACTTCGGAGGAATTGCTAATTCGAACAAAAACCTATCGCAAAAGTAGTTAACTGTGTTTGTGTGTTATGACGTCGCATTAACGTTGCGATTAACCTAACGCCTCGGGAGGGACTCCGACCGTGTTGTACTACAACCATCCAGGACGGGTTAAAAACAGGTAGTTCAAACAATGCTCCGGTCTCCAATGACGACGCTTCGTTTCCCAAGTGTGCGGACGACAATAGAATCTCTACCTGTCCTTCTTTCCCAACATTTCGCGTCTGCTTCGTTGTTGTTTTTTTGTTAAGTCTGTCTCTCGTTAATTTCTTTCAATGGACTGTATTTATTCGGGATCGCGCGCTATTTGACAATGGTGATTCAAAAAAAAGTTTTATCATTCAAAACCCGATACTATCATCCTGCGATCGATTTTCCAAAATAGGTCAAGTGTGCAACGAGCTTCGTTAAGTCGAAAACGAGATGAAAAGTTATTATTTTTTTACGCGTGGGAAATTATTAAAATAAAAATATGTAGGGGGACTTAATATGTTACAATTGCCGATATATGTCGCTTGGATCACCTTGACTAGGTTATATGCTGTCGCCACATTTTAGTATGTATGCTTAGATAGATTCCAACTATACACCATATACTGATAGAAACACGCGCGTTCTTTTACAATCCGATCGACGCGTCGCGACGGTTGAATTTAATTAGAAAACCAGTCGTTTTTTAATGGCGAGTAATGCTCTTATTTACATCTGGGAAAATGAAGGATTTCCTATTTTAAAATATACTTGGTATAAGCATAGCATCTAATTAGTTGATAAGGGTTTTAACATCTGTTAAAAGTTACTATTGATCGATGCGTGATGACGGTTTAAAATGGGCAGAATTATGTCTTAGCAATCAACAGTGACGGAATTAATTCCCTACAAAATTATCTAGCTCGTCTTTTGGCTTTAAAAATAAAATTCCGAAGTACGAGATTTCATTCATTTTCGCTCTACCGTTTAAACTCTAGAACCAATAACAGACAGACGGACAGAAGGACGGCATTGCGAAAACCACTTTTTCAGGCTCGGGTACACCTAAAATGTATATTTCCATCAAAATCTTGAGGTCAATTTTTTTCGCGATTACAATACTTTCTCAATATACTTCGTATATGAGGAAGTAATATAAGGTAAAACTTATTAAAAAATTAAGTATCTACTTGTCTCCAATAATCTTGTTATGGCCATCGAAGATACCGAAAACAAGTAGTGTAGGTATACTTATTTTTTCAATTTTTGACACTCGATAGCTGAATTTACTGCCATTCTAAGTTTCGCGTACGACTTAATGGACGATTCTAAAAAAAAAATAAACGAACATTGTTCGTGGATTCATGGTTGCATCGATCGTTCGTACAATTGGATCCGATTTCGTGTCTCTTGAAAATAGAGAGGATTTCCGTAGCATCGTTGAAAAGGTTCGCGGGCGTCAGTGTAGAATGAGCGCTTTGAGCAAGATCCCTTTGCCAAAAGCTCCTGCAAAGCAAGATAGAGAGGTAGAGGAGGGGTGAATTATTTCCATCCACCAATCAATGCTTCCGAAATAAGTAAGCCTACGTCCGCGTCGATTCTCGGCCTTTTGACGCCGAATATGACACACGGACGGAAGTTTTGGCGTTTATCGTATCATGCGTGATCGCGTATGTTTATGTATAAGTGTGCACGCACACACACACACAAGTGCCGTATTTACCCGAGTATAAGACGGCCTAGAATATAATGTAAACTCCCTTTGCAGAAGCTAATTGTGACGAAAAAACGTTTTATAGGTCATTCTGAAGAAAATAATTCAAAGAAGACTGTCGGAGGCATTTTTATTATTTTATTTAGATGATTAAAAATTGACATAACAATGTTCGGTGAATGAATTCAATTTAATCTATGCTAGATTAGTCATAGTCACTCGCATATTTTGCATATATTTATTTCTTTGTTCGAGACGGCCACCCAACCTTTCACCGAAACATGGTAGGAACGTGTTCAGCGTATCACAAATGGGCGCGTTTCGTGCATTGGAGTATATGGAAGAAATGGTATACGTGTACGTAAGGGAAATAACGTTTTAAAGTTCTTTTCTTCTTCATAAATATTACATTTTCTTCCTATTTAAAAATGTTGCATGCGCACGTAAGGAAATTAATCGTATTTTTGTGAGACTGTTAATGTTAGCGACAGTGATGAATTAACCATGCAAGACAATTTCAAAGTTCAACTCGAATTAAGACATTCTTGTTTGATTTAATCGATAACGGCTTTTCCTACGATAAAAATGTACTGGCTTTACTAGTACTACAAGTTTTATTTTAAAAATATTTTGATATGACCAATACTTTACAAGATATGACTGAAAGTTCATTTTTTATCACTAGTGAAATGGTACTTCTGATTGGCTTACGTGATTCATTTTTGCGATTTTCTTGTTATGTTTGACTGTAATTCCTTAATATCAAATTTCATGAAATGCGTTTGATAGAAGCCGAGTACTAACATACGGACGGACGGACGGACGGACAGACCGACGCTAATAGGCGCTTATGCTGGAAGCGAAACACGCCTAAAAATAGGAAAATAAAGTAAGATACGTTTATTAAAGTTTTCCTAAAAAATTTCAAGGTTTCTATAGGGGACAATCCTCATACTTAGTAGACCTTCTCATCCGTGAAAACTTCGCCCCTCTAGTTTCTGTAGTTTAGCCATTTCAAAGTTTTGAATTTTCCTAATTTGAATCCATCTAGCAGAAAATCTATGAACTACTTCGAAAAACCAATCGGCAGAAAATTCATTGAATGATAAGAGCTATCTAACTCAAAAAGAATTTTCCACATATCTCTTAAAACAAAAAGAGTTGATTGTCCACATACAGAGGGGCCAGAAAGGGTGATCACATTACCAGGTATTTTCTTTTAAGAAAACGTTTCAGGCTCAGGATATTTGCATATCCCTTAGTGGAATGGTGCTGCAGTAATGAAACATATTTTCAAGTGTATAACATGGCTCTTCTTTAGCACTTGTACTAAATAAACTAGCACATGTATCTTAAAGCATCAAAATTTTCATCTGCATAATCAGTTCTTCAGTATGTTAATAGATGTGAAACGAACATTTTGATTTTCCTGTAAATCATCTCAAAATAATGAATGAGGGGTCTAGCTCTAAAAAAAACTATAAATTTATGTGTTATGCATATACACATGCATTTAAATATACATTTACATATATACATGCAGATGTTCATATACATACTTATGTAAATACATTTGCGCACATAAACATGCATGTACCTACACATACATATGCATGCATATCGTCCGTGCGTATACCAATTAGGCTTATCATAACTGGTTATCTGCCAGGCTTAACGGGCGCATGATAGCTTTCAAGGTCGACTCGATTTGCGCGCCCACCTCCTCCAATAGAAAGTAAAACATGCGGCGAAAAAAACACGAGATCCGCCCGCCCGCTTGATCGAACGGGCGAATTATTTAATAGAAGGGAGTGTACGCTTCCCTCTCTGTGTGCGTGCTTTAGGATGTAAATTAAGAGAGAGGGAGAGAAAGCGCATAGACAGGGCCGGCCCGACGTACGGGCTAGCAGGGCGGCAAAGTCATGGGGGAGCTATAGAGATAATATATCTATGCATTACTTGCAGGTGAATAAATATTGGATACCAATTTATATCGCGGATCAGACTATAATATTGACGTCATCCCTTATATTTTATCATTATCAATAATTTTTACATAGCGATGGATAAATTAACATGTATGTACTTTGAAAATATCTCAACAAACATTTACGGGGGGGGGGGGCGCTGGAGTGCTGTCTCGCCCGGGGCGCCAAAATTCCTCTGGCCATCCCTGCGTATAGAGAAAAAGGAAAATAATGGTAAACGGTGGTGTAGAAGATAGGGAAAATACAGTCAGGAGTTCGTATATGTGGAAGAATACAGTTAAGTCTGGGCACGTGGCTCCAATTAGGCCTTCTGTTGCCCCTGGGGCTAAACAATTGGGGGACGGGGGGGGAGGACTACTCTGCAATCTAAATATATGGTGAAAACTCTGCTAACGACGATCCTCTTATGTGACCTCCTCCTAACGATTGTTTTTCAATGACATTTAATTTTAAATAGGTATGTATGTACATTTTTTCAGGGACCTGGCCACCGCAAAATCCGACCCTTAAATCCGTCACTGCTTGGCACCATTTTCGTCGAATGTTTAACGAAATGATCCCAAACTTAATTCACTTGAGGCGTGTTTTTCTGGACGTGATCACTTTACTGATATTACCTGAAACACTGATTTTAAATTTCATAACGAGAGAGAGAGAGGGAGGAAGAGAGAGAGAGTGCGAGAGAGAGAGCCATTATGTAGGGATAGAATAGGAGAACGAGAGAAATGAAAAGAGAGAATTAGAAATAAGGAATGAGAGAGGGAGTGGGAGAGGAATAAAGAGAGAGAGATATGGGAATGAGAGAGAGAGAGAAGGGGAGTGTGAGAGGAAGAGAGAGGGAGATAGAGATAGGGAGAGCTAGAGGTAGAGATAGAGATCTAGGAATGGAGAGTAATAGGTAAAGGAGATAGGGAGAATCATGAGGTAGAGAGGAAGAGATATTGTGGAAGTGGAAGAGAAAGGAAAATAGAGAGAGATAGGGAGAGAGAGAGAATGGAAGAGAAAGGTAGAAAGAGAGAGAGAGGGAGGGAGCGGAAGAGAAAGGAAGAGAGAAGTAAAGAGATGAAAAGTGATATTAGTTACACATTAAGGTAAGAGAAAGTGGCAACAAGAGGAAAAATGAGGGTGTCGGAAGTGAGGGAGCGATAGAGAGGAAAAAAGAAGGAAGATGGAGGAAGCAGGGAGAAAAGAAGAAAGTGACAGAGGAGGGGGGGGGAGGGAGGGAGAGAGAGAGAGAGGAAGAGAGGGAGGGACAGTGACTTTTAATGGTCTCTGGACTCGAGGGAGATGATGATACGAGGGGCTGCCGGGACGTGGTGCGGGGAATTTTGAACGCACTAGGGACGGAGCATAGATGGAGAGAGAGAGAGAACGTAGGGGAGACGAGAGGGAGAGTGAAGGGATTAGAGGAGGAGGGAGGAGTATTGGGGGGGAGGGAGGGTCTGCCATTTCGCACTTGTGAGCTGGTAAGGGATAAGGGGGAGGGAGGAGGGGGGGGTGGGCTTGAGCGCCAGAGTTGGAAGGGAAGGGGGAGAACGGGGTTTCATGAACGAGTGCTTTGGATGCCCAGGGTACATCCTCTTTAAAACAGTTGCGCTCGAATCGATGTGTCGCCGGTTTATTAAAGACACACTCTCGTTCTCTGCGAACGGCTCCCTATCACTCTCATTCTCTGTATCTTTCTGTTCGTCCTCTCTCCCTCTTTATCTCCACGCCCCTCTCCCTTCCTTTCTCTCCCTACCTCTCTCTCCCTTTCTTTCTCCCCCTTCCTCTCTTTCACTCCTCTTTTCCCTCCCTCTCCTATTTCTCTCTTCTTCGCTTGATCTCTCTCTCTCGCTTTCTCCTTTCATCTATCTCCCTCTCTCCCTGCCTCGCTATCCCTATCTGCCTCTATTTTTCAATTTCTCAGTCTTCTCTGTTACTCTCCCTCTTTCTCCGTCTCTCTCTCTCTCAATCCCCGTCTCACCTCTCTCCATTTCTCTTTTTATCCATCTCTCTCTACCCTTTCTATCTCACTCCCATTTCCCCCCCCCCCCCCAACTCCCGCTCTTTCTCTCTTTCTACGCGTTTTTTCGCCTCTCTATTCTCTTCTCCCTCAATCTCTCCATCCCATTCAATGTTTCTCTCTCTTTTGTCTCTCTCTCTCTGTATTCCTATAACTCTCCTTTCTCGACGTCCCGCGGAGGCATTCCGTTTAGGGAAATGAACGTTTCGAATCCATTACGTAACATAGGCGTGAGATTTCCGCCTTCTTTTTTTTTAGAACAAATGGCGCGCTGGTTTATTATTGTTAGGAGGGCGTAAGTGAAAATGTAGACGGATTGCATGGCGCAAAACGGTGACTGGAATGGAATTTAGGAGTTGTGTGCTTCGCGCGTGGGCTAAATTCGAGTTTCGTCGCCTACGTGTAAAATTATTTTAATTTTCAACTTTACGTCTAACGGTCAATCAATTACAAATGCATGCACATTAGACTTGCATTTAAACTGTTAACACGTTTTGTTTCTTCATGTCTATTTGAAAAATGATTTTCATTTGTTTTTGTAATAGAAAAATAACTTATTATGGTTTAACTCACTATTTTTGACAGCTAAACTAAAATAGCAATGAGTGAATGTTTGAAGCATAACAGCCCAGCTATCATCATTTTTAAAAATTAGTGTATCTTTTTTATCGTGCGGTTATTTGCATGTTTGCAACATCAGCTGCTCCGCGTTAACTTTCAAATTTCGTTCGTTCGATTTACAGGCAGCGTTCTTCGCTGGGCTTACGAGCCCCCCATCTCCCTGATTCGTTGGAAGGGCGTTTCCATGGTAGCTAGTATGCCCATGGGACCCACTCGCTTTGATTCGTCCCCCTGACGTAACTCCGTGATTTACCGTACGTCGCTAGGGTAAACCCTATTTTTATCCAGATTGTTAAGTAGCGTTCCTGATGATTTAATGCAATGAAAGCGACACGTCGATATGCTGTAATATTTTTAATCGATTTATCGTATCGATATATCGATTCGTAACCACACGTTCACGTAAAAACGGATTTTTCTTGTTAGGTTATCGCTGCATTTTGGTGTGGTACCTTTCTCACGATGAAATTTAAAGGTTTTAATACGAAAAATAAATAGCAATATAAAAAATTCTCAGTCATCCGTGTACTATATCGATTCATACCTATCGATATCATGGAATCGATATCGGCGAAAAGAAAGGTTATTTTTAACTTTTTTATAACTTTATTTTTATTTGGCATTCAAACAACCCATAAACAACACTCAGACCTTTTACGTGCATCATGCATTATAACAATCGGAAGCGACAAATGAATAAATGATTCGTAGCTATATTATAGCAGCGATTAAAGAATTAACGGAACGGTAAAAACAGCATTCATTGTAAATATAAATGACTGAAAAAACAACTTCGATTCAGCAACAACCTCGATTTTTTTGCAGAATTTTCAATCGAAAAAACGAAGGGAGTCGGGAAAAAATCAACTACATATTTAGGTTCCCGCCGCGCGGAAATTAATGGCGAAATCATCGTCAGTAATTGTTATGAAATTAAACAAAACCCTTATGGCGTCTTTTATATAAGAAATCATTTGTTTCTTTAGATATATTAATTATCGAATAAAGACAAAAGATTTTAATTAATGCTAAAGCAGGAAAAAATTAAATTTTGCCTTGTTCAAATGCATAAGAAGATAATTCTTTCTGTCACTTTTTAAAAATATCCAGTATAATATTGCCAGGTTTTTGTTTTTACTGCTCCGTATGATACTCCATACATACACATAGATTTAATAAAATTTCTTTTCGTGTATTCAACAATTTATCGTAGACATGCTGAACAACGCAAAGAATACTGGATTGTTTTTAAGTTTTATTTATTAAATCAATGATGAAAATTCGGTCATATAATGAAATAGACGGTATAATTGGTTATGCCGAGAAAACTCGGGGGATTATTTTTTTTGGAAACAGAAGATGCCCGAGTTAACTCGGGCAAAACAGTTAAAGGGGTTTTAAAAAAAGAAAGATCCTCAGCTATGGAATAGGAACTGAAGCCAGGATCCAGAGATCAGACAGGGGGTGATGATGAGCACCTCTCCCACCTCCTTTCCAGGATCAATCAATCAGGATTTGTTTGTTTCCTTTCTGCGAGACGTAGAATATGGCGACGGCGGCGCCCTCTCTTTCTAAGACCTCGAAAAGCACTCGCTTCTTTTGACAGCTTGATTACTGCCCTGAAAGCGTCGCATTCTTTCTCACTGGATCTCATTTCCAAGAAAAATAAGAGAGAACCGAGGAAAATGTTATAAGTTTCAAGTTGTGGGAAATAAGCCCTGGGATTTATTTCCGTGATATACTATGTCGAAAAAGATATGTTTTGAAGCTTTGTATGTAATGTCCAATACTTCAAGCTTTTCATAAAAAGTGGACAAAATTACTTGTACGTGAGCATTCTTAGCTAAACGTTTTATTTGCGTGTGCGTATGTATACTGGCGTAAATGCTCGTATAATTTGACAGGACATCACATTAAATGTGTACCTCTATTTTTCGCTTGCTTTTATAACGGAGATTTGTACTTTCTCCATATACGTAGTATAGAGAAAGTATTGTTTTCATGAAAAAAATCGACTTCGAGATTTCAACGGAAATACATGTTTTGAGGTCCCTAGAACACGTTTAGACTATTTTCGGAATGTCTGCGTGTATGTGTGTGTATGTGATTGTGAGCGCCCTAACTCGAAAAGTACTTGCCATATTATTATCAAATTTCATATATAACACTGGTATGAGCACGAAGAGCTGATTAGTTTTTGGACAATACCGGTTAACCGGAAGTCGAGGTTTATTCGAAACCCGATTCGGTTTTGGCGAAATATCTCCGTTAAAACATCTTTATTGTATATATACAACTCGATACAAAGGTTATAGAGAATGTAATTTTCTGCAACTTTCACTCGAAACAATTTTTCATAACAGTTATTGTTTAGAAATTATTTATAAATAATCGGTTTTTTCGGTTTCCGTCAAATATCTCCTTAAAAACATCGTTGTTGGTAATCTTCGTGAGGACGAAAGTTGTAGAGAATAATATTTCTTCCAAGTTTTGTTTGAAACAAATTTTCGTAGAATCTTCCATTTAGTAGATAATTAATTTATTCGTAAATTTTCAGTATACGGTGCCACCATGTAGCGTGAATTCTGTAAACACATTCAAAATATAATTTACGGCAATAAGGACGACTGTATTCTTTTACGATACGAAATAATGATTTTGCCTTATAATGCTATTCATAATAATTTAAATATACATATATACCCCAAATATGGAGAAAGCCATATGTTGGCCACATCAGATTTTTTTCTTTAATAATAAGAAATTTCATCAAAATGAAAAATAAATTGATCAAATAAACATATTTTGCAAATGATCCGAAATAAATTTGACACTATGTAATTTTCCACTATTTTATTGTACACTCACGACCATATTTTACAAATGCCGATGATGCTGCTTTCCCTCTCTTTCTCCCTATTTACTTCTCATTCCCTCTCCATCTTTCCTTCCCCCTCTCTCTCTCTCCCTCTCCTCTCTCTCTCTCCTCCCTCTTTCTCTCTAGGGTTAAATGTAAGAAGGGACTATATAGTCTCAGTTTCGCCCTCAATAAAGTCGTTTGTCTTTCTGTCTATCTCCCTATCTCTCCATCTCTCTCTCCCCTTTCTCTCTCTTTTTCCATCCCTCCTTTCCTCCTTATTTACCACTTTCCCTCTATCTTTCTCTCCCCCTGTTCCTCATTCTCTTCCTCCGTTTCTCTCTCTCTTCCTGACAACTTCTCCACAAAGTGTAACATAGGGTTACTCTATTGGTTAGCTGAAGCGAAGATATTGAAGAAGTGGGAGAAAAGGGAAAAAGATGAAAAGAAAGGGAGAGAGGGAATGGAAGAGAAAGGTAGAAAGGAGAGAGTGGAAGAGAAAGATAGAAACAGGGAGAGATAGCGAGGGAGAGAAATGAAGAAAGGGGGAGAGAGAGAGAATGGAAAAGAAGGATAGCAAGTGGGAGAGAATGGATGATTGGATTCGTTAGTTGAAGCAAAGATACTTCAATTGATATCTATAACGTTCAGTTTTGATATAAAATCTAATTTTTCAAGATTAAGAAGAACTCCTTAACCGTACAAAGTACTAGAACAGAGACAATACAACCGGTAAAAATTAAAAAGGGTAATGAAAGAAAAAAAGAGAAACAGAAAAAAAAAAGATGCTACACTTACAGGTTTACGGGGATAACTCATCGCGAATGACCTGATGTCAATCGTTCATACAATCATTCACCCCATAAAGAACTAATCCTGTCAGAAGAACACTCACTCACACACTCACTCAATTAATAAACGGGAATCTCTAAATATTCGGTGATGATGAGAGCTTTGCTCTCGAAATACGTATCTAGCGTGACACTGAATATTTAGTGAGTCCCGTTTGTTAATTGAGTGCGTGTGTGAGTGAGTGTTCTTCTGACAAGATTAGTTCTTTATTGGAGGGAATGAGTGTATGAACGATTGACATCAGGTCACTAGCGAGGAGTTATCCCCGCCGTAAACCCGTCTTTTGTTTGCTTCTCTTTTTTCTTTCATTACCCTTTTTAACTTTTACCGGTCTTATTGTCTCTAAATATTCTGTTTGGTACGGTTAAGGAGTTCTTAATTTTGAAACATCCATCTCGCCGTAGTCTCCAACATTTTTAAATTAAAATATAATGAACAAAACTTTGACTGCATACGTGTGTGTATGTACGTGTGCCTGCGTGCGTGTTCGCGTGTGTTTGGGTGCTTGCTCACGCGCAAATACGTACGCGCGTCCACGATGAAACTTTAAGACCTTCGTTTAAAGCGTCTCTTGGAGATGACCCTCTCGAAATGCGAGACTCTCCCATCTGTTCGGATCAAGTTCCCGCATTATTTAATGCATTTTGATGAGCTTCGTGGAACGTTGCCACTCCGAGATTAATCTCGTTCAGCAAGTGAAGCAACTGACCAGACGTTCGTCGAATCGATTAAGCCGTAAGCAGCGGCGGCAAATTCTCATATCTCCCGGCGCAAACGAATTTTGCGTTATTTTACTCTATACTATATAGTCTCGGAGATGGTCCGAGTCAGTTACGTGGTTTCGGTAAATAGGTTAACTATCCGCCTTTGAATAGGTTGATTCAAAAAATATAGGAAAGATGTACACTTCATAAATCTAAGGCAGAGGCGTCATTTACGAATTATGCAGACAATAGCAGCTCAATTGCCCGTGAAAAATGACGGATATGCATATTAAATTATAATTAATATTACGAGAATATTATTGACTCGATATAATGTAACGAAACTGTAAAACGGTGCCATCAGGAGTGATCTCAATGAACATTTAAATGGTATGAAATGTTCTATGTGGCTAATTCTACAACTTGTCTTGGAAGCTATTTTAGCGCATTAAAAAAAATAATAAATTCGCACATAGTTTCACTTTGGCGTCTGTCTTTCTGTGCACTTGATTGAATTGAAATTGTGATGAAACGGTAAACGATAGAGAGCTGATACTTGGAGGATAGATTTCTTTGCCACTGTCATTTGTTTTTAGATTTAGATTTAAGATTTGAAAAATATACATTTTCGGATTGGGACCCATTAAAATTTTTGTTTTATATTTCTAACCTTTTTTCTACGAGATATAAAGGAAAGTTCATTTTCTCTTTATGGAATGGTGGCACCATTGCTCGGGTCGAAAATCTACTAAATTACGTATTGAAACGATATTTTTTATTTGATGTTTTATTTTAAATAGATTGATGCAAAGAAGTGCAAAAGATGTGTTAAATTACAACTTACGCGACGGAATTCTTTTTTTTTGCATAAAAATTCGTCTTTAAGAGTGTCAAAATTACTAAATATATTCAGAAGAGGCTTGTAAATACAGAATGATCTTTCGAATATTGAAAGAAAAAATCGGTAGATATTTTTAGATGATAAAATTACTACAAATTTTAATTTGGATAAGTAATTTAAACCATGATTGCATTTCATCGAATGTTTTACCAACCGAAAAAATTCTTTGAAATCATCTAGAAAGATTAATCCAATTTAAATAGCTGGATTTAGAGCAAAAACAAAAAAGGATTTTAAAAATTTCAATGCCTCCTTCTTCATTCAAGTTGAAAAATAAAAGAAAAACACCAAAAGTAATTTTTCTGCGCATTTCCTTTTGTCGTCGTCAGCATGGCGACGCGGAGGGTTATATGCAGAAATAAAATCCTCCGCACCCATAAAGATTAATCGCTCGGCGGCTAGTTGGTATCCATGGCGACATAGAATATTGACGACAGACGCGCAACAATGCGAGTGCTCTGGATTCCTGCGTATTTTTTAAAAATTTTCGAACGCGGTCTGAATCCGATACATACAGGAAAGGGCTGGAGGGAAACAGTTTTTTAAAAAGAAAATTCCGACTAACCTTGAAAGTTAATAATTTTTTAAGGACAAAAAAATTAAATATACCCAGAATAGGTGGCTTTGTTGTGTTTTTTGCGTAGCAGTTTTTATCGGAGTGAATATTTTCGAAAATAAAAAAAATCTAACGCGTGATCGTGTGAGATCTTCGCATGTTTTTTGTTTTGAAACTCTATAAACCGAAACTTTTCAGTTTGAGAAACACATAACCCATTTATACACTCATAGCGGGCCGCATATCACACCTACCGTCATTTTCGCGTGTGCCACAGTCGATCAACAATAGAGCTGAAGGATGTTTTAAGAAAACTAAAGGGTTTAGTTGTGCGTTACTACCACCTGATTTGTTTTAAACCATATCTTGGGAATATTGGGGTAAAGACAAAATATATTGTTTTTTTAATAATTTTATATTTTCATTTAAAAAAAACATTTTCTGTCCTTTAATTTTTAAACGAGAAGACAATAGGCGGTCTGAATGTGATACACGGACCGTAGTTTGGGTACCACTGCTTTGTGCATGCGTAAAATGTATATATGTACCATAAAATTGGTAGCGGTCGCACTTTGGGGGCCTTTGTTCTTTACACTAGATCAGTGGTACCCAAACTTTTTTTAGGTGTGGCACCCTTTCAAAATTAAACAGAATTTCACGGCACGCCATCCTTGAAACAAAGTTTTTATATTTTCACCTATGCACTGGTATTACGACCTTAGGATACATTGATTTGTTGTCACTACACCATGTTCACTGTATTATGGGGGAAATTATTACCTTAATTGCATATCAAAATGTCCAACACGTTAATTTATTCACTGAACATAGTTTTTCGAGGCATCTCTAAAAGTCTATTGCGGCACATCTGTGTGTCGCGGCACCCAATGCGTTCGATAATTTAAAAAAATCATCCAGAATCGACGATGGTATTTCAAATGTACGGAAATGCATTTCGGGAATAGATAAAGGCTTGCGAAGCGAATTTCTCTCTCTCTCTCTCCATAAAAGTCAAAACGACGCAGAAAACTTTTAAAGTAAATGTTCGTCATGCCCGTGTTTAAAGCGAACGTAAAAAAACGTTAAAAAGAAACTAAGAACGGTTTGTTTACTCGGCTTTCGTCGCCTTATCGCCGTTTTTTGCCCTTAGTTGCGTCACCATGGCGACGGAAGGAATCTCTGCGGGCTCGTGATGCAACTTTAGCGATGAGGGGGAGGGGGGGAAGGGGAGGGGGGCAATAAAGAGAGGAACAATTGAGCGTCGGCGAAGTTGGCGAGTCCACAATGGTCTGTCGAGGCGGTGACGTCATTCGGATCCGTGGTTTTGGTTGGGGAAAATAGGAGCGAGGATATTGGTCGATCTCCCTATTCAGGAACGAATGTTTTTAATGCACCCAAAACTTTTCGCTTCAGTCTTTATAGATATCCAAGACTAGTAATTTCTTCCAAATTTGTTTGTTTTTTGGCTAAGATTTTTTATTCCGGCCTCCACGTTTTTTCCTGTTTGCTTTCATTGCTTCTTCGCTTTTTTATTGTTCCGATGACACACAAGTATGTTTTGAAAACTAATTAAACACAAAATCTGTTCTTTTTCGTCACGTTCGTTCTTTTCATCGTGTTTCCTTTGCACGGTTTTCAATTTTTTCTCCCCACAAATCGGTTGTCTTTTGCAATAATGCCAATATTCGATATTTAAATGGAGTTTGACTTACTGTTTGATCGGGCAACTTTCACTGGTGTCTTTGCCCCAATGTATTCCCTGTGATATTTTTAATGCTATTAAGCAGTTGGTACATTTTCTTGCCGCTAGAGGTTCTGCGATAGCTGGGGCAAGACTATCAAATCCCTCCCCTTTTTTTATACTATAATCCATTGGCAATTTCCATTGCGGCCCGCCGAAGGATTCACCGCCCACCATACAGAAAAGGTTGCCCACCACTGCCTTAAGCCATTAAAAATTCGTTACAACTCTACGCATCTCACAAAACAATTTTTTGCGCGTGTTATGCCCATATTTCATATGTTGGTGATATTGCCTTTTATCCGCATGAGTGCGCAAGAGATTTATAAATCTAAACAGATTTCTAGGTGACAAAATTCCGTTAAATTGCAACGCTGTCTCGAAATTTAACGGTGATGACGCAATCTGACATTTTCTCTGAGTGATCTGTTGTAACGTAAATCACAATTCCTTAAAAAAACCCTTTGTTGATTAATTGCTTATGTACATACGTTTTTCTGTGGAAGTGCTCATATTATGGGTGTGTTCAAATGGAAGGAATGTTTATCTAAGTAATCATAACAAAAACGTTAGAAAAGGATAGAATCTTGCAATGGCGAACGGCCAATGATGACGGCCGCCATGTCGCCGAAATTCTTGCGTTTTTCTGACCATTTTACGTCAATGGGGGGGAGACATATTGTGTCAGTTTGTTCATTTTTTTACGACTATAAATAAGAATAACGCAAAGTGTTTTTTCCGACCTGGCTATGTCACACCTGCCCTTTTCCCCACTCTTCCTTCTACATCGTTACGTATTTGTGAACATATTATTAATGAATGGCAAGCTATTTCCGCTATATCCTAATTTCTCTGTTTATCGGTGATATTGACTTTGTTTCTGTACATAACATTTGACGCTCAATTTTGTCAGTCCTTAGAGAATGCCGCTCTGTGCTAAGGCACGTGCTGCAACTCCGGTCGC
The DNA here is from genome assembly GCA_036926305.1 of Uropetala carovei. Classification (NCBI taxonomy): domain Eukaryota; kingdom Metazoa; phylum Arthropoda; class Insecta; order Odonata; family Petaluridae; genus Uropetala; species Uropetala carovei. The sequence continues at coordinate 5,993,961 of JAXCHB010000015.1, read as the reverse complement.
TCCGGCAATGTACGTTGAGAGCAAAAAGGTTAAACCGGACAGATAGATGGGGGAGAGAAATTGTGAGGATAATATTGAGAGGAATGAAGGTGGGAGAGAAAAGAGAACAGGAGAGATAATTGGAGAGAAAGTGTCGGGAAAGAATAAAATAATATATGGATGGAGATATACAGACAGAAAGAAATGTGAGAAAAAGAGAGAGAGGGAGAAATTGAGGGGAAAAGGATATAATAAGGAAGATAATGAGTGTGTACTGAGATAGAGATGGTTAAAATTAAGCATCTCCAATCCCATCAGTGCGTGGGAGAAGACACCTCAATCATCATCGACAAGCCGAGGACCGTGACGGAGTTGGACCCTTCCTGTTGGAATATACTCGACTGTTTTTCTTCGCGGAGCATTCCATTCCGCAGCTTCCTCTATCCTCTTTAGTGACGCAGTCGAACGGAGCTCGCATCCCCGACGCAGCCTGCCTTCTTTATATATTCTCTACCTCCGAGTGATTTCAAGGCTATCTGCCGGAGAGTGAGAGGCGTTTGGGAGAGTACCCGTATGGGGATTGAGGGAGAGCTGTCGATCGACATCGATAATTCGATATTACGCTTGATGTTCGGAAAATTTCGCTTTCCATACGAACGATTGTCTTCGATATATTGATCGGAAAGTCGATGTATCGAAGATGGTCGTTTGTATCGATTTTCCAATCGATGTATCGAAGAGAAAATCGATGAGTCGATTCTTTTTAAGCTCTCGATGATGTTTACTTTTTCGATTCATTCGTGATTTTCTGCGTATATTTTGAATGGAAAAAGAGACCTTTTTTTCACCAGCCATTTGAAAGTTTTGTTTGCGAAGTCATTGATAGTTATATAGATTGAGCCGTCGGAGTTGATCCATTTTGGTCTCGTTGTAAATAATCTTTGTGAAGAGCGGGTCATTATTTATTTCGATAGTTTCAGGGACACCCCATCCGTAGACGACTACAAAATGGAAAGGGCGGAAATGTAACTTTTATTCGTGAGTGCATATACCTAAACACAAACGTGAAGTTGGAGAAGGAGAAGAAGTCTGAACTTGACCGGGAATAGAACCGGCGTCTCCAACTTGCCGGTTCTTAAACCAATTAATCTATCAATTAGACTGGCTTGATAGCTTTAGTTAGTTAAAGCATCTACCTGGCATTTGGATAAAACCTGGTTCGATTCTTGGTCAACCTCAGAATTTTCTTCCTTCTCCAACTTCACATTTGACTCTATGTGCATACCTTCATGAATATTAAGTTGTTGAAGGCGATAAGTTACAAACAGTCTCGAAACATTTCTCATTATTTAATCTTCAGACTGCAAAGATATTTAGAAGATTTATGCCTCCGAAACCCACAAATTAAACGCATACATTCTAGTCCTTTGACGATGAATTTTTGATTACCTTGATAACGTCCCTTGCTGTCGTCGGACCAATTGAGTTAACCTTTCAAGCCGGTTAGACGTACACGCGTACTGACCTTTCCATCTTGCCTTAGCAGTGTTCATCCGTATGCGTGTAAGGACCCCGACTTCTCTTTATTCAAACTTAAATGTCTGAGTCAGATATTTACCTTTTCAATCACAGAAAATAAATATAAAGGCCAAGGTCGACGAAATACTTTAAAATGCTTTTTTAGTGGCGAACAGTGATCAGAAGGTTGCCGACTTAGGAGAATAACTTAACGTAGTCGATTAGTCTTAAATTTCATTCGCCGAATACCGTAAACAATAGTTTTTTAAAAAGTTTATTGACAATTGATTTTGAGGTTTTGAGCCCAGGAAAACTCCTCTAGCATTTTTATCGAGAGAGAGAGGGAGGGAGAGGGGGGAGAGACAGGGGGGGGGGGGAGAGAAAGTGAGACGCAAGAATTATTTCCTAAATCTCTTTTTTTTAACGCCATAGTGCGCACCTTTTTGACAGTAATTAAAATAAAATAATAATACACGAAATTATCCGCTGCCCACAAGAAATTTTCCGAGTAACTGAGCCTTCGGCTCGCTTTCTTTTTAGAATATAATGCCTTTAATATCGGGTGTAGCCGTCTCCGGGCGCTGTCGCGCCCTTCGCCTCTGGAACGAAACTATCCCTCCCCATTGTCCGGTGATCTGGTGTGTAAATGTCGCCACAGGCAGATCAGATTATTTTTTGAGATAACCCTTTCACGCAAAACGAAACCTTGCTAACCCATGACTGATCTGCCTGTGGCGACATTTACCCACCAAATCACCGGTCAATGGGGAGGGATAGTTTCGTTCCAGAGAGGCGAAGGGCGTGATAGCGCCCGGAGACGGCTACACCCGATATAAAAGGCATTATATTCTAAAAAGAAAGCGAGCCGAAGGCTCGCCAATATCCACGGTCGTAATATGAAGCTCTGCCCCCAAACCCCCGCATGCTTCGGCTCGCTTTGTTTTCATTGTTATTGGTGGGTTAATAGGTTTCAAGAAAGTGACGGTGCTATGACAGAAAAGATCCAATTTTCATTTATATAAGTATTGCGTTTGCTTTTGACAAAATATTAAGTTTTCGCTATACTTTTGCGACAGTTTTATCTTAACCATTCTTAAATTTCTTAAATTTTCTCGCGGCCCATCTCAAATCCTTTTGCGGCCCACGGGTTGAGAAACACTGCTTTATATATATATTTAACTAAGCAAGTAGAGTCGCCTAATTTTCGTGCGCGTTTTGAAATAGGTACAACCGTGCTTCGTTTCAACTAAAACGCGCTGATCGAAGTTGGTTTTGAATTATTACAATTTTTTGTTGAATTTTCTACATTTCCCGAGTTCCTTGCCAACCGGGCAAGTAGATTTCCGCGATTAGCACTTACTTAGCGCTTTCTATTTTATGGAGTTATCCACCTTTTCTTTAAATTACATTCTTTCTTAAAAACGTTTGATGTACCTACCACCATCGTTCTTATTCATTGCTGGATAATTTCACAATATTTGTTATTAAATGTGAATTTGGTTGCTAAGAAGGATGTTGATATTGAAAGATGTTTTAGTGACAAGAAAGGGATTGTTGTATGAGAGAAGTTGGAATAGATGAATGGGAAAAGAGGAAATAGGAATTAAAGTGGCTTTTTAAAGATTTCGAACCTGTTATTTGTATTAGATTGATCGAGACACGTCACATTTAAACATGCGGTTGAGAATATTTTAATTGAAAATATCCTCGTTTAATCTAATAAGGATGTTGGGACTAGAAAATGCTATACATCTCGTCCAAACCTTATACCGAGTGGTAAGTGAATGAGGAAAATTCGAAATGTTATGTTTATTTAAAGTGTATTTTAGCGCCACCTGGGGACGAGAGCACTAAAACTTTATTACACTGTATTGTTCTACAGCAATGACAAAAACATTATTTTCAACATTTGTAAACCTTCATAAGTACATGTATGTATATAGAATCAATATGACAGGACGAAATATACATGAAATTCTTTTTAATTTTTATTATCAATTATTACACGAAATGAGCAAGTTCTTTTTAAAATATCTTAACAAAAATTTACGATTTCTGCCCGAATCCCAAAATATCTCGGGCCGCCCCTGACGCGAAGGTGCTCCATTACAACTTTTAATAGGTGCCCTACTCGGTGGAATTGGTTGGATTTAAACGCAACGTCCGCGTCGCTTTAACATATTATCCTAGTTTTATATTACGTGGGTTCGTCAGGTCCTGCAAGAGAAAGGATTAATTTGGAGAGTTTCTGAATTTCGCCTACAGGTGTCTCCTGCATCAACCGGGTGCTAAGCTTAAACAGGCAATTACTCAAAAAATTCCGAGCCAAAACAATTCAAGGATTTCTTCTCGGAGATGGATAACCGAGGCGGCAATCGTACAGCAATTACACAGAATGAGAGTGAAAGAGAGAATTCTTTTTTTCCCTTAATGACACAGCCCCGTTGCGTCGCCAGCGGACTTGACCAGTATTTTTCTTGTTTTTTACGGGGCGTCGGAAAATTCTGACTCAATTGCTCTTTCGAAAGCAATTCATGCGGGCACTCTTCGTGCCTTCCAACCAGAGAGCGGTTTTGGAAAGATAGGGGTGGAAAACGGAGAGAGGGAAAGAGCCAGAGAGAGAGTGGAGAAGGAAGTTGAAAGAGAGAGAGAGAGAGAAGGGGGGAGTAGGTGAAGGAGGAGAGGTAGGGGACAAAAAAGGGAGAAAGAAACAGATGGAGGGATAAATAGAGTAAAATGAATGAGGAGGAGACGAAAGTGAAAGACGGACAGACAAACAAATGCCTTTACTAGGGCCGGGTTGAAACATAAATAAAATGCCAATACACATTCACATGTTACAGTGGAAGAAATAGAAAAAAATTAGCCTCCCTTCCATGCGTAAACCCAGTCGTGGACTATTTTTACAATTTACCGTATAAAATGCCAATACACATTTACTGGCTACACTGGAACAATAGAAAAAAGTAGAAAGAAGGACAGTAAAAAAGGCAAACGAATGAGTACACTTGGAATATAAAGTTAAAAGAGATAAAACGATTGAGTTAATGTTATGTGGGTAAAGTTAAATATGAAGAGAACTAGTCATCAGCTTAGTAAAAACTGCAGAAAAACACGCACAGGAAATGTGTGTGTGTTTGCGATAAGCTGCTGAAACGCATGATAGAAGAACTAAGGAAATTTAGCAAATACAAAAGAGTGCATTCAGTCCAGTTGAATAATGCAAGAGAGGTGAGTTGGACAAAGGGATTTAAGGAGAAGGGAGGATAGAAGAGAGATGGGGAGAATAAGACGAAAGAGATGAATAAAGAAGTAGAAAGAAAGGGAGAAACGAGAGAGGGGAGAGAAGAGAGCGCAGGAGAGGTTAGTGAGAGAGAGAGAGAGAATTAGAAGAGAAGAGAGATTTTTTCACGAACTATTAAAGGTTTTTCGCGAAATATAATTTACAAAGTGTTATGGTAATAATTTTTTAATTATACAGCACTAGCAGAAATACCCGGCATTGCCCGGGGAAATTTGGTTCGTATCCGATCGGAATTTAAGATGATTCAGGGTATTTAAGAATTCAATCGGCCGCCATTTTGAATAAAACGCGCAGAGAAGCAGTTGAATCTTCCTATCATCGTTTGAATGCTGGAATCTTATCTCTTTGTAAGTAGAACCAGTATATTATACATCCATAACGTTTATTAACGCAAATAGGCTCACGCATAAATTTAAAATTAAATGAGAATAGGGACACACGTTATTTTTTTTAAACACATTGAATGGTTATCTTCTCTTCATTGATCTAACATAAACGGTTGCATTAATTGTTATATCATGAAGATTCTAAGAAAACATAAAAGTTCGCGATGAATCAATCAATTGGGGGGACCTTGTGACTTCAAACGACTCCAGCGCTAGAAGGCTTCTCAGTCTAAATCACAAAGCAAGGGAGGAGTGAAACCCGGTGCCGGCATTAGCCTACTCTTAACGAGAAACACCAAGGGGACCAACGGCTTTACGTCCCTTCCGAAGGACGGGGCGCTGATTTGCGTGTTCTCCACATAACCACGCAAATGGGGAGCCGGGCAACCCGGTTCGCACCGAGTTTGCTAAGCGTAGCAGGCCAGCGCCCGCACCACTACGCCACGGCTCCCTCCATATTAACTCGCGAGAATTACTGTGTAAGGAAATGCATTTTTAGAGTTAAATGTGAATTATTGAGATCAACTTATTTTACATACTTCATCATTTTTTATAAATCAATTGAAAATTCACCGCGCAAAGGTTGCGCGGGATCAGCTAGTATATAAAGAGGAAGGACGTACAGAGAGAATGAAGAGGGAGGGCAGTAAAGGAGCCTACAAAGAAAGAGGGGAGATTGCTTGCAGTTCCCTCTCCATCCAGTGGCTCCATCTCTTGCTGCTTTAAAACGAAAGGAACCAACACTGGTGACCACCACCTGCTTCCCCTCCTACCACCACCTCCACCACCACCACCTCCGACACCGGCACACCAAAAACGCGGCTACAACGTGCCACTTACCTCTTCCCCCCCTCCTCTCGCTTCCTTTCCGCCTTCCTTCATTCCCTCCCCATTCTCTCCCTCTTGTGACCATTCTCTCATTGCACTCCCACCTATTATTCTCTCTCTCTCTCCCCCTTCCCTCTCCTCCGTTGCTTATCCTTTCCCCCCGTTTCTTTCTTTCGCGTACCTGCCCAATTGTCCCTTTTCGCCTCCCTCTTCTTCTCATTTCTGCTTATCCGCTCTTTTTTTTTAAGTGTTGCCAACCTTCCGGGTTTCGGACCCGGTGTCTTGTTTAGGGGTTTATGGAAGTCGTCTACGGGATTAAGTCACTAAAAGTCTCCGGGTCAGCGAAATCAGGAAAATATATATTTTTATTTATAGGTAAATTATGGCAGGGACGTCTCACGACGGGTCGCCTAACTATGGATTGATCGAATAGCAAATAGCGACGCGATTGAAGGTTGCCAAATCCTGTGTGTGCGTGTTTCGTGTAGGTTTGTCGGGAATTCCGGCATTTGCGCCGTCGGTAAAGAGGCTTACGGCGTTTTGAAAGGTTATTAATGTGTAACAGTTTAAAAACTTTATTGGTGGGTGAGTGTAAGAAAAATTACCATTTCAATCTCTTGAAACTTTTTTGCTTACGTTTTTGTCCCGGAGTCTGAGGGATAGGGCAAATGCAAAGTTGGCGGATATGTGCTATATCCACTCTATACCGTCCTGATTCGCTTCTCTCCCTTCCTGTTCTTCCATTCAATCTTCATTTATTCCTACCAAAGGGATGTTATCTTTCTATCTAATTCTTCCTCTCCCCGCTTTTTATCTCCTCCTCTCTTCGCCTATAGCGTCAAATGTGTATTTTTCTTGTTTGTCCGTCTCCACTCTCATTTTTTCCTTTCTCCATCCCATCTCTCATTCTTCCTTTTCTCTCCATCCCATCCCTCCTTTACTTATGTAAGAAGGGACTTCACAGTCTCAATTTCGCCCTAAACAAAGTCGTTTGTCTGTCTCTCTGTCTGTCCTTATCTTTCCGTATATCTCTCTCTTATTTTCTCCTCCTTTCTCCCTTTCTTTCTCCCTCTTTCCTTCTTTGCTCCTTCCATTCCTCTCCAGTTCTCTCGTCTTCCTCTCCCTCCGTCTCTCTTCAGCTTTCTCCGTCTTTATCCCTCAATCTCTTTCGTTTCAATCCCTCTTTCTCCTCCTTCCCTGCATTTCTCCCTCTTTTTTCATCCTCTATCACCTCTCTCTCTCCGAATTTCTCTCCCTCTTTCTCCACGCCCCCTCTCTCTCCCCATCTCACTCCCTCCCTCTCCTTTCCCACGGCCTCTCACCCATCCAGCCTCTCCTCCCCACCTCTCCCTCCATCTTCTCCTCCCTGAAAACGTCCTTTCCCCCCCCCCCCCCCCCCGCTTCTCCCGCCTCCGTCTGCCCTTCTAAAAATACATGTTTTGAGGTGGGCTCCGTCCTCTCTCTCTCTTTTCTCTCTCGCAACCGCGCTCGGCAAGCAATGAGACCGAGAGATCGCCGTGCGGTCACACTCTTCTCTTCGGAAAAGAACGCCTTGAGCTACGCCACGTGAGGGATAGAGAGAGAGAGAGAGAGAAATGAAGAGATTGTGGCGAAAAAGGATGCGAGAAGAGAAGATAACGTAAGCGTGACTCGAAGAAACGAGCGGCAAAGTTAAGTAAAATAAAGAAATTAGCGTATGCGTGATGGATTTGTAGGACGGAGAGAGATATACATACATGTACTCACTTAATAGCTTCGTTTTCCCTAGGACAGTCGAAAATCGCAATTGTGTAGATGTCTCGAATAGCGATAAAAGAAATTAAAAAAAAAGGCTCGTAAATCCAGATGCGGTTTTTTTTAGCTGAGGGGCGGGCGTCATCGGTGTTTATTTTATCGACAGAATATTCTGTTAAAACAAATTATCGGTTTGATTCCATTCATAAGGCTAGCACGATAATTCTCACCTGAATCTAGCGTGACCAAAGATCGCAGGTGAGGAATGTTGGGACGTTTTTGTGCGTTCCACCGACCCTTTCCGCTCACAAGTATGCCAAGTTTTGGGCTAACATGATTTATGTAGGAGCGTACACAAAAGTGGGCGTCTGGGGTCTAAATGACCTCATGTTATATTTTTATTTGAATTATCATGACGTTATTTATTCCATTTATTTAACGAACTGTATTAATATAAATACCTATATACTAAAATAACTTATGAGAGTAAAAACAGTGGTGAGAGTATGAACAGTGGTGCCCAACCTACGGCCCGCGGGCCGGATGTGGCCCGCGAAGGGTTTTTATGCGGTCCGCGAAGTCATGATGGAAAAGCAATCCGAAAAATTTAACGCACAAATTCATACGTTTTTATGAAATTTTTTATAATAAAACTTCTAACATTGCATCTCCTACCAACCACCCAGTTGTTGAATTGCATGGTAACATTTAGATGAACGATTCGTCGAAGCGGACGGACGAGGGGTGTGGAATAAATATGGGAAGTGGCGAGGGATGAAAGGAAAGGAAGATACGAAGAGGATGAGAGAGAGTGTGAAGCGCAAAGAAAAATATACGACGACGAAGAGAAGGAAAATTAAGATAGAGCAAGATAGTTAATATGACGTATATAGCTGCAAAAAAGAGAGAAAATAATATAATGTACCTAGTATTGGCGAAGATCAAGAATGTAAGAAAAAAGAAAGATGAGAGGGGGAGGGAAGATAATGAAACTAAAAGGAAGATACGAAAATAGAACAAGGAAGAAAGCGGAAGGGAAAAAGTTAAAAACAAAGAGAATCGAAGAGAAAGAAACTATAAAGTGAGATAAAAGGGAGAGAGAGAGAGAGGAAAAGAGACAAACAGACAAATATTATCCGCATCTTAAACATATAACTCAATATATTCACTGCCTTTACGTCGGAAGATGATACCTGGATTTTTTCGTCACATAAGTTTTCCAAGTTAATTTGTAATGTCATTTATTTCCACCATGCCTTTTTACAAACGTTTTTTGTATGGTTGGTATGCTGCGCAATGGTTAAGACATCCAACCTCCGAAAATGTCGTTTATCCGAAATGGATCAAACCCCGACCGTTTCGGATGAACGATCTTCTACTGTATGTACGAACTTTTAAAAATTTGAAGCCTATAGAGCAGGGGGAAACTTCTCAAGGGCGGGGAGGGGGGGGGGGGGGGTGCGATCGCCCCTCAACCTATTGAATCCGCCCCTGCCAACGACCCTATATTTTGAAAATCCCTACCCCTATCAGAATCTTTCTTTCTCCTGCCATACAGCGCCCCCTTTTACTCTACGCCACTGGTTATAAAATTCCGTCATTACATGACGGCCGATGACACTTTACGTGTGTAATATTAACTATATGAAAGTTCGATATTTTACATACCGATTAGTTCCGTTACAAGGAAACGGGGAGAGGAAAAAAGATAAATTATGGGGAGTAAGACAGGGAAGGAGAGGTTTGCTAAGGGAGGCAGACAGAATGAGGATTGGAGTAAGGGGGAGAGAGAGAGGAAGAGTGTCAGAGAAAGTTCCAGGTAGTTATAGTTTCCGCTGTTTACAAGCAGCATTTCCCTCCCTCCTCCGACACTTTTTACAAGGACATCGACGTCGTTTTTTTCTGAAGCGTTAGCAAGTGTTCCAAGCTCTTAAGGGCTTGGAAGGAGAGCCTGGGTTAAAAAGAAAAAAGAAAAGTCGAATTTTTGTAAGTTTTAAGACACCCTCTCTCTACTTCGACGTGTTGTTGTTTTAATTGGCTCAACGCCAGCTAGATTCCGGATGTGAATAGACCGCTACAATGTATTCTTCGGTTGGTAAGATAATGGCGTTGGGTCAGGAGCGCTCGACCTCACTGCGCATGCGCCAATCCTGGCGCATTCTCGTCTCGTAATTTGACTCAGTTTGCTTCACGCAATTTATGTATGTAACATTTCATTTTTCCACGAATAAAAATATAGTATCTGGTATCCAAAACGATATTCATAATATTCCTTTTCGATTCATATCTCTATATCGGATTTGTTTGCGAGTAAAAGTTAGGATTTATTATTTATCGACATTTTGCCGGAGAGAAAAAGGCGCAAGACAGGTAAAACTTGAGCACCACTGCGTTAGGTGCTTTTGTTGTATTCTGGAAGTGTACGCAGTCGAATAACTCCGTGTTTCGGACGAATTTGTTTGGAAAATGAATTCATCTTCATTTTACCATATTTTGCACGTCCGTGCTATCAATATACTATGCTAAATTATTAAAATATTATTCAAATAAAAAGGTAATTTCATTCTCGAATGCAGAAAAACATCAGTGTTTAATCTTGAAATTGGACATTCTCCGAAGGATAGCCGAGCTCGTCTTGTGGTTGAAAAAATCTTCAAGAATAAACATTTTTTTTAAATCGAAAGATCGAAAAACGTCCTTATCTTACGTATCTCTAATAGCCATAACAATAACAAAAAAACAGAATCGAGGTGATTAGAAAAACTCAAGTGTTTGGCGTCTCTTTTCCTCATTGAGGCGCACGCTATCTGTGATCTAATTTCATTCCTACAGGTATGCGAAATAAAAAGAAACAAGTTATTGTTTTAATACAGGGATCGGCAAATACCGGGCGTCAGTCAGCCACGACACCTAGAAACTTCCTCGTGGCACCTAATGTTTTCTTCAGTTTTTTGTTAAACCTTGTGCATAGTGTAAATTTAAGATCCATTTTTTTCGTATTTAAGATTCCCAACGACATCAAATCTTTCGTTCCGTATCCTAACTGTACAAGAATATTCTCAAAATTAGCTACTAGATACGAAGCAGATTTGTCTTGGTGTGATAAAATAGTATTCAAATATCCTTTATGTGTACACAGACATACTCGTGGAATGATAAGTTAAAGTAACGTTCAGTGGCAACGAGGAGTTATCCATTCCTTACCGACTAAAGGAGGGATTGTAAGGATGCGAGCGGTTGAAGCTTTCTTCGTTTTTAAAACACCCCAGTGCTTAAAGCTGGGGATATGCATTCCACCTGAAGGTTCTATTCTTTTAGAATACCTTCCCTGGTGGTCTAAGGTTCTAGGCAAGGGAAGAAGGAGAGGAGGGTAAATGCGATCGGTTGGGGGAGTTTTTTTTTTACGAGAGGAAAGGGCGAAAAGAAAAAAAGAATGGAAGGTTTTGAGATGGGTAAGGGTGGCGAACAGAGGACACCAATGCTGACAGATGAGGAACGCCTGTGCGCGCATTGGGCCAGGGAGTTGTGGGAGTTGGAAAACCTTTTTTTTTTTTCGAAAAACATTTCGTCGACCGTAAATGAAATATTTTTTGAAAATCATCTCTTAAAAGGCGTGGTTTATCGACTTACATTTCACTCTTACAAATTTCTATTGGGAAATTTTCATAGGTTGAAAATTCGCTGAGTTTGGACATTTTATGCTTATTTGTGTCTAAACCAGAGGTTTCCAACCTTTTTTTTTTTTGCAGTCATACCGCCTAAAACATTTTAAATTTACGCGTATCCCTTTAGAGAGAACTTTTTAAATGTTAGCTTACACCTTAGTACTTTTAAAAGCGATAACGAAATGAATAACACTTATCTGAAGATAGATAACTCATGTTTATAACGTTAAAATTTAAAAGTTTTGGTTTACTTTTCCGTTTTATAACGTTGTTCTGGGTCGTAACGTCGCAACTTTTGATTCAGGAGTCAACGCATGAAAGACAAAGTAAGAGGAAAAATTGTAACCTATTAACTCTTTCGCGTACCCCTTCAAAACTCTTGACGTACCCTCCTAAGACAGGGGTGCTCAAGACGTCGATCGCCAACACGTTTCAGGTAGATCTCTGAAACTTTTTTTTGCCCAGCTCGAAAGAATTTTTAGATGCAAAAATGGACGGTCGATCACCACGTAAGTGGATATTGATAAGTCGCTCCAAGGTTTAACTCCTCAAACCCAAATGACATTTAATTAAATACAGCATTTCAAACCCTATCCCCCCCATCTCCCTCGAAATATAATTTTTAACAGTGAAGATGGACGGTCGATAAGTGGGAAATGATAAGTGGTTCCCCAACTTGTGAAGTCTGACATGAGCACCCCTACAAGGGATGCATTGCATTGCAATGCGTGGATACACATCAGTTTCATTTCATATTAATAATGCCGGTGGTTTATTGTTTTCGAAAGAGAAATCGAAAACTAACGGCGGCGAATCGTATCACACAAATATATCCTACCCTAACCGAAATGAGTCGCTCCTAATCTATGTGCTATTTTCTAAGGAATTAAAACCTCGGACCGGATTTGTTTTGTATACTTATATAAGGTACGGTGCTCAAATGTGTGCCCGGCTAGCTCAGTCGGTAGAGCATGAGACTCTTAATCTCAGGGTCGTGGGTTCGAGCCCCACGTTGGGCGGTAATTTTTTCTCAATGGCGTTACAGTTGTCTATGGTTGGAAATGCCATACATAAAACAGGTACGCGGGGAAAGTGCACTCGGGGCTATTTTAAGCAAAATTACATATCAACTTGCACGGTTGTTGGCAAACGTATTTTTCAGTTTTCTGAGCCAACTCAGCTCTGGGTGCTGTCTAATGATCCCGGATTATTTTTTAAGTACACACGCATAGGCATTTTTATTTTAATTTGAAAACAGTTTAATTCCACGGAGAAGAAAATTCCCTTTAATTGAAAAATTTCTCCCCGTCATTTCATATATTTGTATTTAACTTATAAGCTCGCTTTCATTTGGGACAGCGACGGTAACTCTTACTCGATCATATTTCACGCGAATGAAACTAATCCAGTGTACGCTTGCGCTCGCGGCCATCTTTAAAATAAAACGCCCCCTCCTTACGGAAACAATGGACAAGATGATCATTGCGAAACGGACGTGTTGTATTGTTTTCTTAAGAGGCAGCCTATCCGGCATCCTCGGCGATCTCTCGTAACCAAGGACTGCGGACCGTTGCGAAGGATTGATTGTTTCCCAACGAATTTCCCGATCCTTCCTCGTACCCCATTGTTGTTTTTTTTTTATTTCTCCCTCTTCCAGACCGATTGATCGGAAAATTTCTTAAACTTATTAATCTCCTGGAGTCCGTCACGATGGCGCTGTAGTGAAAGAGGTTGCTCATTCTGTCGTGCGGAACCTTTCGGATAAACGGGACGCCGAGGCGAAGCGCGGTACGGGAAACGCCCGTGACGCAACGGAATCGTTGCGAGAAAAGGGAGACAGAGAGAGAGAGGTGTAAACGGCGTTAGGTAATCGAACGCGTCATACGACAGCGAATATGCTACCTTTTAATGGGGGACGTTTGTTTTTGATGACGCGGATTGATTAAATTTCGAATGACGTGCCATTGTTACAATCGCGGCTGCCGATATCCTATTCATTCGCGTAATTAAAGTAACCTAGATTGGGTTTGAAAAAAGAGGACGTCCTTAATTCTCCTCATGAAAGTTCGAATTAACGCTTAATGTTTTTAATAAGAACCTACTTTGTTGCTGTCGAAATGCGGTGGTCGTTGTTACAATACACTGCCGATTTCAGACGGGTCCTATCATAGATAGATAGATGACTTTATTTTCAGGGCGAAATTGAGACCATAAGGTCCCCTCTTCCATTTAACCCTAGGGTGAATGGGAGGGAAGGAGGGCCATTTGGTCCAGACCTCAAGCTCAACGGGGCCCAAATATGTATACATTTTGAATGTGCTTGCCGTGGTTAACACCAACTGTTATATTGCTCGAGAATTAGCATTTTCCCGTAATAATGGATAAATTTGCACAGAAAAAAAACTGAAAAAGAATTTTTTTCAATATTGACCCTACAATTTTTCCTCCTTTTTTAAATCTAAGGATCGTCTTATTTTGTTTCCATGTTTTTTAGTTCGTTTTGAAAAATATTATAAACGAGCTATTGTTATCGCTTTGTCGTCCGTCCGTATGTAGACATTCAACTTTTATTGTTTTAAGAAATAGATGAAAAATGCTTTTTCGGTTGGGCAATTTACTAATAAAATATAACGACTCGCCATTTACGAATCATCCATTAGTTTGAATTTCCTCCGTTAGAGAGCGCTAAATTTGGAAAAATTAGTGAACTTTAAAATAATATTGTAAACAGTCTATTTGTGCTATAAAATTTCTACTTAGGTGGTAAATACACAGTGCATTGAAATCTACGGAATAAAGAGTTTAATATAAATTTTAGGTCAAATTGAAATTTGAGGCGGAACATGACAGATGTATTTTCTTTGGTGCTGTTGTGTTATGGTGCCATAAATAAATGAGATTTAATGGAAACCATCTTCTTTAATTTTTTTACGGCAAAGGTGCCTCAAAATCTGGGTAAGGGGGCCTGAATTAAGCTGAAAAACGGATGCATGTCACACTTACAGCTCTTGGTATTCACTTTACGGAATTCCGTGCATAAGATTCGCGCCTGTTTTCAAACTGAAAAGTTCGAACATTACGCGAGTGAATACGTGGAGGGATTAAAAAATAGAAAATACCAGCCCCAGTGGTATTAGCATGTGTTTAACATGCATAACAACGAGCAACGCTTGAAAATAATTCTTTAAAATAGCAACGTTTTTTTTCTTTTAGGATCTGCAGGTCACTTGAGCAAACCTATTTGTAGAGACGCGGTATTACATCAGGCCGCTGCGTCTTTTTTCCGTTCAGCATATTTCGCACGGTACGAGGCTGTCATAATCATGCGTCTAGAGATCAATATGGATTTGTGGAAATAAGATTTATGCAGTCAGATTATTGTATGTAAAGTATGTCGTCATTGTGTAAAACATCGCCCAACGTGGGGCTCAAACACAGGACCCTGAGATTTAGAGTCTCATTCTCTACCGACTGGCATGAGCTAGCCAGGCTCGTTTTTTTATCCATAAAATAAATACAATTCTCTGTAAACCTTAGTTAATATTTGATTATTAGTGAAACATCTGAATAAATCAGAAAAAATCGACGGTTTGATAAAGCTCTCATAAATAAATCGTATATTCTTTATCTGCGAAATAATAATGCTTCAAATGTTCGCTATGTATTCATCTGAGGTGCGAAAAATAGCGACTAAGAATACAAATTTTGTCAAATTTCATTCTTTCATTCAAATGAAAAAAAAATTGAAACTTTGTCGCAAAATAAAGGGTAATAATTGACCCAACCAAAACCAAACCAACACAATATACATAACTTAAAGACCTGCCCTATAGTATGATAATCGGAAACGTTGAGTTATTTTCATGCTGCAGTAATAAAGTAATCGCCCAACGTGGGGCTCGAACCCACGACCCTGAGATTAAGAGTCTCATGCTCTACCGACTGAGCTAGCCGGGCTTGATTGTAATTAGCGACTTAGATGCATACTGTTTACCCCTTTTCGAACTTTCATACGTTCACGCAATGTAATTCTACTGTCTGGTTGGTGTAAGGCAGATACAGCACAATCTATGCTATCCATGACCCTCTTCATATTCTCATACCCTGTTCCTTCTTTTGTTATTAGAAAATTTTCCTTATTGTATGGGCAAAAAAATCTACAACAAAATATCTATAGCATCTACGGAAAAAATGGTGTAAATTTCAAAGTATTTCAAAAGAAAATAACATTTTCTACTTAAGAAATCTTACTATTCGGTAAATGAGTTCTTGCAAGACACAGATGTGGCTTTCTAAAATTCACATAAAGCAAAAAAATAAGTACATACCATTTTTTGTATCTTTATCTAGACTTAGAAAAACTTCGTAATGTATTTTGACAAGACACCTATTTACGTACAGGTTGACCTGAAAAATGTAAATGTAATGTGTCCATAAAGTTTTCTATTCTATTCATGATTATACCGCCCAATATATCGAAAGGTTTCAGGAATTTTGAAGTTGGTGCGCTGAATTTTTGTTTGTTGTTCATTTCAGATTCAGGATAAACCGACAGTCAATAGGACGCCGAGGTCGCTTGCTCCGCAGCTGAAATGGGCGTAGGAATCGCTGGATCGAGGAGGATCTGTTTGGATGAAAGGCGCGTGGTGAGCTCGATCTTTGAATATGTGGACATTTCCTTTTTTTTTGTTTATTGGAAATATTTCTTTTTAGGTTTTTTTATGTGTACTCATTTGAAAACATTGCCTCTTTAAAAAAAGTTGAAATTTAAATTGATTACATCTTGTATGGACAATGGACGCGAACTCAAAACAAACACTGGCTAACATGTGCCGTGTTAAATCCTATCAATACTTACTCAAATATATGTACGTCCTTATGGAGATTTGTAATTAAAAATTACCAACATTTTTACATTTTATTGAATCATGATATCAACCTTAGCCGAACATGGTTGTGAACTTCCATTTAACCATTTTTAGCCGCCGTGTCGATTTTGATGACATTAAAATTACGTTCTTTTATTGTCTTATTATGAATATTGTCGACATAGTGGTTGCTTGAATGAAGGTATATGGCGTATGACCTATACATCTGGCGGATGTATTCAGAATTAAGATGCGATCGCAAGAGAAACAGTTATCCCGCCAATAAAATTTAATGACTAAAAGGGTTAATCGTAAATACATGTAGTGGATTTACGTGATTTAACTTGTCGAATGTTTACCTCAATGGCGTAGCAAAACCCATTGCAGAACACCGTTTGGTGCTTCATATTATTATTCTTTTAATGTAAAAAATAACCATTCAATTGTAAACCAACTTAGTATCCATCGACAAGAGCAAGACTATGCAACCTATACGTAACTCATACGATGGTAGCAAATTATTTTCAAACACTAGGACGAGTCTCGCTGGAAATATTGCGTTAATTGAAAACAATTGCCTGTAGCGCTCGTACAGCCAACGGAAAAATTACCATGACATTGGGGATATACCGAACTACCAGTGGGTAAAAACGATTTACATAAAATAACGAGTTTAAAAATGAATGTGACAATAAAACAAACAATTTTAAATGGAATGCATTTGATTGGAGGTTTCGGTTCAACACACCGGTTCGATATTAAATTACGCTACGCAACTGGTTTACCTTATAATTTTTCTACGGATCAAGAGCGAGCAACTATCCATCTTGATCTTCGATCGAACTGTAGGGATTATGTATGCCTGTGTGCGTGCGTGTCTATATCGTTGCATGGCGACGTGTTTAACTAAACAAAAAGCTCCTTCGATTGAAACGGTAGAGAATGTCAGACGCAGTGCCGTAACTAGGGTATGATGAAGGTGGCATTTGCTACAGATGCCGTTTGCAAAAGGCGCCAAACGTTCCCACAAAAAGAGCGAAAAATAAATTTTCCCATAAATGTGTTATTTTATTACTCAAACGTTGATTAATTTGTAACAAAAAGTCTATTGTTCTTTATTAAAACGAAGAAAAAATTATATCCTACATAACCAAGGCGTTTCCTAAAATTTTGCCATAGGCGCCGGATCGCCAAGGTACCTCCCTGGTCAGACGTTCGAGTTTGGTGTACGGTATAATCTAATCCACAGTCGTAACGACGTCCAACATTAATGGATGCGAATTCGAATTGCCGCAAGGGAGAGAAACGGTGACTTAACCTTTCGATTCCCGCTTCAGAAAAAATTAAAACGTGACCGATCGCGAAATTAATTTTCGGTGCCTTTCCGTCTGCGAAATCGATTTTAAATCCACGTTCTCTCTGTGGACGAAAATTTTTATTCGGGACGAATGAATTACCCGAAGATTTATCACTGCCCTATTCGTGCCAAAAAGTTAAGCGAAAAGAAAGGCGGTCGATCACGAAAAAATCCGGTGCGTCACGGAGGAAAATCTTTTGCGTAATCACGGACGAGAAGTTTTTTTTCTTCTTCGAATCGCCCAATAAACCTTAGTAGAGATTGGCAAGATTTTGCGAAATTTGTGACTCCTTGATTCATTTTGTCCGTAACGGAGCAAAAAATGGATCATCTTAACAGAAGAAATCCCCAATTCAAATGTAGGACGGTTACAATAAGGTGTAATAAATCATAAAATTAAAAATAAATCTTTATAAAATTTAAAATACCAAAACTCGCTCGAACCTCATAATCCGCTTATTGTCCTGCGGCGAATCCGATTCTTAGCGTGGAATCAGAGCCGATCCCAGGTTCGAGGGCGTTGTCCCGACCAACTATTTGTATGTTACTTGTGAGTGAACAAAAATTCGGGTGCCATTTAAATCGCGGAAAAGGCTGGTGTCTTAATCGTATCCCTTTTATTAATTTATTATGACTAATTCTTAAGGGGCATTCAATAAATTAACATATACTCATCAAACATCTTAACAAAAATTTATGGAAGGGGTCGCTGGTTTCTCATAATGCCTCGGGCCGCTCCTCCGTGGAATAATAGGCAAAAAAAAGTTCTCTTTCTTTTTTAATTTCATCGATGCATTTGTTTGTTACAAGCAATTTGGATAAACATTACTGAATTTCTCAATCATAAAAATGAAAAGAAAATCACCAAGTTTTACTATTCTTTGACAACAAAAAGGAAGGCACATCTCATACATAAATAGCTTTCTTTTTGAGCAAAGACTCACAGTTCGTTAAAACAAAAATAGCCTTTTCAATTAGCAATAGGTACATAGATAAGATTATCTCGAGAAATAGTTTTCATAGCCTTTCTACGATGATTCGGAACACAGAACAAATCACAGTTGCGAACTAGCGACTATAGCAACATTCTGGAGACTTGCAATCCACAAAGTTGCGCAACGTTACAGATCAACAACGATAGAATGAGGACTGCACTAAAAATTAACAGATGTTAGAGCTTCTCAGGTCTATTAACCGAAGCTTGGTCCTGAAAAAAATTACGCTCAACGTGGAGCTCGAACCCACAACCCTGAGATTAAGAGGCTCATGCTCTACCGACTGATCTATCCGGGCGTGGTAGGTTTTATGGTTTGTTAAATTAAAAGAAGTAATTTCGTCGGAGTTATTTTTCCAAGTCAGTATGGCGGAAATACTCATCATGTTTTTATTCCCATTATGGCGTACTTTCCTTATGGATGTTCGAATAATTATGCAATTACTCAACAGAAAGTGTCAACTTAACCTATTTCGAAACATTAATTAGTTTGTGTTAATTGGATCAAATAGATGTCACGTTTTTACGTAAGGTATAAATGGAGTTAAACAACGTCAGAGGTTGCGTAACAAATATGCAGTTGAAAGCAACCAAAACCAAGCCATTGACTTAAAAATTATTTTTATGATAATACGTTATCCGAAATTTCGCGCTCAACCAAAATAATTTACGCTCAACGTGGGGCTCGAACCCACGACCCCGAGATTAAGAGTCCCACGCTCTATCGGCTGAGTTAGCCGGTCTTGCTGCCAAATATGTTGCTTAGCGGTTGAATGAAATTGGTTAAGTTGGAAAACAAAGCAGAGGCGATAACATTTGTCAGACAGATCAACCATACACGTCAATATGAATTTTAAAAAAAATAACGTTGAAAACAAAGCGCCAGGGCGAAATGTAGCGAAATCCATGTTGGTCCGTTTTTAGGCGCGTTTCGCTTCAGCGCCTATTATCGTCGGTCTGTCCGTCCGTCCGCATGTTCGTTCTCGGCTTCTACCGAACAGATTTTCATGAAATATGATATTAATGACTTACAATCAAATAAAATAAGAAAATCGCAAAAATGAATCACGTAAGCCAATCAGGGGTGCCACTTGACGTGATAAAAAATTAACTTTCCGTCATATCTCGTAAGTATTGCTCATATCAAAATATTTTTCAAATAAAACTTGTAGAACTAATAAATTAGAGTATTTCTTTTTCTATACATTTTTATCGTAGGAGTAGCCCTTATCGATAAAAGCAAACAAAAATGTCTTAAATCGAGTTGAACTTTCTTGCATGGTTACTTCTTCATTGTTGCTAACATAAACAATCTCACAAACAAAGATTTAATTTCCTTACGTGTGCATGCAATCTTTTTAAATAGGAAGAAAATGGATTATTTATGACGAGGAAAAGAACTTTTAAACGCTATTTCCCTTATGTACAGGTATATAATTTCTTTCTAATACTCCATTGCACGAAACGCGCCCATTTGTGACACTTTGTACACTTTCCTAACTTGTTTGTTTATTCTTATGAAGAACATCTTCTCGCCCTTTCGATTTCGATGAAACCGCGAGTTTTCTACATCTTGAACTTGCGGAGACGAAGGGAGAAATATAGGAGAGTTTGGAGAGAACAAGAGAGGGAGAGAGGTGGAATAAGGAAGAGTAGAGAGAGAGAGAAAGGGAAAGAGATGTGGTATAAGAAGAGTAGAGAGAGAGAAAGAGAGTGTGTGTGGCAAGAGGAGGAAAGAGGAGAGAAAGGTGATGGTGATGGAGTGGGGGAAAAGAGGGGAAGGGGCGAGGTAAGACAGACAGACAGACAAACGCCTTTATTCAGGGCGAGTCAGAGTAGATAGTCTCTTATTCCATCTAAAGCAGGTGTTCCAAACCTTTTAGATGTGGCGAGCACCAAGTTGTATCTTAGAATATCAAGCGAGCACCAAGTTGTATCGTAGAATATCAAAAGAATACCACTTACACTTCCGCAAGAGTACTAATGATAATAAATAAAATCAAACCAACCAATGAAAGTTATCCTTAATGATCTTGAACACGTTTAGAAAGAAATCAACCAAGTAAATTAAATTATTGGTCCTAAGAAATGGAATATTAAGCACCGTAGAAGAGCACAGCCAGGCTGTCAACGCGCACCATCATGTTTACAAAGAGCACAGCGGTGCTCGCGAGCACCAGGTTGGGAACCCCTGATCTAAACCTTTGTCAAAATTACAATTGCAAAGATATTTAGATATGTGCATAGATAGGGATTGCTTTGAAAATACAGTGTATAAACAAGTTAGGAAAGTGTACAAATGGGCGCGTTTCGTGCAATGGAGTATTAGAAGGAAATTATTTACCTGTACGTAAGGGAAATAGCATTTTAAAATTCTATTTTTCATCATAAATAATCCATTTTCTTCCTATTACAAAATACTGCATGCACACGTAAGTAAATTAAACGTTTGTTTGTTAGATTGTTTATGTTAACAATGAAGAAGTAACCATGCAAGAAAATTTCTAAGTTCGACTCGAATGAAGACATTCTTGTTTAATTTTATCGATAACGGCTACTCCTACGATAAAAATGGGTAGTGAAGGAAATACTCTAATTTACTAGTCCTACAACTTTTATTTGAAAAATATTTTGTTATGACTAATACTTAACGAGATATGACGGAAAGTTCACTTTTTGTCACGTCAAGTGGTACCCCTGATCGGCCTACGTGATTCATTTTTGCGATTTTCTTATTATCTTTGATTGTGTCCTTAATATCAATTTTCATGAAAATTTATTCGCTAGAAGCCGAGAACGAACGTGTGGACAGTCGGACAGACCGACGATAATAGGCGCTCACGCTGGTAGCGAAACGCGCCTAAAAAGTTAATGTGTCCAGTAACTCAAGCTTGAAAAGAAAAGAAAAAGCTAAGGATGATTTGATTACTAATTGTAAGACTTAGTAAAAACCCCATTGCAGGAAAACACCCACACAAGAAGCTGCGTGTGTGTGAAAAACCTGTCAAAACTACTGATAGCATAATCTAAACAGATTAGAATACACAGAAGATGCGTACAAGACGACCTTCTCCCTCTATCATACATACTGCTATCGAAAGAATAACAATACTGATAGCACACTAAATACATAATGTAAAAATACAAGATGGAAATAAAAGTGGGATTATAAGCAAAGTTATATCAATGAAGATTAACCCCTGGCTTTGTACAACATAATTACAGTATATGAAACTAATTTTCAATTAAATGAACATAAGAGGGAGAGAGAGGGGGGGAGGTAGAGGAAATGGGTGAGTGAGCAAGGGATAAGAGGGTGGCAGGCATTTAAACATCTTTCCGGAGAAATTGAGATTATCTGATCCATTGGTCTCATAATCTAATGACATAGGAGGGTCAAAATGGATAACGTCGTATTAGATAGCGGGCCGCATGCAATAATAAAGATCTCAAGCACTTTGTCGAAACTTGAAAGCACGCGTCTCAAGATGGTATTTATTATAATTTAAGAACTAATGATCATGAAATTCTCAAGTATCGTTTTGTTGTTTCTTATCTCTTTGTTGGTTCATTATTGCCTACGCTTTCTATTACGCCTTCTTAAAGTAGGATAAAATTAATTGAGAGGGCCATACCTATTCGAATTGGCGAGCCGCATGCGGCCAACTGGGCCAAGTGCTTGAGACTCCCTGATTGCAGTCCATTCTTTGTTCTTAGTGAGCAAGAGAGAGAGAAATAAGAGAATAAGGAAAATATAGTCAGAGAGAAAAGAGGAGAGCGTGACGGATAGAGAATAAATTGAATGGGAAAAGAAGGGGGGAGGGAGAGGGAGGGAGGAAGTGGCGGGGGAGTTTACGCAGGAAGAAGGAGAAGGAAGAAAAATACTCTCTCTCTCGCGCACTCTTCGCACGCTTTTCCTTTCTCCGACACGTGCGTGCTAAACAGTCCATTGAATTTGATGGCCCGAGACGAATTAAAAGTGAAATGAAAACGAAAAATTTATGTATATTTTCTTTTGAGATAGCGTCTACACGATGGAGATATGATCCGCTTCCTCTTTCACTCATTTGCATTTCTTACTAAACAGCTCATATTTTTTCTAAGTATGTACTTTTGTGCATAGGTATATATGTATGTATGCAGGGCCGCCGAGAGCCAGAACGGGCCCATGGGAAAACAACCTTCTGCCCCCACCCTCCTCCCAGAAATATTTTTAAAATTATAAAACAAAAGGAATTATGAATTCCTGCAAAACCTATGAAACGTATGGTCAATATTCTTCAGCGAATTTTCAAAAAATATAAATTTTGATTTTCTGCTTCGATTTTTAACTAAATGAATATGTCACATCTAAGCGATAATAAATTTACTTAATTACTGGCCCAGGTACACTTAAATGTTGGTAATTGTTATTTAAAGAAAACTATTGAAATCAAATACAGATTTTGAATTCCGGAAAAACTTTTGGGGGGGGGGGGGGGGGGGGAAACCGGGCCCCCAGAGTCCCCGGGGAGTTCTCCCCGGTCTCCCCGCCCTCTCGGTAGCCCTGTATGTGTATATATTATAAGTACTAGCGTAATTGCCAGTTTTTTCATTAATAAACTAGTCTGTAGGTTGCAACTTTGCTTTCAGTTTTGATGTACAAGGTAGAATGAGATGGTAAAACACCAATTTTTTCATTTAATACTTAGCATTTAAGTAATAAATTTAAAAGAACATTATTGAATTTTTATATTAAAATAATCGAATTGTGTTATAACACCACAATAAAAGTAGCTTTCCACCTTTCTTCTTGTTCCACGCCAGTGACCAAACACACACGCAATCTCACACTCCGGGTTTAGGGGGAGTTACTCCAACGCTAGGGAACCTTTTCCTTTGTTCACACACAAATACACACCAACCAAAAAAACACACGAGTATTTCCTTTCTAAAAAAATGCCTAAATACGTATTTCGGAATTAACGATTCGACCGTCAGTAGGCCAATGTTTTTTGTCAAAAATACTTTTATTATTTTTCATTACTTATTGTTTTATTGATAAACCATGTAACACAATAGATTAGTATGATATTTATCACAAAATTACATTTTTACATAGTAAATATATAATGCTCACAAAATACTTTGATTCCTTTATCATAACGTCTATTATATGGTTATATAAAAGTGTAAGGGAATGCCTTATTGATTTGATTTTTCCGATAACATAAAAAGAACCAAAGGTCTGCAAAGAGTGAAGGAAAATAAAATTCGTTAATATGAATGACAGCCCTCTCAGATTTCCCTTTGCGATCGCTCCCCCCCTCCTCCCCCCCCGTTTCTGCCACTGCATATAGAAGACTACAGAAGGCGCTTTTCGTTTAGACTGCTAAGATTATCGTTAAATTTGTATCGTTCCTTTTTTAAATTCACATATTTGAAGTAGCTTTGATAAAAAAAACGCTCCAGTATATTAGCTCGTTAGGATTCACGCTGTCCTCAGGCACTTCGTGTGTGTGAAGGGGGGAGAGAGGGTGTAAGGAGGATAGAAGGGGGATTAAATCAAGGTGGCGTCAGGGGTCGTAGAAGCAACAGTTTGCCTTTTATATCACGCGGTATTAAAGGGAGAGGAGAGAGAGAGAGAAATAAAAAGAACATCGCCGACCGACTATGCTGTTTTTTTCATTCGCTGGGATTTCTCTCATCCGCCTGCATATATAATTTTTTAAGCTTTCTGACCGAAACGCTTTTCGTTCTTTTAGGAAATTTTCCCTCAGTTTTCACCTATATCTCCAATATGGGTACTCAAATGGTATCATTATAAGTCCATCTGCATTTATGTGTTAGACTGGGTTATTCACGTCTTCCTGTCCTCTGCAACATTCATTTCTTGCTAATTCCCTTTTCATTTTGCTTTCTCCATGCGTAGTCGATGAGAAAGTAAACAAGTTAGGAAAGTGTACAACGTATCACAAATGGGCGCGTTTCGTGCAATGGAGTATTAGAAAGAAATTATATATCTGTACGTAAGATAAATAGCGTTTTAAAGTTCTTTTCTTCGACATAAATAATCCATTTTCTTCCTATTTAATAATATTACATGCACACGTAAGGAAATTAAACGTTTGTTTTGGAGATTGTTTATGTTAGCAACAATGAAGTAACCATGCAAGAAATTTTCTAAGTTCAACTCGAATTAAGACATTCTGGTTTGATTTTCTCGATAACGGCTACTCCTACGATAAAAATATATAGGAAAGGAAATACTCTACTTTACCAGTTCTACAACTTTTATTTGAAAAATATTTTGATATGAGCAATACTTTACGAGATATGACAAAAATGTCATTTTTGTCCCCAGTAAAGTGGTACCCCTGATTGGCGTACGTGATTTATTTTTGCGATTTTCTTGTTATATTTGATTGTAAGTCCTTAATATCAAATTTCATGAAAATCCGTTCTGTAGAAGCCGAGAACGAACATGCGGACGGACGGACAGACGGACGGATGGACAGACGGACGGACCGACCGACGATAATAGGCGCTCACGCTGTAAGCGAAACGCGTCTAAAAATCGAATTCGGGATTTCAACGGAAATTCACGTTTTGTGGTCCCCTGGGTACGTTTTCACTATTTTCTCGATGGTGATGGGTGCTGTATGAATTTTGTAGGCGCCCTAACTCAAAAACTAATGGTCTGATCAGCGAAAAACTTTACATTTAAGATTTTTTTATTAATTCGACGTCTGAATAGGTTTCGCTTGAAACAGTCAACGATTGTCATGAAGCAGGCCCACCATGTTGCAGCGGGAACTATTACAGCAACATAGGAAGCTCAGCGTTGAACAGTAGTTGCTGGAATGGTCTTAAATACGAGCGATTCGAAAAAAAGTTGGTAAATGAAGCAATCGTTTATTTCTTTCTGATATATTGTTTTGCAGTGTTTACAATTATATGTATTAGGCCAGTAATACTTTTCGTTTTTGATAATTGTTCCGGAAATGCAGTGTCCTCGTCTTTTCTTTCTCCAAGCCGTGATTAAAATATTGCCTTGTTCGTATTTTCGCGTGAAATTCCCTCGGTCGCTGTCTTACAATTAGTTTATAGAGTATGGACGACGAACCGAAAAACGTTGCCATGGTAACGCCCGAAAACCCACATTCAGGGTACTGCCTGAGCGAATTTAATTGCTCATCTCGAAAAAAAAAACATGCGACAGCCCTATCCGTCTAACAACGCGCGATTCGACGTAATTGAGTTGGTTTCGCGTAATGAGCCTTTCAAAACGGATTACTCGACGCACGTCAAATGGAACTCACGTCATTCGCATGGCGCCTGGGTTTTCGAAGGGTATTTCGATCGGGGAGGGAGGGGGGGAGGTTTTTTTGGGGATGGGGAAATTTTTAAATCTGCTAATTAATACGCACTCAATCGCAGGAGGAGGTGGAAGGAGAAAGTACCGATCGCGCAATTGTATCCCGGTCCTCCCCGCTGCTGTTTCAGGCTCGCGCGCGCGGAATTGCGCCCGTCCGCTCGGTCTCTTGTTTTCTGTTTCCGACGCGCGTTTCGATAAATTTCGCACGGGGCGTAGGATTGTTTTCGGACTGTCATAAACTTGCCTCCGGAGATGAAAATGGATTTGCGCGCGCGAGCGCCGTCTACATATAGTGTGTACGGGACATGCTTCATTGTCGGTGGTTGTAATGAAAACTGCGTACCATATGGGGCTCGAACCAAAGACACCGATATTAAGACTCCTGCTTGGGTAACATAAAAGTGCTTTGACGTAAAGTATAATTTGGTAGTCATTATAATCGTCTAGACATTCATTCATTGATCGATGAAAACGGAAAAGTATAGTTTTTACCACAAACTCGGAAATATTTTGAAGGAATGCAGTATCTAAGGTTTAAAACAAACTTCAGGACGATAATTACGTAAATAGCTCAAAACATCTCACTATGTCCAGTGCAGGCTCGATTCGAGAGAAACACTTGTGAAATTCACAGAAAATGTTTTATTTAGATCTGATTGGGACAATAAATACACTTTCCGCATTATGAAATAATAAAGTTAATAACTAATTGAGGATTCCTTAATCATATCAGCCAATTCGGCCATGAATATGGTTTCTCTTTTTAAAATAATCGCCGTATTAGAATTAATAATAGGTTCGCCCAACGTGGGGCTCGAACCCCCGACCCTGATATACAGTCTCATGCTCTATCGACTGAGCTAGCCGGGCCTGGCTGGTATTGTAAACTGAGCTGCAGACTGTTTACCTCTCTTTCCAACTTTCCCATTTCTCTGTATTACAATGAACAAAATCTGATGTGGCCAATACATGACTTTCTCCATATTTGGAGTATAGATATTTAAATTACTATGAATAGCATTATGAGGCAAAATTATCGTTTCGTATCGTAAAAGAATACAGTAGTCCTTACTGCCGTAAATTACATATATTTTGAATGTGTTTACAGAATTCACCGCTACATGGTGGTGGCGCTGTATACTGAAAATTTATTTATTTATTTATTGACAGCAATCAACTTACAGCACAAGGCCAATTACAGAAGATTGAAGATTTACGAATAAAGCAAAATATCTCCGAAATGGATGGTTCTACGAAAATTTGTTTCAAACAAAACTTGGAAGAAATATATACTCTACAACTTTGGTCCTCACGAAGATTACCAATTACGACGTTTTTAAGGAGATATTTGACGGAAACCGAAAAAACCGATAATTTTTTATAAATAATTCCTAATCAATAACTGCTATGGAAAATTCTTTCAAATGAAAGTTGTAAGAAATTACATTCTCTAGAATTTTATATACAATAATGATGTTTTAACGGAGAATTATCGCAAAAACCGAATCGGGTTTCGAATAAACCTCGACTTCCGGTTAACCGATATTGTCCAAAAACTAATCAGTTCTTTGTGCTCATGCTAAAATGTTGTGTATGAAGTTTGGTAACGATTTGGCAAGTACTTTTTGAGTTAGAGCGCCCACAATAACATACACACACACAGACATCATTCCGAAAATAGTCTAAACGTGTTCTAGGGACCTCAAAACGTGTATATCCGTTGAAATCTCGAAGTCGATTTTTTTCATGAACACAATAAAAGAATTTTCCATAGCAGTTATTGTTTAGGAATTATTTATAAAAAATCTGATGTGGCCAACACCTGACTTTCTCCATATTTGGGGTATAGATATTTAAATTATTATGAATAATATTACGAGGCAAAATTATTATTTCGTATCGTAAAAGAAGACACGTCCTTGCCGTAAATTACGTATATTTTGAATGTTTACAGAATTCACCGCTACATTGTGTTGGCGCTGTATACTGGTATTAAGATAAAGCGAAATATATCCGAAATAGATGGTTCTACGAAAATTAGTTTCAGACAAAACTTGGAGGAAATATTATTCTCTACAACTTTGATCCTTACGAAGATTACCAATAACGATGTTTTTAAGGAGATATTTAACGGAAACCGAAAAACCGGTTATTTACAAATAACTCCTAAACAATAACCGCTATGGAAAATTCTTTCAAATGAAAACTGTAGGAAATTACATTCTCTATAACTTTTGTATAGAATTGTATATACAATAAAGATGTTTTAACGAAGAAATATCGCAAAAACCGAATCGGGTTTCGAATAAACCGCGACTTCCGATTATCCGTTATTGTCCAAAAACTAATCAGTTCTTTGTGCTCATGTTAAAGTGTTAGATATGAAGTTTGGTGACGATATGGCACGTACTTTTTGAGTTAGAGCGCCCACACTAACATACACACACACACACACAGACATCATTCCGAAAATAGTCTAAACGTGTTCTAGGGACCTCAAAACATGTATTTCCGTTGAAATCTCGAAGTCGATTTTTTTCATGAATACAATACTTTCCCATTACTACGTATGGAGAAAGTAAAAATTATATAGTATAGTTCCTGTTTATCGCAGATCTTTCTCGAAAATTATGTAAAACTTTATACAATATATATATTTATCATGTGCCGTGTTCGTATCTAGAACTTTAGCCTATTTCATTTAGCGCTAGAAATGGCAAAGCGGGTCTAATGATACATCTTTTTAATGCAAGGAAAAAACGCGTCCTCCCAATAAATGCAAAGAGAGAGAGATAATGGACTAGTGCAAGGATGGTAAATACGTGGCACGCTTACTATTTTACTTGTTATTTTCTATATAAAATATGAAGGGAAGGAGTAAACTAGCGACACGCGAACAAAAATTCCGAGAATTCCAATTACTTTCTTGGCACGCGACACAAAAATCATTCTCCATATACGTAGTACAGAGAAAGTATTGTTTTCATGAAAATAATCGACTTCGATATTTCAATAGAAATACGTTTTGAGGTCCCTAGAACACGTTTAGACTATTTTTGGAATAATGTCTGTGTGTATGTGCGTGTGCTTGTGTGTGCGCGCGCGTTTGCATGTATGTGCGTGTGTGTATGTGATTGTGGGCGCTCTAACTCGAAAATTACTTGCCATGTTATAATGAAATTTCATATATATAACACTGGTATGAGTACAAAGAGCTGATTAGTTTTTGGTTAACCGGAAGTCGAGGTTTATTCGAAACCCGATTCGGTTTTTGCGATATTTCTCCGTTAAAACATCATTATTGTATTTACAACTCTATACAAATATTATAGAGAATATAATTTCGTACTAATTTTATTTGAAACAATTTTCCATAGCAGGTATTGTTTAGCAATTATTTATAAATAATCGGTTTTTTCGGTTTCCGTCAAATATCTCCTTAAAAACGTCGTAATTGGTAATCTTCGTGAGGACCAAAGTTGTGGAGAATAATATTCCTCCCAAGTTTTGTTTGAAACAAATTTTCGTAGAACCATCCGTTTCGGAGATATTCAACTTATTCGTAAATTTCTAGTATAGAGCGCCACCAACTAGCGGTGAATTCTGTAAACATATTCAACGTATAATTTACGGCAATAAGGACGACTATTCTTCTACGCTACGAAAGAATAATTTTTCCTTATAATACTATTCATAATAATGGAAATATCTATACCCCAAATATGTAGAAAGTCATGTGTCGACCACATCAGATTTTTTTATTTTAAGGCGTGAAATTTATTAACTTTTGCCGCATCTTGGGGAGTTTAATGAACGTTTAAGATCTGGCCAACCAATGCTTATTATTTAATTTCCGATATAGATAGAGCCGAATACGTTAGCATTTTGGTAAGATGAGACTAGTATAGAGCGCCACCAACTAGCGGTGAATTCTGTAAACATATTCAACGTATAATTTACGGCAATAAGGACGACTATTCTTCTACGATACGAAAGAATAATTTTTCCTTATAATACTATTCATAATAATGGAAATATCTATACCCCAAATATGTGGAGCTCGAACCCACGAACCTAAGATTAAGAGTCTCATGCTCTACCGACTGAGCTAGCCCGGCTTGAAATATAAATAATTATTTGTAGTCAATATAGCTGCGAAGCGAACTTCTTCATCTTGAGACACGTTTATTATTAATCCACTACAAATAACTATTTGAAAGCATTAACCTGAGTCATCTGCTGAATGTGACCGAATTTTTCCGTCCTAAAAGCAGTTTAGTCCTTCATCCATCGTTTTGAATCTAAACCATCAATAGCGATCCACATCCACGAACTCGCTGGAGTCATCGTCATCATCGCGTTTCACGGCATTTTCTTGACGTCACGGGTGATAAATGTGTCTCTAAGGATATAGCGTGAATTAAAGTTTGATAACCTCATATCCTAGTAGACAGACGAAAAACATTTTCTGCGCAACTTCCTCTCTCTGTCTCTCGGGAGATGTTCTAGATACAGCTTCTTATCTAAATCTCTCCACCTCCGTCTCTTTTTTCTCATAACTAGGAAGGTTATTTGCTGGCAATGTCACATCCATAACAAAATCAGTCTTTGTATATATGAAAATAAACAAGATTAACGCCATTAATCAGTTTCGGACTCAGCTAAAACATTAGTAAAAAAAAATCTGATGTGGCCAACACATGACTTTCTCCATATTTGGGGTATAGATATTTAAATTATTATGAATAATATTACGAGGCAAAATTATTATTTCGTATCGTAAAAGAAGACACGTCCTTGTTGCCGTATATTACGTATATTTTGAATGTTTACAGAATTCACCGCTACATTGTGTTGGCGCTGTATACTGGTATTAAGATAAAGCGAAATATATCCGAAATAGATGGTTCTACGAAAATTAGTTTCAGACAAAACTTGGAGGAAATATTATTCTCTACAACTTTGATCCTTACGAAGATTACCAATAACGATGTTTTTAAGGAGATATTTAACGGAAACCGAAAAACCGGTTATTTACAAATAACTCCTAAACAATAACCGCTATGGAAAATTCTTTCAAATGAAATTTGTAGGAAATTACATTCTCTATAACCTTTGTATAGAATTTTATATACAATAATGATGTTTTAACGAAGAAATATCGCAAAAACCGAATCGGGTTTCGAATAAACCGCGACTTCCGTTTATCCGTTATTGTCCAAAAACTAATCAGTTCTTTGTGCTCATGTTAAAGTGTTATATATGAAGTTTGGCAACGATATGGCATGTACTTTTTTAGTTAGAGCGCCGAAAATAACATACACACACAGACATCATTCCGAAAATAGTCTAAACGTGTTCTAGGACCTCAAAACATGTATTTCCGTTGAAATCTCGAAGTCGATTTTTTTCATGAATACAATACTTTCCCATTACTACGTATGGAGAAAGTAATAAGCTATAATAACAGGTTGGTGCAGTCGTGGCTTCACATGGCAGTGCTTGCATATGTCTGCGTTCACAGCTGAATTATTCGCGTTTTTTTTCAATTTTATTATTTGTATTAATTATTATGTTTATTAGCATTAAATGTTTCATATATCTTCCTAAGCAGTAGTGTAATCACATTGTCATCGGTAGAGCGACTTATGCGTCACCGTATAAAATTCACAGAAAAAGATAGTTAAAGGTCGTATTTATTCGCATAAATGGCCCACCCGAATTATAAGGAGGAAATGAATGATGTTTTTTTGCGCCGTATGATTTCCCCTCTCTTAATTTAGCAAGATGCGTCTTTTAGCTGTACATATTACACAAATTTCGAATTTTTATCTCATTCCGAAAAAAATGAAATATTATAACCCTAGTCTTACCACGCAGAAAGAGATTTTCAAACACAAACCTTTACTCAGACACGATGGCTATAATTTTTAAAGCTATCTGACTCACTTGGAGACATGGTTAATTTTCGATAAAATAAATGAAAGAGCGCCTTTATAAACCAGGGTGTGCTGGGGCATAACACCAGGCAATTATTTAAATTGCGTTATCGTTATATTGAAAAGGACGTTTTTTTCATTATTAGGTATTGTCCTACTCTTTAAATTGCGATATCTTTATGCATCATTCTGAAAAAAAAAACGCTTTCTCATTATAAGGAATGAACCGCGTATTTACCCATCCCTTTTCTTAGTGTAAAAAACCGGGGCAATTATTAGATACGATACAAAATGCGCGTTACTCCGAAGATCTGACGGAAAAAACAAATTTAATCCTCGTATGGGAATCATAACGAACATTACATGTGTTATTTATTTATTTACATTATTTTTACTCAAAATATTTTTCCCTTGACTGGGTTCACTTCGCATTCGTCGGCAAAGGGAGAGGCTGGCGTTATTGGCCGCCATAGAGGTTGAGGTGATTCGAAACACTAGCCCCGTCATTGTTGGAATATTCCTCCACTGAGGTCGGTTGCACGTTGTCTGGTGCGCATAACAACCCACCATAAACCACCTCACGGAGAACTGCATTAAGGGAGTAGCAGCCTACGAGAAGATCTGTACGAAGCACTAAATCTCTCGAAGGTTAGGGTGCCCCAGATAGCGGATATATGCGCCAAGAAAAAAATATATAGGCCCGTGATGACACGACGCAAAAGGATATTACTTTGATGGAATGCAATGCCTCCGCTGGTTCGTCGCTACGGCGAGCGCTTCGCCTTGTTCATCTCGAGGGAATGCGACCGACTTCTTGGGTCATTTCGCAAAACAACCTGACTGAAGTTAAGGAGTTTCCCTCTCTCTCTGTCTCTTTCTACCTCTCTTTCTTTCTGTCTCTCTTTCTTTCTCTCTCTATCTCTCTCCCTCTCTACCTCTCTCATACAACCTCCCTCCCTCCCCCCTCCAAACCTACGCCCACAATTCTCCCGGTCAACGGTCACCTTCCCTATACGACCTCCCTTTCCGCATACTCCCCTCCCCTTCGTTCACAATCCCGACCGCTCCATCAGTCGCACTCCGTCCCTCTGCACCTCCCCAATTACCACAGTACCTCCAGCCACCCTAGACACATTGGTTCCATCGTCCACCTCCAACCCTCCGTACCCATCCGTGCGCTCCGTCTCCCATCCGTCCACCTGGGTCCTCCTATGCCAACCCCAGTCACACTCATTGTCAGTCCACCACCGTTCCCCCTACTTCCTCTTCCGGCCCCCTCCATCCACCACCGTCCGCACCTTACACTTCCTTTCAACTCCGTCCCACTCCGACGACCTGCGTCCCGCTCCACCCCAATCTGCGCTCCTCCAAAACCCGTCCGTCTCCCTAAGTCACCCTCCCACCACCTCCGTCCGAATCCTACTCCCTCCGTCCCTGTCCGACTCCGCCCGACTCCCGTCCGACTAACGTCCGACTCCCGCCCGAATCCCGCCCGACTACCGCCCGACTCCCGTCCGACTCCGGCCCGACTCCCGTCCGACTCCCATCCGACTCCCGTCCGACTCGCGCCCGATTCCCGCCCGACTCCCATACGACACCCGCCCGACTCCCATCCGACTCCCGCCCGACTCCCGCCCGACTCCCGCCCGACTCCCGCCCGACTCCCGCCCGACTCCCGCCCGACTTCCATCCGACTCCCGTCCGACTCCCGCCCGACTCCCGCCCAACTCACGCCCGTCTCCCTTCCGACTCCCGCCCGTCTCCCTTCCGACACCCGCCCGACTCCCATACGACACCCACCCGACTCCCACCGTCCCCATCCCCCCCCTCCGACACCCTCCGTCACCCTCAGTCCACCGTACCCCCCTGTCCCCGTCCTTCCACCCGCGACCCCTTCAACCCGTTTTTCCACCCCCACCCCCTCGGGCCCCGTTATTCCACCCCCGGCGCTCTGTGCACCTCCGACCCCCTCCTTTCCCCTGCGTTCCATAAGCGTCCCCATGCCTCCACCTCCATCCTCCGTCTCCCACCGTCCCCCTCCGTCTCCATACGTCTCCCTCCGTATACTCCGTCCCCCTCCGTCTTCCTACGTCTCCGTCCGTCCCCCTCCGTCTCCATACGTCCCCCTACGTCTCCCTCCGTATCCTCCGTTCCCCTCCGTTTCCCTCTGTACCCCTATATCTCCCTCCGTTCCGCTCCAACCCTCTCCGTCCCCCTCGGTCCACCAATGTCTTCCTCCGTTCCACTCCGCCCCTCTCCGTCCCCCTCCGCCCCTATTCGTTCCCCTCCGACCCCCTACGTTTCCCTCCGTCCCCCTACGTCTCCCTCCGTCCCCCAACGTCTCCCTCCGTCCCCCTACGTCTCCCTCCTTCCCCCTTCGTCCATCTCCGTCCCCCTATGTCTCCCTCCGTCCCTGTCCGCCTGCCTCCGTCTCCCTTCAACCCCCTCCGCCCCTCTCCGTCGTACACCGTTCACCTCCGTCTCCCACGTCCCCATCTGACTCCCTCCTTCCCCCTTCGTTCCGCTCCGTCCTGATCCGTCTTTCTCCGTCCTCCGTTTTCCTCCGTTCTCCTCCTTCCTCCCCCGTCCCCCATCCGCTCCCCCGTCCTTTCGGTCTCCCTACGTCCCGCTCCGTGTCCCTACGTCCCCCTCCGTCCACTTCGTTTCCCTTCGTACCCCCCGTCTCGCTACGTCATCCTCCGTCCCCTTCCGTCCCCCTCCATCTCCCTCCGTCCCCCTCCGGCCGCTACTAGCCGTCCGTCCATTCCTTCTCTCCGTCACCCTATGTCACCCTCCGTCCCCTTCCGTCCCCCTCCGTCCTCCCTCTGTCCCACTCCCCCTCCGTAAGTCTCCCTACGTCCCCCTATGTCTCCCGCCGTCCCCGTCCGGCCGCCTCCGTCTCCCTACGTCTCTCTAGGTCCCCCTACGTCTCCCTCCGTCCCCCTCCGTCTCCCTCCGTCCCCATCCGTCCACTCCGTCTCCCTTCGTCCCCCTACGTCTCTCTACGTTCCCCTACGTCTTCCTCCGTACCCCTCCGTCTCTCTACGTCCCCCTCCGTCTCTCTTCGTCCCCTTCCGAATCCCTACGTCCCCCTCCGTCTCCCTCTGTACCCCTCCGTCCCTCTCCGTCCCTCTCCGTCCCTCTCCGTCCCCCTCCGTCCCCATCCGTCCCCCGCCGTCCCCTCGTCTCCCTATTTCCCCCTACGTCTCCCTCCGTCCCCCTCCGTCTCCCTCCGTCCCCATCCGTCCCCTCCATCTCCCTTCGTCCCCCTACGTCTCTCTACGTTCCCCTACGTCTTCCTCCGTCCCCCTCCGTCTCCCTCCGTCCCCCTCCGTCTCCCTCCGTCCCCATCCGTCCCCTCCAACTCCCTTCGTCCCCCTACGTCTCCCTACGTCCCACTCCGTCCCCCTCCGACCCCCTCCGTCCCCCTCCGTCTCCCTACGTCTCCCTACGTCCCCCTCCGTCCCCTCCGTCTCCCTACGTCCCCCTCCGTCTCCCTTCGTCCCTTCCGAATCCCTACGTCCCCCTTCGTCTCCCTCCGTCTCCCTCCGTCTCCCTGCGTCTCACTCCGTTCACCTCCGTTCACCTCCGTCTCCCTCCATCTGCCTGCGTCCCCCTACGTCCTCCTTATTCCCCCTACGTCTCCCTATGACCTCCTCCGTCCCCTCCGTCTCTCTCCGTCCATCTCCGCCTCCCTACGTCCCCCTCCGCCCCCTCCGTACCCCTCCGTCCCTCTCCGTCCCCCTCCGTCCTCATCCGTCCCACTCCGTCCCCCTCCGTCTTCCTCCGTCCCCTCGTCTCCCTCTTACCCCCTACGTCTCCCTCCTACCCCCTACGTCTCCCTCCGTCCCCCTCCGTCTCCCTCCGTCCCCATCCGTCCCCTCCGTCTCTCTTCGTCCCCCTACGTCTTTCTACGTTCCCCTACCTCTCCCTCCGTCCACCTCCGTCTCCCTCCGTCACCATCCGTCCCCTCCGTCTCCCTTGGTCCCCCTACGTCTCTCTACGTTCCCCTACGTCTTCCTCCGTCCCCCTCCGTCTCCCTAGGTCCCCCTCCGCCCCCCTACGTCTCCCTACGTCCCCCTTCGTCTCCCTTCGTCCCCTTCCGAATCCCTACGTCCCCCTCCGTCTACCTCCGTACCCCTCTGTCCCTCTCCGTCCCCCTCCGTCCCCATCCGTCTCCCTCCGTCCCACTCCGTCTCCCTCCGTCCCCATCCGTCCCCTACGTCTCCCTTCGTCCCCCTTCGTCCCCCTACGTCTCTTTACGTTCCCCTACGTCTCCCTCCGTCCCCCTCCGTCTCCCTACGTCCCCCTCCGTCCCCCTCCGTCTCCCTACGTCCCCCTCCGTCTCCCTCCGTCTCCCTCCGTCTCCCTACGTCCACCTCCGTCTCCCTTCGTCCCCTTCCGAATCCCTACGTCCCCCTCCGTCTCCCTCCGCACCCCTCCGTCCCCATACGTCCCCCTCCGTCTCCCTCCGTCCCCTCGTCTTCCTATTTCCCCCTACGTCTCCCTCCGTCCCCCTCCGTCTCCCTCCGTCCCAATCCGGCCCCTCCGTCTCCCTTCGTCCTCCTACGACTCTCTACGTTCCCCTACGTTTTCCTCCGTCCCCCTCCGTCTCCCTCCGTCCCCATCCGTCCCCTCCGTCTCCCTTCGTCCCCCTACGTCTCTCTACGTTCCCCTACGACTCCCTCCGTCCCCCTCCGTCTCCCTCTGTACCCCTCCGTCCCTCTCCGTCCCTCTCCGTCCCTCTCCGTCCCCCTCCGTCCCCATCCGTCCCCCGCCGTCCCCTCGTCTCCCTATTTCCCCCTACGTCTCCCTCCGTCCCCCTCCGTCTCCCTCCGTCCCCATCCGTCCCCTCCATCTCCCTTCGTCCCCCTACGTCTCTCTACGTTCCCCTACGTCTTCCTCCGTCCCCCTCCGTCTCCCTCCGTCCCCCTCCGTCTCCCTCCGTCCCCATCCGTCCCCTCCAACTCCCTTCGTCCCCCTACGTCTCCCTACGTCCCACTCCGTCCCCCTCCGTCCCCCTCCGTCCCCCTCCGTCCCCCTCCGTCTCCCTACGTCTCCCTACGTCCCCCTCCGTCCCCTCCGTCTCCCTACGTCCCCCTCCGTCTCCCTTCGTCCCTTCCGAATCCCTACGTCCCCCTTCGTCTCCCTCCGTCTCCCTCCGTCTCCCTGCGTCTCACTCCGTTCACCTCCGTCTCCCTCCATCTGCCTGCGTCCCCCTACGTCCTCCTTATTCCCCCTACGTCTCCCTATGACCTCCTCCGTCCCCTCCGTCTCTCTCCGTCCATCTCCGCCTCCCTACGTCCCCCTCCGCCCCCTCCGTACCCCTCCGTCCCTCTCCGTCCCCCTCCGTCCTCATCCGTCCCACTCCGTCCCCCTCCGTCTTCCTCCGTCCCCTCGTCTCCCTCTTACCCCCTACGTCTCCCTCCTACCCCCTACGTCTCCCTCCGTCCCCCTCCGTCTCCCTCCGTCCCCATCCGTCCCCTCCGTCTCTCTTCGTCCCCCTACGTCTTTCTACGTTCCCCTACCTCTCCCTCCGTCCACCTCCGTCTCCCTCCGTCACCATCCGTCCCCTCCGTCTCCCTTGGTCCCCCTACGTCTCTCTACTTTCCCCTACGTCTTCCTCCGTCCCCCTCCGTCTCCCTAGGTCCCCCTCCGCCCCCCTACGCCTCCCTACGTCCCCCTTCGTCTCCCTTCGTCCCCTTCCGAATCCCTACGTCCCCCTCCGTCTACCTCCGTACCCCTCTGTCCCTCTCCGTCCCCCTCCGTCCCCATCCGTCTCCCTCCGTCCCACTCCGTCTCCCTCCGTCCCCATCCGTCCCCTACGTCTCCCTTCGTCCCCCTTCGTCCCCCTACGTCTCTTTACGTTCCCCTACGTCTCCCTCCGTCCCCCTCCGTCTCCCTACGTCCCCCTCCGTCCCCCTCCGTCTCCCTACGTCCCCCTCCGTCTCCCTCCGTCTCCCTCCGTCTCCCTACGTCCACCTCCGTCTCCCTTCGTCCCCTTCCGAATCCCTACGTCCCCCTCCGTCTCCCTCCGCACCCCTCCGTCCCCATACGTCCCCCTCCGTCTCCCTCCGTCCCCTCGTCTTCCTATTTCCCCCTACGTCTCCCTCCGTCCCCCTCCGTCTCCCTCCGTCCCAATCCGGCCCCTCCGTCTCCCTTCGTCCTCCTACGACTCTCTACGTTCCCCTACGTTTTCCTCCGTCCCCCTCCGTCTCCCTCCGTCCCCATCCGTCCCCTCCGTCTCCCTTCGTCCCCCTACGTCTCTCTACGTTCCCCTACGACTCCCTCCGTCCCCCTCCGTCTCCCCACGTCCCCCTCCATCCCCCTCCGTCCCCTCCGTCTCCCTACGTCCCCCTCCGTCTCCCTCCGTCTCCCTACGTCCACCTCCGTCTCCCTTCGTCCCCTTCCGAATCCCTACGTCCCCCTCCGTCTCCCTCCGCACCCCTCCGTCCCCATACGTCCCCCTCCGTCCCCCGCCGTCCCCTCGTCTTCCTATTTCCCCCTACGTCTCCCTCCGTCCCCCTCCGTCTCCCTCCGTCCCAATCCGTCCCCTCTGTCTCCCTTCGTCCTCCTAAGTCTCTCTACGTTCCCCTACGTTTTCCTCCGTCCCCCTCCGTCTCCCTTCGTCCCCCTACGTCTCTCTACGTTCCCCTACATCTTCCTCCGTCTCCCTCCGTCCCCTCGTCTCCCTATTTCCCCCTACGTCTCCCTCCGTCCCCCTCCGTCCCCCTCCGTCTCCCTCCGTCCCCATCCGTCCCCTCCGTCTCCCTTCGTCCCCCTACGTCTCTTTACGTTCCCCTACGTCCCCCTCCATCTCCCACCGTCCCCCTTCGTCTCCCTCCGTCTCCCTCCGTCTCCCTGCGTCTCACTCCGTTCACCTCCGTCTCCCTCCATCTGCCTGCGTCCCCCTACGTCCTCCTTATTCCCCCTACGTCCCCCTACGTCTCCCTATGACCTCCTACGTCCGCTCCGTCTCTCTCCGTCCACCTCCGCCTCCCTACGTCCCCCTCCGCCCCCCTCCGTACCCCTCCGTCCCCCTCCGTCCTCATCCGTCTCCCTCCGTCCCCCTCCGTCTCCCTCCGTCCCCTCGTCACCCTATTTCCCCCTACGTCTCCCTCCGTCCCCCTCCGTCTCCCTCCGTCCCCATCCGTCTCCCTTCGTCCCCCCACGTCTGTCTACGTTCCCCTACGTCTCCCTCCGTCCCCCTCCGTCTCCCTCCGTCCCCATCCGTCCCCTCCGTCTCCCTTCGTCCCCCAACGTCTCTCTACGTTCCCCTACGTCTCCCTCCGTCCCCCTCCGTCTACCTCCGTCTCCCTCCGTCCCCATCCGTCCCCTCCGTCTCCCTTCGTCCCCCTACGTCTCTCTATGTTCCCCCACGTCTCCTCCGTCCCCCTCAGTCCCCCTCTGTCTCCCTCCGTCCCCATCCGTCCACCTTCGTCCCCCTTCGTCTCCCTCCGTCTCCCTGCGTCTCACTCCGTTCACCTCCGTCTCCCTCCATCTGCCTGCGTCCCCCTACGTCGCCCTCCATCTCCCTCCGTCTCCCTCTGTTCCCCTCCGTGTCACTCCGTCTCCCTACGTCCCCTTACGTCTTCCTACGTGTCCCTATGACCCTCTCCGTCCCCTCCGTCTCCCTTCGTCCCCCTCTATCTCCCTCTCTCTCACTCCGTCTCCGTCCGTCCCCCTACGTCTCCTCCGTTTCTCTACGTCTCCGTCCGTCCTCCTCCGTCTCCCTTCGTCCCCCTACGGCTCCCTCCGTCTCCCTACGTCTACCTCCGTCCCCATCCGTCTCCCTGCGTCCGCCTACGTCTCCCTCTGTCTCCCTCCGTCCCCTCACGTCCCCCTCCGTCCCCCTCCGTCTACCTCCGTCTCCTCACGTCCCACTACTTCTCCCTATGTCTCCCTCCGTCCCGCTCCTTCTCCCTACGTCCCCCTACGTCTCCCCCCGTCCCCTCTTTCCACCTCCGGCCCCCTCCGCC
This sequence comes from Uropetala carovei, assembly GCA_036926305.1. Taxonomy (NCBI): domain Eukaryota; kingdom Metazoa; phylum Arthropoda; class Insecta; order Odonata; family Petaluridae; genus Uropetala; species Uropetala carovei. The sequence continues at coordinate 5,954,053 of JAXCHB010000015.1, read as the reverse complement.
CCTCCGTTCCTCTCCATCCCCCTCCGTTCCCCTCCGTCCCCCTAGCTCCCCTATGTCTCCCTCCGTACTCCTCCGCCCCTCTCCTTCCCCCTTCGTCCTCCTAATTACTTTACGTCTCCCTCCGTCACTCTGTCCTTTTTTTTACCCGTTTAGGGGCTCCTCCGTATCTCCGTCTCTCTGCTTACCTGCAACTTCCCCTTTTCTTCCTTACCTTCCTAACCGTCCACTCTCCCCTCCTTCACCCTCTAACCCCTCCTACCCCCCCTTCCAGCCTCTGTACTCTCTTCTGTATCTTTCTTCTTCATCCCCTCACCTTGCTATTCTCTCTTTCTCTGTCTGTATATTTCTTAACACTCTCCTTACCCCTTTGTGACTCCTGCTCAACTCTCTTCTATACATATTTTCTTTCCTAATCTCCTTCGCGTTTATTTTCTACTTGCGTAGGTCTTTATCTCGAAAATTTATCATATAAAATCTTCCTCATATCGTTTTTATTTCTTTTCCTTTACACTTTTATTGCTTGTTTTTCTTGTTTCAATCTTATTTTTATTACATTGCGTTATTCTTTGTTTCTTTTGGACTTGCGGTTGTTTTTGTTTATTTGGTGTGTTTAGCTGTTTTATATTTTTTGCGTTATTTGATGTTTACGGATTTACTCATTTTTCGGTTATGTCTTTTTAACACTGAATACTAATTCCATATCAGGCGTCGTACAAGGAAATTTTGTCGAAAGATCCGACAGACAAAACTTTCCGATAAAGGGTCTAATCAATCAATCATTCTATGTCTAACCTCAACCTTCTCTTCCGTACCTTCTTCCCTATCTCTATGGCCTTGTCTAACCCTCATTTTCTCTTTATTTCTTTCGACTAACGACGTTTTTATATTTATCTTTTTATTTCATTCTTCTCTCTCTCTTTCCCTCTACCACTCTCTCCTTTCCTATACCTCCCTCTCCGCCCTTTCCCTTTTTCTCTCCTTAGTTATCTTCCATTCTCTTCCTCTCATTCTTCCGCTTTGTTTCTCTCCTCCTTCAATTTCTATTCTTCCTCCCACCAGGGCGGGGCTTTTACGGCCCATTCTGCATATATTTTCCCCAAGGGATGCTATTTTTCTTAGGTTTCAATAACACAGCGTCATCGTCAGACTTGCAATTTTAAGCTGCGGGGTTGCATTCAGCTATCCGGCTTGAAATGAGCGCTAAAAACGCGTGGTAACGATGAAATTGACTTCATATCCAAATTTATTCGTTACGTAATTGTGGGAATACGTTTAAAGATTTTGGTGTAAACCTGTTTCTAGTTCTGGTGATCATTCGTTACGCCTAACGATTTCTTTCTTTAAAGATCAATGCTACTTTCGTGAAATTTCATTGCTTTAAAATGTTACTCTTGCATCTAAGAAAAAGTAAATAAAAATAAATTTATTAAATTCTTTATTGGCAATATGGCAATCGTTTCGGAAAAAAGTTTATGTAGGGTGTAGGTACCGAAACCAAATAACAGCAACCGTAATGAGGTTCGAGCCCATGATTTTTGTACTTAGAAGCCGATATTTTTCTACACATCCGGAAATTCCTTAAGAGTGTAACGTCTAGAACAGGGGTCTCCAAACTTTTCTTTTACAAGTGGGCAACTTGGTCTATAAATTTTATGCTCGCGGGCCAGAGTATCAACACGAAAACTTTTTGAAAAAACAGGCACACAATGTAGAAATGTAAGCTATTTTCGTATGAAAAGGTGGTTTGGTGAATTGGGTGAATTACGATTTTTTCGGGAAAATTTTCGACACGTCCAATCTGCCTTTTATTTTTTCTTCACCGAATGTGTCGATATCGGACATGAATTGAGCACAAATATTTCACTCTTTTATAAAGTAGAAAATATTCAGCCTTATTCCTGGAGTGAAAATTACTTAGAAGTGAAAACAGGTTATAATAAACAAACGTAAATTGAGATAATATGAAATACATAGCTAAATAACGCTTTTTTCGTTTTCGTTACAGGTAGTTTGAAAATTTCGTTAACGTTTTTCGTTACGTTATTCAAAAATCATTTCGTTACGTTACGCGTAGCGTTTTCCAACACTGCTTGATTGTTATATCTAGTAAAAAATGGCAAAGACTTATTACAGGCTCGTGGGCCACATTAAATGGGATCGCGGGACACATGTGGCCCGCGGGCCATAGTATGGAGAGTCCTAGTCTACCATCGTCGCTGTTTCGCTGTCAGGTGTTGTCCTGGCGACTTCAAAGAGACAGTATTTATTTTTCACATTTTTGTGGTCAGAATTTACCCTACGCGTCCACGTTTCTCCTCCATACATGGCCTCGCACGTGATATATCGGTGGTCAATTTTATTACACCCAGTGCCATACGTTTTTTGGGATCACGAAGCGAAATAATGTGTTTATTTAAATGCGTCGTTAATTCGGCATTTTCTTTCTCTCTCTCTCTCTGATAGTTTCCGAATCTCTCTTTGCCATCTCTCCGTGCGTTCTCTCTTATCTTCAATCTTTCTCCGTCACTTCCACTCTTTTCTCTCTCTCTCTCTCTTTGTTTCGGATAGAATTCACGAACTTCTGACAGGCGGAAGAGGGGAATCTCTCCTGGGGTCCTCTGGAGATGGGACTCCCACGTGGAGTTTTTAAAAGATAGGCGGAAAGGAATTGGACCCGAAAATAGCCGTCTCTCTGCTTGTTTATGACGTGCCACCATATTTCTTCTCTCTCGTCATCTCTCTCTCTCTCTCTCTCTCTCTCGCATACGCACTTTTCTCTCTATACTTCCTACTTTTTTCTGTCATTTTCTTTCACGCTTTCTATTTTTCGTTCTATTTCTCTCGCATTCCTCCGTGCACTCTTTCCTTCGTGCTTTTACGCTTCTCTATCTCTTTTCTATCATTTTTCGTTCGTTCCCTTAGGTTTCTTTGGTAACTTTCTCTTATGTCACAGCTTCTCCCCCTTTTCGCGAGTGTTCCCTAAGTAGATTTCTTTCGACCAAACATTAGGAGCTGCCTTCATATTACCGTGAATCCTATCTTTTTTCCGGCACTCTTATTCTTTCGTTTTCAACTGCATTAATGGAAGACTTGTGTGCTTTTATCGAAATTTTGTTCATTTTTAAATTCCCCTGCTATACTACTGCAGTGGTTTCCAAACTGTGGAGCGCCATCCCCTTTGACAGAGGGGGGACGTGAGCGTAAAATATTTGGCATATATTTACTGTCTGTTTAACCATCCTAATTTTGAGACCTACTATAAGAAGTCAAATTCAGGCTCTCAAGAGGCTACGAGGTATCGTTTGCGTCAATGCTGTTCTTAAGAAGTATTGTTTTTTAAATTTTGAATAGAGGAGGGGAGTAAAAGACAGTTTTCGTAGGTGAGGGGACCATGGCATTGTAATATCTGTAAACCATTGCTACACGGTATCAATAGAAAATGGGTTTAGCTTTAAGAAGGGACTCAACCTTGCCTAAATAAATGAAAATCTCTCTCCTTCATAGTTCATTCTTGTGGAAAGCTAAGATTTGACTGTGCTTATCAACAGCTGCTTAATCATTTAGAAGATTGCCGGCGTAACTATCTTCCGGGACGCAGTGGTGAAGCCCGGAGGCTTTAGTGGTACCGCTAGAGATTGAATGTGATGGCTTTGAAATTTTCTATCCTCGGAGACTCGCGCCTCGAGTCCTGCACGGGCCGGGTCCTTTGGAATTAATTACGGGCCCGGGTCGGGCTTTAAAAGTCACGCGAGTCATACTGTTCCTCCGTAATGTCTCACGGGCCGGGCCGAACCTTCAATTTCTTCGAAATCGTACGTGCCGGGTCCGAATTTGTATGGGCTGGGCCTAGAAAATCAGGCCCGTGCAGAACTCTACTCGCGCAATCCTATATCAGCCACCGAAGAAGGCCCTCGAATTTCGCATGTTGTTAATTAATTTAAATCACAATGCCCGGCTAGCTCAGTCGGTAGAGCATGAGACTCTTAATCTCAGGGTCGTGGGTTCGAGCCCCACGTTGGGCGGTTATTTTTATTATTTCAGCTCCAAAAAAATCTCACATGACACACAGAAATAATCTTTGTGTGACAGGCTTGGGTTGTTTTTGATTGAGACAATATTAACTGTTCGTTTTTGTTTCAATTAAATTGTTTTTATTTGACTGACTGAATGAAGATGTTGTGTACTCTTGTTTTTCAAAGCTAACTTTTTGCTTTTTTTATGATGGCTTTATCAAGTAATAAAGTTTTTCTGATTTTTAGGCGCGTTTCGCTTCCAACGTGAGCGCCTATTGTCGTCGGTGTGCCCGTCCGTCCGTCCGCATGTTCGTTCTCGGCTTCTACCGAACGAATTTTCATGAAATTTGATATTAAGGACTTATAATCAAAGATAATAAGAAAATCACTTAAATGAATCAGGCGTACCACTTTACTGGTAACAAAAAATGAACTTTCCGCCATATCTCGTAAAGTATTGGTCATATCAAAATGTTTTCCAAATAAAAGTTGTAGAACTAGTAGAGTATTTTATTCTATACATTTTTATTGTAGGAGTAGCCGTTATCAAGAAAACAGTTCGAGTTGAACTTGGAAATTTTCTTGCGCGGTTATTTCTTCATTGTTGCGAACATAAACATCCTCACAAACAAACGTTTAATTTCCTTACGCGTGCATGCAATATTTTAAATAAGACGAAGGAACGAACTTTAAAACACTATTTCCCTTACGTACACGTATATAATTTCTTTAAAATACTCCATTGCACGAAACGCGCCCATTTGTGATACGCTGTACACTTTCCTAACTTGTTTAACCTCTGTTTCGAAATGACTGTTAATCTATAATAATAAAAGATGATGCGTGTTGTGTGTCTGTGGCAATCGTAACTCATCAAAAAATTAAGGTAGGATCTTCAATTTTCGGCAGCAGCTTTGGGTTGTTCATGGGAGTTGTACTGCCAAATATAATTCAAATCGGCTTACGGGGTCGGGGTCACGGAGGCCGCGGAGCGACCGGTCAAAGTTTCTGTTTCTTGAAGATATCTCAGTAACCAATTTACCGATTTTGATGAATTCTCCACCAATATCGTTGTATTGATGAGACACATTTTTTTTACCGAAAATGGACAAAATCGGTGAACAGGGTCGAAGGGTCGTAATTTAAGGGCCGGTCCAAATTTTTGCTTTTTGAATATATTTCTGCACCGAATTGACCGATTAAGATGAAACTGTCACTAATATCAATTTTTTGATGAGATGCATTTTCTAGACGTAAAGCAAAGGCGTGAACGAGTTTTACTTTTTCTTAACCATCGAGTGATAATTAGAAGTTTGTCCTTTTATCATAATAGTTTCTAACATTCTGAATATCTGAATAGATTATCTCCAAAACTATTAAAGTAATTAGAACTCAGCCTTTAAACCATTTCACTAGCTTAGAAGTGCTTATCATATAAATAAATTATTAACGAATGCTTTCGGGGTTGGCGCGCTGAGCGAGCAGGGGCGGAGCCCTTAGTTAATATTAATTATGGGTCCCAGAATGGTGATTCTTATCAAGCAATTGATACATTTTTAGGTTGATCCTACGAGTTTTAAAATATGATACACGCGCTAGCGATTTTTCTACCACAAAGAATCCGGCATCGGTGTCATTTTATCGATCGTTGATTCGATCATAATCCATTTAATTGCCTCTTTTTGCATTACGTAGATCCATGTTCTACTTTCGACGCGGCTTTCCAGAATCGACTGTCAGTTGTTTGCCACTGACGATGCCTACTCCGCATAAATTGTACAAATACACTATTTTGTAACTGCTGGATTCGGCTACCATGGAAACATCCTCGTCATTTAAACGCCGACTCATGAGAAGAATGGGATCTCTGATGGAAAATTTTCAGCGATTCATTTTTCTCGCGGAAGTGACGTGAAGAACTCGTGCCCAGAGGCGCATAACAAAGAAACAGCTTACTGAATCGAGTTTTCTTTTCTTTTCGCCTCGCACGAAGTCCTAGCTATTTCTTTAAAAATAACTTCATCGGGTTTATAATTAGAATTTTGCGCTTTCGAATGAGGAAATTAAAAAAAAATCAGAAATAACAACTTCCTAGGTTTCGATGGAGGGAGAGAGAGAGGGGGGGGGGGGGGGGGAGGATAAAGCGAGTTGCTATGGGAATTGTTGACGACCTTTTCGAAAAAAAATCCTTCGTCGCAAGGTTACCGCAGGAGAAATGCTCGCGAAGGAAATTCACCCCTCGAGGAGGGTAATGAAATAGTCTGCTGAGCGAAAGCCGCGAATTATTTCGTCCTATATAGTTTTCGCGTTACGAAACGAATTATCCCGACCGGGGGGGAAGGAGGGATATTCCATTTTTAAGCTTTTAAAAGCAACACCGAGCGAGCGCATGCATGCACGTTCAACCCATTTTATGCGGCTTATTTGGTGGGAGACACCGCTGGCACTCTTTTAACACGTGTTACGAAAATTGCTTGGCAACGCACGCCGCGCGGTAGAAAAAAACATTTTTAAAAAAGAGCGCGAAGAAGGGAGATTCTCATTGTTGCCCAAGTTAATGAGCCGGGCTACTTTCGGCTTTTATCCGTCTCAGCACGTGTTTTCAGGTGAGGCCTGTTGCGCCCTGAAAGGTTTCGTCATTCCAGAATGTTTTTTTAGGCGCGTTTTGCTTCCAGTGTGAGCGCCTATTAGCGTCGGTCTGTCCGTCCGTCCGTCCGTCCGTTCGTTCGTCTGCATGTTCTTTCCCGGTTTTTAACGAACGGAGTTTCATGATATTTGATATTACGAACTTCCAGTAAAAGGTAACAGAAAGTCACATAAATGAGTCACGTAAGCCAAACAGGGGTGCCACTTTACGGGTGACAAAAAAACGAACTTTCCGTCATATCTCGTAAAGTATTGGTCGTATCAAAATAGATTTCAAATAAATCATCTAGAAATAGTAAAGTAGAGTATTTCTTTTCCTAAGCATTTTATCGCAGGAGTAGCCGTTATCGATAAAATCAAACAGGAATGTCTTAATTCGAGTTAAACATGGAAACTTTCTTGCATGGTTACTTCTTCATTGTTGCTAACATAAATAATCTCACAAAAACACCTTTAGGTACTTTCCTGTTAACGGAAATACCTTAAAAATGAACATGTATTGTTATGATTGTTTGAGAGGATATAACATTTAAAGGATATATTGACGTATTTTGAATTTACGATATTTTATTTTTAAAATAACATTAACAGAAACTGATTGGCCGGTCTCGACATTTACAAACCCAATCTCCGGACAACGTGGAGGGTTTCTTTGGTTCCGGGCGAGGCGAAGGACGCGGTTGCGCCCGGAGACGACTACCCATTACAACAAAGCGAGCCGAAGGCTCGCCAATATATCATTCCATTTGCGGCACAACAGTCAAGAGGATATAACATTGAAAGGATATATTGACGAGCCTTCGGCTCGCTTTGTTGTAATGGGTAGTCGTCTCCGGGCGCTACCGCGCCCTTCGCCTCGCCCCGAACCAAAGAAACCCTCCACGTTGTCCAGAGATTGGGTTTGTAAATGTCGAGACAGGCCAATCAGTTTCTGTTAGTGTTGTACGTAAGTATGGCATGGGGATAATACGTAAGTACCAGGTCCTGCGAAGGGTTCTGGAGGTATTCCCGTTAACGGGAATGTACCCACCTTTAATTTCCTTACGTGCTGTTGCAAGATTTTTAATTAGGAAGAAAATGTAGTATTTATATCGAAGGAAATAACGTTAAAGCGCTATTTTACTTAAGTACACATATCATTTCTCTCAACTCTATTGCACGAAACGCGCGGGACAGAAGTGAACTGTGTAGTTTGATAGATATATATATATCGTCTTTATTTCTGGGCGAGAATTAGTCTGGATAGTCCCTTTTACCATTTAACCCATGATAGAGTAGAAGCAAAGATAAGCTTAAATTGAATATTGAGAAAGCTGAAGAAGAAATGCGTCGGTAGTTTTTAAGAGTACATTAGATCGTTGAAGGAAATAGATAAGAATGTAATTGGGATTCTGGATGCTTTTAAAAGGGAGAGATCGCCCTCAATGGATAAGGGAAAGAGTATTGAATGGAGTGTGCTGCGAAATGTTAACTAAAAACATAACCTTCAAGGACGAGCACTTATAAAAAAAAAACTACTTGTCTCAGGTACCACAGTGTTGTAAATAACCATATGCGCATTTCGGCTTAAAAAAAGAATGCGCCGTGTTATGTGATAATTCACCAGAATAATATAATAATTTTTAGAATCTATTTTCTGTGAATTACCTCTGAAGACGGCTGATTTGTAGCCGAAATACGCATTTGGTTTGTTTATAGGTAACTTTGCTGTGCCTATTGGAGATACCTTAGACAAGAATTTTTGAGTGATTGATCTTGAATATTTTTCAGCCATAAGACGAGCTCTATAATTATCCGTTGAAGTTAACCGACTAAAACAAGAATGGAACTGAATAAAATTTCGTATCATAATATGGCTGGGTTCAATTAAATGTTCCTTAATGAAAATTTAATGATCGTTTTTAATTATAGGTTGTATAGATGGTAACTTTCGACTTTCTCGATAATAGATGCCAAATTAATGCCATTAATCCATTGTTGTGCAGTGTTTCCAAGCAGAATGTCGTCGATCGTTTTATTTTGGATAAGAAAGTTGTTTCTAAGGACGTAGCACTTTTCACGGCGACGTGCGTTGCTCTACTACTTTACTAGTACTACTACTCTACTATAGAAAAAAATCATTAAAATACAATATACTATCTCCAAGACAATGATAATAAAATAAGACAGCGTCATTACAACGGTAACCTTTAACAGGTTTCTCCATGAGAAAAATATAATATAATTTATTTCGATAATTTCATTCATCTGGATCCTGATAAGCACAATGTCTATTTGATATTTTGTTCCTCAAATATGGAGGCGGGCTATAAAGATATTACGTGGATGACTTGAAAGAACGTCAGAATTTTAGGCTTCTGCAACTCCGTTGACATGGGCTCTTACAACACGGTTCGTCTTTGACGCCGAAAATTCATATAACGCAGGTTATGATTTGCTTGTTTTCTTTGTTTATAAACTTAGATATTCGGCAACAACACCCTATTTATAGGGGAGTTTTAGGATTTAGGACCTGGAGAAGGAGAGCAAAAACAATCTTTCACTTTCGTAAAGCTAGGTTCACTCTGCGCCTCTATAACACGAACTTTCGCTCGAAGACAGACAGACTTTGAGACTTTATTCGGGCGAAATATATAGACCATCGGGTCCCCTCTTACATTTAACCAATAGCTAAAATAGGCGGCCACACGCATAATACGACAAATATTTACTTCTGCGATTCACGGTAAGATTGAGAAAAACTAATAAAGAAGTGATGTTAGTGAAAAAAAAAAAGCTAGGATGAAACCGGGCTAGACAAAGAATGTAAAGACTGAAACAGGAAACGCCCACGAAGAGAAGGGAGGTGAGAAAAAACCCTGCTAGCAGTGGTTCTCAGGCAGATCTGCCATGCGACCCCCTCCGTGCGGATGTTTGGCCGCCGCGACCCCCCGTAATTTTTTGAGAAGTAATAAAAACGTATAAAAAACTTTTTTCATTTATACTTTTTTTATATACCGCACTAAAAGTTATAAAATAAAATTTGTGTTCAAGAAAATATATGGACCTTAAGGAAAAATTTCATTGTATATTATTATCATGAATCTCTAAAAAAAAAAAAGACGTATGGCATACGTTGATTAAATTATTCACTACATTATAAATAGTTTGGAATATTCTTGTCGTTGCACACAGATGACTACAGGAAAGTTAGTCTGCTACGGTAGTACAGTGGTAGAATACTCGCCTGGATAAATGATAAATGGAAGACTCGGGTTCGATTCCCGGTCATAGCAGGTTTTTTCGCTTGTTTCCGCATTTCCCAAAAAGAAAATAGTTCAAAAATTCAGATATCGCCATGAATTACAACAAAGATGAGAAATATGAGAGCTAAGAAAATGAGCGAAGCTAATATAAGTTAATTAAAGATTATAAAATTATATTTCCTATATTAAATATAACTATATTAAAATTAACGAATGCTTTATTTTGAAGAGCCCAACCGTCAAGCGAACATAAAAATTAGACTTATAATCTATAAATTAAAATTGAAGGATTGAGAGAATGAGGAAAAATTCAGTTAGCATAGCGAAGAGTGCTCGCGACCTCCCAAAATTGTCTCGCGACCCCAATTGGGGGTCACGACCTTACATTTGAGAACCACTGGTCTAGAGCAGAGGTGAGCAAACCTTTTCTACCCGGCGGGCCGCATTGGCGACTGCAAATTCCTTGAGTTGTCAATGCTTCTGCGGGCCGGATTAGACTTGAAATCGGACGTTAACTAAAAATTCTGTTTTATCACATAAGTGAAAATCCTAAATTATGTTTTTAGGATTTACATTTCAATAGCAATGTTTTATTTTCATAATTTCAGATGTATGTGGTATGAATTTGTGTTTAACCTCATTTTAATCATAGCTTCGCGGGCCGCATAAAATGAGCTCTCGAGGGCCCGATGGGGCCCGCGGGCCGTAGTTGCGCACCACTGAGCAAGAGTCTTATTGTTTTATTGTTGTTAGAGTCTTATTGCCATTAGCGTTCCTAATATCAGTCATGATTTTTTTTGCAAGTTTTGCAACTTCGCATAACTTGAGAGAGAAAAAAATATTTTCATCCAATTTCGAATTATAGAGGTTGAGAATTTGTTTGTGCAATTACGCTCAATTACGCAATTACGTCACAATTTTTATTTCATAACGACTTGCGGAAGTGCTACGGCTGGCTGTCAGCGAAGAACGTCTTCGAACAAAAAAAAAAAAGAATGGGCACTTTTTTAAAAAATCTGTTCCATAAGGGCGTGTGCGTGCTTGACGCGCGGCATTCTTTCGAGAGAGATTGGGGCCTCCGCTCCCTCTGTGGGCATCGAAAAAAAAACAAAAGAGGACCAGCCGGCTATGATGACATTAAAAAAAGCCACCTGCGTAAGTAGGTCAACCCGTCTGGGGGGCAGTGAGGAAAACTGAATGAAAAAAAATGCGAGAGACAAAAGGAGGGAGGGATCAGAGAGCCGCGGCGTGGGAGAAAAAAGAAAACAATGGGAGTGATCCTATAATCAGAGTGAGAGAACCCGTTTGTCTGTCTGTCTGTCGCACTCTCTATCTCTCTCACTGTCTGTGAGAGAGATATCGCGTTATCTCCTTCGATATAAAGTTAAAGTGTGGCCGAGATTACCTTAGGGATGTGTGTGCGTGTGTGTTGATTACTCCGCGGAGCTTATATTGTTTCGTTTAGCCCCATTTCGCTAAGAAAAAATCAATTTTTGAAGAAGAATACGGTTTGAGATACAATTTTTAAAGTCCTCATTATATCGTTTGTTTTAACGGATATGATACACTGGTCTCTTAGAACAGGAATTTTTACATATATTAAATAACTCAAAAATCATCCCAATTTATAAATTAAATGTAAAAATACATTCATAATTTAATAGTATACATTTATATATACATAAAAGTGGCAACAAGGTACTGGAGGGAGCCCAGTGGACGCACCAAAATTGGAGAGCCGCTGGGGATGCTGAAGACACACGAAAAATACACGATAAACAACAAATTCAAAAGCTTTTCGGACCGAAGCCCTTCGTCAGCGACGGAGAGAGACGTACTTATATATACATATGTACGAGTATACATATATGTATAGAAAGAAAATAATAATATGAATAATAATGATTCAGCAAATCGGTATATGACTTGATTGTTTAATTCATTACGTATTTTTATTTACGGCCTTCCAAGCTGTGAAAAATAAGTTTGCAGGAACCTAGAGACACTCTCGCAAAATTCCGTGTCTGATAAATTTCTGTCTTTTTCTAATATTAGACTTGAACATTAAATTCACTCCTTTTCACACGATCCGAAGGCCGAAACGAGGAATTTCAGAACGGAGCGTGTCTTAATCCATTGTTTTATTTGTACCTAATTCGTCTTATAAGAATGAAGGATTTTTGAGCATATTGTGGGTTGTGTTCAAATGAAAAATCCGATTGCTGTAACTAGTATGGTGATATGTGAAGTTTGGTGACGGCCACGAAGAAAACGCTAATGTGAAGGCTTTCTTTCCATCTTTTTCTTCAGACTTATTTTATCGGCATGCTCACTCGTGTAAAAAAAGTTTCCCTATATCCTTGCTAGTTTTAAACATTTTAACTTATTCCATCAATATTATTTGTTTGATAGACCCTCGCAAGTTGTCTTTCTACAGACAGATACGTGATTATGAGTTTGATCGTATTCTCCTTGTTCTCTCGATACATTCCTTTCTCTTGCAGGTAATCCAATGATTGAAAATAATGTTTTCCATTCACCCATATCATTAAGCGTGCGTTATCTTCTTTTAAAAAAACCACCTCCAATCCAGTGGCGATTATTAAAAAAACAAATCAGAATCTACTATGGCCACTGATGACGGATTATTTCCTAAACAGTTGGGACACATCAAATTACCAATTCGGACAAGATATGAGACGTTGATGTAGCAACGACAAAAACAACGTGGTGCTCGAACCCACGACCTTGAGACTGAGTCTCATACTCTACCGACTGAGCTAGCCGGGCTTGTTTAAAATTAGCGGCTGAGTTGCAGGGTTTTTGCCCCAATTTCCAACTTTCTCATCTCTTTTTCCGTTATACAAGCAGTGACTACGAGAAAGAATTACATAACTCACTTTATTGCCGAAACCTATCACAAAATCTTTTTCAGTTGCCGTATGTATTTGTGGGCATCGGAATAATGTAGTTTTAAATTAGCAATGCTTTATAAGTATTTTTAAAAAACCACGGGTTTCGAAAACACCGATGTGTCTATTGACAATACAACGTTCGTATCCGAGATTTTATAGTTGCTTCAAGATATGAGTTATTAATTAATTATCAATTAATGTTAAATAAAAAATTACGCCCAACGTGGGGCTCGAACCCACGACCCTGAGATTAAGAGTCTCATGCTCTACCGACTGAGCTAGCCGGGCTTGTTCGTGACTTGAAGTGCGTTAACATTAAATGTGATCTAGCGAGTATTAGCCAATGAAAGATTACCTGGTTTTCGCAATCTTCTTGTGCGTTATAACGTAGTCCGTTCCTTCCTTCCTTGGATAAATAGGTCTCTGTTAACATCTATAGAGTTTTTCACAAACTGAAGAATTTCTGAATGGCTAAATTTTTAAAAAATATATGCAGGATATGATGCATGATTCGAAATTCTTTACGAGACATTTTAAGTAAGAAAGAGTAAAAAATTTCAAGGATATCCTGTACAAGTATTGTTTCACAATATTTTAAACGGATGACTCGATCCAAATTTCTCGAAAAACTCCGATATTTTTTTAACCTCGAAAAATCTAGGTTTAGGACAGTTCGGCACGACCGATTAGACAGGACCGGTTCTGCGACGGGAACATTCGGCGATGGGATTATTCGGCACCGGTCAGTTCGGCACGGCACAATTCCAATATATTTTGGACGGAATGGCGTCATGATAATATTAATATTGCAACTGTTAAGTTACCGAATCTATTACGTTTTCTCACGATAGTAAAATTGAAAGTTAATTCTTTAAAAATATAATCATTTTTATTTAAACAGTATTGGTTCGATGAAATCAAATCAGCCAATTTAACTTAACAGTAACATTTCTATTAAATTAACATTAATATAATTAATTGATTGTGCAAAATCATTATGCGCATCATCCGGTGATTTTTCGTCGTATAATTTTTATCGTGTACTTTTTCTCACGAAAGTTAATTTAAACCTATTTTCCTTTAAATGTAGTCAGTTATATTTCTACGTAATAGATTCGGAAACTTAATAGTTGCAATATTAATATTATCATGACGCCATTCCCTCCAAAATATATTGGAATAGTGCCGTGCGGAACACGGCTGTCGCCGAACTGTCCGTTGCCGAACTGTCCCTTTCCGGAAAAACTTTATCTCCGAGACGTGTTGAGTTTTAAAAAATTGTTGTTTTTCTCCCCTCCCGCACGAAACCTAATTTCCCGCGTGTCACATACAAAAAGTTCCTTCGTTACCTTTCGTCTCCCGTCGAGTGTCTGGGCAAAAAGAGATCTTTTTCGCATGGAATTTGCAAACCCGTCCTATCTCGCTCAATTTCCCGCCTCCTCGCGTGTAATATAAACTGGCTCAGGCGGTCCGACGGACGAATTCGTCAATTTTCGCCTCGTCCTACGGCCTTTTGACCAGGCCTTGATGACGTGTTTCCTTTGGACTCCGTCCTTCGGGGGCCCCCGCTCGTCCGCTACGCCGGTTTTCGTGCAGACTTCTCGGGGAAGGGGGTCATGAAAAAAGAAATGGGCGCAAAAATATGCACCGCACGAAGTTTCCGCGCGTTTCTAGTTCACGCAATAATGTCATTGGATACGTTTAATACGTACTTAACACGCTGCTTGTATCCCAACAACGATGCTGCTGCTTATTGTTGATTTGTTGGTGGGAGCATGGCGGTAGTTGTGCGCGAAACGTTATATTGCCGCTACGTGCTCATTTGTTTAGAAATATTGCATATGTATCGTTATTTAGATGCTAATCTCTGTAAATGGGCGAATTTGAGTAAAATTCTCGTGGTTTTTTTGAGCAAATCGTCATTTTGCGGATAACCGACTGGAATGAACTTCCACCCACTTTTGGGCTTCATGGTCCTTTTGGCAAGGCTTATATTTCGGATGGTACCCTGAATAAATTCGAAAATTCTTCTGATTCTGTTAAATGGTTTATCTCCCTTGGGTCGCTCACAGACCATTGACTACCATGAAGCACTTTTTAGGATTCCGGAGCACATAAAACGCACATTTGCGTCAGTATCACCGATTTGAGTTGTTTTTTTTCGCAATACTCTCTCCACATACTCATCATATAAAGGAAGTGAAAATCGTTTCAATTATATGGTACACTAAAGCTAAAAGCGCTTTGATGTTTTGGTCAATCTTTATAGTTGTAAAGGCTTTCATGGCACTTTTCCTTTATTCAAATCAATTTTTCCACACATTTCCGTCCAAAAGAAACTCGATTATATGAGGTACTGGCAGATTGTGGAATTCGGCTATCCAGCTCTAACGTTATTGAAAACTTTCGTTTGAAATAACTTTTTGGATAAAATCCGTTGTTGCAGGCGTTACTTTGCGGAATACATCCATATTTGGAGCCACAAGTTTATTAAATTATCACATGCGGTTTCCATTGGTTGGCATAGTCGACAAATCCGCGTAAAGAAACACCTCTCCTTAAATAACATTAAAATTACAACAAAGAGCATCCCGACATTAATATATCGTAAATAAAAATTTCCGCTGAATTGTACCAACCTGCTTCGCCGACAATTAAAGAACGTGACAATCGAACGAAGAGCGCGTTTGTGCGTTTAAGAAAAAATCCTTTGGTTGACCGCAGTATCATCGAACTCGCTTCCGAACTAGGCGACGTCCGAAGAAGTGGGATTTTTTTTTTATAACCGAGTCTTTTAATTCGTTCCGAACACCGAAATGGCCATCCCGACCGTGACTTTACGTACTGAAACCTCCTTTTTTCCTCTCTTCCTCTCTTCTTTCTTCCCCCCGGCCTCGTAACGCTAACATTCGTTCTCGGACACGACAAGAAGTCCCTCTTTTCATCCCTCGAGGGCTAAAAATCCCCATAAGGCTCTCATTCACTCGCGACGTCCGTCGCCATGGCTACGCGAAATGGTCAACGACCGTGAGTCGACCGAAAAACCGTCCTCGAAAAGCGGGAAGGTGGGAGAAGGAAGGAGTAGGAGGAAAAGGGAGAAAGAGAGGGGAATGAAGGATAGGAAGAAAGAGAAGGAAGTAAAAGAGGATGATAGGAAGAAATAAAGAGGGGTTAGAGAGAGAGAAACAAAGAGGAATAGAGAGGGGAAAGACAAGGAGATTGCGAAAAGCAGAGAGATGAAGAGATGGAGGAAGAGATGGGAGAGAGATGGGGGGAGGAGAGAGAAAAGGGGAGAGAGGGAGAGTGAGACGAAAGAGTGAGGATGAGAGAGGGAATAAAAAGAGGAAAAGAGAGGGAAGGAGAGGATGAGAGAGAGAGACAAAGAGAGGAAGAGAAGGGGAGGAGGGAGAGAGAGACAGTGGGGGGGGGGGGGGAGATATATTTTTGCTTGGGCGAGGTTGAGTCTATTACGCCTTTTCTTGAATCTAAATCCACTCGTCTTTAACAAGACATTAAACCGTAATAGGATACAGTGGTGTATGAAATAAGAATCAGCATATAAATTACCGTCTATTATACTTGTAAAGAAATGAAATACAAATACGGTAAAAAATATAAAGAACCCGCAAATGTAGTTTCATCGAATTTAGATCGGAAAAGTCACACATGTATGCATAACAGCTCTTTATATATATATATATTTCTTGAAAGCCTACTTGCAGGAAAACGAACATAGCTAATAGGTCAATTGGGGGATGTTTTGACTTCAAACGACGACCAGCGCTAGTAGGCTTCTCATTCTAAATCACAAAACAAGTGAGGAGATAAATCCAGTGCCGGCATTAGCCTACTCTTATCGAGAAGCACCAAGGTGGACCAACGGCATTACGCCCCTTCCGAAGGACGGAGCGCTGATTTTGCGTGCTCACCTCTTAACCACGCAAATATGGGGTCGGGCAACCTCTGAAAAAAATACGGCTTTCGCAGGACTTTCGTACCCTTTTCGCATCGGGTCCTAGGTAATGTTAGGTAAGTCTGAATAAACCGTCTTAAACTTCCTTCAGAAGAGCTACGGAAAACACTACGTGAAATACGTACAATCATGTAAGATACATTAATGAAGTAACATTCAACATACATTGAAATACATTTACAAAGATAATAGACACTTTTAAAATGCTAGTGCTGAAAGGAATGGGCGATATGGATGGATAAACGTAGATATTTAATTGGAGGGAATTCAGGACTGTGAAATCCGTTTCTTAATTAAGCGGATGGAGGGAGCGATGGATAAATGGCGGAGAAAGATGAAAGGAAGTAATGTGTGTAGAGAGGAATGAGAGAGAAAGGAGGGGAAAGTGGAACGGACGAAGAGGAGAAAAATAAAGTAAGAACAATGTCTTCACTTGGCGAGGCAGAGGATAAAAAAAAGGCCTCTCTTCCGAGTATAATTTCGCAATTACAACGGTGAGCGTTGCGGCGGCATTTTACTCAAAACGAAATAATGGTTTCCGAAAGGGTGATGCCGATCATTATTTTGATTGGCTCGAAATAGCCGTAAGAAATATTAGGAAAACCACATGCGCATTTCGGCCTAAAAGCTGTTTAAAAAATAATCTATGATGTTTTTATTAATTTCACTATGGTAACTTCATTACCCCCTCCCTCCATAATGCGCGAAGGCAATAATACATAAAAAATCTCAGTTTGCCGAAAATACTGGTTATACGGAATGGAAAAAAATCTATGTGGCGGTATTTGAATTTGGCTCCCTTATAGTTTCAAAATGGGACCTTGTGCGGTGCTGACACTTCAACCTCAAATTTTTGTGCAGTATGATGTTATACGTATCGTTCATGTGCTGTATATTTATAATATATACTAATCGTAATTAAACAATCATTACTTTCCATATTGTTCATACTTTTGTGTATTTAGCTATAAATTCTATGGGTATATTTTACCCGATACCGGTTTTACGGAAAATTCTTTTATACGGAATTAAATCGATCCCAAACTATTTTGGTGTAATTCATTATCGTAGACGCAACGAATAATACAATGATGTAATAGTCACTGCTAAACCGGTCGCTTTATATATTTAAACGGTGGAAATTGCACAAAGGCGGATTCATTAAAAGGATATACATTTAAACTTCGATAATGCGAACGCGCTTAATACAAAATGCTCGTTTATGAGTTAATCATTTCACTGAAAAAAAATTGGTATATATGTCCCTTGTTGTAATGAACTCGTTCTCACAAACATCCTTAGTGCAGACCATAACATTTTAAGTCCATTAAATTTTGTGTACTAACGAGGTTGTACTGCAATAGATAGGTGAGATGGTTTTGGAGCGATTACAGCGACAGTTGGGCTCGAGATACGTACATGTTAGCCGAACAGATTTATCGAAAAAGAGACAAAGAAGATGGGAGTATGTAGTGGGAAGAAAGGGGAGTTTGGAAAAGGTCGGTGAGAGAGCAGTTCACGCAAAGAAGGGAGGCGCTTTCCCCTCCTTCCCCCCTCCCGTCCCCCCTCCACACCGCACATTCCCATTCCCTTCCAATTAGATCACCTCCAGCAAACCCATTGATTTGCTCCTCCGCCGTTCCTTCGCGAAACGCCGCCGCCGCGATCTCCCCCTCTACATCCCCCTTCCCTCCTTTCCCCTCCCTTCCCCTCCCTCCCTTCCCCTCCCTTCCTTTCCCTCCGATTCGGAGGAAGAAAGAAAAAAACGAACATCGCGGCGGCGGACCTTGATTCTCTAGTTCATGAGGGACCTGTTGAGCGCCTCGAAATCGGCTGAGGAAAGCTCGGATTTTTTTTTTAGCGAGAGTAAAGGAGGGAGTGGATAGGCAATGCAGGGGACGGAAAGAGAGGGGGAACGAATGGAGAAAGAGAGAGGAGGAGGAGGAGGAAGAACACGAAAGAGAAGAATGAGATGAAGAGAAAGATTCGGTTGAGAGAGATTGCACCATGTTCCGGAAGACAACCGTGTAAAACGAAATCGTGCAAAGAGGAGGATTGGTTATCCCCATGGGGCAAGCAAGGATGGGAAAACTTTTTTTATTTTGGCGAGAGACACATTAGCAGTGGCGATTGTTCTGGCGAGCCGCATTAATAGACCCAAGCGCTTAGGCGAGCCGCGTTAGAGTTCGCGTCGGAAGTTATAATTGAGAGGAATCGAAAGATTCCAACAAAATTTTTTTAAGCAGTATAATATTTTAACGTGAAGACTTCACAAGGAAAGGTTTTTCGGCCCTGATTTTAACCATTTAATACGGAATTATCTTGTGTTATATTTCGCGGTTCGGTTTCACAATGACCTCGCGGGTAGCATAAAACGGCCTCGCGGGCCGAAGTTTCCAAATCCCTGCCATAGGGATACTCGAGGTCAAATTTGGGCGTGAATTTAGCTCAATTTTCAACAATTTACGTAGTTACATTACAGGCGGTCCTCGACTTACGTCGATCCGCATTTACGACAGTCGTCAATTCCCACTCGTGTTAGCACTTACAGCGGTCGGACCCGGACATATGTCTTTGTGGAGTCAGCTGCTCAGCCGAAGTTAGAATTTCAAAAGGGCTCTGTTCATTATGAAGATCTTGTTAATATTAAGGTGAAATTGAAGAGAGTCCTTTGCAGTGGGCCAATACAACTAATCAAACTGTTGAGTCAAGCCTTTAAACATTCGGAAGCTGCCATGGCAATTTTTGATGAAATTAATCCCAGCATGGAGCGTAGCACCAAGACCAACATTATTATATCCAACGCTTATGCTTGCATTAGAGAAATTTACAGTGAGAAGAAGGGGCATTATTTACAATGCCATTATGCCGTCCTAAATCTCCCCAAAAGTAATCCCATTATTTAACACAAATATTACGAAGAACAACTCTATAAACACAGATTCTAACACTATTGTTGTACTTTATATATGGTTGCTAGTGGATTAAACTTGCTATCTATCCGTGTCATATCTATGAAAATTTTTACATTGGATTATTGATCAGGAACGTAATCCCGTATTACGTCGTTGTTTCTATGGTAAAAATCTGTCTCGACTTAACGTCGTTTCGACTTACACCTTTTCTAGGAACGTAACCTGACGTAAGTATGAGGACCGCCTGTAGGTATTCCCTTTCTTATAACCTTTAGTCGGAATGAAACACCTTATGTAATTTTTTTAAACTTGGAGACAGCTTCGAAACGGAGCTAAAGTAAAACAAGTTAGGAAAGTGTAAGCGTTTCGTGCATAGGAGTATTTGAAAGAAATAATTTACGCGTGCGTAAGGGAAATAGCGTTTTAAAGTTCTTTTCTTTGTCATAAATAACCCATTTTCTTCCTATTTAAAAATATTGCATGGACACGTAAAGAAATTAAACGTATTTTTGAGAGATTGTATATGTTAGCAACAATGAAGAAATAAATATGCAGGAAAGTTCAACTCGATTTAAGACAGTCTTGTTTGATTTTATTGATAACGGCTACTCCTAAAATAAAAATGTATAGGAAAAGAAATATTCTAACTAGTTCTACAAATTTTATTTGAAAAGTATTTTGATAGAGCAATACTTTACGAGATATGGCAGAAAGTTCATTTTTTGTCACCAGTAAAGTGGTACCCCTGATTGGCTTACGTGTTCATTTATGTGATTTTCTTGTTATCTTTGACTGTAACTCCTTACTATCCGTTCGATAGAAGCCGAGAACGAACATGCGTACGTACGGACGGACAGACCGACGCTAACAGGCGCTCTCGCTGTATGCGAAACGCGCCTAAAAATTGATTTCCGTGCAATCCGAGGTCGTTCTCTTAAACGAGAAACGTGCTAAACCGCGCAACTCGAGGGATGAGGGATTTGGGGCGAGATTGAGACTAGGAAGAGACATATTCTCACCTAACCCCTCTTCATGATACAAATATGATATTATATACTAGAAATAATAATATTAATAATAAAATCTTAGTGTGTGGGAAAAGTAAGACATATTGCATCCGTATAAAAAATCTGTACAACATACATTGTACAAACTAATGCGTCATTTAGTTATCTTTAGAAAATGAAAATCGTATTAGCCTGTTTTTAGAAAATCCAAGTTGCCCAAGAATAAACTAGCCTTATATTCATTCATTGAGAAAAATGGAATATGTAGTATTATTGTACATGTATACTCAAGTAACTGTACAAAATTTGATCAAAATTGTTATAGCCGTTTTTGAGAAAATCGAATTATTGTTAAAGTTGCCTAGAATAAACCAGCCTTATATTCATTTTTTGAGGAATATGAACTATACAGTATTATTGAAGACGTAAACTCAAGTAACTGTACGAAATTTTATCGAAATCGTTATAGCCGTTTTTGAGAAAATCGGATTGTTGTTAAAAATGCGTAGAATAAACTACTCGTAATTATTGATCAATGTCAACCATTTCTAAGTATACTCTGCCCAGTATGATAAAATGCCTAAGTACGAGATTTCATTCATTTTCGCTCTACCGTCTAGGCTCCAGCGCCAGTAATAGACAGACGGACAGACAGACAGAGAGACGGCATTGCGGAAACCACTTTTTCGGATCTAGCGACACCTAAAACGTATATTTCTGTAAAAATCTCGAGGTCGAATTTTTTCGCGAAAACAATACTTTCTCGATACTTCGTATGAGAAAGTAAAAAAACCCACTGGAAGAAAACACCCACATAGAAGGGGTGTGTGAAGAACCTGCGAAACCTACTAAGATTCACTAAACGAATAATCATATGATGCACTATAATGTATAGGATAAACATACACAAAAGGAAGAAATAGAAAAGAGTACAAGTACATACACTACAGGATAGCACACGCACAATAAGGGGAGGGAGGGAGACAGAGAAAAACAATTGAAGAATGGGCGGATGGATGGTCGAGAGGAATGAACAAAGAGGAGATGAATGAAGTATGCGGAAGATTGTAGAGAAGAAGAAAAGGGGCAGAGAGGTCTTTTTTACTTTCTCATACGAAGTACATATTGAGGAAGTATTGTTATCGCGAAAAAATTCGACCTCGAGATTTTTACAGAAATATACGTTTTAGATGTCGCTGAATCCGAAAAAATGGTTTTTACAATGCCGTCTGTCTGCCTGTCTGTTACTGGCTCTAGAGCCTAAACGTACTTAGGCATTTTATCATACAGAGTAGAAGTTATGAAGAAATGGTTGACATTGCTAAATAAGGGTAGTTTATTCTACGCATTTTTAACAATTTCTCAAAAAGGGTTCTAACGATTTTGATCAAATTCCGTACAGATACTTGAGTTTACGTCTTCAATAATACTGTGTAGTTCATATTTCTCAAAAAATTAATATAAGGCAAGTTTATTCTAGGCAACTTTAACAATAATTCGATGTTCTCAAAATCGGCTCTAACGATTTTGATCAAATTTCGTACAGTTACTTGAGTATACATCTATAATAATACTACGTATTTCATTTTTCTCAATGAATGAATATAAGGCTAGTTTATTCTTGGGCAACTTTAACAAAAATTGGATTTTCTAAAAACCGGTTGATACGATTTTCATTTTCTAAAGATGACTAAACGACACATTATTATATGAGAAAGTTTGTACAATGTATGTTGTACCGATTTTTTTGGAAGGAAGAGTTCCAAGATAGGGGAAGATAGGTTGACAGTTTCGCAATCTGGGTTGGGAAAGATTGACGTTTTCCGAACAAGTCATCGCTGGGCGCAAATTTTGCAGAAACGAATCAGCAGTTCCAGCTGATTCGCTCAACGCCGAAAAACACATACGGACGGGAAAGCATTCGAGATGAATTTGCCGGAACTGCTTATCGGAGTATGTGTTTATCATGCCGACAACGAGACAGAATCACGTGAATATGCGTTCCTCTTCTAGTTCCTAAGCGGAAAATGAATTTTTAAAACTTTTTTTTAATCGATGAAATTTGATAGGAGAAATTTTGAATTTCGGCTGTAATTATAATAGTTGAACGACGTTCAGAAAAGAAATTGCATGGCGATGATTATTGGATTACTAGTATAAGTGCCCGTCAAAAATGACGGGATGATCGATTATTCTGAAATAAAATTGAGGCAATCTCCTTTGACCTGAAATCATACCTCCTGCTGAGAGGGTTGCCTTCGATCCGAGCGAAGGTTCGAAACCCTCGCCGCGGGTATCTATCGTGCTCCAAAAGCTGACCTTAGTCCCCTCTTCCCAGGTATATTTCTGGGTTTCAGAGCGTGACAGAGGGAGTGATAAAAGGACAAAGGGACAGAATAAGGCCTTTATATATTACCGATACATTAAAACGTTTTTTAATTATATCATAATGCTACCCTGAAAATGTCATCATATTCGGTTCAGTCGTTTGCGAGATATTAAGCTTCAAAAAGCATTACATTACAAAGGGACATAGGGGCAAAGTGACACTGTCTTTTATATATGTTTTATGATACGCACACCATGCTTTTAAATTATGACACTTGCTTGGTGTACCGTCTGATACACCAGTACTTCGGCTCTTATGTTTTGGTTTTTACGTATGTTCAATTAATAAAAGTGGATGTTGTTAATTAAACAAGTATTTGAAAGAAATGATTATACGTGTAAATAAGGGAAATATCGTTTTAAAGTTCTTTTCTTCGACATAAATACTGCATTTTCTTCCAATTAAAAAATATTGCATGTATTTTTGGTCGAACTCACCTTCCTGCAGGCAAAATTGATTTCACCGAAAAAAAAATTGAGGTTACGTGTGGAAAAAAGTTTGAAGTTCAAGGTCATCACCACTAATGATGCCAACTTAAAAAAAAAAATCGTCTTAAGGGTCAAAATGTTCTTTAAAAGTATTGTTTATAACTAATGAAAGAATTATCGAGTTTGCAGTATTGCTGAAATCATGTTTTAAAAATTTGCGACAACAATGGGCATGAAAAAATTTTGGAAGAACCAGTTGCCCTTTTCGGCTACGAAGTAGCCATCATCAGTGGAATAGATGGTAGATGAAACCCTTATTATCGGAGAACCACCGCTGCTTTGCAGCTGAACTGTACCTATACATAATAAAAAGGACCGAGAATCCATTGGCGGTGAATCACCGCTGATGACGCCTGATATGTAGCCGAATCTTCGCGTCGATATTCTTCCCACCCTATTTTTTTAAAATGACTATCGAAGGAACGAATTTTTCGCCATTAGTCATGAAAATTCGGGCGGCGCGTCCGAAAAAATATTAATTACGCTCCGAATAGCAATTCGTGCTTTCGATTCGTCGAATTTTATAAACCGCACCTTCTGCGTCGCAGTGGAAGGAATCATCGCCCGTTCGAGGCACATGAATAATCCCGCATCGCAAGCGGTCTGTACGCAAAACAGGTTTGTTATTCGTCGCGAGGAGCGAGGTTTTCTTTTAAAAAGGTGTCGTTTAGTCCCCATTTCCCTCGTCAGATGGCGTCGCGCTCAACTCTTTTTCTCGCGACCGAGCTCTCCCGAGATAGCGAACATTCTGACGCACACGGGAGACTTAAAACCGACACATTTTCTTCCTACTTTCCTCGAATAGAAATCCTAACGAGGACCGGTGAAAACCCGATATACACGGAAAGTGGTATTTTAGGTTGGTGTCCATGGTAACAGAGCATGAGCGATATGCAAAAATGTAGACAGAACACTTTGGCGCAATCAAAATTAATTAAGTTGCAAAAACATTATAAATAAATCTATAAATACTTTTTCCAAATGACGCAATGCACCAGCCATAAATTCGCTAAGTCAGCAACAATGGTGTTTCCCTTGACGGTGAAAGATCGTCACATGAAAAAATTTACGCGTTCAAAACAAAATTCGTGCATTTGAAAATAGAAGGTAGGAATTTTCATCGCTCTTCGGTTCAGCATTCCAAATTCGTGCGATTTTTTCATTTAATTTTTGAAATGCGAGTAAAAAATAAGTACGCTGCTCCCATGTTATTCGAATGCAGGAAACGATACGGTCCTGCAATGCAGTGTTTCTCAAAGTGTGAGCCGTGGTCCCCTCAAGAGGCCGCGAAGTTTATTCCTGGGGATCGCCCAAAATAGGCCGATAAGAAAGATGCTGAATTAATTTTAATCCTAAATAGACAATAAGCTGGTAAAAATATGCTGAATTATGGTTAATTGTTTCAGACGTGGAATTTCTTCATATTATAGAAATAGAAACACTTATGTGGAAATACCTACCAAGTATGTCTTTTTATTCCTACAATATGCTGTATTAATTGCCAAATTTAATTGTAAAAACAATTTAATAGAAAAAACTTCGTAGCTATCATTAAGGTTCATTAATAATTATTCTTCGGGTTCTTTTGTAAAATAGCCCCGCCACTCTTAAAGCCCTCTAAAAGCCCCGCCAGGAGTCCATCGGAGATGAACTTCCAAGCATTGATACTTAAATATCGGAACTGATTGGCCGGTCTCGACATTTACTAACCCAATCACCGGACAACGGGGAGGGATACTTTGGTTCCGGGCGAGGCGAAGGGCGCGGTAGCGCCCGGAGACGACTACCCATTAAAACAAAGCGAGCCGAAGGCTCGTCAATATATCCTTTCAATGTTATATCCTCTTGAATGTTGCGCCGGAAATGGAAGGATATATTGACGAGCCTTGGGCTCGCTTTGTTTTAATGGGTAGTCGTCTCCGGGCGCTAACGTGCCCTTCGCCTCGCCCGGAACCAAAGTATCCCTCCCCGTTGTCCGGTGATTGGGTTTGTAAATGTCGAGACCGGCCAATCAGTCATGGTTTAGCAAGCTTTAGGGTAAAAATATTACGGGATCCCTTCGAGTCTATCGATCTATCTGTTTAGAGGGCTTCAAGAGTGGCGGGGCTATTGTACAATAGAAGCTTTAAGAGTGGCGGGGCTATTGTACAAAAGAACCATTCTTCGAAATTATTAAATAGCATTTAAAATCAATTTTATATGTTGGGGGACATCGAAATTTTTTATTCACATCAAAGGAGCCTCAGACTAAAAGACTTTGAGAACCACTGTCGTAATGAAACACGTCCGGTATTATTACCCGAAATCCACTTTAAGTGTCGGCATTTTTGTACATATGAAAGCATGGTTGAAATAGATTCAGCCGTTTTCGAATTATTCGTTATTCTCGGGTTGAGTAATTATATATGTGATTTCGGAGACCTCGCGCTTCGATATTTCCGCAAATCTAAATTTAATTTTGTGAATAATAATAAAGATAACGGGGCTCAGGCGTGTAGAGAACCATAATTTTCCCACAAAAAGTGAAACCTCGGTATAGCGAGAATTTATAAAATCCATAAAAAATGCGCGTTTTAGCGAGCATTCGTAATATCCGAAAATAATCTTTATGTTGGTCTCCTATTCTCTAGGTACATATATCATTATACGTCACTGACAATTAGTTTTAAAGAAAACTAAAACGTTAGCTTTTGAATCAACCGTAATTTTCCATTTTCATTTTAAAGCGCGTTTCGCTTCCAGCGTGAGCACCTATTACCGTGGATATGTCCGTCCGTATGTTCGTTCTCGGCTTCTACCGAACGGTTTTTCATGAAATTTGATATTAAGTACTTATATTCAGAGAAAACAAGAAAATCGCAAAAATGAATCACGTACGCCAATCAGGGGTACCACTTTACTGGTGACTAAAAATGAACTTTCCGTCATATCTCGTGAAGTATTGGTCGTATTAAAATAGTTTTCAAATAAGACTTGTAGAACTATTAGTGTATTTTTTTTACCTATACATTTTTATCTTAGGAGTAGCCGTTATCAAGAAAATCGAAACAAGACTGTCTTGATTCGTATAAGCTAAACGACGTACATAGAACGACGAGAAGTACAGCTGAGAGAGGCTCACTATTTAATAGAGCAGTGCTTCTCAACCTTTTTGCTCCACGGCACACCTTTCATGCATGTTTAAGAACATCGCGGCACACCAAACCACCCGTAATTAATTTCACTCCGTAAATACTCATTTTTAAAGAAAAAAACTAGCGTAACAAGTAAAAGTCGTAGTTATATTAGATTGTTACGATTGGTAAAGTAATATTCAAATAATTCTATAATTTTATTGTACATTAAATACATAATTCAACGTGTAAAAATGTTATGCTCTTAGACGGAAAATTTAGGCTTGCCTTTTCGGTACAAAGACGCTTTATATTTGGCTCAAGGGTTTCAAGAAATTCTTCATTTAGGTTCTTTAAACATGTCCTTTTAATATTTTTAATATGAGCCCGTTGACGAACAACTAAATTCGCATAAATACGTTGTTGAGTTTGGAACGTCATGTCGACGGCATATTCAGATATAGAAGGATATTCGCCTTTAGCTTTAAGCCAAAAATACATCTAAAGGTAGCATACTAATTTTAAGTGGTATGATCGCTGCTAAGGTCTTTCATTTCCTCTCGTAGTTTCATGATAAATTCCTTGCATCATAAAATTTATGCGAATTTGTTTCTTTCAAACGCTTTTAAAAATTAAATATCCTCAGGGTGTGCGGCACACTAGTCCCTTCCTCGCGGCACACTAATGTGCCGCGGCACACCGGTTGAGAAGCACTGGCGCAGAGAGTGAGAGAGAGAGAGAGAGAGAAATGCTTAGATTTAGATTGCCCACAAACCCGAATTCTCTCGATGTGGCATGACAACAGAAAACCTTTTCGCCTCTCCCGAAAACTTTTACCTCCACCCGAACAGAGAGAGAGAGAGAGAGAGAGAGAGAAAATGCTTTCCACTAGCAAAATAAAAACCGTGTCGTCGCCATGGGAACATTACTCTCCGTGACGCCTTTAGGAACCCACTCCTTCTGCCACTTCTAGTAGCGTCGTTTCTTTTGCTAAATACTACAAAAAAATAATCCGCTAGGTTTACCCGGTCGCCTTCGTTATCAGGACATTGTTGCGAGGTCGGCGAATGAAATGTTTTCGCGCGACATAAATCCACGAATCGACAGATTTATATAAACGGTTCAAATTTTATATCCCAATAAAAATTTAACCAATAATAATATGCGCATATATCAGAACAGGAATAAGTTAGTTTTGAACGATCGATGAATTTTAATGGGCATTCATATTTTCTTCTCTGAAATTATTCCCAAGTCCTTTAAAGCAGGTTTGTGTTTTTACTTTTGTTTAGCCTAGAAAGTAAGAAATGTATTGATTTCAAAGGGCCTTTTCTATCGATTTTTATTTGGCATGGAAACAGTTTCGACTTTGTTAAGGTCGAAAACCTCGAATTTTTATTAAATTTATCTAATCGAACTCTTACGTGTTTTATTTTGGAAATTATTTTCGGAGTACTTAAAAAGCCATTTTTCCTTTTCTTATCTGTGATGGTTATTTGCCTCTCGACTTCTTTCCCGTAAGATAGTTTCTGATGTATTTCTTCATGACATTTGAGGGTACATATATAACCGTTACATAGCTAAAAAGGCACTGTTGCTAGTAGTCTCACAAAATAAGCGAGACGGATTACGGATCTTTAATTCGAAGAGGTCGTTAATAAAAAGAAGTTAGTCATAAGATAAGATTTCCGCGAGTTTCCTAAAGTGGATATGGAACACTCCGTCGTTTTTCGTCATTGTGGAAATTGGGCAGTGCTAGAAATGGAAAATTTTACGAAACGGAACGCTTGTTATAAGGGACGGTATTTCTAAATGTCTGACGAAACGGAACCGTATCGTCGGTGCGTGTGACGAGCCGGAGCACTGAAATTGGGTGATTTTTATCGTTCATAAAAAATCAAAAAAATTGGTAAATATGCCTCTTGCTAAAAATATTTAAGTATCAGCACAAAATTCAAGAACAAATAGTCTCATGTATCTCCAATATCCACGACAAGGTTTAAAAAAATGCCAGACGCGCATTTAAGCTAGTAAGCTGCCGTCTTCAGTGGGAATTCACCGAAAACAGATTCCAGACGGCTGCTTCGTAGCCGAAGTGCGCATGTTTTCTTTTAAATATCTTTTTTTTGTCTATTGGATATACCCGAGAGAAATATTTTAAGAGTGTTAGTTCTTGAATTTTTTCATTCATAAGACGAGCTCTTTATTCCTCTGTTGAATTATCAACTAAAATCGGAAAAATATTTATTTAGTTATTATTGCTAATATTTTACGCTTCTACGTTACGGTAAATAGGCAGGCAAAGAGTGCTTGTGAAGCAGAGTTACGTCGTGTCAAAATCACCGATAAATGAGATACGTACGCAATCATATTCAGCAATATATTTATTTATTTGTTTTTTTGCGAATATTCTACCATTAAAAGTCCAATCGATTGATGGGCACGTGATTTATCGAATCTATATGGTCGGTAGCTTTTAAAAATATTTAATCACTGTAAATATTACGAACATAACGAATGGTGTCGTTCCTTAGAGATTTCTGGGACAATTCAAATACGTTATTTTCCGTTTTTAAGACTTTCGCATGCAAAAAAGCTCAGCTCGTTAACATTTTACGTTTGAAGTGAACGCCGTTTCTTGCTTAAAATTTCCCGCAAGCGTCTCACTAGTGGAATATCGTATAAGTCCAGTTGCATTGATTTTTGTGATTATATTAATTATTCTTTTAACATTTAGTTTTAAAACTACTTTACGTAACCCAAGAGAGCAAAACTGTCATGTATTAAAAATTTCTTTAATTAAGCTGGTAGATAAAGATTTTACCTGACTAATACCTATGTTTCTGCCGAAACTGCTTAAAAACTGTGCAAATCCTCTTATGAAATTTATCAATGTATTTATTTTATTGTGAATTTTTATGGACGTTTTTAATTTGAATTAATACAAACACCAATTCAAAGCTTTATTTATGCTGATAAACAAGTTAAATGTGTGCATATTTAAAAATCCTCTCATTAAAATTATATTAGTCTTTTTAGTGCATTATGAATGGCAGATATAAATGAAAGTATGGGAGCAAAAATTGATTTCAATTTGACTGAAAAACTCCCAGCCGTCTACGAGATAAATTTACAGCCGCAAAAAAAAACCAGGATTCTTTTGTCTCAATCTCCCTTTCTCTCTCCCATCCCTTTCTCTTCTCCTGTTTCCTCCTCTCTTACCTTTTCTTCATCTCTATCTATCTATCATCCTATCTCTCCCTCCCACTCTCTCCTACCCCTCTCTCACTCCCTTCTACCCCTCTCTCACTACCTTCTGTCACTCTTCTCTTTCTTCCTTCATCTCTCTCCCTTTCTCTTTCTCCCTTCTCTCTTCCACTGTCTATCACCCTTCCTGTCTCTCTTCCTCCCTCTCTAATTCCCTTCTCTCCCTCTTCCTCTCTCTCTCTCCGTCTCTCTCTCCCTCTCCTCTCTCATTCCCTCTCATTCTCTCTCTCATTCCCCCTTTTCTCTCCCTCTTTCTCCCATCTTTATTTCCTCTCTCTCTCTCCGTCTCTCTCTCCCTCTCCTCTCTCATTCCCTCTCATTCTCTCTCTCATTCCCCCTTTTCTCTCCCTCTTTCTCCCATCTTTATTTCCTCTCTCTCATTTTCTTTCCCATTTGCCACCTCCTCCTCCCAACCTCTTCTACTGCCCACATTCTCTCCAACTCTCTCTCCCCCTCTCTTCTTCCTCCATCCTTTCCTCTATCCTCTCTCCCTTAAATTTCCTCTTCCCCTCTCTGCTCTCCGGTTACGGTTCCATTGTCCGCCTTAACTTTCGCTGACAGCAACAAGATAGGACAAGGCTTTTGAGACAAACGCCGTTGTACACAGACAGTGAGTGAGAGAGAGAGGTTTTTATACACGCACGCAAACACACGCGCATACATAACTCTCTCTCTCTCTCTGTGAGGCGTAGCTGATAGAGAAGAAGTCGTGCCAGTAGTATCCTGTCCTTTCTTTCTCTTCCTCGCTAAGGAAAGGAATGCCATCTACGTGGATCACACCACGCCCCACGAAATTCATTTGATCGATGTTTTATTTTTTATATAGCAGTACCGTTCCTAATTTCTCTTCGCCTCTCTCTCTGTTTATCGACGCGAAGGACCCGCCATCTATGAAAGAGAATCAATGGCCGTTAAAAAAAAAACGTTCCGCGACAAAGATATCTTTCCGCCAAAAAAATATATAGGTATATATGGACCCTTTTCGTTTAACGACATCTTACGAAATTTGATGAAAATCGTATAAGACGTTTTTAGAAAATCCAATTGTTGTTAAAGTTGTCCAGGAATGAAATAGCCTTATATTCATTTTTTGAGAAATATGAACTATTGCAGACGTAAACTCAAGTAACTGGACGAAATTTGATTAAAATCGTTATTGACGTTTTTGAGAAAATCAAATTGTTGTTAAAGTTACCTAGAATAAACTACCCTTAATTATTGTGCAATGCCAACCTTTTCTTTAGAATTTCTATTCTGTGTGATAAAATGCCTAAGTACGAGATTTCATTTATTTTCGCTCTACAGTTTAGCCTCTAGAGCCGTGAACAGACAGACCCAAAGACGGCATTCCGAAGACCACATTTTACTTTCTCATACGAAGTATCGAGAAAGTATTGTTTTCGCGAAAAAATTCGACAGCGAGATTTTTACGGAAATACACGTTTTATGTGTCGCTGAATCCGAAAAAGTGGTTTTCTCAATGTCGTCTGTCTGTCTGTTACTGGCTCTGAAGCCTAGACGGAAGAACGAAAATGAATGAAATCTCGTACTTAGGCATTTTATCATACTGAGCAGAGTGTACATAGAAATGGTTGACATTGATCAATAATTAAGAGTAGTTTATTCTACGCATTTTTAACAACAATCCGATTTTCTCGAAAACGGCTATAACGATTTTGATAACATTTCGTACAATTACTTGAGTTTACGTCTTCAATAATACTGTATAGTTCATATTCCTCAAAAACTGAATATAAGGCTAGTTTATTCTAGGCAACTTTAACAATAATTCGATGTTCTCAAAAACGGCTCTAACGACAAATTTCGTACAGTTACTTGAGTATACATGTACAATAATACTACGTATTCCATTTTTCTCAATGAATGAATATAAGGCTAGTTTATTCTTGAGCAACTTTAACAAAAATTGGATTTTCTAAAAACAGGCTCATACGATTTTCATTTTCTAAAGATAACTAAACGACGCATTATTATATGAGAAAGTTTGTAAAATGTATGTTGTACCGATTTTTCGGACTCGGTAACCCTAAAACGTATATTTTTATCAAAATCTAGATATATAATTTTTCGCGATTACAATACTTTCTCAATATACTTCGTATATGAAAAAGTATAAATCCGTGTTCCTTGCGTCTTTGAAACCGGTTTCCTCCGAATTGTCATGTCAATCGGTTGACATGTCTTTAAGAAAGTTCCACTTCTTCAAAAGCATTTTTCTGACGCTTATAGAGTGCTAAGGAACTGTCAGAAAATAGTTATCCCGTTCCTCTGAAGTGCCTCCTTGTGCTACCTAAGGACGGGCACGTAAAGTTTATTAATTTTAAGAAACGATTGGAGTATTCGAGACTTTTCACTAAAGACGTTTTATGTGTGCAGTTTTTTTAAAGAGTACATACATCTGACGTGCATCCTGCCATATTTTAAATTGTATTTTAAGGATGTGTTTTTTGATCAGCGTCCATAAAATATTATCAGATGTAATGTTAATGCTGTAATGTTGTCGGGAACTTTGGAGTCTTTTCAATCGGTAAATGCCGTCGCAAGATAATTAAGTCACTTAGTACTTCAATGATATCAGCGATAGACGTTGGTTGAAATGCAATCTCGATACCTTTACTTCCTTATGGGACAAAGTATGAAATAAGATGATGAGATAAACGTTCAGAATGATCTGCGAAATACGCCACAAATTCCGAGAAGATGTGATTTTCAGGAACGTTGATGGTCCCGGTTTTATTTATTTACTCAAAATTAATTTTATAATTAATAATTTTACATATATTTCAGAGACAATTCAATGAAAACGGACAGAGATGAGGGAGTTTTTCTTTTTTCAGTTCGCGACCCACGCCATGTCCATCCTGTTGCTAAGACGTACCGAGCTTGAAAATTTAGATTTTCGTTCTATGGCTATTACACGTAATTATGTGCAACGCTTGACCTCTAGTATACTGCATTCGAAAAACTAATTTTTTTGGCAAATTCCAATACTCTACAAACAAAATATTGGTAGATTGTTTTTTTTTTAATAATGTGGTCGAATATTTTTTGCTCTAAAGCCTACAAATAGAAATGTCCATAGCTCGAATAAAATCTTTTACCTCCCCGCAGTCACATACGTTAACTCGTATATAAACCTCCTTAAGAAAAAAAAACCTCTCCATCCACATCAATGAACTTAGGCTAAACTTTGAGCAGTCATAATAGCAAATAAAACAACTCTTTAACTTTCTACGATTGTAGCGAACCGGTAGCGAGTGTTTTTTAGTGTAACGGTTTTACTTTCTCATATGCGTAATATAAAGAGAAAGTATTGTTATCGCGAAAAAATTCGATCTCGAGATTTTTATGGAAATATACGTGAGTTCGAAAAAGTGGTTTTCGCAATGCCGTCTGTCTGTTCGCGGCTCTAGAGCCTAAACCCTAGAGCGAAAATGAATGAAATCTCGTACTTAGGCATTTAATCATACAGAATATAAGCTATGAAGAAATGGTTGAAACTGTAGAATAATTAAGGGCAGTTTATTCTAGGCAACTTTAGCAACATATTTGATTTTCTAAAAAACGGGGCTCCATCGATTTTGATTGAAATTCGTACAGTTGCTTGAGTTTACGTCTACAATAATACTACATAGTTCATATTTATCAAAGAATGAATATAAGGCTAGTTTATTCTTGGGCAACTTCAACAGCAAGTTGATTTTCTCAAAAACGGGGCTCCAACGATTTTGATCAGATTTCGTACAGTTATTTGAGTTTACGTCTACAATAATTCTACATATTTCATATTTCTCAAAAATTTATATAAGGTTATTTTAATCTTGGGCAACTTTAATAACAATTGGATTTTATAAAAAACGGCTCATACGATTTTCATCAAATTTCTCATAGTTATTTAAGTTGCTTGAGTTTACGTCTACAATAATACAACATAGTTTATATTTTCCAAAAAATTAATATAAGGTTATTTTAATCTTGGGCAACCATAATAACAATTGGATTTTCTAAAAAACGTTTCATACGATTTTCATCAAATTTCTCATAGTAACTAAACGACTCATTAGTATATGAGAAATTTTGTACAATATATATTGTACCGATTTTTTGTGGTAATTATAAAATGTATTCTTTCCGTGGTTATTCTCTGCGTTCATATATGGTACGACTTACACATGTTCCACCCCGTGAAGTTTTTTGGAATCGGAAGATATTGATTCTTTTGTTTATTCTAAATAAATAAATCCAACCCTTCACTGCCTGCCACTCCCTACCTCTCCCTTCAATCTATCTCTCTTTTTCCTCACTTCGCCTGTTTCTCCTTTATCTTTCCTCCGTTTCCATGTTTCTCTCTTACCCCTATTCTCCCATATACAACTTCCATTCCTTTCTCTTTGCCTGCCCCTTTAGCGCTCTTCCACACATTTTTATCCTCTATTTCTCCTCTTATCTATTCCTCTCTCTCTCTATCCCTATCTTATTTCTTCCCCTCTCTCAACTCGCCTTTCTCGCCTTTCATTTCTCCCTCTGTCTTCCTCGCTCTCCCTCTTTCTCTCTCGACCTTTTCCTCTTTTTCCATCCCTCTTTCTCACTCTCTCCATCCTCCTCGCTTCTCTTAAAGTTCTCACGTCCTTCTCCTTCCCTCTCGCCCCCCTTCTCACTCTCTCTCTCTCTCCTCCTCTCTCCCTCCTCTCACTTTCCCTCTCTCACTCTCCCTCTCTCCTCCCTCTCTTCCTCCCCCTCTCTTCCTCCCCCTCCTTTCCTCCCGCTCTCTTCCTCTCGCTCTCTTCCTCCCCCTCCCTCCCTCTCGCTCTCTTCCCCTCCCTCCGGCTCTCTTCCTCCCCCTCACTCCCTCCTCCTCACTCCCTCCCCCTCACTCCCTGCCTTTCTCGCCCTCTCCCTCTCTCACTCCCCCGTTTTTCCTCCACCTCTCTCCCTCCCCCTTCCTCTCTCCATCCATCCCATTACCTCCCACTCACCCTCCTCCCTCTCTTCCTCTTTTATCCTACCTCTCCAATTCCCTCCCTTTCTTTTCTCCCTCTTCACCTCTCGCTCTTTTCCTCTCTATCCCCTTCTTCCTACCTCCCACTCCCTCCCTATCTATCTATCCTTATCTTCCACTTCCCCTCTAGCTAACCCCACCTCTCCAACTCCACCTTCTTCTTACCCTTCCCTCTCTTTGTCTTCCTCTCTATTCCTCCATTTTTTCCCTCCCATAATCTCAACTTCTATCTCTCCCTCCTTCCTTCGAAACTTCCACCCTAATCCCCTCCCTATCGCCCCGTAGGATAGGGGAGTTTTGATCGAGGAGCGGTTCGGACGTCGTGAGGAGCAGTTAACGGAGATCGTAAGCGTCGTCCGACTGACCCAATTCGCCTCATGGCAACGCTAGCACGGAATCTTCAGTTTTCATCGCTAGGCAGCAAGGGTTTCGTGAGGCGGAGACCGCGAAACGTCGTTCGTTGCTAGGTCGGATTCAGAACCCTCTGAATTATTTATCGCTGCTTCGCGTCTTTGTTTTCGTGACGAACGATAAGGTTCGCAGAAGCCTTGAATAAATATAAGAGGATCGGGATAGTTTATCTTTAAAAAATAATGCCTGATCGTTACGTGTATGGGTAACATATCGGAATGATGTGCGACGAATAATTGGGGAAATAACAAATGATGATCGACCAATCTAAATGCAATAAAATGACCTGCAATATTTTTTTTTATATTTTCGGAGGGAGAGTTCTATTTTTTGCGTACATTCTTGCGATAGTGGTAACTTGCTGTAATTAAGGTTGAATTTCTGTGGTTTTAATTCTTTTCGCATACTTATAATCGAGTGCGGTGCTCTAAGCCAATTTAACCGGATTCATTTACCGTAAGAATTGGGAGCGAAAACGTCCATATCACTGATATAATAAGCACATTTTTCGATCTTGTTATGACCTTTGGGGATGCTTTATAGGAGTCCTTATTTTATCAATTTTTTATTCTTGAGTGCTCTTTTTTTAATTAGCTTTCAGCCATAAGGCGAGGCCTATAATTCCCGATTGAAAAAACCTCCATGCTTGCAGCGGCGATCTGACCCTCCGACATTAGCTTTTTGGAAAGTATTAATTTGCCTATCATACATCTCCTCTTCGTGTATAAAATACACAGAGATTAAAGATAAACACCAGGGAGATTTGAATGCGATAAGTCGAAGATCTCGGCATGCATCGGACAGCAGACTATAAAATTAAAATCGGTACAATATACATTGCACAAATTTTCTCATATACTAATGCGTCGTTTAGTTGTCTTTTGAAAAATATGACCTATGTAGAATCATTATAAACATCAACTTCAACAACTATAGTATGTTGTGGAGATATGCGGTAAACGCAGTTTGTTTCAGCTATGAAAGCCCAGAAAAGTGATTTTCATTTTCATCCTCCATCTTAAAACTGTAACTAAGTGAAACTATATTTTATAACTATGTTTAAAAGAAACACCCTAAAAATCATAAGATATAACGAAAATAATTGAAATTTACTGACGAGATTCAATTTATTTGTTTAGCCGTAACCTAGTGAAGTTCCATTTCTTAAAATGAGAGGAATAAACAAATACACCACTTTACTGCAAAATGAAATGGTGCTATTTACAGTGATATCTCTTTCCTTTCATTGTTGACGAGATTCTTCGTATGCTTGGTGGACATTGCGCAGCAATGCTCCCAAACGAAACTATGGCTGCGAAGGTTTTCATAGCACTTTCTTACACCAGCTGCATCACTTTCAAGGTAATACTGAAATTGGAGTAGTCGAAGATGCCGCGGTAAACAAGTGAACTTGAGAGAGACGGAAAGAGGGGGGGAGTAGGGATGCTTCCGGGAACGTTCATTAGTGTGGCCCGGCTAGCTCAGTCGGTAGAGCATGAGACTCTTAATCTCAGGGTCGTGGGTTCGAGCCCCACGTTGGGCGAATTATTTTTCGATGTCGTTGAATTTTTATTTTGATTACAACTTCAGTAAATCAAATATGTGCATGGTGGGAGTGTATTCTAGGCTTTTTTAACCGAATTATTGTCGAGGTACTCATCATACTTAATTTTCCATTTCTTACGGTAAAATAACAGCATTCTTGTCCCAAGGTTTTTTTTGTAATGTTTACTCTAACAAGATGTTTTGACTTGAGTACGTCATTTTACTATACTATAAATCAAAATGCAACATTTCCGTGAAATCTGTACTGCGGTATGGGATCCGGCGAACTCGTCACAGTTTACAAGTCACACGGGGTATTCGTCACACATTACATGCTCAAACCACGCTCCGGACTGGGGTAGGGTTCAGTCGAAGGAGTGCATCGAGTCGATGAAGGGAGCCGACGTCAGTCATCTTACAGCGGAACTTATGTTCAACTAAATGAGTATTACCAAATACACCCTTTCACTATGTATTACCATTATGTATTATCTTTTCACTAAATAAACACACGTTTCACACAAACATTTGTTTTAATACAGCATTATCGTTTTAAAATATGGTATGACGGTACAAAATAGTGACGAACTGCACATAGTGACAAGCAGATTCAAGTGTCGAATACGCTATGTGTCACAAATAATACGGTGACGAGAACAACGTAACCAATCCTAACGGTGACGAAAAAACCCGTGACGAGTTCCCCTAAACCCCTGAGGTATAGGCCCTGATGTAAGGGGAAAAATGAGAAAGCGCTCGGTTCGTAGTTTTCTCGCTGCATAGCTTTCGAAGGAATGTACTATTGATGATTTATCGCATACTTGAGGACAGTAATTACATATTCGGCTCAAAACGTGGGGATCGAACCCACGACCGCGAGATTAGGAGTCTCATGCTTTAACCACTGAGCTAACCGGGCATCGTTTAAACTCTCCATCAAATTTATTTTGAGTAAGCTGAAATTACAGTAAAAAAACTGATTTTTCTAATTGAAATTCTATAAAATGTTGATCCACATAAAATACATTTTAGATGATCTTTATTTAAAATACACAAGTAAAAAACTTTGGATGAAAACTTATACCTACTAATAGGTTTACGTTTCAAATGTTCTTTTATATTTTTTTTTTGAGGACCTCTTAAAATAATTCTTTTAAATTTTGCGTCAGGTTGCGCATGGAGTTTTGGCACATGACATTTCATAGAAGTATGCTCAATAGAATCATAACGCACTTCTGTAATAATTAATCAATTTCTAAAATAAATTTTGGAGAATAACTTCCCAGAACTTTTTACCGATCTTATGAACAAAAAAGTATTATTTTTTAATGCTCGCTCGCGCACTCCATACACTTTTTTATGCTACCCGCCATCCTAATCAATGATGCATGAGCATTTCGGTCCTAGTTAGTCTTTTCTTTATGAAAAAAAAACTTCAAATTCTAGACTGCGTCGCAATTACTTCCTCAAAGCGAATAAGAATTGGCGTTACGATGCACGGAAAAAAAGAACAGGCGACACTTAAGCTTGAAGTAATCGCAGTCATTTGACATTTCGCAACCATCAATTGTTTTCACGCGCATCGCGTTTTATTTTTTATCCCTATGGGATCGATGTATCTCATAAAAAAATGGATAGATAGAAGTAGGACAGCTTTATCAGGAAGTATACACCTACTCACAAGAAAAGTAGATTAAGCGTCGATTAAATTGAATATATGGCACTCCATTGCGTTATTTGCGCTTACTAGTGTCAGTCCGAGGGATTTTAAGATATATATGTATCTGTAATGGGTAAAAGCCTCGTCGTCTGGCAGGAATATACCTACTACGTGAAAGCATCGGGAATAATCTGTTAACCTTGAAATGCGGTATAGTTACGAAGCAATTAATTTTTGAAATAGGTTTTCCCATAATAATTACATTTCCTCGCAGTTTATATCCACATAATTGCTTTATTAAAACTGCTTAGAAGTAAGATACAAATTTGAGACTTGTATAGTTGTAAAGTAGAAGGAACGAAATGTATTTATGTTAGAAGAGTTGATTCTAATCTATCGCGAATAAAAATTCATTCGATGCCAGAATAAACGGGAGTTAAAAAAAAGTGTTTTAACAATGAAAAAGTCTGAAATGGAGTAATTGTAAGTGTATGTGGAAATGGAAA
Source organism: Uropetala carovei (assembly GCA_036926305.1). Classification (NCBI taxonomy): domain Eukaryota; kingdom Metazoa; phylum Arthropoda; class Insecta; order Odonata; family Petaluridae; genus Uropetala; species Uropetala carovei. The sequence continues at coordinate 5,914,940 of JAXCHB010000015.1, read as the reverse complement.
AGGCGAGAGAGAAAGGAAGCGATATAAAGAGGAAGGAAATAGGTAAGGAAATAGTTGTTATATGGTGGCTTTTAAAGAAAAAATTTAGACAGACAGATGGCCGAACAAAGATAACGTACACAACGAGACAGAATACTAAATCAATTGGCAAAAGAAAACTAACTTTATATCTGTTACTTAGCGCGCCAGACAGACAGACGGTCAAAACCGAACGCATAAGCGGATTTTATTTTGCGATTTATTGTCGGGAAGGCAGTTTAAAACATTGGGAAAAAAAGATTTACTCTGAGTGTCTCCTTTGAAGCCATACGAGCGCTGGAAAATGTCTTTACGGGACTTATCAACGGTTGATTCGTTGCCATAGAAACGACGCTTCACCTGTTCGTCTCGATGAGGTCCCGTTAGCAAACGCGCGATAATCTTCTAACCCACGGCGGAAAAAGGCGATGGAAACGACGGAATTCTTATAAAATTTTAAATTTATTTCGGAAAGAGGTTATATCGCTATAAAAATCAAGCTTTTTAGAAAATAAAATGCCTCCTCTAATCTCTTATTGAGTTGAGGAGGCGAGTGTTTCCAAGTAACTTTAAGTAATCTTTTACGTGCACCCAAATACACTAGAACTCTGGAATATTTATAAGAATGCTGTTTTTCGTCTTGCGATTTTCACGTTTTTTTTGGATATTTTCATTCGCATTTCGTCTCCTTCATAATTGCGTTTTCAATTTATCAATGAAAACTGAGGAATCCATTTTGTTTTCGGAAAAAAAGAAGCAAATCTCTCAGAATCTCTGGTGGAAGTTTTTATTATTAAAAAAAATATTCGTTTTTATTTAATGTATACTGAAAATGTTATAAGTATATTTAATGGACGATAATAGCCACTTATTAAAGCACGCACATTGGAGAACGTTTCTGTTGCCCGCATGAAGGAAATGCGAAGTTTGAGAAGAGACGCCTTGTACTTGGAGGAAAAAGGGACGCGCGCAGTTAAATTGCGCTCTAATTACGGTTTCGCAAGCGTTGAGGAAAGGAAGAGAGAATTGATTACCATGACAATTACAAAAGTCCATTAATAAAAACTTTTGGAAAAAATTTATATGCGAATGTTTGGAGACGAATAAAAGAGCGTGCAATTTTTAATTGGCAGTGAAATCATTGACACAAAAACTGTTGGGTTGGTTTTTCATCTTTACTCTACACAATACAAAGTAATTCAACCTTCCGGTAGGTTTTAGGCACACACCACCAAATCCTGGCTATCCAAAGCCTTTATCTTAAAGTTCTCATGTCCCTTCTTTCAACGAATCTAAGTCTTCCTTCTGTGACGCCTTTCAGTGAACCGTTTTCTTTCAAATTTTGACCCACTCATTTCTTCTGTCTACTCATTATTACTCTAATTAAGTTCCCCTCTTCCCCTGCTATATTCAAAACTTCCTCATTCGGTTTCCTCTCTGTCCAACTGATTTTTTCTAATCCACGCTATACCCACATCTCAAACGCCTCTAATCTCCTCACATCTTTTCTCATTGCCCATGTGCCGCACCCATATAATGCTACACTCCGTGCAATATAGGAACTATAGGAGAATCCCCCTCTCTCTTTCCCATGTTATTCTTCGTATTTCTCTCTCTAAAACTAGCTTCACGTAAGGTGCGGATAAGCAAATATTGCCACCAAAATCATTATTTATTGCTCTACTTTCGTGTTTTTAATTTTATTTTTCGTGGTTTATAGAAGAAAATTTGTTCTTTAACAGTTCTGAATTTTTAAATTACAAGAAAATTACTGAAATATCGTAATAATTGAAAAACCTACGTTTTTTCTCGCGTTAACACTGAAAGAAAACCAAAACTGTCATATCTCTGGCAATTTCTAATCGAAAGTAACTATTTTTCGTGTATTACTTCTCCCGCATACTGTACCCATCTAAAACCAACAGAACGCGATTTAGTTAGAGACTCAAAATTTCGTTGCATTTTCGAGTTGTGTTTTGGTTTAAACTATTTCGAAACAATTATCGTACTTCTTGGCCGGAAATCAAGACGATACTAATTGACTATAACCTTTAAAGAAGTAACATACGAAAAATCCTTACTTTCGATTAGAAATTGCCAGAGATATGACAGTTTTGGTTTTATATCAGTGGTAACGCGAGAAAAAACGTAGGGTTTTCAATTATTACGATATTTCAGTAATTTTCTTGTAATTTTAAAATTCAGAACTATTAAACAACAAATTTTCTTCTATAAACCACGAAAAATAAAATTAACCACGAAAATAGAACAACAAATAATGATTTTGGTGGCAATATTTGCTTATCCGCACCTTACGTGAGGCAAGCTTTAGAGAGAGATAGAGCTATACGAAGAATAACATGGGAAAGAGAGAGAGGGAGAATCTCCTATAGTACTTCCAATACTGCACGGAACTTGTGGA